>CM060924.1:824957690-826157690 GCA_030737875.1 Allium sativum | reverse complement strand
TAACCGTAAATTAACAAGAGAATAATCCCCCAAATATTAACCCCGAAGGCCGAAACCAACATCAGATCAATATCCAGAAAACCATTCTGCTTAGCTAACCGATAGTTAGTTTCTAAATTTCACATTCATAGGGAAAGGTTCCCATTAATTTTATCAAAGATAAATTCCTTGAATTTATTCTTTAATCTTCTTTTGAATTTCGATTCAACTAGTCGGGATTAACGAACCTTACTGAAGTAATCATTTGTTTTAATTTCCCAATCCCAACCTATTCATCCCATGAAGTAAAACTGGTAATACTTCATATCTAACACCATGGTGTTATCGGTAAATTCAATTACCGTTTCACGTTCAAATCTAATTAAAGATTTGACCATCGCTTGGAGCAAAACTGGTGATACTCCATTCTCGATCTTTTCAATCTGATTAAAGATTCATTAAAACTCGGCTTAGTTTAAATCTTTGACTGGGTTAAAGAGTCAGTGTCATTTAAAAACACGGTTCACGATAAACCCAAAATCACATTCCATTTCAATCAGACCCTAACCATAAGTTAGCAAGTGAGTCATTCCCTAAGTATTTACCCCGAAGGCCGAAACCAACATCAGATCAATACCTCAGAAACCATTCAACTTAACTAATCTTCAGTTAGTTTCTGATTTTCTTAACTCCTTTGGGTCTAAGAACAGTATTATTGAAGATACCGTTCACGACAACCCAAAATCACATTCTATTAATTATCGGGTTAAAGAACGAGTGTTATTTAAAACACCGTTCATGATAAACCCAAGAATCAATTCGAATTCAATTCCAATTAAATATTATTTAATTGGTATACTTCATTAAATCTAAATAAAAGATTTAATCTTTTTCTCAACTGGTTTCAAGAACAGGGTTAATGAAGACACCATTCACGACAAACCCAAATCACATTTGATATTAAATACAAGTCTCTGAATAGAAAATATATCGGCTTATATTCAATATCAAATTCTACGACCAACAAATATCGTATTGGAAATAACGATATAAATATATCTTTCAAATTTCCATAACAATATCTGTATCATCACGAAATCCAACATCGAAATATTCCGAAGACAATTTCGATTCAAATCCATTCCAATATAATTATTGGAAATTCTGGTTATTTTCAAAACCATTTCAAATCCAATTTATTTATTTAGAAATAAATAGAATTATAATTCTAGTTCAAAACTAGTTCACTTTGATAAAATCTATTTTTATCTTTTCAAATATGGAGTTTTTCATCCCAAATCTTCACAAATCATTTCTTATGATTTTACACAAATTATTACTATTTTTAATAAATTTATCAAGGCCCATACAGTCGATTTCCATCAATGGCCATCGAACTGCACTTACATCGACCTTTTCCAAATTTGATTTGGACATAATTCCAAATCCAACCGTTAGATTTCAAATTTCTAATATTCGTTAGAAAGCTATTTTCGATACGAACCCAACGGTTCCGGTTTCAGGAGAATCCGATGGTCGGATCTCCCGTAATATCCGTTCGAAGTCAATGGTCGAAATTCGCGAACTGCCGCGGCGCGACGCGTTCTATTCAGGCCATGATATTATATATATAATATATACTTCGTCGATTTCCTTTTTAAAACGTATCTTATAAATCGTTTTAAATTCGTTTTCAAAACAATTTCAACTTCATTTCAAATTCAAATCAAAGTTTAATTTTTCCTTATAAATTCGATTTAAATTCATTTCAAATTGATTTCGATTCAAATTGATTTCTAATTCAATTTCAGTTCGTTTTCAATTCAATTTCAATTCGAATTCATTTCTATTCGAATTCATTTCTATTCAATTTCAATTCGAATTCATTTATATTCAATTTCAATTCGAATTCATTTATATTCAATTTCAATTCGAATTCATTTATATTCAATTTCAATTCGAATTTCAATTCTTTTCAAAATATCAGATTTTGAAATCACTTTCGATATTCATTATAAAATGAATCAAATCGATATAAATATCGTTCACGTCAAAATGGCGTCAATCTAATCAACACGGCTTCATATATTTCTATTTTCAAATATTCTATTTCAAATATTTCTTTTCAAATATTTCTATTTTCAAATATTCTATTTCAAATATTTCTATTTCAAATATTTCTATTTTCAAATATTCTATTTCAAATATTTCTATTTCAAATATTTCTTTTCAAATATTTCTATTTTCAAATATTCTATTTCAAATATTTCTATTTCAAATATTTCTATTTTCAAATATTCTATTTCAAATATTTCTATTTCAAATATTTCTATTTCAAATATTTCTTTTCAAATATTTCTATTTTCAAATATTCTATTTCAAATATTTCTATTTTCAAATATTCTATTTCAAATATTTCTATTTCAAATATTTCTATTTCAAATATTTCTTTTCAAATATTTCTATTTCAAATATTTCTATTTTCATATACACGTTAAAAAATCTATTTTTAACTATAAAATATTTTCCACTATAAAATATTTTATTTCATTTCACATCACAACACACAATCAACTACACAGCAAACTCAAACAAACAAGCATAAAAGCCGTCCATGGTCTGTGGACGACGGGTGTCGAGTGATACTAAACGCCGTCTGCATCCTAGTATATATTTCAACTAGAAAAAATAAATTAAAGGTGATAAATTCTCACAGATTAGCTAATTCAATCCCACGACTCTTCTTTGCAGAATTCTTCGTCGTTCTCGCCTCTTGCCACTTTCGTTCCCCGTAGCCACTACATATATAAAAATCACATTTTTACTTTGTTATTCAATATATAAAAATCGAATTTTTACTTCGTTATTCAATATATAAAAATCGAATTTTTACTTTGCTATTCAATATATAAAAATCAAAAGTTTACTTTGCTATTCAATATATAAAAGTCGAATTTTTACTTCGTTATTCAATATATAAAAATCGAATTTTTACTTCGTTATTCAATATATAAAAATCGAATTTTTAATTCATTATTCAATATATAAAAATCGAATTTTTACTTCGCTATTCAATATTTAAAAATCGAATTTTTACTTCGCTATTCAATATATAAAAATCGCACGTGCTTTTAGAGATAAAAATATCATCTTTATAACGCTCGTATGTAAATAAAAAATGGAATCATTACATTTGCTACTCCATAATAAAAATTTAATCTTTACATTTATAAAAAAGGAAACCTTTAACTTTGCTATATTATACAAAAACCAAACCTTTTCTATTATATAAAAATATAGCCTTTTATATTTATAAAAATCTAAATTTTAATATGATAAAAATATAATCTTTTTAATTATAAAAATCATATAATAATTCAGTTTCTAAAACAATGTTAATTTCGGTTTTAATTGAATAAACAATTTTCAGTTTTAATAAATAAAGAAAGGAAAGGGAAGAGAGGAAACGTACTGTGTTGGATTGAAGGGGGGAAATGGCGTTGCGCGCTGAGGTGGTGGTGGTGCGGAGGCCTAAGGCGGTGCATGGTGGTCTCAGGCGAGGCGGTGTGCTTCTGGTGGTGTGGCGCCAGAGTTTCAGCGGGTAGGGGCGACGGGTTCTTTGAGGAAGAGGAGGGTGAGTGCGAGAGGAGGGGAGGAGATAGGGGGAGGGTTGCGGGTGATGTTGGCCGGAGGCGCGTCGGCCAGGGAAGGGGGTGGCGGGCGTTCACGATGGCGGAGGGTTTCAGGAAGAGGAGCATCGCGATTATTTTTTTAATTTCTGAGGGGAGGCGGGTTTGGGAATTTAGGGTTTGGGGGGGGGCTATTTATAAATAATTTATTTTAATTTATTTTAATTTATTCTCCAATTATTTGTTTACCGATCCGAGTTCGAAATCAGACCCAAAGACTATCGCCCCTAGCTAATTACCCCCATTCCAAACACAATGGGATATGCCACGTAGGCTGATTCAATTGTTTCGATCAGTTTTCGCCAAAACCAACATATAACTCTATATATTGAATTAGAACGCGCATTTCAATTTACCGGGGTCACATACTAACTCAAAAAATTCCCGAAAAATATTTTCTAGCTTCGTATTGACGATACGGTCCTAACAAAACTAATTTTGTCGAATTCTGAGACCGTTTGAAAAATGGTCATTTTCCAGTCGATTAAAATCAATTGAAACTGGCCAAACACGTTTTCCTTTGCCACACTCACAAATTGATTCGAAAAATTATGAAATTCGAAACCTAGCAATAATTTGACATCACGGATCCAACAAAAGTGGTTTCGTCGAAATCCGAGGTCGTTTACAAAATGACTATTTTTAAGGGCCTGAATTTCATAGCGACTATTCTGAAATTTCAACTGGACGTATCTTTTGATTCCCGCTATGAAATTTCAATTTTTCGGATTCGTTGGAAAGATATTCCCAAATAGATCCTATTATTTTTGGTTTCACTAAAATCCAGATTATTTTGCACCCGGTATGTTCAATTGAAGTTTGAAATCGAATTATCGAACTACCGTGCCATTTTCAATTCTATTTATAATTATATATAATTATTTATATTCTAACGACGAACTATATAAATATATTCGTTCAAATTATATTCAAAATAAATTTCTCATCGTTATTATTTAAAATAATCTATTTTAAATATTCAAAATTCAATAAAATAGCCAAAATAAAAAAATTAAACTGGCCCAGATTTTCGGGTTGTTACAATCTCCCCCACTTAAAACTTTTCATCCCCGAAAAGGAACAAAGCCGAAAGTTGTTTAACTAATCAGATCAACTTTCTTTATTTTGATTACGGCTTGAGTTCTTCAACTTTTCAGTTTCTAAGAACTTTACAAATTTTTCAAAAATTTGGCTAACACCCTAAATTTTCGAAAAATTTCGCCTTAACCTCCCCTGCACCAGGAGCACGGGAAAATCCCGAAATTGCCATACAGGCCTTCTGATCTCAAAAAGAAAAAGAAAAAGCCAAGCGGCTAGCCAATCGGCTCATAAAATCATCATTACCCAAACAAAACAGTAAATTATGATAAACATGTACCTATTTGTCGGGCAAACAATTTTATTCTTCTGCTCTAGCCTCTTTACTATGACCTATTCAATGTAAGTACATGTATATGCAAGGAAATGCGACCAATTTTCAATACAATTCACTATTTGATTCAATTAGGCTATATGGTACAAATTTTAATTAATCAACCAATAATCAAACAACACAACCATCAATCAATTAGTTGATTATCATTTCAAATTCATAACTTTGATATATAGTAAAAAAAATCAGATTTTTGATGTCAAATCACGACAATAGGCCCTATCTAGTTTCGGTTCTCACACCAGTCAATTGGAAATTTATAGAAATCTCACTTTCGAAACTCGAAAGTAAATACTGGCGATGGTGCCCCATCACCAGAATTATCCCCGGGCAACAGAGTGCGATTCTATAACTACCCAATACATTAAAACTTCGAATACACGTTTGCAAGACATATATGCAAAATCTCTATATATTGGATTGTCCAAATTCATATAAATTAATAATCAAATATGAATAATTGATTTAAACTTTCAAAACAAACTTTGTTTCATTTTCAAAAATATACTCTTCACACTCGTTCTAGGATACTACTGATCCCATCTCTAAAGAGTCATTCCATTGGATATTACTAATCCAATATCTGATGAATTCTTCCGTATGGTTCTAATGTGTCTTGTTCTCGGAGCTTTGTAATCCAAATCTCTAATACCAACTGTGGGCAGCCGACGAAATCCGGTAGGCTTTCCAACCATCCCTTCATCCCCCAAGCAGCAGGTAATACCCACCGTGGCTCCTACATGGTCCCCCAGTCCCTTGTTTTACGGCGACCCTCTCGAGTCTCGCGCCTATTGGCGAACCAACGCTCTAAACTGCGACATGTAGGGGTAAGAGTCTCCCGTTCGCCACCAAACCACGAAGCGAGAACACCCTATCATCCGTACCCGGCCTACTCAGGGCCAGCAAAAAGAACTGGTGATACTCCATTCTCGATCTTTTCAATTTGATTAAAGATTCATTAAAACTCCGCTTAGTTTAAATCTTTAACTGGGTTAAAGAATCAGTGTCATTTAAAAACACGGTTCACGATAAACCCAAAATCACATTCCATTTCAATCAGACCCTAACCATAAATTAGCAAGTGAGTCATTCCCTAAGTATTAACCCCGAAGGCCGAAACCAACATCAGATCAATACCTCAGAAACCGTTCAACTTAACTAATCTCTAGTTAGTTTCTGATTTTCTTAACTCCTTTGGGTCTAAGAACAATATTATTGAAGATACCGTTCACGACAACCCAAAATCACATTCTATTAATTATCGGGTAAAATAACGAGTGTTATTTAAAACACCGTTCATGATAAACCCAAGAATCAATTTGAATTCAATTCCAATTAAATATTATTTAATTGGTATACTTCATTAAATCTAAATAAAAGATTTAATCTTTTTCTCAAATGGGTTCAAGAACAGGGTTAATGAAGACACCATTCATGACAAACCCAAATCACATTTGATATTAAATACAAGGCTCTGAATAGAAAATATATCAGCTTATATTCAATATCAAATTCTACGACCAACAAATATCGTATTGGAAATAACGATATAAATATATCTTTCAAATTTCCATAATAATATCTGTATCATCACGAAATCCAACATCGAAATATTCCGAAGACAATTTCGATTCAAATCCATTCCAATATAATTATTGGAAATTCTGGTTATTTTCAAAACCATTTCAAATCCAATTTATTTATTTAGAAATAAATAGAATTATAATTCTAGTTCAAAACTAGTTCACTTCGATAAAATCTATTTTTATCTTTTCAAATATGGAGTTTTTCATCCCAAATCTTCACAAATCATTTCTTATGATTTTACACAAATTATTACTATTTTTAATCAATTTATCAAGGCCCATACAGTCGATTTCCATCAATGGCCATCGAAGTGCACTTACAGCGACCTTTTCCAAATTTGATTTGGACATAATTCCAAATCCAATCGTTAGATTTCAAATTTCTAATATTCGTTAGAAAGCTCTTTTCTATACGAACCCAACGGTTCCAGTTTCAAGAGAATCCGATGGTCGGATCTCCCGTAATATCCGTTCGAAATCAATGGTCGAAATTCGGGAACTGCCGCGGCGCGGCGCGTTCTATTCAGGCCATTATATTATATATATAATATATATAATATATACTTCGTCGATTTCCTTTTTAAAACGTATCTTATAAATCGTTTTAAATTCGTTTTCAAAACGATTTCAACTTCATTTCAAATTCAAATAAAAGTTGAATTTTTCCTTATAAATTCGATTTAAATTCATTTCAAATTGATTTCGATTGAAATTGATTTCTAATTCAATTTCAGTTCGTTTTCAATTCAATTCAATTTCAATTCGAATTCATTTCTATTCGATTTCAATTCGAATTCATTTCTATTCGATTTCAATTCGAATTCATTTCTATTCAATTTCAATTCGAATTCATTTATATTCAATTTCAATTCGAATTCATTTATATTCAATTTCAATTCGAATTTCAATTCTTTTCAAAATATCAGATTGTGAAATCACTTTCGATATTAATTATAAAATGAATCAAATTGATATAAATATCGTTCACGTCAAAATGGCGTCAATCTAATCAACATGGCTTCATATATTTCTATTTTCAAATATTCTATTTCAAATATTTCTATTTCAAATATTTCTTTTCAAATATCTCTATTTTCAAATATTCTGTTTCAAATATTTCTATTTCAAATATTTCTATTTTCAAATATTCTATTTCAAATATTTCTATTTCAAATATTTCTTTTCAAATATTTCTATTTTCGAATATTCTATTTCAAATATTTCTATTTCAAATATTTCTATTTTCAAATATTCTATTTCAAATATTTATATTTCAAATATTTCTATTTCAAATATTTCTTTTCAAATACTTCTATTTTCAAATATTCTATTTCAAATATTTCTATTTTCAAATATTCTATTTCAAATATTTCTATTTCAAATATTTCTATTTCAAATATTTCTTTTTTCATATAAATGTTAAAAATTCTATTTTTAACTATAAAATATTTTCCACTATAAAATATTTTATTTCATTTCACATCACAACACACAATCAACTACACAGCAAACTCAAACAAACAAGCATACAAGCCGTCCATGGTCTGTGGACGACGGGTGTCGGGTGCTACTAAACGCCGTCTGCATCCTAGTATATATTTCAACTAGAAAAAATAAATTAAAGGTGAGAAATTCTCACAGATTAGCTAATTCAATCCCACGACTCTTCTTTGCAGAAATCTTCGCCGTTCTCCCCTCTTGCCACTTTCGTTGCCCGTAGCCACTACATATATAAAAATCACATTTTTACTTTGTTATTCAATATATAAAAATCGAATTTTTACTTCGTTATTCAATATATAAAAATCGAATTTTTACTTTGCTATTCAATATATAAAAATCGAAATTTTACTTTGCTATTCAATATATAAAAGTCGAATTTTTACTTCGTTATTCAATATATAAAAATCGAATTTTTACTTCGTTATTCAATATATAAAAATCGAATTTTTACTTCGTTATTCAATATATAAAAATCGAATTATTCAATATATAAAAATTGCACGTGCTTTTAGAGATAAAAATATCGTCTTTATAACGCTCGTATTTAAATAAAAATGGAATCATTACATTTGCTACTCCATAATAAAAATTTAATCTTTACATTTATAAAAAAGGAAATCCTTAACTTTGCTATATTATACAAAAACCAAACCTTTTCTATTATATAAAAATATAGCCTTTTATATTTATAAAAATCTAAATTTTAATATGATAAAAATATAATCTTTTTAATTATAAAAATCATATAATAATTCAGTTTCTAAAACAATGTTAATTTCGGTTTTAATTGAATAAACAATTTTCAGTTTTAATAAATAAAGAAAGGAAAGGGAAGAGAGGAAACGTACTGTGTTGGATTGAAGGGGGGAAATGGCGTTGCGCGCTGAGGTGGTGGTGGTGCGGAGGCCTAAGGCGGTGCGTGGTGGTCTCAGGCGAGGCGGTGTGCTTCTGGTGGTGTGGCGCCAGAGTTTCAGCAGGTAGGGACGTCGGGTTCTTTGAGGAAGAGGAGGGGAGCGCGAGAGGAGGGGAGGAGATAGGGGGAGGGTCGCGGGTGATGTTGGCCGGAGGCGCGTCGGCCAGGGAAGGGGGTGGCGGGCGTTCACGATGGCGGAGGGTTTTAGGAAGAGGAGCATCACGATTTTTTTTTAATTTATGAGGGGAGGCGGGTTTGGGAATTTAGGGTTTGGGGGGGGGGCGCTATTTATAAATAATTTATTTTAATTTATTCTCCAATTATTTGTTTACCGATCCGAGTTCGAAATCAGACCCAACGACTGTCGCCCCTAGCTAATTACCCCCATTCCAAAAACAATGGGATATGCCACGTAGGCTGATTCAATTGTTTCGATCATTTTTCGCCAAAGCCAACATATAACTCTATATATTGACTTTGAACGCGCATTTCAATTTACCGGGGTCACATACTAACTCGAAAAATTCCCGAAAAATATTTCACAGCTTCGTATTGACGATACGGTCCTAACAAAACTAATTTCATCGAATTCTGAGACCGTTTCAAAAATGGTCATTTTCCAGTCGATTAAAATCAACTGAAACTGGCCAAACACGTTTTCCTTTGCCACGCTCACATATTGATTCGAAAAATTATGAAATTCGAAACCTAGCAATAATTTGACATCACGGATCCAACAAAAGTGGTTTCGTCGTAATCCGAGGTCGTTTGCAAAATGACTATTTTTAAGGGCCTGAATTTCATAGCGACTATTCTGAAATTTCAACTGGACTCATCTTTTGATTCCCGCTATGAAATTTCAATTTATCGAATTCGTTGGAAAGATATTCCCAAATAGATCCTATTATTTTTTGTTTCACTAAAATCCGGATTATTTTGCACCCGGTATGTTCAATTGAAGTTTGAAATCGAATTATCGAACTACCGCGCCATTTTCAATTCTATTTATAATTATATATAATTATTTATATTCTAACGACGAACTATATAAATATATTCGTTCAAATTATATTCAAAATAAATTTCTCATCATTATTATTTAAAATAATCTATTTTAAATATTCAAAATTCAATAAAATAGCCAAAATAAAAATTTAAAACTAGCCCAGATTTTCGGGTTGTTACAGTAGGTGCGGTTTCACCTCTAGATCCCAAAAACAACAACCAATCCTTGAATCCATTCTTGTATATCCTAGTACTTTGAAACCTAGTTCGCTGCATCAGTTTTTGAGCAAGCAGAAATGGGTGTCAAACAAATTGAAACCGTTATAGACATGAAGCAAATCCATCAAGGAATTCAAATACAACAGTCTACTTATTTATAGGATTTTCTTTGATTTCCTTCGGATTTTATGAAGGCCACATGAATTGTTTGAAAAATGAAATCGTGGCTGTTGTTTTGAGGAGAGAAACAAATAGCTGAGAAGAGGAAGATGTGGCCTTGTTTAGTCCCACTAACTTTGTATTGATATTTTAGTTTTATATATTTTATATTCGTTCTTGTCTTCTAAAAATTCATGTGGTCACACACGATACCTAAAAATCATGAAAATTGACATGCAGCTAGAGTTCGACATTACGGTCCCAACGAAACTGGTTTCATCGAATTCCGACTCTGTTTGCTCACACAGCGTATTTTTAACCGTTAGAATACTGACTTTTTTTCACATTAAAAATCGATACGGCCACATAGTGACTTCAAAAATCACGGAAATTGAATTCTAACAATAATTTGACATTACGAATCCAAGAAAATTGATTTATTCAAATTCTGAGGTCGTTTGCAAAATTGGCTATTTTTAAAGCCCTAAATAACCCTTTTAAATATATAAATATATTTAAAAATAATTAAATTTAATATTTAAAAATAAATATTATCATATATATTCACAACAGAATATCATACAGCTCTAGATTATTCCTTTATGAATTTCTAACTTGATATTTCAAATCCCGATTAAATCGATATTCGATTTATAATGAAATTCCTTGTATATATTGTTATAAATTATAAAGGAATTCCACAACGACTTTTCTAAAATTTTATTTGGACATAAATCAAAATATACATGACGAAATCCTGATTTTTCTCTTCCATTAGATAAATATCCTTCATCAGCTCCGTACGTTTCTTGTTTCACAGAAATCCGATTTAAAACGGACCCTGTATATTCAGTTGAAGTTCAAATCGCCAAATAGCGAACTGCCACGCCATTTGGAGCTTGATTTTAAATTATAATATAATTATATGTTCAAACGGTCGTTCAAATAATATATTCGTCAATCTGATTAAATTCTATACTGAATTAAATACTTTGAAATATCCAGTTCACATTATATTGTCAATTCACTATTTCTGATTATTTCAGAAATTAAATATATTATTCTATTATTTATATTAATTAAATATTAAATATAATTTAATTAAACAACCATTTTCACTATTTAAATAATTAAATAAATTAATTATTATCCTTATAAATATGGGTCGTTACATCATGTTGCTTTTAGATATGTAAATTTAACAGTAACTTTGACATGTTAATAAACTGGATCTAAACTTATGCCTATTAAGAAACCAATTTTTATCTAAACAGATCTGCTATAATCATATGTAATTTTCCATACACCTATTCTGTTACTCAGTTGTCCCTATATGTCTATTTCTGTTCTTCTTTCTCTCTCATTCCCTTTTTATTTTTATAGCCAGTCTACCTTCGAGCCTAGGCCAATATCGCCGAAATATGCGTACGAACGAAATTTGGGATTGATTGGGAATAACAAATTGGCGCATAACCTGTACTATGAATATGACTAAAATTTGGGGAATACCTTATACCGTATAATATAACTGAAACTGAGGGTGTATAAACATGTAAATCTGTAGGCTTAATTTAAAGATTAAGGGGAACATGTTAACTATATGTCACCTATGTAATATGTTTGATCTGTTGGGGTTAAGTAAACTTGTTAATCTGTTGGAGATGTAGGGGCACTATGAACCCTTGTAAACTTCACCTGTGTAAATCCTAGTTGGTTGGTGATACAAGTTTAGGGGGTTGACTTGTGGCATCCTTGTGTGGAACCCATATTAATCAGTAACCCATTCTGGTATTAAACGGGGACCCAGCACTAGGTAAGGGTCAGGGAATGCTTACTGAGCTAATTATAAGCGGTAGTAATTAGGGTACATCTAGTCCTATTTAGGTGCCATTATTTCTGCTAACATATGTAATTTCGGTTTAGGTGCCTGTTATTCTGTTGGGGGTACAACCTATTACTACAAGTACACCTAAGTCTACCACTATGTTTCTGTTGGGATCATTCCGTGTTGATAAGTAATTAGAAAACCCGAAATTTGATATACTAGTAATGCAAACAGAATAATTGAGAAGCAAGTTTATCCTGTCTGTTTTTCTTATCATGTCCATCTTGTTTATACTTGTTTTATAATGCAGTTATCTCTCATCCAGTTCATTTACTGTCTAGATACTTTTATTTCTTTATATGCTAAAAGTCACTGGACTCGCCAGACTTTTTGTCTGATGCATTTTGTTTCCTCTTCTCTCTTCCTTTTCCCCCAAGGTTCTTAGGGTGGGAACGCTCAGGCTTGATTAGGATTCTCTCTCTTCTGTTTCGTCTTGGACCCGGATCTACTTTTATGTACCATTTTGACTATTTGTCTACTTGCTTATGGCTACTTATGGGGATTATGGCTTTTCAATTCTATACTCTGATGGTTTTTTGTGCAAGACAGATGTTTTTATTTGATGTATTTTGTTCTAGTGTTTTAGTGTGATATTTTAACTGGATTTTGAGACCATGTTGTTTTTTGTTGGTAAATAAAGTTTTAAATTTCCGCTGCCATTTTATATATCTATCTTTTGATATTCTTTTTCTGTTTACCTACAATGCTTCATGAAACTTAATGCATTTTGATAAAGAGTGACATTAACGGACGTGAGGTATCACATTTGGTATCAGAGCTAAAGGTTACAAGATCGGATAAAAAGGTTTTGAAAATTGTTTTCAAAAAGGTTTCAAAAAGAAAGCACTTTCAAAGAAAAATCTATTTTTGAAATACATATTCCCCAAAAGCTATATAAGATAACTTTTGAAATCTCTATTAGAATCCCTTTTTCCTTTCTCTTCAGCATGTCTGGCGAACAAAATTTTCCTGGGGGCGTTTAGATACCGGCTTGGTTCTGTAGGTATCTTGAAGCTACGACACCTGCCGAAGGCTAAGCAGACGTCCCTCCCCCAGCTGCGGCTGTTGTTCCTCCTCCTTTGTGAGCGGATAATTTCTCTAAGATATGCAAGGACTTCTGTTCTATGCGAGGAAAACCATTATGTGGAACTGAAAGCTTTGTGGAAGCACAGAATTGGCTTAAAGAGACGGAGGATTTGTTTGGGATTTTCGAGGTTGACGACCGTAGGTAGATTCAGTTGGCCGCATGGCAGCTGAAGGATGAGGCTTCTTTCTGGTGGGAAGTGACACAAGCAGGACGTCCAGTAGATACTTAGGATGATTTTCGATAGAGATTCAAGATGAAGTTTCTCTCTCAGGGAGAAGAGAGTATGCAGATGGAAAGATTTCTTGCACTTAAGCAAGGGAGCTTGTCTGTTAAAGGGTATGTCAATAAGTTCAATCAGTTGGCAAGGTTTGGTTTGGCGCTGGTGAATACCCCGCACAAGAAAGCTTTAAGATTTGCAAGAGGATTGAATCAACCTATTCAAGCATTGGCATTATCTCACATTCCTATGGGAGCAACTTTTGAGAGACTGGTTGATATGGTGCTGATGCACGAAGATGGTAAACATGAGAAGAAGGAATCTAAGATTGAGGAGAAGCAAAACAAGAAAGTGTGGCCTATGAAAGAACAACAAAAGAAAGATGGAAAGAATATCCAAGCTAAGAAGAAGTATCATGGTTGTGGAAGCTTGGGTTATCTTATCAAGGATTGTAGAAAAAGGAAGAAGAATGCTTGTTACGACTGCAGTGAGATTGGACATTATAGTAGGGAATGTCCGAAGAAGCAAGGACAAGGGCAGGACCTTTTGGAGGGAAAGTGCACGCTCTCAAGGCTAGCGAACCAAACAGAGGTAGGAAAGTTTCATTTGAAGGTTTGATTTCTCTGTCCGACCATCTAGTTAGGACTCTTTTTGATCCTAGCGCTTCTCATTCTTTTATATCTGATTATGTGGTTGAGTCTCTGCACCTTTGTACTAGTATTGTTTCTGATCCCGTTATTGTATCAAACCCCATTGGGGGTATGACTAATTTGTCTATGATATGTCGGGGCTTGAGGATATCTGTGTTAGGCATCAAGTTTGAGTGCAACGTATATGTGCTTGGTTTTATGGGCTACAGTTTGATTCTAGGAGTGGATTGGCTAGCCATGTATGGTGCCATTATAAAATGTGAGAGGAGGGTCGTTAGACTTTTGACTTGCCGCAGGAGGACTCCCGAGATTTCTTGTAACACCCCACCTCCGCTAGGGTCACTCACAAAGGGAATGCACTAGTTTTGGAGGGGTATTATCGGGATAACATCACAGAATTATCACAAGACAGAACATTAATAAAAAAAATTAAGTAAACAGCGGAAGAATTTATGAGCAAAACAGAACTTCATTTTATTCCAAAATAAACCATGTCTCTTACAAACATTTCAAATAACTTCATTACAACTGTCTTGTAATAATAGCCAAAGAAGCAATAGCTTAAAAACAGAAAAACAGCTTATTCCCCAAGTGCAGTAAAAAGAACCAGCCATAGCAAACCGTAAATGCTGAGCCAAAGCAAGTGATATCCAAGCCAAGAGCTAGTGTTTCCTCCCTGAGAACTTGGGGGGGGGGGGAACGAAAGAAAAAGAGGCGAAAGGAAAAGGGTCAGTCATAAAGACTGAGTAAGTTCTAGTGACTTTCAGTGTAGAAACGGTTAAAACAACATGTCATGTATGAACTGGAACTAAACTTGGGAATGGTGTCAAGGTGGACAAGATAGGCTAAGGTGATCATGATAAGTCAAGACATGTTAAATAAAGCATCACATGTTCAAGATTCGTTGCATCGACCGTACTAGTATACTAAGCCCCAAGTACGGGGTCCTACGGAGCGATTATCTAGTCGATCGGCTCCCTACAAGTTCTTGCTCATCAAGTGTCCATGTCATACGGCTAATCACGAATGTAGTCACCTGTGCTGGGTACCCCTTCGGGTGTATCAGCCCTAGGGTGTCAACCCCTGACATGATTCAAGATGCACAGAGAAATCTACGGATACCCAGTGTCTGCCCCGGAATACGTGCACGACCGTAGTCCACCGAACCTACACTGGCATACCCCACTGTCGTCGTTCACCTCTTATAATCAGCCCAGTAATCGTGCCCCACCCGGCCTAGCCCTAGGGTACCTTGATACGTCTAGAGGGTTACTACTGAAAAGGGTCGTGTCTAGGGTTTCGCCTAACAGATTAGGTCATGTAATTGGTGACCTAACCCGCCTAACCGATTAAGTCATGTAATTCGTGACTTAATCCTTTTCCAGTCTAGTCATGTCAAGATGGTTAAGTATGTCATTTAAATTCGTGACTTAACCCGCCTACGTGTCATGTCAAGTTGGCTAAGTGTTGTCGTTTCAAGTTCATGACTTAGCCCTACAAATCATGTTCAAGTTGGTTAAGTTGTCTTTTCATGTTCATGACTTAACCCTAATTGGCATTAATTGATTCGTTAATGCACCGAACCACTCACATTGGATCCTATTGTTCGTAGCCACTGGATTTGCCGGGCGGTTCCGGGCAGGTTTACGCTACGAACTCAACCCAACCTCGGGTTTCAAGCGCGATGTGACCAACTACCCACATTGGATCCTATTGTTTGTAGCAATTGGATTTGCCGGGCGGTTCCTGGCAGATTTACACTACAAACTCAACCCAACCTCGAGTTGGCCATTTTCTTGTTTTCTAAAGTCATGCCCATGTTCTTATCAAATTCGTGCTATTTTCATAGCATGTTCACATGTCACTTTCATGCCCAACTAAGGCATGTTTCAGGTCAAGTTATGGAATGTTCAAGTCAAGTTTTTCGTGCCATATTTCATGTTCTACTTATGCCAAATTTCACGATTTATGATTATAATCAATTCAAGTTTTGCCTATTCTACCCAATTGTATCCCTAACGCATATAAACGTACTTCGTTCACAAGCATAAACAATTCAAGAGATAAAGGGGAATAACAGCAAACATGTGATAGGCATATGTGACAATTCACTTGCATAATAAAAAGGCTATAAAATATCTCATGGTTTCAATACTAGCGTGATGATAACTTGGCATAGTAATGGTTCTAACTTAGTTTAACATGATGAATTCAACTTTACATCATAGGCATAATAATCATTGCGGGCATAATAATAATTTTATTATAAACATGAAACATTAAAGGCATGGTAATTCTAATAGGCATAGTGGATTCCAATTTAGTATTTTTAACATAATGATTCTCATCTAGCATTATAAACATAATGATTCCAACTTTGACCTAGCAATTCCCAATTTGTCATTAACATGATAGGTATATTAACATCACATGCATAGTTTCATTAACATCATAGACATGGTTTAATTAGCATCATAGGCATGGTTTAAACAACATAAAGATTTCAATAAACATAATGATTCCATGGACATGTATAAGTCCAACTTGCCATACAATTAAGCCCAAGTGATTCATAACCACATCATAATCATGATAAGTTTAACTTGCAAAATTGGCATAGCGAAATTCCCAAATTATGATTTCAAAGTTAAACAATATAAACATGGATTAATAATAGTTCCTAAATCCGGTTTCAATTCATAACATGTCCATGTTATTTTAGCGTTTTTGCCTAAAAAGTAACATAGAACTTACAATATGAAGCAAGCAATCCAAATCAAAACTTTAAATCAAATAGCCCCAAATCCGTTGTCTAAAGCGTCGTAATTGTTGTAGCTTCTAGTTGTAGCCTTCAAGAATCATCCTTCGTCTTCTTTAATTTTTGTTCTTTGTATTTTTAATTTAGAGTTCTAGGTTTAATGGCGGCTGCTTGAGTGCTAAAATGAAATAATATGATTTAGGCTAGGTCTTAGGGTCTTTAAATAGTTGTAGGCAACTCATTTAGGCCATTAGATCAACCCCAGAGTCAATCCGGACCATCAAAACACATACCAGGCTTCAAAAATGGGTTCTGGGCCAAACTAGGCCGACCAGGTCGACCTGTAGGGGGGGTCGACTCTAGGGTCGACCTGGCCTGGGGAGGTCGACTCTAGGGTCGACTCTAGGGTCGACTCGATTCTGTTTGCCAGTAAGTCTGCTGAAACTTGTTTTGGCCATATCTTGGTCATACGGACTCCGATTTTCGAAAACTCGGACTCTATTTCGCGTATTTTTTCGAGAGGAACGTAATGGTGAAGTCCATTTTACCTAATTCCTGATTCTTAAATTAATTATCCTTATTTTACTATCTTTTCCGTTACAAACACCGTTACCGAACTAATTTTTCTTCTCTTCCAAATATTAATTAATTCTTCTTATGCATCACCATTATTTACCTATCTAAACATATTTTTATATATTTTATTTCATTTTTAATTATACCTTGATTTCTTATTTTCACATGTTGTTAAAATTCGGGTTGTTACATTTCTTGTGACCAAAAGGGGTCTGTCATGCTTAGTTTCCTAGAGTCACTTGATACTTCTGTCGATGATTTATTATCCATAACCATAGTCTATGAGTATCCAAATGTTTTTGATGAGGTTAGGGAATTAAATCTGAGGCACGAGATCGATTTCCAGATATATTTGAGGATAATGCGAAGCCAGTCGCATTTCCTGTGCACCACATGGCTCTTAAGGAAAGGAGGGAGCTTAGAAAGAAAGTAGGGAGCTACTTGAGAAGGGGTTTATTAAGCGAAACATATCGGAATTGGGTGTTCCAGTCATCTTTGCAACTAAGGCGGGTGGCTCGCTTCGCTTATGTGTGGATTACAAAGAGTTGAATAAGCTCACTATGCAGAATAGACACCCACTCCCGAGGATTGATGATCTGTTTGACCAGTTCTTTGGTGCATCTGTTTTCTCTCGGTTAGACTTGGCCATGGGTTTTCATCAGTTGAGAGTGGCCGAGGACAATATAGACAAGATCGCTTTCAGAACTCCAGACGGCTTCTTTGAATGGCTAGTCATGCCTTTTGGGTTGACAAACGCTCCCACCTATTTTGTGGATCTGATGAGTAGAGTTTTCCGAGAGTTTATGAATAAGTTCATTGTGGTCTTTGTGGATGATATCCTGATCTTCTCGAACAACGAGGAAGAGCAAGCCCTACATTTAGGGAATGTTATGAGGACTCTCTGAGTGCACCAGCTTAAGGAGAAATTCTCTAAATGTCACTTTTGGAGAAAGGAGGTAAGATTTTTAGGGCATGTGATTTCTAGGTAAGCGATAGTGGTGGATCCCGCAAAGGTAGTTGTAGTCAAAGATTGGACGATTCCAAAGAATGCAACCGAGGTGAGGAGTTTTCTTGGGTTAGAAGGCTAATATAGGAAGTTTATCAAGGAGTTCGCAAGGATACCATCCCCACTCACTAGACTGACGAAGAAGAATCTGACCTTTGCTCGGGATATCGATTGCGAAGATGCTTTTCAGCGATTGAAGTGGGCTCTGACAATAACCCCAGTTTTGATATTACTTGATGGGAGCAAGGTGTTCACATTGTACATGTATGCATGCGGTAAAAGGCTTAGTGTCGTCTTGATGCAAGAGGGAAGGCTAGTATGTTATGGTAGTAGGCAGTTGAATGTTCATGAGAACAACTACCCTACCCATAATTTGGAATTGGCTGCTATCGTATTCGCACTTAAGACTTGGCGAAATTATCTACTTGGAGAAAGGTTTGAGTTATACACGGACCATAAATCTCTAAAGTATATGTTCTCGCAGAAGGATCTCAATTTGAGACATCGAAGGTGGATGGAGTTCCTAACGTCCTATGATTTTGAGATTGCTTACATCCCGGGCAAAGGGAATGTGGCGGCGGACGCGTTGAGTAGACAGAGGATGACTTTGAGTCCTCTATTCATAGAGAGGCGGAGCTTGGAATACATATCGACCTTCGATTTTAGGCCCTCTACAGAACCTACACCTAGTTTGTTGGCATCCTTAGAGGTGTGACCGACTCTTATGGATCAGATAGGATCTTCGTAATGAGAAGACCCACAGATAACAGACATACTGGATAAGCTCAATTAAGGGGAGACTTCTAGTCACCTTTGTAGATATTTTGTGGATGACAAAGGGTGGCTACGATGAGATGGCAGGCTTTGTGTTCCCCGAGTTGGAAGTTTATTGAAGACAGTCCTTGAGGAAGCCCATCATTCTAGGATGACTATCCATCCGGGCGCTGATTAGATGTACAGAGATAAGAAGAGGGTTTTATTTTGGGTTGGGATGAAGATTGATGTAGCGGAGTCTCTCGATGTTTAGTATGCCAGCAAATTAAAGCTAAACAGAAAAAGTTTGGCAGTTTGCTTCATCCTTTGGAGGTTCCACAATGGAAGTGGGAGAGTGTCTCTGTGGCTTTCATCGATGGTTTACCAAGATCGAGGAAGGGCAACACCAGTATTTGGTTCATAGTAGACAATCTTACTAAGAGGGCTTATTTTATTCATGTTAAGAGTAAGAGAACCAAAACATGGTTGGCGTCAGTTTATCTTCATGAGATAATCTGTCTACATGGAGTACCTTCTTGCATAGTGAGTGATTGTGACCCCATCTTTACCAGCGAGTTCCGGAAGAGCCTGCAAGAGGCATTAGGTTTACAGCTATGTTTGAGTACCGCGTATCACCCTCAGACTGATGGACAAACTAAGAGGGTGAATAGAGTTCTTGAGGATCTTTTGAGGTCGTGTATCCTAGACTTCAAAGGGACTTGGGAGGAGCATCTTCTGTTGGTTGAGTTCGCCTACAACAACAGTTACCAGGCTAGTATTGGAATGGCACCCTTCGAGGCATTATACAGACGACCTTGCAGATCACCGACTTGTTGGTGGGAGCTACGGATAGGCTTCTACTTGGACCCGAGATGGTTTGAGAAACTGTAGAAAAGATTGACCTAATCTACAAACGCATGAAGACAGCTCAGGACAGGCAGAAGTCTTACGTAGATAGGAGAAGGACTGATATTGAGTTTGAGGAGGGATACATGGTTTTCATCAAAGTATCACCTCTGGGGAGCGTAGTTCACTTTGGATTCGTAGTAAAATTAGCACCTAGATTTGTAGAGCCATTTCCCATAGTGGAAAGGATATGACAAATGGCTTATAGGGTGAGACTACCAGAGATACTGGCAGGAGTTCATGATGTTTTCCATGTTTCTCATTTGCGGAAGTTTCTGCACGATACAGTATACGTAGTCGAGCCAAGCATTCTTAAGGAAGTAGAAGAAGAACGAGAGGAGACAGTTAGATGAGTTCCTAACTGTATACTTGGATTAGAGGTTAAGAAGCTACGCAACCGAGAAGTCAAGTTGATGAAAGTTCAATGGGGAGAAGACCGCGGGGACGCAACTTTGGAGACTGAAGACAAGATTCGCGCTTCGTACCCTTTTCTTTTCAAGGGTATGTTCTTAACTTCTTTTTCCAAGCTTTTATTAGTACTTGTTTCTATCATTCATATGTATCCCATCGATGGAATCTTCGACCTTTAGGTAGAAAACCAATGGGTGTAAAAATGTGTTTGAGACATGTTATGTTTGATGGATGCAAGTATTTGCTAGTGGTTGCTGGTGGATGAATATACACGCATATTGCGCACTAGATTGCCACAATCACTTACATATTGCATATAGATGTGTGTGCATTTTAAATTCTATGGATGAAAATGAATGTGTCATCATATGGATGTTGCATTTGGATGAATGATTGTGCACACATATAGAACTTACATGTTATAATAGGATTGTCCGCATACATTTTGTTTACATGGCACGCATATAAATTGCATTAAGGAGGTCAACTGAATTAGTCGACTGCCTGATTTCTCACATTAGTGTAAGGACATACACACACATTATTTCACATGTTCATACAAGCATTAGAAAAATCTTAAGGATAATGGATGCTTGTAAATGATGGATGAGTTGATGGTTGTGGTTGTTAGGATAATAACATTCTTCTTAACTTGGAGATTTCGGGGACGAAATCCTTTAAGTAGGGGAGAATGAAACACCCCGTGATTTTAAAGAACATCAAACTGATAAAATAAAGAATAGTTAATTAAATATTGGGAACTAAGTAAAACGGACTGTACCATTGCGTTCATGCCGGAATTCTGGTTCAGATAGACTTCGAGTTTGTGTAAAACGAACATCGTATGAAAAAGATATTAAGGCCAGAAGTTTGTATACATATAAGAGAAATATATATAAACAAATCAGTCCGGAAAATTTTAAACAATTCAAAATCGAAGCGGGAAGACCACACGGTAAATTATCCCGTTGGGGGTCGACCTACACCCCGGGGTGGTCGACCCACTCAAGGGTGTGTCGACCCCGGGGTCGACCCACCTCATATTTGCCTAGGTTCATTTTCTGAACCTGGACTTGTTTCATAACAGGATTCGTTGGGAAAAATCTATTTAAGGGATGGCACTTCTATTGTTTTATGCACCAAAAAAGATGGAGACAAGGAGATGCCGCCTCAGCTCGGATTGAATTAGACTATCTTCAACAACGACAGCTTATATGTGTACAAGAATCTCTTCTGCAACATCAGCATTCTATTCTTTGTTCTTTAGATCCAATCTCTATGAGTTCATGTTACTTTTATATATGAAAATTTAACAGTAACCTTGACATGTTAATAAACCGGATCTAAACTTATGCCTGTCAAGAAACCAATTTTTATCTAAACAGATATGTTATAATCATATGTAATTTTCCATACACCTATTATGTTACTCAGTTATCACTATATGCCTATTTCTGTTCTTCTTCCTCTCTCATTCCATTTTTATTTTTATAGTCAGTCTACCTTCGAGCCTAGGCCAATATCGCCGAAATATGCATATGAACGAAATTTGGGATTAATCGGGAATGATTGGGAATAACAAATTGGGGCATAACCTGTACTATGAATATGACTAAAAATTTGGGGCATACCTTATACCGTATAATATAACTGAAATCGGGGTTGTATGAACATGTAAATCTGTAGGCTTAATTTAAAGATTAAGTGGAACATGTTAACTATATGTCACCTATGTAATATGTTTGATCTGTTGGGGTTAAGTAAACTTGTTAATCTATTAGAGATGTAGGGACACTATGAACCCTTGTAAAACTCAACCTATGGAAATCCTAGTTGGTTGAGGACACAAGTTTAGGGGGTTTGACTTGTGTCATCCGTTGTGTGGGATCCATGTTAGTCAGTAACCCATTCTGGTATTAAACGAGGACCCTGCACTAGGTAGGGGTCCGGTCACTCTTACTGAGCCGATTATAAGCGGTTCATTTTGGATGGGGTGTTAATGAGCATGTTCCAACGGGGTCATGTGCGTGCTTGGGTCCGGTCTGTATAGGAAAATAAAACGCCATGACATTAGTAAATAGTGTCTATGGCCTTTTGTTGGTTCCCACTTTAGGAAGTAATACACCCTACTGTATGGCCGGCACAGGGTATTTACATGGTAGGGAGACGATCATTGGGGGTAGTAATTAGGGTACATCTAGTCCTGTTTAGGTATCATTATTTCTATTAACACGCGTTATTTCGGTTTAGGTACCTGCTATTCTGTTGGTGGTCAAACCTGTTACTAGAATTATACCTAAGTCTACCACTATGTTTCTGTTGGGATCATTCTGTGTTGATAAGTAATTAGAAAACCCTAAATTCGATATACTAGTAATGGTGCAGGGAAAATAATTGAGAAGCATAGTTTATCTTGTCTGTTTTGTTTATCATGTCCATCTTGTCTATACATGTTTTATACTGCAATTATCTCTCATCCAATTTATTTACTGTCTAAATACTTTTATTTCTTTATATGATAAAAGTCACTGGACTCGCTAGACTTTATGTGTAACCCATTTTGTTTCCTCTTCTCTCTCTTCCTCCCCCCCCAATGGTTCACAAGGTGGGAACGTTCAAGCTTGATTAGGATTCTCTCTCTTCTATTTCGTCTTGGACCTGGATCTACTTTGATGTATCGCTTTGACTATTTGTCTATTTGCTTATGGCTGTTTATGGGGATTATGGCTTTTCATTTCTATACTCTAATGGTTTTTAGTGCAATATATATGTTTTTGTTTGATGTATTTTATTCCAGTATTTTAGTATGATGTTGTAATTGGATTTTGAGACCGCGCTATTTTCAATTGGAAATAATGTTTTAAATTTCCGCTGTTATTTTATATATTTGTCTTATGAGATTCTTTTTCTATTTACCCATAACACTTCAAGAAACTTAATGCATTCTAATAAAGAGTGTCATTAATGGACGTGGGTGTCATAAACCCTTTATAGAATCACTTCCAATCTACTAGTATATATTTACCTTTTCCTCATTTGTATGAGAAATCCAATTAAATGCATTAGTAAGACAAATGGTATGAAACAAATTTGTTTTCTTCGATGGTTAATTCTTGAACCCGTTCGATTGAAAACCTTATGGCTACTTGTAGCAAATCTGCAACTTGTTCATAAATATTCGAGCAAAGCGGGTGGTTATGGGACATGGAGATGAATTCTAATATTTACTAGCTTGGAGTAAATTACACTACTTTTGATCAATTGTGATCGTTTTGTGATTTTCTAGATTTGCGCATTTTATAGTCTTTGGATCATATTATGGAACTTCGATTCAATTTGGGTGGGGTAGCGACCTGCGTTCTTCGGAAAGTTTTGTGGAGCTTCGCCTCAATGGTCTTCGGACCATTTTTTTGAAGCTTCGGCTCAGTGGTCATTGGGCTGTTTTATGATAGGTTAGATACTTAGAGATCGCATCTCATGTGTGATACACATGTTGGTGAGTCCTCGGGCTTCCATTTTGTGATAGGCATCTTTCCCCCTTTTTGTGATTTTCTGGATTTCTAGTCACTGATTTCTGGAATTTTTTGTTTTGATGTGGGATATCAATTTTGATGATGTGTCACTAATTTTGTGTTGATCTGATATGTAATGTCATTTCTTGTGTGTAGCTATATAATTTAGAATAGGCTATTCTTTTATGACTTTGCGATTTTTTTGAGATATTTTGTGGACATTTTTGGAGCTTTAAATTTATATTTGAACAATGTTGTTATTGCATATATGTCATTATTTGTTTGTATCTCTTATTCCATTTCAGATAATTATGGAAAGTACAGCTAGATTGATCATTTGTTGTTTATTTTCTGATAAATAATACTCAAATCAAAATAAGGTGTTATAAATGCTTCCATGTGGCTTCTAGCAGGGACCATTTCTTAACTTTTGGATAACTAAACTAGTGTTGTAGTTTTCGGTTAAATGTATATGAGATAGATCTCCTCATATATACCTATTCTCTAGATTGGCACTTGTCTCAATTAAATTGTTGTATAGTGGATCGAGTATGACCATTATCTTTGTACAAACACTTATGTGTTATATTCATATCTATTTCTGCCTTTGTGATGTGACTATATGTGTCTGACTCTGATTATATCATTATGTATGTTTTATCGTTTTCGAATTATATATAGCCACTATGTAGTTGATTTGAAATTGAATTAGATGTGTCAGATTTTCTCTTAAAAGAAAAAGTAAACCCACATTATCTGGCATGTTTAACATTTGTTCAAAGCTATTATACAGATGGTCGTTCCTCAATAACCTTATTCTTTGTGTTTATTGACAACATTACTTTGTAATGTCCGTCGCCAATGCGAGTATAGAGGTGGGGCGTCATAATATGCCTAGCCACATTAAGTAAGTCACGCAAAGTCTTGATTCTGTTATAAACCCTTTCATTATCATAGAATATTTCCTTGTGTTGTTAAGTTGACGCTTGTAGTGCATGATTCAGGCTGATGATTGAGTGCTGAGAATTTTCTCAACTATTTCCCATATTTCTTGAGCACTTATACATCCTACTAGTTATGGTAATAGTGTTGGGTTGATCGAAGAGAATAACCAAGAACATAAAATACTATCTTGCATTTGTATCAAATGAATTCTTTATTTGTAATTAGGTTTCCATCCATGTCTGCAAAAGAACGAGGTGGAATGGGTAAAGTGTCATTGATGAAGTCATCTAGGCCATATCTAGTAAAATGCAGTCATGATTTAAAATTTCCATAATAGGAAGTTTCCTAGCAAGTTAAATCTATATAATCTTACTTTTTGGGTTAACTATGGCTCTTGGTTCATTTGCAGGGTTTTCGAGGTTACCAGATGATGCTGATGCATTGCTTTTTGCTGGTGAGGATCTATCAAAGGCAGTTGCATCGTCTTCATCCATAATGAGAACAGAAATTGATCACGTGACGAGAGAAAAAACTCTGATGATCAACATTATAGTAACCAGTCTTAATTAGTCGTCGATGAATTCGAGGATGACATAGTGAAAGATAAGAATATTAATCTTAATTTATCAACACTGTAATCTTGAATATACGAACGATAATCTCTTTGGTGATGATGACTTAACTAAGAAGAGCTAATGCCTCAAACAAACTTTGAATTAGCAAAATCAGTGGAATGTGTTATCATTAGGCAGTCACTCTGATACCATAATAGAATCCATACAGAAAACTGCTTTATTATCATTAAAATTATTATTACAAAGAGATGGCAGTGTATATAGAGAGAGAGAGAAAGAGAGGGGATTATATGGCACCTATTTTTCGTGGCAGCCTCTTTGCACCTCCATTAACAACCACTCCTTTATATTTAAATAATGTATGAGTGGGAGAGAGAGCAAGTGGGAGGAAAGAGAAAGGAACGTCAATACATAAAAAATGGACTTGCAAGCAAATATTTATTAATTGTCATGGAAGGTTAATTAATAATTTTTTTATTCTATTAATACACATTAAAATATCTTGCTTAAATGGCCCGTTTGAACCCGCAAACGCATTCTCCACTAACTAAAATACCCCATTGAAATCCCCTGCGGAAATACCTCGGTTTCGCTTCCCTCAAACACACGTTAAGTCATTCTACACAACACATATAAGAGAAATTTAAAGGTTCTCTACTGAAAAATAAAAACGGCAACCATGGCAAACCTTGTGAGATAAGACAATCATCCTGGTCGACATAGAAAAGATGAATGAAACTAAAAAAGCTTTTACATTTTCTTACTCCAGTAACGTTTCTTTAATATTTTTCCTGAAAATGTTGCATTTGTTTGAATATCAAGAATTGTTCTTGATGTAATAAATGCTATTATTTGCATTCATACGTGAGTTTTGATGATATGAATATATTTCGATCAAAATATATTCTATAGAAATTTTTGTATATTAGACTCAATGACAATGTTAATTGGACAAATGTATATTGCAGAAATTTGTGTATATATTCATTCTCCATCTCTATTTATTCAAGTGTATTGTGTGTGTACATATATTCTGGAGAAATTTATATATATTATACCCTATGAGAATGTGAATTGGATAAATGTATATTGCAAAAATTTGTGTATATATTCGTTCTCCATCTCTATTTATTCATGTGTATTTTATTATATATATAGCTTGGAACAATGTGCTGAATTTTTTTTGTATAATTTAATTTTGTTCCTAGGTTTTGAAGATATAAATATATTTTTATCAAGATATATACTGTAGAAATTAATGTGTATTAGACTCGATGAGAATGTGAATTGAAGAAATGTATACTGTATAAATTTATAAAGTGCGAACAAAATGTTGAAATTTGTTAAAACTTCATTCTCCATCTCAAATTATTCATGTGTATTTTTTGTTAATATGAACAGAAATTTCTTTTATGCGATCTAATGTGATGAATCTCCTGTGGACATTTTCATTTCCTTTTTTGTTTTGTTGATTCTTCTCCAACCATAAACAAAAGAATTCTTCAAATTTCTAGCACCGATAATCTTTCATTTTACATTTTTTGAAAATGGATACGTCATCATTATTATGATTATAATTACGGGAATACATTCATTAAATGTTATTCTTTGCATTTTTTTGAACCACTCAAGAACAATTCTTGTCATACGCATGGTTATATAATATGTGGGCCGTTATGTTATTTTACAATTAAAGATGTGTGTGTGTGTGTGTGCGCGCGCTCGTGTTTGTGTGTGTGTGTATATATATGTATGAGAAATTTTGGTAACACTTGATTTTGCAAATTAACCACTCATTTTTATGTATTTGTCAAATTTAGGTTGCACTTTATTTTATTAACTCAAGATTTTGAAATTGATCATATTTCTTTTATGAAATCTGTATATACTTTACATTTGTAATGGTATAAGGTATGGTTTACTATTTAAAATTTTGATATCACTTTATTTTGCAGAAATATCGCAAGATATATGTTTGCATTTTAATAAAATCACCATAGAGAAAACGACCATGTTAATCCTTTACCCTTTTTTTAGTGAGACACAAACATAATTAAGATAAATGATATTTTCTACATTTTTATGTATCTTAGTCGAGCATCATTGGTTTTTAATCATGAATATCGAAAATATGAATTTGGTTTAGTTATGTGCAAAACCTTATCAACTACAATAGAATCTTTTGCTAATATCTAATCTAATATAACTTCAAAAAAATCATCTGCCTATCAGCTGACATATGAACTAATTAATCAGATATATCCCAATGTAATTCTAAGAAATAAAGAATATTTTCATACCTCTTGCATAATTTAGTCAAAGAATATTTAATCATCAGCCGTGTTGTTCTCATTGTTAACCCCTAGCTCGCAAGTGAATGGCAATACAACAGTAAAGTTGGAAATTTTGACACTTGCAGGGAAATCAACGGTGCAAAAAATCAATAGTAAAGTGGGAATTTTCCAATAAATTGTTAAAATAGAGTGTTAAAATGAGAAATTTTGATAATACTTTATTTTGCAAATTTAACTAACATATAAATGAAAAACAAAAATACTTTCAATACAACCACACATTTTTATGCAAATTAACACTATATTATGTGCATAAACATTTAAAAAAGCACTTCATCATACTCGTTTGTATATTAGTTAAATAAAATTGTTAGTATAATTAGTATAAAATTGATTTACATGGGACACAATCATACCATAAGTGGTCTCCAGCGAATCTCGTACTTCTCACAAGAAACATATATAGGCTAATTATTTATAATCCACTACTCTATTTTGTAACTCATACAATTGCTCACCGCCCAAGCACTTAACTCTCATTAGTCTAGACTCCTTCGAACATAGTCCTTCTAACCTAGTTCCTTTGAACTCAAATCAGAGGAGAAAAAGAAAAGGGAAAAACTGATTGATGTTAATTTCAGATCAATGTTGATATAGCCAAACTCAATTTGACATGTTGCCAAGGTCAACTGATGCTAACATGCCCTTCTTCTTTTTTGGGATAAAATTACCGGGTCGGGATTTTATTGAAGTTCCAGTTTGGTACATGCCAGAACCGGGCCAAGATGACCAAACTCTCGCGGTTCCGCTGGACTTTAGAACCTTGGTTCATTCACGCAATTCTAATAATGACTTCCACCATTGCTGATTGGCTTGAGCGCTACATATGCATGTTGCTTTTGCCTGGTGTTAGTGTGGTTGTTATCATGCTAATCAAACTACAAACTCTATACATGGTCGAAATCCTATATTGTTTCTACAAGATCAAGTGCAAATCCACATGTCAAACCACTAGAAGCATAAAATATGGAAATAATTTTTTTTATTTTAAATCCAGTTCGATGCCATAAGTTTAACATGCAATCATAAACAAACAAAATATAAAATAATAAAGTTAACTTGTAGCAATTGTAAATTTGAACATCTTACTCAGTATCAGCATGCAAATGTTGACATTAATTATTATGACCTAGTATTTTAAACAAAATTACTTGCTCAAAATGGTATATAATCTATGGGGATAATAGAATGAAACAAAGAATATAAACACGAAAAAAATACAACTTAGAATCTTGTAGCAGAAATTATTAAATGTATATGTTGTTCATAATTTTACATTTTTTCTCTTTAAAATTAAATTAAACAACTGAAAATAACATAAGTCAATAGCTACATAACTAAACTATAATGATGGTATAACTAGACATAAATGGAGTCTTCAAATTTTTTTCTTCTTTAGAAAATCAATCGTCAACTATAGTACTCAGGGTTGAACCAAACATCATGAAAAACATAACATTCGGGTCGGAATTAAGATCCTCGTTAAATCAATAAATCAAAGTTGATATTAACCTAAGAAATGTTACGACTTTTCATCTCCTAAGGATTCGTTAAACTACTTGCATACAATAGGATATAATGTAATAGATAATGTATACCAATAAGTATAATATTGAAAATAGCGTTAACACTATGCCATAGATGGTCTATCACAATGAAAATCCATGTAGTTGCTAGCTATAGTGTTGCCATTGCTATGTTATTTTTTGTTTATTACAATGCACGCTAAAATGTGTTAGCAAATGTGACGACCGCCCTGTACTAGTCGACACCCTATGAGTTGCGCTATGACTGTGCCCGACTAGTACAAGACGATCGCCAAGGATTGAAGTAAGGAAACCCATATAACATATCGTATATCTCATAGCGCATGGAATAAAATATAATAATAACAACATAAGTCATGATATAAAACATGTGAGACAATGTATGAGCTGAAAACTGAATCATAAATATCAGAGTAGTAGATTAATATTTTACAACAATATATCTAATAAGTCATAAGTACATCTCCAAAATACTGTCTCTCAACCAAGTACACTACTAATGCCTAAAGTAGTGATCCATGAAAGCAATAGGGATAAGAGTGTGTATATATATATAGTATGTAAAAGCCTCTTGCTCGTCTCCGACCGGCTACTTGAGCACACTAACATGTCTCTAATCTACTCATTTTAGAGTGCCTAGAGTAATAAGAAAAATCCATAAAACTCAAGGTCAGACAAAGTTTGGTGTGAGCGATAGTAATCTTATTCAGTAAATAAGATAATACAATATGTATGAAGGGTCATACCTGACCTGGCCCTGCATCCAAAGAGTTAGCACAGATAATCATGTACTCTACCCTATGGCGATAAAGATACTAAGTGTAAGTAGAAGTGTGTGTCATTGTGATTGCAATCATCCAAATCATAACAAACATCCTCGCATTTACTCACTCAGTGTATTGAGCATACAATATTCGATACTTTGGACGCCAAATCAATCGAGACATTAGCGGGCCCTACCGCATGAGCTCCACCGATCTATCGCTATGCCTTACCGCATGAGCTATAGCTGAAAACAAAAACCGGTCTACGCCGCATTGGCTCTGGGTCCGATCAGTCCACACCGCATTGGCTATGATTCGTTCCTATGTCACTCTCTCAATGACGTACCAAGGTTACGAATATCGATATCTCCATTACACATGTTCCCGCAGTGAAGTCCAACTTAGAAGTCACCCCGATGGTTCCCATCTAGATCCTTGGTGGCAACTTCCTATTTAGACCTTTCTTGCGTCTCGGGTTCAACTAGTCAAATTGGAGTTGGACTTCAAAAGAGTCTAGTCGTTATCAAGGAATAATGCCTCGCCACATGAACCTATTCCCTTTGCACATCTCAGAAGCATAATTTCCGGATAGAATAATTCCGGATAGGAAAGTCCAAAAAGAAAAGCCTAGATAGGAAATCTCAGTTTGATGCTCCGAATCTAACAACATTCGGTTCAATGCTCCTCGATCTAATTAGATCTGGGTTTCTCAAATCAAATCCAAATCATACCCAAACTTATATATGTGTAATAAGATGAATTGAAAGCATCTATATGCTAATTTACTCAAATTAGTAACTAAGTACACTATTACTCACCTTAATATCCTCAGATAGGTTAGATCCAAAAATGAAAAGTTCCTGGCACTTTCTGAGATGTGAATGAGGATTCTTTTGATTATATTTGAACTTAAGAGTTAAACTCCGTTCCTTTACAAATGAGCTCTATATATATAGTGAAATGAAGCTTCTTTAAGAAGCTAATAAGTATAGCTTCTAAGAGAAGCTGCTAAGGATAGCTTCTAAGAGAAGCTACTGACGCTTTGGCTTCCAGGAGAAGTTACTTAGGATTCGCTTCTTTAAGAAGCCACTTTTGGCTTCGAAGAGAAGCCACTTTTGGCTTCCAAGAGAAGCCACTAAGGATTGGCTTCCTTGAGAAGCCACTTTTGGCTTCCAAGAGAAGCCACTAAGAGTTAGCTTTCTTGAGAAGCCATCGGGGATTGGCTTCCTCGAGAAGCCACCTTTAGCTTTCAAGGGAAACAACTTAGAATTGGCTTCCTCAAGAAGACACAAAGGATTGGCTTCCTTGAGAAGCCATCATTGGATTACAAGAGAAGCCACTAAGGAATGGCTTGCTTGAGAAGCCACCGAGGATGGCTTCCTTGAGAAGCCGCCTTTAGCTTCCAAGAGAAGCTACTAATAATTGGCTTCCTCAAGAAGCCACTAAGGATTGCTTCCTTGAGAAGCCATCTCTAGCTTCCAAGAGAAGCCGCCGAGGATTGTCTTCCTTGAGAAGCCACCAAGGATTGGCTTTCTTAAGAAGCCACTTTTAGCTTCCGAGTGAAGCTACTTAGAATTGGCTTCCTCAAGAAGACACTAAGGATTGGCTTCATTGAGAAGCCATCTTTGGCTTCCAAGAGAAGCCGCTAAGGATTGGCTTCCTTGAGAAGCCACCTTTATCTTTCGATAGATGCTACTAATAATTGGCTTCCTCAAGAAGTCACAAAGGATTGGCTTCCTTGAGAAGCCATCTCTGGCTTCCAAGAAAAGACGATGAGGATTGGCTTCCTTGGGAAGCCACTGAGCATTGGTTTCCAGGAGAAGCCACCCATCAAAAGTTATGAACAAAACAAGATTCACAAGGGGAAAAATGGTTCCATTAAAATTTGATGAAAATGACGAAAGTAGGAGATGACCCTAACAGTGATTTCTCAAAGTTATACAATCATACGACCTCATATGAAAATAACATAAATATTCTACGGTGTTTCAGTACGTAGAATACGGGTCGTTACATTCTCCTACCCTTAAGAAGTTTCAACCTAGAAATTTCATAAACAACAAATAAGATTGTCTCGCATGCCTATCAATCATACACAAGCGATCAAACATACATAACAAACAATTTAGACCTATCATAGCATGCAGGATACTAAGTGAGAAAACTGATGATATCACAGATGGAATTTTTAAGAGTGATGTTTTAAATACTTACCAAGAAAAGAGCTCTGGATAAGACATCCTCATGCTCTTCTCCATCTCCCAAGTACAATGTAACAAACCGGAGTTTCAGAACCAATTTAATATTTTTATTTTAGCTATTTTAATGGATTTTGAATATATAAAATGATTTATTTTAAATAATAACAAATAAAAATTTATTTAAATCGAAGTTAGATCAAATAAATTTATTTTAATTATAAATGGAGCCTAAAATTGCGTGGTAGTTTGAAAATTCGATTTTAAATTTCAATTGAATGTATAGGATTCAAAATAAATCAGATTTCAGTAAAATAAGAAATATTTGAATATGTTTAATGATATCATTCTAACGAATGTAAGAAACTGAGATTTCACTATATATATTGAAAGTTATGTCCAGTTTAAGATTAAAAATAGTCGCTATGGAATTTCTATATATTTTTAAATATATAAGCCCTTAAAATAGCCATTTTGCAAACGACCTCCATTTCTGATGAAACCACTTATGTTGGATCTGGAATGTCAAATTATTGTTATGTTTCATTTCATAATTTTTGGATTTAATATGTGAGCGCAGTGAACTTAAATGCATTTGGTAATTTTAGTTTGAATTTAATCGACTAGAAAAAGGACATTTTTTAAACTGTCTCCAAATTCGACGAAATTAGTTTTGTTAAGACCGTATCATCAAAACATAGCTAGATATATTTTTTCTGTAATTTTTGGAGTTAGTATGTGGCCCCAGTGAATTAAAATGTACGTTTAAATTCAATATATAATGATTTATATTTTAATTTTGATAAAAACTTATCAAATTGGTGAAATTGGCTTACAAAACATATCCCATTGTGTCCGGAATGAGGGTATTGAGCTAGGAGCGATAGTCATTGGGTTCGATTTGAAGTTCGATTGCGACATTCACTTTTGAGAAATAAATAGAATTAAATATTAATATTAATAATTGTTATAAAAAGGCCAAAATCCTAAATTTCCTTCTCGTTTTCTGGAACCCACCGCCGGCCTTAAATCGATGGCCAATTCGTTCCAATTTTCTTCTGTAAATTCACGCCATTCCATTCAATGATTTCATAAATTTTCTATAGCAAATACGTTGCTCTTATCGAGCTCTTCAAGATGTACGGTTATGATCGGAAATTCTGGGTTCTGGTGGCCGAAGTCTCCCTGGAATCTTGCGTCGTTGGAACCAAAATTGAGGTCTATCGGGGCCGTCGACTTGAACGTTGGTAGGGGTGGAGGTTGGTGGTGCGAAGAGCTATGTTACGGCGGCGATTGATCTTGGTCCGGTGGAGTGTGGGAAGAGCGGCGGTGGTGTATTCGAGGTGGACGATGGGTTTCTTTTTTCAGGCAGGAAAACAATGAAGAACAGATGACGATGGAATTAATTTTAGGGTTAGGAAAAATAATTATTTAATTTTTATAGTTAATTACCTATCTAAGTGTAAAATATTTAAAATGTCAACACACCTCCATATGATGTCAGAATTCAGAAAACCGAAGTCCATTGGAAATGTAATTTCGAGCACTACGCGGTGCAGTAGACTAGGATGGAAATAAAAGTTGTTGGAATTTTGGCAAAATTAAACGCACTGTTTAATTTTGTTAAAATAATCGTTATTCAATAAATTCAAAACCGGTCAATGTGAGAACTTCTCACTATAATTTTTGTACAATTATTTGTTTTATAACTACATATATAAACTACCTGTATTAATTTTTATCAGTTTTTAATTATCACAAATGTTGTATGGTGTCTGTAATTAGCTCACCTCCCTCGTCCACAGACCATGGACAATTTAATTGGTTGTATTGTGTTGTGATTGTGATGTGAAATGGAGTATATGTATATATATATATGCGTTGTATAATAAAATATATATACGCGTTGTGAGAATATATATATATATATGCATTGTGAAATTATATATATGCGTTGAATAAAATATATATGCGTTGTATAAAATATATATGCATTGTATAAAATTGTGGTTGCGGAATAAATATTTGTTCGTTAAAAATATTATTTTTAACATGTATATGAGATATGTAAAATGGTCATATGTTGAAATAAATATTTGTTCGTTAAAAATATTATTTTTAACATGTATATTAGATATATAAAATGGTCCTTTGTAGAAATAAATATTTGTTCGTTAAAAATATTATTTTTAACATATATATGAAATATATAAAATAGTCATGTATTGAAATAAATATTGGTTGGCAAAAATTATTATTTTTAACATATATATGAGATATATAAAATTGTCATGTAATGGAATATTATTGGATTGTTAAAAATATAATTTTTAACATATATATGCACTTTATAAAATTGTCATGATATGGAATATTCAATTTTCATTTAAAATTGAAAAAAGAATTTGAAATCATTTTAAAATGAATTTATAAATGATTTATAAAATACGTTTTAAATGGAGTCGATATATATATATATATATTTATTTAATTGCTTGAATAGAACGCGACATGCAGCGACTGTTCGTGAATTTCGACAATTAACTTCAAATTGATGTAACGGGAGATCCGATCACCGGATTCTCCTGTAACCGAAACCATTGGGTTCGTATCGAAAAGAACTTTCCAATAAATACAATAAATTTGAAATCTAATGGTTAGATTTTAAATTATGTTCAAATCAGTTTTGGAAAAGGTCGTTATGGATGCAGTTCTGTGGTCGTTATTGGAAACCGACTGTAAGGGCCTAAATAAAATTATTAAAAATATGGAAAAATTATGTAAAATCATAATAAATTATTTGGAAACATTTTGAGTGAAAAAATCCATATTTGAAAAGATAAAAGATATTTTTATCAAAATGTACTAGTTATTAACTAGAATAAAAATCCAATTATTTTTAGAAATAATAAATTAGATTGAAAATGGATTTTAAACTAACCAGAATTTTCCAATGTATGAATTGGAACGGACTAGAATGGAAATAATCTTTGGAATATTTTGATATTGGATTCCGTGATTATACGAATATTGTTGAGGAATTTGGAAAAGATATATATATATTGTTATTCCCAATACGATATTTGTTGGTTTCAGAATTTGATATTGAATATAAGCCGATATAATTTCTATATAGAGCCTTGTATTTGATATCAAATGAGATTTTGGGTTCGTCGTGAATGATGTCTTCATTAACACTGTTCTTAAACCCAGTTGAGATTAGAATAAATCTTTTAATTAAGATTTAGAGAAGTTTACCAATTAATTAACATTTAATTGGAATTGAATTGAAATTGGATTTTTGGGTTTATCGTGAATAATGTTTTAAATAACATTCATTCTTTAACCCAATTAACAGTGAAGATATGATTCAGAATTTATAAATCTTTTTATTAATTTTCCACAGTAAAATTTTCCGATTTAACAAAAGAAATTGGAATTGAATGGAATTCGATTTGGTACTAATCGAGATGAGCTTCTATGAAGGAAGACCTTTACTATATACGGAATTTAAAAGGCCTAGCCATTATTCTATTTATAGTATTTATTTGATACGGAAATTAGTATCTGTAACAACCCGTAAAATGCGAGCCAGTTTGAAATTTTTATTTTGGCCATTTTAGCGAATTTTAATTATTTAAAATGAATTATTTTAAATAATATCGTCGAGAAATTTATTTTGAATGGAATTCGAACGTATATATTATATACGTCGTCGTTTGAATATAAATAATTATATATAATTATAAAAGTAATTGAAAATGGCGCGGTAGTTCGAAAATTCGATTTCTAATTTCAAATGAATATACAGAATTCAATATAAGTCAGAATTGAACGAAACAAGAAATATTTGAATCTGTATGACTATATCTTTGTAACGAAGTTAACAAACTGAGATTTCATCTTAGAAATGATAAGATATGTCCAGTTTAAAATTAGAAATAGTCGCTGTGGAATTTATATATATTTTTATATATATAAGGCCCTTAAAAAATAGCAATTTTGCAAACGACCTCGGATTTCGACGAAACCAGTTTTGTTGGGTCCGGAATGTAAAGTTATTGCTAGATTCCAAATTTCATAATTTTTCGAATCAATATGTGAGCGTGGCAAAGGAAAACGCGTTTGACCAGTTTCAGTCGATTTTAATCGACTGGAAATTGGCCATTTTTCTAACGGTCTCAGAATTCGACGAAACTAGTTTTATTAGGACCGTATCGTCAATACGAAGCTAGAAAATATTTTTCTGGAATTTTTAGAGTTAGTATGTGACCCCGGTAAATTGAAATGTGCGTTTAAACTGAATATATAAAGATTTATATTGTAAATTTAACAAAAACTGATTGTAACGATCAAATCAGCTTGCGATACATATCCCATTGTGTTCGGAATGGGGGTGAAACGCTATGGACGACAGGCAGTGGACCTCGTTTAGAGGTCGTATGTAAAAGTCAACTTTTTATAATTAAAATAAATAAAAAAAATCAAATCCTCTCTCCTCTCCCCCTATTTCTCTCTGGCCCCCCCCCCTGTTTTTCACGATTCAAATCAATTTAGGTTTAAAAAAAAAAAAAAAAAAAAAAAAAAGGAAAGAGGGAAGAACACGTCGATCCTCCACCCGTCGCGCCTCAGGCGGTTGCGCCCCTCCAAGCCAACGTCGATCTTCCCCTCCCTCTCGCGCCCGACCTCCTCTCTCCCCACTTCTTCGGTTCCCTGAATTGAGCGAGACCCGCGTCGCCTAGCAGCTCTGGCCAACGAACGACGAGCCGCCGCCACTTCCAGTCAAGACCGCGCCTCCCCGTTCGAATCGAGCCGCCGCCTCGAAACCCTCAGTCGATCTGCGAAAACCCTCTGTAAGTGTTTTGTTATTTTATCTTTACTGATTTTGTTAAAAGCTAAAAACTGAATTTTTTAAAAAAGCTAAAAACTGAATTTTAAAAAAAGCTAAAAACTGAATTTTTAAAAAAGCTAAAACCTGAATTTTTAAAAAAGCTAAAAACAGAATTTTTAAAAAAAAGCTAAAAACTGATTTGGTTTTTAAAAGTTAAAAACTGATTTTATAAAAAAAAAGAAATTAAAACTGATTGTAAAGAAATTTAAAACTGATTCTTTTTATTAAAAAAAAAAAAAAAAAAAAAGGGGTTTAAGAAGATTTTTGTTTTTTAAAAGGTTTAAGAAGATTTTTGTTTTTAAAAGGTTTAAAAAAAGATTTGAATTTTTAAAAGGTAAAAGAGTTAAATTTTTAAAAAGGTAAAAGGATTTGAACTTTAAAAAGTAAAAGAAAAGATTAGATCTTTGAAATGGAAAAGGCGGAAACTTTGAAATAAGAATTCGATTTTTATATATTGAACTTCGATAGAAAAATAGAATTTTTATATATTGAACTTCGAAGTAAAAATTCGATTTTTATATATTGAATAGCAAAGTAAAAATGTGATTTTTACGTATGTAGTGAAAGCAGCAACGAAGGTGACAAAAAGGCGAAACGACGAAGACTTCTGCAAATGAAGAGCTGTGGAGCTAGGATAGCTATTTGTGAGAATTTCTCACCTTCCAATTTATTTTTCTAGTTATATATATATACTAGGATGCAGACGGTGCTTAGTAGCACCCGACACAATCGTCCACAGACCATGGACTTGTTTGTTTGGCTGTTTGGTTATTGATTGTGATATTGGTTTGAATGTGGTTTGTGGTGTGAAAAATCAAATCGATAAATTGGTTAGGATTAGACGTGCGCCGTTATAAGGCGAAGGAGTAAGGCTAGGTTAGACACTTACTCCAAATTTTGTGGTTTGCATAATAAAATTGATTTGATTGATGTGTGAATGGCGTGGGCCTTCACTAGACCGGGGATAAGGCTAGGCCTCGTCCCGTTTCTAGTATCGTGCCGTTATGCCGCCGAAATTTTCTAAAATATGTTAGAAAAATAAAAATATCATTTTATTGAATAAATGAATTGAATAGAAATTCATAGGTTGAAATAAAATGTTTTATCGTTAAAAATATAATTTTTAACGTGAAGTGAATAAAATAAAATATTCATTTATAAACCGAACGGTTTGTTTATGTACACCTATTTGAATGACATTGATTGGGACGATAAATTTTACACATCGCCCAACAGCACAAATAAAATATGTGTTTGATTGTTTGAAACCCTACACGGGTGTTGGGATGAAATTTGAAGTTCACTCATCCTGATTGATTGAATATGTCGATCGGTTGATTGACAGGCTGTTTTAAGCGTTGGATATCGATATTTGATGCTTATACAGTGTAGTGCACTTTGGTTGATGGTTGATTATTTTTCAAGGCTATTATACATGTGTTGTATGAAAATCCATATAATTAACTTTATATGGTAATTGATTGGGCCTCATTCCAGTTTTAAAATAGAAATATTTGAAAAAGAAATATTTGAAATAGAATATTTGAAAATAGAACTTTATGAAGCCGTGTTGATTAGATTGACGCCATTTTGACGTGAACGATATTTATATCGATTTTATCGATTTCGAAATGAATTGAATTGAAAACGATTTCGAAATGAATTGAATTGAAAATGAATTCAAATTGAATTGAAATTTGAATTGAATAGAAAGGAATTTTAAAAGAAAACGATTTCGAAATGAATTGAATTGAAAACGATTTCGAAATGAATTGAATTGAAAACGATTTCGAAATGAATTGAATTGAAAACGATTTCGAAATGAATTGAATTGAAAACGATTTCGAAATGAATTGAATTGAAAATGAATTCAAATTGAATTGAAATTTGAATTGAATAGAAAGGAATTTTAAAAGAAAACGATTTCGAAATGAATTGAATTGAAAACGAATTCAAATGGAATTGAAAGCGAATTGAAATGAATTCAAATTGAATTGAAATTTGAATTGAATAGAAATGAATTTTAAAACGAATTTATAAAGAAGAATTCAATTTTGATTTGAATTGAAATGGAAGTTGAAATTGCTTTTGAAATGAAATTAAAACGATTTATAAAATTCGTTTTAAATAGAAATCGACGAAGTATATATTATATATATTATATATATAATATAATGGCCTGAATAGAACGCGCCGCGCCGCGGCAGTTCGCGAATTTCGACCATTTATTTCAAACGGACATTACGGGAGATCCGACCGTCGGATTCTCCTAAAACCGGAACCGCTGGGTTCGTATCGAAAAGAGCTTTCTAACGAATGTTAGAAATTTGAAATCTAACGGTTGGATTTGGAATTATGTCCAAATCAAATTCGAAAAAGGTCGCTGTAAGTGCAGTTCGATGACCGTTGTTGGAAATCGGCTGTACGGGCCTTGATAAAATTATTAAAAATAGTAATAATTTGTGTAAAATCATAAGAAATGATTTGTGAAGATTTGGGATGAAAAACTCCATATTTGAAAAGATAAAAATAGATTTTTATCGAAATGAACTAGTTTGAACTAGAATTATAATTCTATTTATTTTTAAATAAATAAATTGAATTTGATATGGTTTTGAAAATAACCAAAATTTCCAATGATTGCATTGGAGTGGATTTGAATCGAAATTGTCTTCGGAATATTTCGATGTTGGAATTCGTGATATTACAGGTGTTGTTATGGAAATTTGAAAGATATATATTTGTATCGTTATTTCCAATACGACATTTGTTAGTCGTAGAATTCGATATTGAATATAAGCCGATATATTTTCTATTCAGAGCCTTGTATTGAATATCGAATGTGATTTGGGTTTGTCGTGAATGGTGTCTTCACTAACACTGTTCTTGAACCCAGCTGAGAAAAGATTAAATCTTTTGATTTAGATTTAATGAAGTGTACCAATTAAATAATATTTAATTGGAATTGAATGGATATTGATTTTTGGGTTTATCGTGAACAGTGTTTTAAATAACACTTGTTCTTTAACCCGATAATTAATGGGATGTGACTTTGGGTTTATCGTGAACCGTGTTTTAAATGACACTGATTCTTTAACCCAGTCACAGATTAAAACTAAGTGGAGTTTTAATGAATCTTTAATTAGATTGAAAAGATCGAGAATGGAGTATCACCAGTTTTGCTCCAGGCGATAGTTAAATCTTTAATTAGATTTGAATGTGAAATTTAGAAACTAACTGGCGGTTAGCCAAGCAGAATGGTTTTCTGGATATTGATCTGATGTTGGTTTCGGCCTTCGGGGTTAATATTTGGGGAATTATTCTCTTGATTAATTTACGATTAGTGACTAATGAATTGGAATGAGGCGTATGTTGTGTTTGTGTAACACTTATTTAAAATATACGCGAGTTATTCGGAAAGACCGGGTTTATCCCATTCTGAGTAACTGATACGACGATAAGTCGAAGATGAAGACGATGGTCGAAGACCGGAGGTCTTCACGTCGTTTGGGTAATTACTGATGATCTTGATTGGGCTGTACACCCAAGAAGATGGAAACAGTTAGTGATCGTCCAGACGTACTTGGAGATCGATGGATATGCGGGGTACTAGGTGCCTCCGGTTTCGTTCAGACCCAGAACGGACTTGTAAATGGACTGTGTGTCTGACATCGGATTTCATTCTGTGTGACTGATATCGGTTGCATAGGATGGTTTGCCTGGGTGGCATGCTAAGATGCAAATGATCAAGGCTTCTGTTGAAAAGCAAAGTCTTGTGGTGATGATCAAAGCACGGCCTTTGTGGCGTAGCTTTGTGTAACGTTTACCTCGCGTGTTTCACACCAGGTATGAACCAAAAACGGGAGACGGACGTCAGGGAGGGCATGCGTTTCTTTCTAGCTAGAAGTGGCGTCAGTGGTTTTACACGCCCTGACGAGTTTGACTTATGTGGTTGTTGCTGTTGCGAGGCGCCTCGGTTATATCGGTTTCGGCCGAATGCATTCTGGTCGGCTGACGGACCAGACTTACACCCCATAGGGTGGGGAGACGCATGTTCAGGCATTTTAATCCACATCGGTGGACCGGCCCTGAGGATCCAAGGGCCCACCTGAGTCTGGGTCCTGAGGCTCGGGCTAGACAGTCTCGAATCGGTTGAGGACTATCTTTTGCCTCGGTTCATAGAAGGAAATCCAATTTCCAAATACGTGACTTTGCGGTTTTATTTGTAAACCTATATATGGCGACATGATATATGGTACCCATGCCGCCTATGATTGATACTTATGATTTGAAGTTGTTTTATACACTATGCACTTATAATAGTATCAAATGATTTGTTTTAAACGTATCCAGCATTCTTTGGCTGTTATAAGGGAAAACCCTATCCCCCGGCTTGCGTTTGCATTGTGTGATAGGACCTGGGTCTTATAACAGCTTCATTTTTCTTTATTTAGCATTGCGCTGTTTGTTTTATGCACTGGTATTCTTGGGAGGAAACCCGTTCCGTGTTATACGGCGTGGTCCCTTGATTTCCCTAGCTTTAAGAATAAAGATTAACTGTTTTAGTTCTCACACCAGTCCCATGACTGACCTGGAGTTTATTGTTTTAACCTAAACTCTGGGTGCCCTTATTTTCGACACGGGCAGCTAGTAGTTTTGGTTTTGTAGATTTATATTCACAGGATCCTGGTTTACAGCTGGAATGATATCCGGAAAGCTTTGTATCCGTATATCTCTTCTAGTTGTGTATTGTATTATTTTCCGCTGCTATGTATTTAAATGTAATTTAAATCTCTGATATTTCTGTGTAATATTCATTTATACTCTGTATATTCTTGTAATCTGATGCATTGTGGTTATATGCAATGAAATGTTCTTCTGTTTGCGTTCTGTTTGTCGTGTTCTCAAACGATAGGGCGTTTCGAGCGGCCTGGGTCGGTTTAGCGACCGGTTCGGACCGAGCGAAATTCTTTGCCGTCACATTTGGTATCAGAGCTTTGGTTTACAAAGCTAGAGAACAAGGCACATTAGAACCGTACGAAAGAATTCATCAGTTATTGGATTAGTAATATCCAATTAGAATGACTCGTTAGAGATGGGATCAGTATTATCCTAGAACGAGTGTGAAGAGTATATTTTTGAAAATGATAACAAATTTTTGTTTTGAAAATTTAAATCACTTAATCGTATTTGATTATTTATTTATATTGATTAGGACAGTCCAATATATAAAGATTTTGCGTATGCGCCTAGCTAGCGTCCATTCGAAATTTTAATATACTGGATAGATATAGAATTACACTCTAGTCGCCCGAGGATGATTCTGATGATTGTAGCTACATCATCAGAATTAGTATTCGAGTGTTGAAGGTGTGATATCTATATATTTCCTATTGACTGGTGTGAGAACCAAAATTTGATAGGGCTTATTGTTGTGATTTGGCATCAAAAATCTGATTTTTGTATATGTATCAAAATTATGAATTTGAAACTCTAATTCACTAATTGATTGATGTTTGTATTGTATGTTTATTTGTTTGATAATTTTTAGCCATTTAGCCTAATTGAATCAAATATTGAATTATATTGAAAATTAGTCGCATTTGCTTGCATACATGTATATCTATTGAACAGGTCATAGCAAGGAGGCTAGAGCCAGAGAATAAAATTTGTTTGCCCGACAAATAGGTACATGTTTACTATAATTTACTGATTTGTTTGGGTGATGATGATTTTGTGAGCCTATTGGCTAGCCGCTTGGCTTTTTCTTTTTCTTTTTGAGATCTGAAGGACCGGGGAAGCTATTTGAAATTCCCCGATGCTCCCATTGCAGGGGAGGTTATGGCGAAATTTTTCGAAAATTTAGGGTGTTAGCCAAATTTTTGAAGTTTTGAAAATTCTCAGAAAATAAAGAGTTGGAGAATAGAAGCCAAATCGAACATAGAATTGAATAATCAAACCACTTTCGACTTTGTTCCTTTTCGGGGACGAAAAGTTTTAAGTTGGGGAGATTGTAACAACCCGTAAAATGCGAGCCAGTTTGAAATTTTTATTTTGGCCATTTTAGCGAATTTTAATTATTTAAAATGAATTATTTTAAATAATATCGTCGAGAAATTTATTTTGAATGGAATTCGAACGTATATATTATATACGTCGTCGTTTGAATATAAATAATTATATATAATTATAAAAGGAATTGAAAATGGCGCGGTAGTTCGAAAATTCGATTTTTAATTTCAAATGAATATACAGAATTCAATATAAGTCAGAATTGAACGAAACAAGAAATATTTGAATCTGTATGACTATATCTTTGTAACGAAGTTAACAAACTGAGATTTCATCTTAGAAATGATAAGATATGTCCAGTTTAAAATTAGAAATAGTCGCTGTGGAATTTATATATATTTTTATATATATAAGGCCCTTAAAAAATAGCAATTTTGCAAACGACCTCGGATTTCGACGAAACCAGTTTTGTTGGGTCCGGAATGTAAAGTTATTGCTAGATTCCAAATTTCATAATTTTTCGAATCAATATGTGAGCGTGGCAAAGGAAAACGCGTTTGACCAGTTTCAGTCGATTTTAATCGACTGGAAATTGGCCATTTTTCTAACGGTCTCAGAATTCGACGAAACTAGTTTTATTAGGACCGTATCGTCAATACGAAGCTAGAAAATATTTTTCTGGAATTTTTAGAGTTAGTATGTGACCCCGGTAAATTGAAATGTGCGTTTAAACTGAATATATAAAGATTTATATTGTAAATTTAACAAAAACTGATTGTAACGATCAAATCAGCTTGCGATACATATCCCATTGTGTTCGGAATGGGGGTGAAACGCTATGGACGACAGGCAGTGGACCTCGTTTAGAGGTCGTATGTAAAAGTCAACTTTTTATAATTAAAATAAATAAAAAAAATCAAATCCTCTCTCCTCTCCCCCTATTTCTCTCTGGCCCCCCCCTGTTTTTCACGATTCAAATCAATTTAGGTTTAAAAAAAAAAAAAAAAAAAAAAAAAGGAAAGAGGGAAGAACACGTCGATCCTCCACCCGTCGCGCCTCAGGCGGTTGCGCCCCTCCAAGCCAACGTCGATCTTCCCCTCCCTCTCGCGCCCGACCTCCTCTCTCCCCACTTCTTCGGTTCCCTGAATTGAGCGAGACCCGCGTCGCCTAGCAGCTCTGGCCAACGAACGACGAGCCGCCGCCACTTCCAGTCAAGACCGCGCCTCCCCGTTCGAATCGAGCCGCCGCCTCGAAACCCTCAGTCGATCTGCGAAAACCCTCTGTAAGTGTTTTGTTATTTTATCTTTACTGATTTTGTTAAAAGCTAAAAACTGAATTTTTAAAAAAAGCTAAAAACTGAATTTTTAAAAAAGCTAAAAACTGAATTTTTAAAAAAGCTAAAAACTGAATTTTTAAAAAAGCTAAAAACTGAATTTTTAAAAAAAAGCTAAAAACTGATTTGGTTTTTAAAAGTTAAAAACTGATTTTATAAAAAAAAAGAAATTAAAACTGATTGTAAAGAAATTTAAAACTGATTCTTTTTATTAAAAAAAAAAAAAAAAAAAAAAGGGGTTTAAGAAGATTTTTGTTTTTTAAAAGGTTTAAGAAGATTTTTGTTTTTAAAAGGTTTAAAAAAAGATTTGAATTTTTAAAAGGTAAAAGAGTTAAATTTTTAAAAAGGTAAAAGGATTTGAACTTTAAAAAGTAAAAGAAAAGATTAGATCTTTGAAATGGAAAAGGCGGAAACTTTGAAATAAGAATTCGATTTTTATATATTGAACTTCGATAGAAAAATAGAATTTTTATATATTGAACTTCGAAGTAAAAATTCGATTTTTATATATTGAATAGCAAAGTAAAAATGTGATTTTTACGTATGTAGTGAAAGCAGCAACGAAGGTGACAAAAAGGCGAAACGACGAAGACTTCTGCAAATGAAGAGCTGTGGAGCTAGGATAGCTATTTGTGAGAATTTCTCACCTTCCAATTTATTTTTCTAGTTATATATATATACTAGGATGCAGACGGTGCTTAGTAGCACCCGACACAATCGTCCACAGACCATGGACTTGTTTGTTTGGCTGTTTGGTTATTGATTGTGATATTGGTTTGAATGTGGTTTGTGGTGTGAAAAATCAAATCGATAAATTGGTTAGGATTAGACGTGCGCCGTTATAAGGCGAAGGAGTAAGGCTAGGTTAGACACTTACTCCAAATTTTGTGGTTTGCATAATAAAATTGATTTGATTGATGTGTGAATGGCGTGGGCCTTCACTAGACCGGGGATAAGGCTAGGCCTCGTCCCGTTTCTAGTATCGTGCCGTTATGCCGCCGAAATTTTCTAAAATATGTTAGAAAAATAAAAATATCATTTTATTGAATAAATGAATTGAATAGAAATTCATAGGTTGAAATAAAATGTTTTATCGTTAAAAATATAATTTTTAACGTGAAGTGAATAAAATAAAATATTCATTTATAAACCGAACGGTTTGTTTATGTACACCTATTTGAATGACATTGATTGGGACGATAAATTTTACACATCGCCCAACAGCACAAATAAAATATGTGTTTGATTGTTTGAAACCCCACACGGGTGTTGGGATGAAATTTGAAGTTCACTCATCCTGATTGATTGAATATGTCGATCGGTTGATTGACAGGCTGTTTTAAGCGTTGGATATCGATATTTGATGCTTATACAGTGTAGTGCACTTTGGTTGATGGTTGATTATTTTTCAAGGCTATTATACATGTGTTGTATGAAAATCCATATAATTAACTTTATATGGTAATTGATTGGGCCTCATTCCAGTTTTAAAATAGAAATATTTGAAAAAGAAATATTTGAAATAGAATATTTGAAAATAGAACTTTATGAAGCCGTGTTGATTAGATTGACGCCATTTTGACGTGAACGATATTTATATCGATTTTATCGATTTCGAAATGAATTGAATTGAAAACGATTTCGAAATGAATTGAATTGAAAATGAATTCAAATTGAATTGAAATTTGAATTGAATAGAAAGGAATTTTAAAAGAAAACGATTTCGAAATGAATTGAATTGAAAACGATTTCGAAATGAATTGAATTGAAAACGATTTCGAAATGAATTGAATTGAAAACGATTTCGAAATGAATTGAATTGAAAACGATTTCGAAATGAATTGAATTGAAAATGAATTCAAATTGAATTGAAATTTGAATTGAATAGAAAGGAATTTTAAAAGAAAACGATTTCGAAATGAATTGAATTGAAAACGAATTCAAATGGAATTGAAAGCGAATTGAAATGAATTCAAATTGAATTGAAATTTGAATTGAATAGAAATGAATTTTAAAACGAATTTATAAAGAAGAATTCAATTTTGATTTGAATTGAAATGGAAGTTGAAATTGCTTTTGAAATGAAATTAAAACGATTTATAAAATTCGTTTTAAATAGAAATCGACGAAGTATATATTATATATATTATATATATAATATAATGGCCTGAATAGAACGCGCCGCGCCGCGGCAGTTCGCGAATTTCGACCATTTATTTCAAACGGACATTACGGGAGATCCGACCGTCGGATTCTCCTAAAACCGGAACCGCTGGGTTCGTATCGAAAAGAGCTTTCTAACGAATGTTAGAAATTTGAAATCTAACGGTTGGATTTGGAATTATGTCCAAATCAAATTCGAAAAAGGTCGCTGTAAGTGCAGTTCGATGACCGTTGTTGGAAATCGGCTGTACGGGCCTTGATAAAATTATTAAAAATAGTAATAATTTGTGTAAAATCATAAGAAATGATTTGTGAAGATTTGGGATGAAAAACTCCATATTTGAAAAGATAAAAATAGATTTTTATCGAAATGAACTAGTTTGAACTAGAATTATAATTCTATTTATTTTTAAATAAATAAATTGAATTTGATATGGTTTTGAAAATAACCAAAATTTCCAATGATTGCATTGGAGTGGATTTGAATCGAAATTGTCTTCGGAATATTTCGATGTTGGAATTCGTGATATTACAGGTGTTGTTATGGAAATTTGAAAGATATATATTTGTATCGTTATTTCCAATACGACATTTGTTAGTCGTAGAATTCGATATTGAATATAAGCCGATATATTTTCTATTCAGAGCCTTGTATTGAATATCGAATGTGATTTGGGTTTGTCGTGAATGGTGTCTTCACTAACACTGTTCTTGAACCCAGCTGAGAAAAGATTAAATCTTTTGATTTAGATTTAATGAAGTGTACCAATTAAATAATATTTAATTGGAATTGAATGGATATTGATTTTTGGGTTTATCGTGAACAGTGTTTTAAATAACACTTGTTCTTTAACCCGATAATTAATGGGATGTGACTTTGGGTTTATCGTGAACCGTGTTTTAAATGACACTGATTCTTTAACCCAGTCACAGATTAAAACTAAGTGGAGTTTTAATGAATCTTTAATTAGATTGAAAAGATCGAGAATGGAGTATCACCAGTTTTGCTCCAGGCGATAGTTAAATCTTTAATTAGATTTGAATGTGAAATTTAGAAACTAACTGGCGGTTAGCCAAGCAGAATGGTTTTCTGGATATTGATCTGATGTTGGTTTCGGCCTTCGGGGTTAATATTTGGGGAATTATTCTCTTGATTAATTTACGATTAGTGACTAATGAATTGGAATGAGGCGTATGTTGTGTTTGTGTAACACTTATTTAAAATATACGCGAGTTATTCGGAAAGACCGGGTTTATCCCATTCTGAGTAACTGATACGACGATAAGTCGAAGATGAAGACGATGGTCGAAGACCGGAGGTCTTCACGTCGTTTGGGTAATTACTGATGATCTTGATTGGGCTGTACACCCAAGAAGATGGAAACAGTTAGTGATCGTCCAGACGTACTTGGAGATCGATGGATATGCGGGGTACTAGGTGCCTCCGGTTTCGTTCAGACCCAGAACGGACTTGTAAATGGACTGTGTGTCTGACATTGGATTTCATTCTGTGTGACTGATATCGGTTGCATAGGATGGTTTGCCTGGGTGGCATGCTAAGATGCAAATGATCAAGGCTTCTGTTGAAAAGCAAAGTCTTGTGGTGATGATCAAAGCACGGCCTTTGTGGCGTAGCTTTGTGTAACGTTTACCTCGCGTGTTTCACACCAGGTATGAACCAAAAACGGGAGACGGACGTCAGGGAGGGCATGCGTTTCTTTCTAGCTAGAAGTGGCGTCAGTGGTTTTACACGCCCTGACGAGTTTGACTTATGTGGTTGTTGCTGTTGCGAGGCGCCTCGGTTATATCGGTTTCGGCCGAATGCATTCTGGTCGGCTGACGGACCAGACTTACACCCCATAGGGTGGGGAGACGCATGTTCAGGCATTTTAATCCACATCGGTGGACCGGCCCTGAGGATCCAAGGGCCCACCTGAGTCTGGGTCCTGAGGCTCGGGCTAGACAGTCTCGAATCGGTTGAGGACTATCTTTTGCCTCGGTTCATAGAAGGAAATCCAATTTCCAAATACGTGACTTTGCGGTTTTATTTGTAAACCTATATATGGCGACATGATATATGGTACCCATGCCGCCTATGATTGATACTTATGATTTGAAGTTGTTTTATACACTATGCACTTATAATAGTATCAAATGATTTGTTTTAAACGTATCCAGCATTCTTTGGCTGTTATAAGGGAAAACCCTATCCCCCGGCTTGCGTTTGCATTGTGTGATAGGACCTGGGTCTTATAACAGCTTCATTTTTCTTTATTTAGCATTGCGCTGTTTGTTTTATGCACTGGTATTCTTGGGAGGAAACCCGTTCCGTGTTATACGGCGTGGTCCCTTGATTTCCCTAGCTTTAAGAATAAAGATTAACTGTTTTAGTTCTCACACCAGTCCCATGACTGACCTGGAGTTTATTGTTTTAACCTAAACTCTGGGTGCCCTTATTTTCGACACGGGCAGCTAGTAGTTTTGGTTTTGCAGATTTATATTCACAGGATCCTGGTTTACAGCTGGAATGATATCCGGAAAGCTTTGTATCCGTATATCTCTTCTAGTTGTGTATTGTATTATTTTCCGCTGCTATGTATTTAAATGTAATTTAAATCTCTGATATTTCTGTGTAATATTCATTTATACTCTGTATATTCTTGTAATCTGATGCATTGTGGTTATATGCAATGAAATGTTCTTCTGTTTGCGTTCTGTTTGTCGTGTTCTCAAACGATAGGGCGTTTCGAGCGGCCTGGGTCGGTTTAGCGACCGGTTCGGACCGAGCGAAATTCTTTGCCGTCACAGTATCGATTATATACTGTTGGATTTCCGTGAAGATTCTATTTTTATGGAAAATGATTTGGGTTTATTGTGAACTGTGCTTTTAATAACATCAGTTCTGTAACCCAGTTAAAGACAAGATTAATTTATTAAAGTGAATAATCATAAAGTAATGATTTTTGATATTGAAACCAACGTGGAGTTTTAATGAATCTTTAACTAGATTGAAATGAGAATGGGATAATTAAATTTATCGAATTTGAGAAATGATCGAGAATGGAGTACCATCAGTTTTACTCCATGCGATAGTTAAATCTTTAATTAGATTTGAATGAATGAATGGTTATTAAATTTACCAAAACATGAGATGTGGAATAAACCAAACGTACTTGGTTTTTGATATTGATTGTGATTGTTTGTTTGTTTGGATTGTGCTCGACCAGTTTATGAGCACAATATGCTTTTACATTTAGCATTGGGTTGGGTAGAAATATTTGTATGCAAACATCTTATGAAATACTTCATGATTTGACTATGAGATATTTAGCAATGTTGTTGAGTTCATTTCAATTTTAATGAATGATTTTGGAATGATATTTTTCTTAAGTGAAAAGAAATGTATTCCCAATTTTGGACAGGGAATGTTTTATAAAAATGTTTTATAAAACAGAAAGGATTTCGAGGGCTAAACCAGATGTTGTCGAAATGATTTTGAAATGTGTTATGTGTTTGACATTGTAGTTCATCACATAACCGATTACTTGCTATTGATGATATATCTGTACGGTGGAGGAGAATTTATTCTCTTACTTAACACCCTTTTTTGAGATGTATGAGGTCAAACGTTATGTGATTAATAGTGACTAATCGTATGTGTGAATTGTTAAGGTAAAGTACTATATTTTGAAAGTACTTGTGATTATTATGTTGTGAAATGATTTTCCCTACTTTGGGATATAAAAATGATTTAGTATGTAGCTAACGATTCTGCTAACTTGGATGACTAAAAGTATGGGTTAGATGGTGGTGTAGTCCCCAAGGGCATGGGATTGTGCATCGTCAGTGTAGCCTACTCCATCATGGAAGGTGCACATATATATATCGAGTTGGTGAGGTACGTACCCTTTTCCTTGTCTAAGGGGAGCCCGATATTTGGTTGCGTACTTGTTTGTATGCATTATTATGTTTTGGAATTCATATTTCCAAAGATTTTGGTTTGAGATCCCGAAGTGAAATCTACTTTGATATAAAATCTAGATATGTATTTCAAATGATTTTAAATAAGAAATCGGGAAATAAAGTCCAAAGGAATAATTTCTGTAAAGTGAACTGGATTTCGAAAATCTATGTTTGGGGTTAAGCCTAAATGGGTAGATTGAGGATTTGCATGTGGTACGATGCATTGTTGATCCATACGTCTATTATTGGCATAGTTTTGTTTATGGTACTCATGGGGGTAAACCCGTTCCGTGACATACATCGTGGTCCCGTGATTTCCCAACTTTTAAATTAAAGTTAATAACAGTTTTTTTAGTTCTCACACCAGTCCCATGACTCACTCAGAATTTATTATTTCTACCTAAACTCTAGGTTCCCATCTTTTCCACATGAGCATCTAGTAGTTGGATTTTGCAGATATTTATTTTAACAGGATCCAAGATTACAGCTGGAGCGAAATTCGGAAAGCTTTGTATCCGTGTATCTCTTTCAGTTGTGGTTGTAGATGATTTCCGTTGTACATTTTTCTTATGTATTATATTTCCGCTGTTATGTAATGTATTCTCTTATATTATTTTTCCGTTGTGTAATATTATTTATTCATACTCTGATATATTCTTGTACTCTGATGTTATTGTTGTAATAGCAATGAAATGTTCTATTGCTTGTGTCTGATGCGTCGTGTTCTCAATGCAATCCGGGCTTTCCCAATAGGGGAAGTTTGGGTTGTCTCATACAATCACTCTCATTTTCACCCCCATTGAACCTTAACAAGCCTCACTGTCTTTCTCCTAAGCTTTTTCATATCGTGTCCAATGATACGAATTGGTCTGCGGGTCACTGTGGTTCCTGGTTCCATCTCGATATCATCCAACTGATTCGGTGTGATAGTGGTATTGGAATCGTGCACAAACTTCCTTAAATGGGAAACATGAAACACATTATGTACCCCAGCTATCTTTTGAGGTAACTCAACTTTATATGCCAAATTTCCAACCCGGTTAAGGACTTGAAATGGACCAACAAACCTTGATGGCAATTTCCCTTTCCTGCCAAATCGAATCACATTCCTCAAAGTAGAAATCTTGTCAAACACCAAGTCACTAATGGAGAATTCCAAGTCTATTCGTCTTTTATCAGCATAGCTCTTCTGCCTGTATTCGGCAGCTTTCATTCGTTGCTGAATGATTTCAATCTTTTCTGAAGTTTCTCTAACCATATCTGGCTCAAGTACGAGTTTCTCACCTTCTTCCAACCAACATGATGGAGCGTTGCACAGTATCCTATATAAGGCTTCATATGGAGCCATGCCAATGCTTGACTGATAACTATAATTATATGCAAATTCAAATAAATGTAAATGGTCAACCCATGAACCTCCAAAATCTAGGATGCACACTCTCAAGAGATCCTCTAATATACGGTTAACCCTTTCTGTATGATCATCGGTTCGAGGATGGTATGCAGTACTGAGATGTAACTCTAACCCCAAAGCTTCTTGCAAGCTCTTCCATAATCCACTAGTAAATAATGGAACCCGATCACTTACAATGCCTTTTGGTACTCCATGGAATCGCACAACCCACTTCACATATAATTCTGCTAACTTGGTTGTCGTTCTGTTTGACTTGACATGTACAAAATATGGCGCTCTTGGTCAATCTGTCCACAATGACCCAATACTATCATGACCCGCACAATTCCTAGGCAAACCATCAATGAAATACATCGAAACCTATTCCCATTTCCACTCAGGAACTTTTAATGGTTGCAATAGGCCACTAGGCTTCTTCTCAGCTTTAACCAATTGGCAATTCATGCACTTAGGGATAAATTTCCCAACGTCTTTCTTCATGCCCTCCCAGTAGTATGTCTGCCTCATGTCTTTATACATTTTATTACCACTAGGATGTATGGTTAACTTTGAGTGATGACACTCTTTAAGTACCTCATCCCTTAATCCATCGACGTCAGGTACAACCAATCTCCCACCTTTCTGAAGCCAACCATTACGATCGAGTTTGTACATGCCCTTAATCTCATCATCTATATCATCTTCCACTTTGGTGATGGTCTCCAAAAATCGAGGATCTCTTCTCTAACCAGAGCCGATCCGTTCTACCAAAGTTCGTTTAATTGTTAGGCTCGCCAACATATCTGGCTCCAATTCACATCTTAGTCTAATGTTATAACAAGCAATAAAATCCAGTTGCTTCCATTCCTAAAACATAATTCCCTAACTGGCGTGTCTCCTACTCAATGCATCCATGTTACCCTTTCTCGGTGTGTATGCAATATTAAAATCATAGAAAGCTAAAAATTCCAACCATCGTTGTTGACGGAGATTTAAGTCTTTCTGAGAGAAAAGATACTCAATGACTTATAGTCGGTAAATAACTCAAATCTTTCTCCCAAAAGATAATGCCTCCACATCTTTAATGTGAACACAATTGCCTCCAATTCCAAATCATGCGTGGCGTACCTCTTTTCGTGTGGTTTTAGTTTCCCACTAGCATAGGCGACAACTTTGACCCCTTTCATCAATATTGCACCCAGTCTAGTACCACAAGCATTGGTATATATCGTCATCTCCTTATTTCATTTTGGAATAACTAACACTGGGGCACACGTTAACTTTTCCTTTAAGCTCTTAAATGCGTACTCGCATCTTGCATCCCAGATAAAGGCCTAATTCTTTTTAGTGAACTAATTAACGGTTCTGCTATTTTTGAAAAGTCCTAGATAAAATTACGGTAATATCCAGCTAATCCTTAGAAACTTCTCACATCAGTTGCATTTTTAGGCGTAGGCCAATCTTGTACTGTCGCCACCTTCGCAGGGTCCACGGCAATACCAATTTCATAAAAAACATGTCCTAAGAACTTCAATTCCATCCTCCAGAAATGACATTTATAAAATTTAGCCCTTAGCTGGTGTTTCCTTAACACCTCTATCACAATTCTCAAATGCACCTTTTGTTCTTCTTCTGTCCATGAGTAGACTAATGTATAATCAACAAACACAAGCACGAACTTATTTAATTGATCTTTAAAGACACGATTCATGTGATCCACGAAATATGCCGGTGCGTTTATGAATCCGAACGGCATGATTAGCCACTCATAGAAACTAGATGGTGGTCGAAATGCTGTCTTAGGTACACTTTTCTCTGCTACCCGTAGTTGATGGAATCCTGTCGCAAGGTCAAGCTGAGAAAATATCCATGCACCATTCAACTGATCAAACATATTGTCTATCCAAGGAAGAGGATAATTGTTCTTTCTTGTCACTTTTTTTAGCCCTTGATAGTCTACACACAATCGAAGGGAACCATCCACATTTGTGGCGAATACAATAGGTGCTCCACACTCTAAAATACTTCTTCGGATAAACCCCTTCCTCAAGAGATCACTCACTTGTACCTCGAGCTCTTGCTGCTCTTTTGGTGCCATTCATCGAAGAGGCATTACTATAGGTCTGGTATCTTTCACTAAATCAATACGAAACTCAATCCCTCGATGTGGTGGAAGTCCGGCCACTTCCTCGAAAACGTCCGGATACACGCCAGCAATAGGCACACCCAATAACTTATCGTACAGAATGTCGAGGGAATACAGAAAACTAGCCATCTCCTCATCACCAAGTAAACAACCCAACACTACCCTCCGCCCATCATCTGTCCCAATGGTCACCGAATACTTTCGCAATATACCACCACCCTATGCCTCTGGTGCCAATATACTCTGAGGATAATACCAAACCAGTAAGGCCCAAAACAAAACAATCACTAGAAAACATGCATCCATGACTCGATAAGACCAACCCACGACAAACCATGCAAGGGTTGGCAGAACCACTAATTGGGTTTGTCACAATCAAAGGTTGATCAATAATCTCAGGTTCCAATCCGAATCTATCTACCAGGTTACTAGATTTAAAGGAATGGAAAGCCCCGGTATCAAATAGAACTCTAATAGGAACATCATAAACTGAAAGCATACGTTGGATTACGATACCCTTCCCTTTATATGTCGTTGTTGGTGCATTAGACAAAGAAGGTACGACATTAATAGTGTATGCATTCACCAACTGCTTATCTTTTGTAGGCTCTGGACAATCATTCTTAAAGTGCCCTTCCTTGCCACAATTGAAGCACGCCTTCACCACCGCCTTGGACCTACAGTCCCTGATAAGATGGCCCTTCTTTCCATAACTATAACAAGCTAATTCTGACTTAGCCTTCTTTTTTGCCCATTCTTGGATGGACAGGGATTCCTTTTACTAGGAATATTCTTCTTGCCTTCACCACCCGTATGTGTCCTTGGCTCAACCTTAGAAGCAACGGCGACTTCAGTCTTTGACTTAGGATAAAGACTTTCTGACTTCAAAGATTTTCTTATAATAGACTCGAAAGTCTCATCAATATGATTAATAAGCCTTTCTTCTAAGTAATTAACCAATCCAGTGATGAACTTCTCATTATTCTTCTCGACGGCATCAATAAAATACATCCTATATTTTGACAAAGCATCGAAATCAGCGATGTACTCAGAAACGGTCCTACCGTTTTTCTTAAGCTCTGCAAATTTTCGAAATAACTTTGATTTCTGACTGCCAGAGTAACTTCCCACAAAATCGAGCTTTAAATTGCTCCCAAATAAATTGGTCTTCAGGAGTAGCAGCCTTGATATCATTCCACCAACTCATAGCCCTGCCTTGAAGCTGGCGTGAAGCCAATCTCCTCTTTGTAGCATCATCGATTCCAAGGTCCTCAAAGATGCGCTCGCAGGTATCAATCCAGTCCCGAACCTCTGTAGCCGGTTCCGTTCCTTGGAACGGTTTACCACCCAGATTGGTGAAGTCCTTATTCAACTTGGCAAAGTCAACCGTAGGTGCCTGCACAAGCGCACCACCACCTTAAATGACATTGGAAGCAGCTCCTTGAGAATTTCTAGGCATCTCTCTCATAAAGCCAGTAAACATCGTGTACATATCAGGAGCATTAGCATTGTTGGCCCTTGAGCCTTCTCCTTCCTCACTTCTAGAACTAGAATTCTAACACCATTCCTTGTTTGACGGCTTATCATTCAATATGTAAAGAAGTGGATTAATCTTCTTTCCAAGGAATCCTATTTAACGGTGCATGTGCAGTACGACTTCTCCCTTAAGTATACTGCTAGTGCATATATATAAAACTTTGAAAACCAAAATACTACAAATATGCACTCTCGTATATATATACTTAAACATGGTATTACCTATTTTGGTAAACTACACAAGCTATGCTCTAATACCAAATGTGACAACCGCCATGTATCAGTAGACACTCAATGAGTTGCGCTGTGACTGAGCCCGACTAGTACACGATGATCACCAAGGATTGAAGTAAAGAAACCCATATAACCTGTCATATATCTCATAGCACGTGGAATAAAATATAATAATAACTTAAATCATGATATAAAACAAGTGAGACAGTGTATGAGCAAAAAACTGAATCACAAATATCAGAGTAGTAGATTCATATTTTACAGCAAAATATCTAATAAGTTATAAGTACATCTCCAAATTATTGTCTCTCAACTAGATACAATACTAATGCCCAAAGTAGTGATCCACAAAAGTAATAGGGATAAGAGTATATATATAGTACGTAGAAGCCTCTAGCTCGTCTCCGACCAGCTACTCGATCACACTAACCAATCTCTTGTCTGCTCATTTAAGAGCACGCAGAGTAATAAGACGCAATGCATAAAACATCAGGTCAGACAAAGTCTGGTGGGAGCGATAGTAATCTTATTCACTATATAAGATAATACAATAGGTATGAAGAGTCATAACTGACTTGGCCCTGCATCCAAAGAGTTAGCACAGATAATCATGTACTCTACTCTATGGCAATAAAGACAATAAGTGTAACTAGAAGTGCGTGTCACTGTGATAACAATCATCCAAATCATAAAAAACATCCTCGCATTTACTCACTCAGTGTATTGAGCATACAATATTCGATACTTTGGACGCCAAATAAATCGAGACACAAGTGGGCCCTACCACATGAGCTCCACCTGTCTATCGCTATGCCCTACCGCATGAGCTATAGCTGAAAACAATACCCAGTGCACACCGCGTTGGCTCTGGGTCCGATCGTTCCACACGGCCTTGGCTCTGATTCGTTCATGTGTCACTCTCTCAATGATGTACCAAGGTTACGAATATCGATATCTTCGTTACACATGTTCCCACAGTGAACTCCAACTTAGAAGTCACCCCGATGGTTCCTATCTGGATCCGTGGTGGTAACTTCCTATTTAGACATTTCTTGCGTCTCGGGTTCAACTAGTCGTATTGGAGTTGGACTTCAAAAGAGTCTAGTCGTTATCAAGGAATAATGCCTTGCCACATGAACCTATTCCCTTTGCACATCTCAGAAGCATAATTTCCGGATAGAATAATTCCGGATAGGAAAGTCCAAAAAGAAAAGCCTAGATAGGAAATCTCAGTTTGATGCTCCGAATCTAACAACATTAGGTTCAATGCTCCTAGATCTAATTAGATCTGGGTTTCTCAAATCAAATCCAAATCATACCCAAACTTATATATGTGTAATAAGATGAATTGAAAGCATTTATATGATAATTTACTCAAATTAGTAAATAAGTACACTATTACTCACCTTAATATGCCCAAATAGGTTAGATCCGAAAATGAAAAGTTCCTGGTTCTTTCTGAGATATGAATAAGGATTCTTTTGATTATATTGGAACTTCAGAGTTAAACTCCATTCCCTTGCAAATGAGCTGTATATATAGTGAAACGAAGCTTCTTTAAGAAGCTAATAAGGATAGCTTCTAAGAGAAGCTGCTAAGGATAGCTTCCAAGATAAGCTACTAATGCTTTGGTTTCTATGTGAAGCAACTAAGGATTGGCTTCTTTAAGATGCCACTTTTGGCTTCCAAGAGAAGCCACTAAGGATTGGCTTCCTTGCGAAGCCACTTTTGGCTTCCAAGAGAAGCCACTAAGAGTTGGATTCCTGGAGAAGCCTTCGGGGATTGGCTTCCTTGAGAAGCCACCTTTAGCTTTCAAGAGAAGCTACATAGAATTGGCTTTCTCAAGAAGACACTAAGGATTGGCTTCCTTGAGAAGCCATCTTTGGCTTCCAAGAGAAGCCTCTAAGGATTGGCTTGCTTGAAAAGCCACTGAGGATTGGCTTCCTTGAGAAGCCACCTTTAGCTTTCGAGAGAAGCTACTAATAATTGGCTTCCTCAAGAAGCCACTAAGGATTGGCTTCCTTGAGAAGCCATCTCTGGCTTCCAAGAGAAGACGCGGAGGATTGGCCTCCTTAAGAAGCCACCGAGGATTCGATTTCTTGAGAAGCCACTTTTAGGTTCCAAGAGAAGCTACTTAGAATTGGCTTCCTCAAGAAGACACTGAGGATTGGCTTCCTTGAGAAGCCATCTTTGGCTTCCAAGAGTAGCCTCTAAGGATTGGCTTCCTTGAGAAGCCACCGAGGATTGGCTTCCATGAGAAGCCACCTTTAGATTCCGAGAGAAGCTACTAATAATTGGCTTTCTCAAGAAGCCACTAAGGATTGGCTTCCTTGAGAAGCCACCGAGGATTGGCTTCCTTGAGAAGACATTGAGCATTGGTTTCCAGGAGAAGCCACCCATCAAAAGTTATGAACGAAACAAGATTCACTAGGGGAAAATGGTTACATTAAATTTTATTAAAAATGACGAAATTAGGAGATGACCCTACCACTGATTTCTCAAAGTTATACACACATACGACCTCATATGAAAATAACATAAATATTTTACGGTGTTTCCGTACGTAGAATACGGGTCGTTACAGCATGGACATCAACATGTGTTGCAGTAGCCGCATGAATAAAATTATCAATCCTCGTCAACACGATCCAACGGTCCAGGTTAGCGCTCCGCATGAAATAATGTTTAGTCCCGATTAGCAATCCGCGCGTGAAATAATGTTTACAGCGGGAAGCTAAAACAAAGGGGTAAAATTAACAAAATATTGAATGTTTCAACTGAAATTTAATAAAATACTCCGCTGCTCAACCTCTCAAACACTCACTCTCTAGTTCAATTAGGACTAAAAGTTCAAATTTACAGTCTTAATTGGGGTTCGATTAGGGCAAGTTCGAGTTCAAGTTCAATTAGGGCTTCGACGTTTCAATTAGGCCTTCAATTGGGGTTCGTTTGGGTTTCAGATTCGAGTAAGGACTTCAATTTAATTTGCTGCTTAAGGTATCACTCAATATATATTCCAGCTTTTTCCGATTTGATTGTCATGTTGCTTAATTTACTGCTTTTCTTGTGCCTAATTTACTGCTTTAAGGTATCACTCAATAAACGACGAGGAAAAACTATGGGCAGAACTTCCTAAGTTCAGTGAAGGGTACATCAGTGGAGTGAAACTTTTTATTCAAAATACTTTTTCTTGATTTGCGGTAGGTGATGAAATTACATGCCCTTGCAAAAAGTGTCATAATTGCAAGTGGCATTGTCAAGAATTAGTCTACAGCCATCTGATTTGGAATGGTCCATCTGAAATGTACATGAAATGGATTTGTGAGGTTTCCTATTTAGATCCTGAAAGGAGCGATAATGATATGGATTGTGAACCAGGAATAAATTTTAGAGATAATCTCGATGAGATGTTACAACGTACTTGTGGAAATATGTAGAACAATGAAGATGGATCAAATGGAATAGATGTCGATGCTAGAAAATTTCATCAACGTGTTGAAGAGGGAAAACAACCATTTTATCCCACAGAATCTGGAATATCATGTTGGCACAAGAAGAAACAAAGATGGAAAAGCTATTCATCTTAAAAATTCTCAATGGAAGGAATTTCATTGTTACATTCTATTCAGTTGTGGTAACAAGGAAATAGAGACTTTAGTTGGGTAAGTTTTTAAATTTTATTTTTATTTTAGTAAGTATTGAAGAATTAGAAAATTTGTTAGCTAAGTCTACTACTAACCAACAAATTTCTTTCCTCACCCCGGTATTTTTAGAAAAAAAATCTACACCCCATGAATTTCTTTTTCCACCCCTATTTTCTGCCAGTATTATCCCTATCTTTATGAATCCTTTATTATTTATTTTGTTCCTTGCAGTATTTTCTTTGCTTTACATTGTTCATAATAAATAATGTCTTCCTTTTTGAATATGGCAGTTGGAATTTTATACAATTAAAATTACAATGGTTTATTTAATTAGAAAAGTGGACAAGCTCGGTTAACATCAGTAATAATATTCTTCGCGTAGCTTGTGAAATGATGTTAAATAGATTAAAAAAACTATTTTTGATGTCATCCTTTTGCCAGCAAAATCAGCTCTTTTAAATAACTTACAAACATGTTATTGATTCTAGCCTCACGTAGTGATTGTTGTAAATTCCAAGTTTCAGCACTTTCAGGGATTTCAGGCATGATTTGTAATTAAGCTATGTTCTCATTCATACAGAATTATTTTTGGTATGGTCAATTTCATCTTTACTAATAGATCTGGCCAGATTTGTTTTTATATTTTATTAACTAGGTCTTTATTCTACGGAACATCGAGCTTTAATTGATGGTCATGCATCATCAAAAAAATATAAAAGAGAGAGAGAGAGAACACAATGAAGAATTTTGGAAGTGGTTAAAGGAAGAGGTTCGGAAAAAGAAGGACATTTCAAAAGAAGTACAACTGCTTGCAACGGGGCCTCTTCCAACAGCTAACTAGTTTACTGGATATGTTATCAATGGATACAGATTTCATACAAGGTTCAGAGATGCCAAATGTACAACACAAAACAGTGGTGTATTTTTGACAACCTTGACTACTAGCTTTGCAAGTTTGAAAGATCAAAATCCATTGGTTGGTGAAGTTAATTACTATGGATCAATTGAAGAAATATTAGAACCAGATTATTGGGGAGAATTTAGTGTGGTTTTATTTAAGTGTTGTTGGTACCAAGAAGAGAAAGATTTATATGGGCTGACTCGTGTCAATTTTAATCGATTGTGCCAGAAATATGATCCTTATGTTATGGCTTCACAAGTAAAATAGGTGTTTTATATAGTAGATCCAATTGATAAGATGTGCCATAATGTTATCAAGAAATTGCCAAAAGACTGGTGTGAACTCGAAAGAGATTATGAAAATGAAGATTAGAATGATATCCAGCCTTCTTATGGAATGGAAAATCAAGATTTTGATGTTCGTTAGTGTAGAGATGATGTCCCAATAAGATGAATCCGCCTTCCAGCTAGAAAAGTGAAAGACAAGGCTTCTTAATTTCATGTTTTTGTAGTCCAATCCCCTACAAATTGTGCAAATGGGAGATCGTATACAAACACACACTGCTAGTATGTATTTTTGCTTATTTTTATGATTGGCTAGAGGTATGATTCTGTAATGAACTATAGTAATGAACTACAGAATTCTTACAATTTCCGCTTGCTAAAGCATCAGTTTAATTCTTACAATTTTGTAGTTCAATGCTGGTATGTAACTGATCATGTACAAGATTGATGCTTCAGTAATGAACTACAGAATTTTAAGAATTTTATTTTCTCTTCAATTAGTAATGATCGTGTTAGTTTGTAATTGATGCAATGTTTGAGCTAGTACTTGAACGAGTCATGGCATGTCTAAATTTTTACTGAAGCAACAAGAGGCATTTCTTCAAATTGTATCACACTGAAGCAATGCCTCAGGCATACTATTGCATTCCTTGATATCATTCGTGCTTTGAACAAACTGAGTCATTGCATCAATTTGCAACTCAGCCATAGATTGTTCTGAAATGCAAACTCTGTTCTGAAAAGCAACTCTGAGCTGAAATGCAACTCGGTTATGCAACTAAAGTGCAACTGAGGTATGTAGGACATAGACTATGTTGAAATGTCTTTGTGCCGAAGTGCAAGTCAGTTATACTATGGCCATAGTTTGTGTTGAAATGCAACCAAGACATGCATGTCTTTCATTTTGTGTTGCAATGTAAATGAGACATTGCATCAGTTTGTAACCGAGGCATGCATGACTTTGGTTGTGCTGAAATGCATTAGTTTTACTAAAGGTTTTTGCTGAAATGCATGACTTTTGAAATTGCTTTATTTTGCAAGTGAAGGAGGCAGCAGAGGTACTAAATGCACTGGAGGCTCACGCTTTATTAATTTGAAATGATTTTCGTTTGATGTAAACATGAATTTAGTATTGGCTGTGTTTGTAAGTACTCTGTAAAACTGAATTTATTGGCAATGTTTCGTTATTCTGTAGTTGACTAAGTAGTACTTGTGTTACTAGTTAATTTGAAATGAAAAGTTGTTTATTAATTTCAGTATGTGATGTTAATTGTTGTTATGTTGCAACATGTTATATAATGTTGCAATAGCTATGATATAATGTTGATATACGTAATGTTAAATGTTGTCGTAGCTATGATATAGTGTTGCCATAAATTAATGCACAACAGGATTCCGTGAACCCGGCTAGTGTTTCCATAAATTAATGCACAATAGGATTCCATGAACCCGACTGATTATAGTGGCACAACAGGATTCCATGAACCCGAGATTCATATTATAATGGGCCCCACATTTTTGTAAATTTAGTACCTATAGCAACATCTGTAGCAATGTTACCTTAGGATAGAAAAGATGTTGCCTTTGACTCTAAGGCAACACGGCAAAATGCAACCACAAGAAAGTGTTACCACATATCATTTTTAGCCTACAACAACATTTTTTTGCACTTCCACCATCACTTCGCTAGGTTGTCGTATGCAGTCTATGGCATAGTGTAAGGCATTACCCATAATCTCTTTAGACGCATTTTACTAAGGTATTGTAATCTATGCAGCTATGTAACACCACCTTAAATTAGTAGCTATCATATGGTCCCATATAAGTACAATACAAAATCATAATAGGCATTATTTTTATAATTTCTGCTTCCGTAGAGTGGGTGTAGAAACTATCTACATCATAAACTAATCTGAATTTGTAGAAAATTAACACCGATGCAAGAATAGTGCAGAAGATTATGTACGTCTTTCCTACGACAATAATTTTGATGTAAAGAATTTCCTATGTCTTTTTACATCATTATCTCTTTCTACTTATTTTTTACACCATCTCTATTCCCCGTATTTTGGTGTAGGAATGGCATAGAAAATTTGGTGTACAAAATTATGTGTTTTCTTGTAGTGTCTTACTTCATTTCAGTAAATGATTGTCAAATCAACTACTTCATTCTTAAACATCTGCTACGTACATAGTTGTTAAAGTGGTTTCAGTATTGATACAGAGTACGTCAATATCAAACTCCTACCTCTTCAATAATCAATTGTCATTTTACATATCGTGGTCATATTTAAATAACATATTTGATGTTATAAATATAGTTTACACTCAGATTTCACATTATCATTATTTCAAATAAATACAATACTGGATTAAATTTCCAATTTCGTAATTCTATATCCAAAAATCAGTCCTTTATCAAAATTCATGATAAGTACCAAAAGATTCACATTGAACTTCGATGGGAACCTCTTTTGAGCTAATGACATGTTGATCAAGTCGCCACTGGAGCCAAAAGGAACAATCTGTTTTGATTCCTCAAAAGATTCATATGACAAAATATATGTAATTAGGCCTCTGCTTGAGGTTCCAAAGATAAATGTACATGAACATCCATTTGGTCCCCATTGAAGTCTGCATTAAAGCCCGAATTACTCAAATCCTTAAAAGAAAAGGGGGGATTAACTCATGAAAGAAAGAGTGAACTAGATGCGTCTTTAAAAGAAAACGCTTTGCGTTACCTACGATGATAAGGGATTTTAAAACAATTTTCAACCGACGATTTGTCATACGCTTCCGCCACTGCAATCGCAATAATAAAGATTGAGAAAATCTCACCTTTAATTTAGAGACTATCAAATATATCAGAAAATAGTACAAAAATAATATTAACCGAATTGCAAATTTCAATCTTCGACCTCCTTGTTGTAACAAGCCGAATTTTTGGAACCAATTTAAAATTTATTTTTAACTGATTTTAATGTATTTTAATATTTAAAATGATTTATTTTAATAAATAACGAGTTAAAATTTCTCTTTACGAAGTTTGAATGTAGGAATTTAATATTTAATTAAAACGAGCTTGAAACGTCGCGATAGTTTGAAATTTTGGTTTTCAACTTTAAATGAATATATATAATTCAAAATAAATCGGATTTCAGTAAAACAAGAAACGTTAGAACCTGTTTGATAATATCTTTCTAACGAATGTGAAAAATTTAGATACTATAAGTTATGTCCAAATAAAATTTTAAAATAGTCCCAATGGAAATTTATTAATATTTTAATATTATTTAAGCTCTTAAACATAGTCATTTTGTAAACGACCTTCGTTCTTGACGAGACCAATTTTGTTGGATCTAGAACCTCAAATTATTGTTAAGTTTAAAATTTCAAGTCAATTGGAATTTATATGTGAGCGTGCTAAATTTAAATGCATGTTTAATTTTAAATGTAAATTTAATAAGCTAATAAAAATGCCATTTTTCAAACGACACCTCCAAATTTGACGAAATTAGTTTTGTTAGGACCGTACTTGTAAAACATAGCGAGATTCCAAATTTCGTAATTTTTGGATTCAGTATGTAGCCGTGGTAAATTAAAATGTATGTTGAAATTCAATGTTAAACATTATATTGACTTATATTTTAATTTTGATAAAAACTGATCAAAATAATCGAATTGACTTACAAAACATATCCCATTATGTCCGGAATGGGGATATTCGGATAGGGGCGAAAGTCTTTGGGGTTCGTTTGGAGTTCGGAGCGTTAAACAAGTATTTTAAGAATTATATATTAATTTAAAAAATATATATATAATAAAACCTTAACCCTACTTTTTATCATGAGCCACCGTCAGTTTGTCTGCAATGGCGGATATCATTCAGATTTTCTTCCCTCTCTATCTCGTAATCTACACAATGATTTCAAAAATTTAAAACATGAAAATCGAGCATCTATGTGAGCTCTATACATCCAATGGGCATGATTGTGTCTAACGTCGTGTGTTGTGACTTTAACGCCCTCAAAGTGTTGGCGTTGAGGCTTGATTTTTGAGCGTTGCGGGGGTGGGAGTTCGCCAGAACTTAGGCCGATGGTAGGACACACATAGGGAGATGGTTGGACGGTGGTTGATCGGTGGTCAGTGGCTCCACAGGCGTGCGATTTCTAGCCCTAGTAATCGAAGTCGGGTTCGGCTATTTCTAGTAAATCAAGATGAAGGAGAAACGATTAAAACGGGATTAAGGTTGTAATTAATTTATAAATATTATTTATTAGTTATTAATGTAAGTAAATTTTAAAACCGTCATAACTTTTGCAAACGTGATCAGAATCAGACAAACTTGAGTGCGTTAGAATCCTCTTGTCGAGCGCTACGTGTTGAAACCAATTTGGATAGAAACGGAAGCTCATGAAATTTTGGATAAAATTAAATGTCTATTTAATTTTATTAAAATAATCGTTACTAAAGATTTCAGAAACCGATCAATGTGAGAACTCTCTCACTCAAACATTTTGTACGATTTTTTGTTTATTTTTTATAACCGACTATATATTGATTATCTATGATTGCAATATTTATTTAGTGAATGACGGATGTTTATAGTTTTAATGGTATCATTATTAAATTGTGATTATAAGTGTGGATAAATAAAACGTTTGTATTATAAATTTTTCTGTTATGACACCTTACCCACCCGTCTCCGAGATATATAGATATGTTCATATGGACTGTGATATAAACCCCACACGGGTATTGAAATGATAATTTTACACATCTCCCAAGTGTACAAATAATAATTTATTATATATTGGTTGAAAACCTTCATGGGTCTTGGGATGGTAATTAATTTACATATTTATCTTGTGTTTAATTTAGTGAATATTAGGCACACATCCCTAAAACCAAACTTAATTTGGCTCACATCCGGTGATGAACTTATTATAAGTTTAGTCCCTATTTTTTGAAAATTCAGTAAAAAAAAAATGAAAAAATCACGTAAATTCTTATTTAAATAAAACACGTAAATGCTAAAAAAATCAGAAAAACATCAAACAAGGCGTCAAAAACCCAAAAAAACAGAAAAACAACGAAATTGCAGTTTAATGCATAACAGTATACAAGTATATGTATTTTCCTGCATACATCCGTGCATGTTTTCAACTCATGCATTTGCATTCGATATTTTTGCATACATCATGCAAATACTACCTAATTTTGGCATACAAGTATGCATAAATTCACATGCATAAATATCAGTTCAAATTTTTGCATGAAATACTTGCATACATGTGTGCAAGTATTTCAATTAGTTGCACACATGTATGCAAGTTTCGTTCCATAATTTCTGAAGAAAACAGCGTATGCAATAGTTGCGTATATGTATGCAACTATTGGCAACAGTTGCATACATGTATGCAACTTTTTTTTTGTATGGACTTCCGAGAATATTTCCATATTTTAGATTTTTTTTATGTGGTAGCGCCAAAAATTTTGGGTGAAAATGGAAAAAGGCGGAGGTTCTCAAAATGGCAGGCGGAAGTCACAAAACAGGGACCGGGTTTGTATTATAAACATGACAGAGAAGTGAGCTATATTTTAAAGTATAATAGGGATGTGAGCCAAAAGTGCCCTTTAACTTATATGCCAATCAATTGATTGATAGATCGTTATAAGCATTATTTAAATTTTTTTGTAATGCTCATACAGTTGTAAATGCACTCTGGATGTTATTTGGATGTTTAATAGTGGTTTATCACTATTGTTGAATACATGCGATGTATAAAATCCATATAATTAAATTTATATGGTAATTGAATGAGTTGCATTCCGATTCAGAATAATAACGAATAATTTTAATATAATATTTAGAGAAGAATCAAAATATGATTTTGATGTTCGATTTTTGATGAACACGAGAATAGAAATGCATGAAGCTGAGTTAAATAGATATACGCCATTTTAACTCGAATGGATTATTATATCGATTTTATTTATTTTTATAATGAATATTGAAAAGATTTGATTTCAAAATATAATATTTTGAAAATATTATTATTTTGATGTTATAATAACATGGAATATTCAATTTTGATTTAAAATTGAAATGGAAGTTGAAATCGTTTTTAAACGAATTTATAAACGTTTTATAAAATACGTTTTGAATGGAAATCGATGAAATATATTATATATATTTAAATGGTTTGAATAGAATGCTTTGCGCAATGACCGTTCTCGAATTTCGACCATTCACTTTGAATTGACGTAACGGGAGATCCGACCAACAGATTCTCCTAAAACCGGAACCGTTGGATTCATATCAAAAAGATCTTTCAAATAATAATAATAGATTTTAAATCTAATGGTTAGGTTTTGTGAAATGTCAAATTCAAATTTCAATAAAAACAGCGCTGGTGCAACTAAATGACCTAAGACGTCATTTAACTAAGCATATATATTTTTAAATGATTAAAAGTGGAGAAAAATTATGTTAAATCATAACAAAATATTTGAAAATATTATTGGATGAAATATTCCATTTTTAAAAAGATAGAAGATATTTTTATCTGAATAAGCTAGTTAATAACTAATGTAAGAATTCAATGGATTTGAGTAACGGATTGAATTGTGAATGGTTTTAATATAACCAGGATTTTCCAACGTATGAATTGGAATGGATTTGAATGAAAATTATCTTTGGATATTTGATATTGGATTCCGTAATCATACGGATATCATTGAGGAATTTGGAAGATATAAATATTTTTATTCCTAAAATGATATATGTTGGTTTCAGAATTCGGCATTGAATATAAGTCGATATGATTTCTATTTAGAGCCTTAAATTGACATCAACCTGGATTTTGGGTTTTTCGTGAATGATGTCTTAAATAACATTGTTCTTAAACCTTATTGAGAAAGAAATAAATCTTTTAATTAAGATTAATGAGACTTTCCAATTAATAAATTTAATTGGAATTGAATGGAAATTCATTTTTGGATTCATTGTAAATTCTATTTTAAATGACATTAGTTCTCAAACCCAAATTAACAGTGAAATTATGATTCGGAATTTATAAATCTTTTAACTAAGATTTAATGAAATTTTCCAAAGAGTAGTTTTCAATTTAATAAATTAAATTGGAGTTGAGTGGAATTTTGTAACACCCTACATTTTTAATATAATTAAAAATGAAATAAAATTTATGAAAATATGCTTATATAGGTAAATAATGGTGATGTATAATGAGAATTAATTAATACATGGAAGAGAAGAAAAATTAATTCGATAATAGTGTGTGTAACGGAGAAGATAGTAAAATAAGGATATTTAATTTAAATAGCAGAATTAAGTAAATTGGACATCACCATTGCGTTCCTCTCGAAATTTTACATGAAATAGAGTCCGAATTTTTGAAAATCGGAGTCCGTATGAAGGAGTTATGACCTCCCGAAGTTTCAGCAAAAAATCAGAAAACAACCCAGCCCAGAACAGAAAACAAAAATGACCAGGTCGACCCCCAGGTCGACCATAGTGTCGACCCTCCTTGGGGAGGTCGACCTGTAGCGACCTGGAGCGGGAATTTTGGTCCAGAAGCGTGAAATTCGCCCCAGAAGCTGTCCAGGTTCATTTTTGAGCACCTGGATGAGTTTTTGGGCCTGGTACGTTAGTCTAACACCTATATAAACATCCTAGGCTCATTGTAAACTCCACAACAATTCATGGCAAGGCCATGGCTCTCTTCTAACATGATTTCTTCTTCCACCTCAAGCTACTGATCTAAATAAATCTTAGATCTATTCTTCTCTCTTTTCTCTACAACATCTATTCTTAAAATTAAAAAGAATGAGATCTAGAATTACTACAACCATGAATAAAAAGAAAAGAGGCTTAGATCTAAATCACTGCGCAAAGAGAAGGAATTCAGATCTGCAACCTACGCCGCATATGAAATCAAAGATAAATTTAATTGGACATGAAATTAATCAAAGATGAATCAAAAGCAACAAAAAGGGAAAGGGGGAAATCAGTTCAAGGATTAATCCAATTCATAAATCAAAGGGGCAATCGAGGATCTACATTTTGAAGATGACAAACACTGTGAGTGGAGTTATAATGCACTTTTTGTGTAAAGTTATTATTTATCGTTCAAACATTCCCTATGTAAACATGAAATGAAATTATTGAATCCATAATGTTTAATATTATCATGTGCTCGATTTTAATTATTATGCCTACGATTATGTGCCTCCTTTTATTCTTTCCCTTTTTGATTTTTAATAGCTAGGCTATCTCGAGCCAATATCTATCATAAAATAAATACGATTGAATGATTATTGCAAGCGAAAAAGGGAAACGCTCGGTTTTGGGCTATGACATGAACTGGAGGGTTTGGTTATGAATTACAAAGAGGGTTGGGCATAGTATAACATTGACAAAACCTGAATGCATAAACCAAACTTAGAATTATACGCATGAACATGATTTGGGGTTTGGCGTAGAATTGACATCATTGATTTAAGCATGAAATTGACTTATGGATTTGTTAATGGGCACATGTATCTAGAATAAAACCTGTATTATAACTTGAATTTGGATAAGAACACAAACTTGATATGAATTGACATCTGGAATTTGACATGAAGTTTACATCTAGAACTAAAACATGAAATTGACATGAATATGAATTATGAATTTATTGATAGACTTAACCTGTTAATGGGATTACAAGCATGAATATAAATTGGGGGGTTTAGGTAAAGCTTGGATTTGGGGAATTGACACTTGACATCTAGATTGAACTTGATACTAGAATTTTCGCACTATTGAAATGCATTGAACATGAATATGGTTGAGTAATTTGTGTAATGTAAATAGGGACAAGATTATGAAACTTGAAATATGACATTTAGAATATGCTTATGAACTTGACATCTAAAACGAACACGAACATGGCATGAATTGGTAGTTGACATTTATAAGAACAAGCTTGTAAGTTGGGTAATTGGCATAACATGAACTTAATATTTTTTTGACATGATTATGAATTTGACATATGCCAATTAGAATAGACATGAACCAAACAAGAAACGTGGCTAACTCGAGGTTAGGATGAGTTTGCGATATAATCCTACCCGGAACCGCCCGGCCTAACCAGTGGTAGCAAACAATAGGTCCTAATGTGAGAAGTTAGTCATATCGCGCTTGAAACCCGAGGTTAAACTGAGTTGTGGTATAATTTTGCCCGCAACCGCCCGACATAACCAGTGACCACAACAACAGGTCTAATGTGAGAGGTTGTGGTGCATTAATAATTGATTAATGGCACATGATTTGTAGGGTTAAGTCATGAATTCAAATACAACACTTAACCAAATTTGTGAATGAACGTTATAAGGAGATGGGGTTAAGTCGACACGAACATATGAACAAGACTTAACCAAAAACGGGAATAGGGAATGTTAACTACCTATTATAAATCAAAGTTGAAATTGTCGAAGGGTTAATCAGGGTGTAAACTTGTCCTAGGGACAGAGAAAGACTATGACTTAAGATGTAATGTAAGACCTGAAGGGTGGGATAACCTATAATATGGGGTAAGCTAAGCAAGAACTGTGGGAAAACACCCATGCGCTATCACCGAATAAATGAGAACTTAAGTTATGCTTGAATTCATGGGAAAACCTTAGTCAACAAGTTGAATTATAAAGCGAGAATATGTGGTCTGATGTCTAAGGTAACGAGAATTGACTAAGTAAAATGACGAGAATGATAACTAAGTAACAAGCCTTTGTTAATAAGAACTAAGCGGTAAACCTTAGTTAAGAAACCGGTCGAGAACGGGAAATAAGTTGTAATCCTTAGTTAAGGGGACTAAGTGGTAAACCTTAGTTAACAAGATTAACGAGAAAGGAAACTAAGTGGTAAACCTTAGTTAAGAACAACTAAGTAATAATTCTTAGTCAAGGAAACTGAGCCAGTTCATAAATAGATGAATAACCCGATATGGTAGATCATCGCTCAACAAACACAGGAGGAGGAACGAACGTTTATCTGATTTCGAAAAAGGCTCCAACGGACTGGGTTACGAAGCACAGCTTCGGGGAATGTGAGGATACTCTTGGCATCCCTCTGTGAGGTTGCAGATGATCCGCCTGGGCTCACAGATGTTAAGGTCTGCGGTAGGAGAACCAAGAGCATGCCTTGGTTGCAATATAAGGCAACTTAAATACTAGGATGGACTAGCGTGAGGCGGCGATATCTGGTTTAGCCCTATGATAGCACTCGTCGCCTACCTACCATCTTCAGTAAATCGTAGTATGTATACGGAAAGGCAGAGAACTCCTAACAGACCATATACTTTCTATCTAGTTATGGGTGAGGCTGGCCAATAGGAAAGCGGGGCATAGGTGGCAGGAGTACAGTTCTCGTGCTTGATTTTCTTGGATTGCCTTTCATTAGTTGAGGGAGGGGTCACTTGGGACCATAACCACTGGTAGAAAAACAGACCTTAGCATCTGCATCAACAGATAATTTAAAGCTCCATACCGAGTTCCGTATTTCTTGATTTAGCCCTGTCACAGGACTCAGGCCGCACATATATTGTACATGTGCACCTGCATATCAGAAACGATTCATGATACATACGTGGGAAAAAGGGCGTTGTTTGACAGGTAGCATAATCCCTAGTAGTCCTAGGTGGCATAAACCCTAATCGAATCTAGAAAACGTTCAATAGGTAGCATAATCCCTAGTGGTCCTAAGTGGCATAAATCCTAGTTGAACACTCGATAGTTCATGATAAGGAAACCTAGCCAGATCAAGGGTGGTAGTCCAAACAATTTCAAGAATGGTGGCACTACGTTGAAGTAGTATAGAATTACGTGATAAAGTCCGTACGATATACGGCAAGGGACTGTACGTATACATGGAAAGGATTATACGAGTTGGGGAAAAATTACATATACGATGTATTAAGTTAAGTCTACTAGTAAGTGGACGAGAATGACATGGGTTTGGCCTTGGGTGCTAATATTGTGAATAACCTAATAAACAAGAAATTATAACTGAATGATATATGTAGGGTTACACAAGAGTTTATTATAGTCCAGTGACACAGAACTTATGTTCTGAACCCCTCCTCACAACATGCGCAGGTTAGGTTCATGACATAGATAGTATTGCTTGACTATTGGCTTGGTAGTATTATTATTAAAGGTAATGCTATTTTGAATAAATTATATTTTATTACTTCCGCTGTGAGCTGGTTTTCGAACTCTAACATGTTTCTTTCTCTTCTGCAGGATACCAGAGCACCCAACTCGGGGTCCGATGGATTGGATTTTGAAAAATTCAGTCTGTCGAATCCCGGGTTGTTACATCTGGTATCAGGGCTTCGGTTAAGTGGTCTTAGGACGATAATGAGTGAACGTATTTGTATTTTCTAAAATATAAATATATTATATATATAAACCTAAATCCATATAGTAGCCCACTAGACATGTAAAGAGTTGGGTTATTGGTTTGTACACTAAAGGCATGGACATAGAAATTTTTTAAACAATTAGGTGGTTGGGAAAGTGTACAATATGACTTGGAACAAGAAAGTATCCCATAGAATGGAAACTGAAATATTAGTATTTCAGAGTAGTGGGTCTAGAAGTAAAACCTTAGAAATTAGAAAAAAAAGGTTAAAGTGTGAAAATGGATTAGGAATATATATAGTCGAGAAAATTGAATTTGTGAAAGTAGCTAGGAAAGCCTAGTTGAGTGGAAAACCCGCTTTGAGTCTGACCCAATAATAAACTTTTAAGAACTTGAATTTGTAAAAGAGTTTGTGGTATTTTCTGAGTTTTGATCTTATAAGTATCTTGATGTTTGAAAAGTGCATATTGGGTTTTAAAATAAAGTGGGGTATATTATGTAAAACAACGATTTCTTGTTTTGAAAGAATTCTCTCATTAAAAGGAGCATATATATATATAGCTCACTAGTTCTCATATATGAAAATCTTGAAAGGAAAATGTTGTATTTTGTAAAAGGAGTTTTTGAAGTCTCTATTCTATTAAATTTTGAATATTGTAAAAAAAAATGGGTAAACAAATTTCCCGTAGAATGCATAAGCATTGAGACCTAGAATTGTTGCTTGAGAAAAAGAAAAGGATAGGCTAGTAATGCACAACATGGACTAGTAGTGACTACAAGGTGATGAAGGGCAAGCAATTATATAGACCCTGTTAGGTGGACTCGCGATTGTCAGAGGTAATAAAGTCTTAAGATCCTTGGCCCATAGTTGTAGCTGTGTAATATACTGTTTGACTAGAAAACGGAAAAGCTTATTTGAAAAGATAAATAAATAATATAAACATGAGAAACTGGACTAAGCCAAATAAGCTAAAGAATAGCCTAATTAACAAGAAAACAATAAATTCAGTAAAGCAACAAAACAAGACGGGGGAAAGAAAATGAAAATCTCAAGAAAAAGATGAATAAATATGAAATTATTTCAAGATAAAGTCGAAAATACGAGAAAGAAATTTTCTTATGTGGTTGTGCTTGGATAAGAAAATAGGAAATCTTAATAGAATAGTTATATAAAAATCCAAGTACAATTAGAAAATAAAAACGGAGGATGTGAATTTTTCCATTTTATACCTTTTCTTAACATAAGAAATCAAATTTGGAAAATTAGATTTTTCTAAATCTCAAATTAAAAGATGGTTAGTAGGGTTTTGGATGCGAAAATTGGATGAAATATGCTCTTATTCTATAAGAGTATGGGAAAATTTGAATGGAAAACGTTTTGATTTTTCCAAAATATTGCATCCCTATAGAACTGCAAGTATATTTAGGATGTGAGCATCATATTTTTAAAAGTTTTTTTTAAAAGTTTGCATACATATAGGTGGATCCAAATTAGGCATACATGCTTTACTATAATGTATTTCACTTTGCACATGTGCACAATGTTGCAACAATAGGATGAACACTAATTGGATGTTGCGAGGGATTATCTATTTTACTCTTATCGAATTTCGGGGACGAAATTCTTTAAGGGTGGGAGAATGTAACACCCCGCATTTTTATTATAATTAAAAATGAAATAAAATTTATGAAAATATGCTTATATAGGTAAATAATGGTGATGTATAATGAGAAATAATTAATACATGGAAGAGAAGAAAAATTAATTCGATAATAGTGTGTGTAACGGAGAAGATAGTAAAATAAGGATATTTAATTTAAATAGCAGGAATTAAGTAAAATGGACATCACCATTGCGACCCTATCGAAATTTTACATGAAATTGAGTCTGAGTTTTCGAAAATCGGAGTCCGTATGAAGGAGTTATGACCTCCCGAAGTTTCAGCGAAAAATCAGAAAACAGTCCAGCCCAGAACAAAAAAAATGACCAGGTCGACCCCCAGGTCGACCATAGGGTCAACCTCCCAGGGGGGAGATCGACCATAGCGTCGACCCCCCCTTGGGGAGGTCGACCTGTAGCGACCTGGAGCGGGAATTTTGGTCCAGAAGCGGGAAATTCGCCCCAGAAGCTGTCCAGGTTCATTTTTGAGCACCCGGATGAGTTTTTGGGCCTAGTACGTTGGTCTAACACCTATATAAACATCTTAGGCTCATTGTAAACTCCACAACAATTCATGGCAAGGCCATGGCTCTCTTCTAACTTGATTTCTTCTTCCTTCTCAAGCTATTGATCTAAATAAATCTTAGATCTATTCTTCTCTCTTTTATCTACAACATCTATTCTTAAAATTAAAAAGAATGAGATCTAGAATTACTACAACCATGAATAAAAAGAAATGAGGCTTAGATCTAAATCACTGCGCAAAGAGAAGGAATTCAGATCTGCAACCTACGACGCACATTAAATCAAAGATAAATTGAATTGGACATGAAATCAATCAAAGATGAATCAAAAGAAACAAAAAGGGAAAGGAGGAAATCAGTTCAAGGATTAATCCAATTCATAAATCAAAGGGGCAATCGAGGATCTACATTTTGATGATGACAAACACTGTGAATGGAGTTATAATGCACTTTTTGTGAAAAATTATTATTTATCGTTCAAACATTCCCTATGTAAACATGAAATGAAATTATTGAATCCAAAATGTTTAATATTATCATGTGCTCGATTTTAATAATTATGCCTACGATTATGTGCCTCCTTTCATTCTTTCCCTTTTTAATTTTTAATAGCTAGGCTATCTCGAGCCTAGATCTATCATAAAATAAATACGATTGAATGATTATTGCAAGCGAAAAAGGGAAATGCTCGGTTTTGGGCTAACTGGAGGGTTTGGTTATAAATTACAAAGAGGGTTGGGCGTAATATAACATTGACAAAACCTGAATGCGTAAACCAAATGTAGAATTATACGCATGAACATGATTTGGGGTTTGGCGTGGAATTGACCTCATTGATTTAGGCATGAAATTGACTTATGGATTTATTAATGGGCACATGTCTCTAGAATAAAACCTGTATTATAACTTGAATTTGGATAAGAACACAAACTTGATATGAATTGACATCTGGAATTTGACATGAAGTTTACATCTAGAACTTGAACATGAAATTGACATGAATATGAATTATGAATTTAATGATAGACGTAACCTGTTAATGGGATTACAAACATGAATATAAATTGGGGATTTTTAGGTAAAGCTTGGATTTGGGGAATTGACACTTGACATCTAGATTGAACTTGATACTCGAATTTTGGCACTATTGAAATGCAATGAACATGAATATGGTTGAGTAATTTGTGTAATGTAAATAGGGACAAGATTATGAAACTTGAAATATGACATTTAGAATATGCTTATGAACTTGACATCTAAAACGAACACGAACATGGCATAAATTGGTAGTTGATATTTATAAGAACATGCTTGTAAGTTGGGTAATTGGCATAACATGAACTTAATATATTTTTGACATGATTATGAACTTGACATATGCCAATTAGAATAGACATGAACCAAACATGAAACGTGGCTAACTCGAGGTTAGGATGAGTTTGCGGTGTAATCCTGCTTAGAACCGCCCGGCCTAACCAGTGGTAGCAAACAATAGGTCCTAATGTGAGAAGTTAGTCATATCGCACTTGAAACCCGAGGTTAGACTGAGTTGTGGTGTAATTCTGCCCGAAACCACCCGGCATAACCAGTGACCACAACAACAGGTCTAATGTGAGAGGTTGTGGTGCATTAATTATTAATTAATGGCACATGATTCGTAGGGTTAAGTCATGAATTCAAAGACAACACTTAACCAAATTTGTGAATGAACGTTATAAGGAGATGGGGTTAAGTCGACATGAACATATGAACAAAACTTAACCAAAAACGGAAATAGGGAATGTTAACTACCTATTATAAATCAAAGTTGAAATAGTCGAAGGGTTAATTAGGGTGTAAACCTGTCCTAGGGACAAAGAAAGACTATGACTTAAGATGTAATGTAAGACCTGAAGGGTGGGATAACCCATAATATGGGGTAAGCTAAGCAAGAACTGTGGGAAAACACCCATGTGCTATCACCGGATAAAAGAGAACTTAAGTTATGCTTGAATTCATGGGAAAACCTTAGTCAACAAGTTGAATTATAAAGCGAGAATATGTGGTCTGATGTCTAAGGTAACGAGAATTGACTAAGTAAAACGACGAGAATGATAACTAAGTAACAAGCCTTAGTTAATAGGAACTAAGCAGTAAACCTTAGTTAAGAAAACGGTCGAGAATGGGAACTAAGTTGTAATCCTTAGTTAAGGGGACTAAGTGGTAAACCTTAGTTAACAAGATTAATGGGAAAGGAAACTAAGTGGTAAACCTTAGTTAAGAACAACTAAGTAATAATTCTTAGTCAAGGAAACTGAGCCAGTCCATAAATAGATGAATAACCCAATACGGTAGATCATCGCTTAACAAACACACGAGGAGGAGCGAACGTTTATCTGATTTCGAAAAAGGCTCCAGCGGACTGGGTTACGAAGCACGTATCTTCGGGGAACGTGAGGGTACCCCTGGTATCCCTCTGTGAGGTTGCAGATGATCCTTCTGGGCTTACAGAGGTTAAGGTCTGCGGTAGGAGAACCAAGAGCATGCCTTGGTTGCAATATAGTGCAACATAAAGACTAGGATGGACCAGCGTGAGGCGGCGATATCTTGTTTAACCCTGTGATAGCACTCGTCGTCTACCTACCATCTTTAGTCAATCGTAGTACATATACGAAAAGGCAGAGAACTCCCAATAGACCATATACTTGCTATCTAGTTATGGGTGAGGCTGGCCAATAGGAAAGTGGGGGCATAGGTGGCAGGAGTACAGTTCTCGTGCTTGATTTTCTTGGATTGCCTTTCATTAGTTGAGGGAAGTGTCACGTGTAACACCCCACATCTGTTAGTGTCACTCACACAGGGAATGCACTAAGTTCTGTGAAGTATTATAGGTAAAAGATGCAGATAAATTACAATACAGATAAATAAAGCAGCGGAAAAGTGAATAAAACTTTATTTCATTTATAAACAGCTTGTACAAAGATTGTTTTCCAACAACAAGGTATCTATCTTGTTTAACAAAATAAAGAAGCATAAATATACAATGATATTCCCCAATAAAACATTAGCCAGCCATAGCGGTGGAAAAGAGAGTCCAAAGCAGCACATCAAAGAGTCTTCAAGCTTGGAAAGAGTAACAGGTCCCTACAAATCTGAGCTATTCCCTCCCTGACTACCAGGGGGGAACGGAAGAAAAGAAGACGAAAGAAAACATAGAGTCAGATATAAATCCTGGTAAGTCTTGTGGTGCTTGGGTATATGAATAAGGAAAAGGACATGCCAGGCATAAACTGAAAATGGGAAAATACCATAAACTAAGGCAAGGCAGTTTAGAATCGAAATTACTATCGCACCCCTTACTAATCTCTGCACCACCTAACTAGTATCTCAACTAGTAATCTGTATAAAATGATAACGTGATCCTAGTCCCTGTAACTGTGGTTTCCATCAGGCGCACATTTATTTATTACCTAGATTTCATCTAGGGTTTTCTATCGAGCGTTCCCTAGATTCAACTAGGGTTTATGCGACTTGTCTAATACTTCTCGGATTCAGGATTTATGCCACCTAGGTCCACTAAGGATTATGCTACCTGTCGAATGATGTCCATAGTCTAGGACACACTACCTAGAGTGGTATATGTTCCTAGACTTTCCCCACATATGTGTCACGAATCGTTTATCGCTGTGTAGATGCACATGTCCTGAAATGTGCGACCCGAGTCCCGTGGCAGGGCTATTCTAGAAACACGAAACTCGGTCATGAGCTTTCAGATATCTGCCGATGCAGATGCTAAGGTCTGTTTTTCTACCAGTGGTTATGGTCCCACGTGACCCCTCCATCAACTAATGAAAGGCAATCCAAGAAAATCAAGCACGAGAACTATACTCCTTCCACCTATGCCCCAATTTCCTATTGGTCAGCCTCACCCATAACTAGATATCAAGTATATGGTCTGTTGGGAGTTCTCTGCCTTTCGGCATGCGTACTACGATTGAATCAAGATGGTAGGTAGACGACGAGTCGCTATCACAGGGCTACTGGTCTCGTCGAATCACGCTGGTCCATCCCAGTCTTTAGGTTGCCTTAAATTGCAACCAAGGCATACCCTTGGTTCTTCTGACGCAGACCTTAACCTCTGTGAGCCCAGGCGGATCATCTGCCACCTCACAGAGGGATACTAAGAGTACCCTTACATCCCCCGAAGCTACGTGCCTCTAAACCCAGTCCGCTGGAGCCTTTTTCGAAATCAGATAAACGTTTGCTCCTTCTCATGCACTTATTAAACGATGATCTACAATTTCGGGTTATTCATCTATTATGGACCGACTCAGTTTTCTTGACTAAGAATTATTACTTAGTTGTTCTCAACTAAGGTTTACCACTTAGTTTCTTTTCCCATAAATTTTGTTAACTAAGGTTTATCACTTAGTTTCTTTAACTGGGGATTTCAACTTAGCTCCCGTTCTCGATTGTTTCTTAACTAGGGTTTTCTACTTAGCCCTCTTTCTCGTCAAGTTGGATTGGTTAAGTGTCATTAGTCAATTCAGGTTAGCTTAACCCATTCCTTTGTCATATTAAACTGGCTAAGTGTTATCAGTAGTTCATGTTGACTTATCCCTATCACAAACCAAGTTATATTGTTTAAGTATTTCTTATTACTTAACCCAACCCATTCATCTTGTATTGGTTAAGTGTCCCCTAACCTAATCTTGCCCATCTGTTTTAACTAACATGTTATAATCGTTAAGTGTTCTCTTAGTTAACTTAACCCGAACATCTTTTCAATTAACATGTTCTAATGGTTAGGTATTGTTCCATCATGTTTCAACTTAACCCTTTTCAATTTATCACATTATGATGGTTAAGTGTTCTAAGTTTACTTAACCCAACCCTCTAGTCCAGCTAACATATTAAATTGGCTAAGTGTATTTACTTAACCTTACCCACTTATCTAGCTAACGTGTTATAATGGTTAAGTATTCTAAATTTACTTAACCTCACCCACTTATCTAATTAACAAGTTATAATGGTTAAGTGTCCTGATTTTACTTAACCTCACCCTCCAGTCTAGTTAATATGTTAAATTGGTTAAGTGTATTAACTTTACTTAACCTCACCTTCTAGTCTTGTTAACATGTTAAATTGGTTAAGGGTTTTCTTAGTTACTTAACCCCTACAAGTCTTGTCTTGTTAACATGTTAAGCTGGTTAAGTGTTTTAGTTAACATAACCCTACCATCTGTCCTTAGCCTATTAGAGCACCTGACCACTCACATTAGACAAATATTGCTATGGTAACTGGATGTGCCGGTCGGTTCCGGGAAGGTTTACACCGTAGCTCAGTCTAACCTCGGGTCATTATTGGGCCCAATGCTTAACCACCCACATTGGATAGGTATTGTCGTGACTACTGGACAGTCGGGCGGGTCCGGGCAGGTTTACATCACAACTCAATCCAACCTCGGGTTAAGCATATTCGTATTGTCCAAATTTACACTTTTACTTATGTAAATATCTCATGTCACATGTTTCATTCCAAACTAATGGTACATAATTTATATCATTTATGGCCTTAACCCATTTCATGGTTTCTAGGCCCGCCGACATATTAACATACTTTAATTTAATAGCTAATCCCAACGTTACCCTCGCTCGATTATTCATATTAATCGTATGAAGATGTTGGGCCCGCTAATAGGACTAATCCATAAACAATGCAAAGAAGGGAGCATTGGTTCAATGAACCTATACTATGAAATTTGGCTTAAACATAGTTATCGATTAGCGTGTGACATAAAGGTGTAGCTAGATAAATAAGGTGATCTTGCATAACATGAATCATAACATTGCATAACATGTCACAAACTTGCACATGAATATTCGATCTAGTTATGTAGGTGTCACGTAAATCATAAATTCTGGACTTGATTAAACATGGTTTTATACACATATAACTAGGCATAATGTCAAATACCAAACTAGCATAAAAATGTCAACTTTTTGACATAACCCAAAGGTGTAAACTAACTTTACATCAAGTAGTCTATTTCAACATGAAACTAGTATAATTTGTGTAACCAAAATGTACTTGCATAAACCCAATTATCACTTGCAAATAAACATAATAATGTATACAAATGTTTTGAGTCGTGTAGGCATAAAAGGTTTCAACTTGGAACATGTTTACATGAGTCTCAACTTAGGCCTAAAAAGAATGTGTGCTAACCATGTTAACGACATAACATAAAGATGCCAATTCTAGTCTTTACTACAAACTTGCAAGTGATATTTATCTTCATATAATAATGTCAATAGGCTCGCATCAACCAAATTATGCCACAAACACACAATACAAAATATGACATAATCAACGCAATACACAGAATTTACATCAATATCTTACGATAGTAAAACCCCAATTTCATTTATATCGAATCACATCGCAATTTCTATTCATATTCAGAAAACCACTATACTTACAACGGGCGCTGAAACTTGTTTTCTGGTTTCTGTTATTATGAATTTGCAAAGCTTTCCCTTAGAGTAGAAAACGTTGCGTAGAAATTAGGTTAGACTTTTGTTTCTTGAATCGTTGTTTGTTTCTTTTCAAGTGGAGGCTCTCCTTAGTTTTCTTCTGACATCATAGCGGCTCAAGTTCTTATTTTTGTGTGAATTTTAGTTGAAGACCTAGGGTGTTTTTATAGAGTTGCAAGTTAATTAGAGCCGTCGATGAAGCCAGGGTAAATCAAAACCATCCGTTCTAAAGAGAAGCCAATTAAAAGAAGACAACTCAGCCCTAGTGACAAAACCAGGCCTAGAAATTCGTGCCAGGACCCAACCAGACAAACCAGGCCGACCAGGTAGGTCGACACTATGGTCGACCTAGGGGTGACCAAGTCGACACTATGGTCGACCTGGGGGTGACCAGGTCGACACCATGGTCGACCCTATGGTCGACCTGGTCCCTGGGAGGGAATTTTCCCGCCCAGCCCAGTTTGGGCTTATTTTTCAAAATTTGAATTTCGTTCTGAATTATTTTGAATTTTAAACTGAATTCTGAAATTTCGGAAGGTCATAACTCCTTCATGCGGAGTCCGATTTATGCAAACTCGGACTCTATCTCAAGCAGAATTCAGAGACAAACGTAACGGCGTAATCCGTTTCCCATAATTACCATTTTAGAATTAACTATACTTTAATTTGTGAAACTCAATGTTACAGAACTACGGGGTGTTACATTCTCCCCCTCTTAAAAGGATTTCGTCCCGAAATCTTCAAGTTAGGAAGAATGTGTCCTACTATCCAATCACCCATCTACTCAACCATTCAATCACAGGCATTCATTGTCCTTAAAAATATTTCTAATGCTTTCATGTTCATATGCATAGTGTGTGCATATGTCTTTAACTAATGCAAAATCATGTGGTCTACTGATTCAGTTGACCTCCTTAATGCGAATTATGTCAGTGCCATGCATCCAACCATGTATGCAAACATCCCTAGTTATGTAAATACTACATGTGTGCATAGCCATTCATCCATATGCAACATCCATATGATAACATATCAAATTAAATTTGTTAAGAAAATCCATATATGTGAATGCAATATGAAAGTGATTGAGTCGTTCTAGCGCCTATGGTGTGTATATGCATCCACGAGCAACCATTTGCAACCATCAATCATAACATGTTTCAAATACATGTTTCAACACATGTTTACATACATTGGCTTTTCATTGTCAACTGGATATATGCAGAAGTATATCCTACGTTTTAGAGGTAAACCCCTAACCTAATCAAAACATCTGCGTGCTCATGGACTATTCTAACGGATTGCAAATCATCGATAAATGTATTAAGCGATTCTAGATAGCTAAGCCTAACTGATCCTTTTAGGATCACGTAATCTCGAGGGTATTTCCAAGGCAAATCAAAAGTCTAACTTCTTTCAGAATTACTAGCTAACCAACCCATGCCTAGGATCAACTCATAGCCCATGGAACCAAAACATTATGCTTAAACTCAACACTTAACGTGGACGTTCTCAAATCCTTGCAAACCAAAGGCAAACGGGCCGAACCACCAATTTGGATCTGAGACTAGTTGGGATCTTCTATGATACAAGTACCTAGGTGCAGAGACTATGGAAGAAGGTATAAACGAATGTGAAGCGCTAAGATCAAAAGAGTACTACTAGGTTGATTAAATGAAAAGCTAAACTTTTCCAATCGAGACTTTTACTATCTCTCTCCCAGGTATTCTGGTGGTGAAAGCACGCACTTGTCCCCCTGAAAATCCTCATCTTCCCCCTTGTCCTTAATTATATGCCCTATTCTACCATAGAAAAGCTACTTCCTCTTGTCCTAGGTTTTATAATCCCTTCCTCCTTCGTGAGCCAAGTCCATATCCATGAATTCCTCATCCTTGGGTCGTGCCCTTTAGCCAAACTCCTCATCCCCTTCCTTGTGTAATCATGTTGACAAATCTCTCGAAAGTTGTCTCCATCGTACAGAAAAATCCTACAAAGCTTGAAAGAAAACTAGCCGCGGGTGAAACTATTACGGCTATAGATGGAAGTCGGGCACTACTTCGCCCTTCGATGAGGTTACCTCCTAGAAAGACGGGAGCCCCAAAGACTTAAGAAAGAAGGAAACAAGGACTAAAATAGAGAATCAAAAGATAGTGCATATGGCTTTGGGGAATATGCCTTTAAAACAAAACTTTTCTTTTGAAAATGCTTCTTTTAAACCCGTTTTGAAAATAATTTTTCAAATCTTTTATCTGATCCGGTAACCTTCAGCTCTGATACCATGTGTAACGCCCCACATCCGTTTGTGTCACTCACACAAGGAATGCACTAAGTTTTGTGAAGTATTACAGGTAAAAGATGCAGATAAATTACAAGACAGATAAATAAAGCAGCGAAAAAGTGAATAAAACTTTATTTCATTTATAAACAGCTTGTACAAAGATTTTTTTCCAACAACAAGGTATCTATCTTGTTTAACAAAATAAAGAAGCATAAATATACAATGATATTCCCCAATAAAACATTAGCCAGCCATAGCGGTGGAAAAGAGAGTCCAAAGCAACACATCAAAGAGTCTTCAAGCTTGGAAAGAGTGACAAGTCCCTACAAATCTGAGGTATTCCCTCCCTGACTACCTGGGGGGGGGGGGGGACGGAAGAAAAGAAGACGAAAGAAAACATAGAGTCAAACATAAAGCCTGGTAAGTCTAGTGGTGCTTGGGTATGTGAATAAGGAAAAGGACATGCCTGGCATAAACTAAAAATGGGAAAATACCATAAACTAAGGCAAGGCAGTTTAGAATCGAAATTATTATCGCACCCCATACTAATCTCTGCACCACCTAACTAGTATCTCAACTAGTAATCTATATAAAATGATAACGTGATCCCAGTCCATATAACTGTGGTTGCCATCAGGCGCACATTTATTTATTACGTAGATTTCAATTAGGGTTTTCTATTGAGCGTTCCCTAGATTCAACTAGGGTTTATGCAACTTGTCTAATACTTCTCGGATTCAAGATTAATGCCACCTAGGTCCACTAGGGATTAAGCTACCTGTCGAACGATGCCCCTAGTCTAGGACACACTACCTAGAGTGGTATATGTTCCTAGACTTTCCCCACGTATGTGTCGCGAATCGTTTATCCCTGTCTAAATGCAAATCTCCTGAAATGTGCGACCCGAGTCCCGTGGCAGGGCTATTCTAGAAACACGAAACTCGGTCGGGAGCTTTCAGATATCTGCCGATGCAGATGCTAAGGTCTGTTTTGCTACTAGTGGTTATGGTCCCATGTGACCCCTCCCTCAACTAATGAAAGGCAATCCAAGAAAATCAAGCACGAGAACTATACTCCTGCCACCTATGCCCCACTTTCCTATTGGCCAGCCTCACCCATAACTAGATAGCAAGTATATGGTCTGTTGGGAGTTTTCTGCCTTTCGGCATGCGTACTACGATTGACTCAAGATGGTAGGTAGACGACAATTCGCTATCACAGGGCTACTGGTCTCGTCGAATCACGCTGGCCCATCCTAGTCTTTAGGTTGCCTTAAATTGCAACCAAGGCATACCCTTGGTTCTTCTGACGCAGACCTTAACCTCTGTGAGCCCAGGCGGATCATCTGCAAACTCACAGAGGGATACCAACAGTTCCCTTACGTCCCCCGAAGCTATGTGCTTCTAAACGCAGTCCGCTGGAGCCTTTTTCGAAATCGGATAAACGTTTGCTCCTTCTCATGCACTTGTTAAGCGTTGATCTAACATTTCGGGTTATTCATCTATTATGGACCGACTCAGTTTTCTTGACTAAGAATTATTACTTAGTTGTTCTCAACTAAGGTTTACCACTTAGTTTCTTTTCCCATAAATTTTGATAACTAAGGTTTATCACTTAGTTTCTTTAACTGGGGATTTCAACTTAGCACCCGTTCTCGATTGTTTCTTTACTAGGGTTTTCTACTTAGCCCTCTTTCTCGTCAAGTTGGATTGGTTAAGTGTCATTAGTCAATTCAGGTTAGCTTAACCCATTCCTTTGTCATATTAAACTAGCTAAGTGTTATCAGTAGTTCATGTTGACTTATCCCTATCACAAACCAAGTTATATTGGTTAAGTATTTCTTATTACTTAACCCAACCCATTCATCTTGTATTGGTTAAATGTCCCCTAACCTAATCTTGCCCATCTGTTTTAACTAACATGTTATAATGGTTAAGTGTACCCTTAGTTAACTTAACACTAACATCTGTTTAATTAACATGTTCTAATGGTTAGGTATTGTCCCTTCATGTTTCAACTTAACCCTGGTCAATTTATCACATTATGATGGTTAAGTGTTCTAAGTTTACTTAACCCAACCCTCTAGTCCAGCTGACATATTAAATTGGCTAAGTGTATTTACTTAACCTTACCCACTTATCTAGCTAACGTGTTATAATGGTTAAGTATTCTAAATTTACTTAACCTCGCCCACTTATCTAATTAACAGGTTATAACGGTTAAGTGTCATGATTTTACTTAACCTCACCCTCCAGTCTAGTTAATATGTTAAATTGGTTAAGTGTATTAACTTTACTTAACCTCACCTTCTAGTCTAATTAACATGATAAATTGGTTAAGTGATTTCTTAGTTACTTAACCCCTACAAGTCTTGTCATGTTAACATGTTAAGCTAGTTATGTGTTTTAGTTAACTTAACCCTACCATCTGTCCTAAGCCTCTTAGAGCACCTGACCACTCACATTAGACAGATATTGCTATGGTTACTGGATGTGTCGGTCGGTTCCGGGCAGGTTTACACCGTAGCTTAGTCTAACCTCGGGTCATTATTGGGCCCAATGCCTAACCACCCACATTGGATAGGTATTGTCGTGACTATTGGACAGCCGGGTGGGTCCGGGCAGGTTTACATCATAACTCAATCCAACCTCGGGTTAAGCATATTCGTATTATCTAAATTTACACTTTTACTTATGTAAATATCTCATGTCACATGTTTCATTCCAAACTAATGGTACTTAATTTATATCATTTATGGCCTTAACCCATTTCATGGTTTCTAGGCCCGCCGACATATTAACATACTTTAATTTAATAGCTAATCCCAACGTTACCCTCGCTCGATTATTCATATTAATCGTATGAAGATGTTGGGCCCGCTAATAGGCCCAATCCATAAACAAAGTAAAGAAGGGAGCATAGGTTCAATGAACCTATACTATGAAATTTGGCCTAAACAAAGTTATCGATTAGCGTGTGACATAAAGGTGTAGCTAGATAAATAAGGTGATCTCGCATAACATGAATCATAACATTGCATAACATGTCACAAACTTGCACATGAATATTGGATCTAGTTAGGTAGGGGTAACGTAAATCATAAATTCTGGACTTGTTTAAACATGGTTTTATACACATATAACTAGGCATAATGTCAATCACCAAACTAGCATAAAAATGTCCACTTTTTGACATAACCCAAAGGTGTAATCTAACTTTACATCAAGTAGTCTATTTCAACATGAAACTAGTATAATTTGTGTAACCAAAAGGTACTTGCATAAACCCAATTATCACTTGCAAATAAACATAATAATGTATACAAAGGTTTTGAGTCGTGTAAGCATAAAAGGTTTCAACTTGGAACATGTTTACATGAGTGTCAACTTAGGCCTAAAAAGAATGTGTGCTAACCATGTTAACGACATAACATAAAGATGTCAATTCTAGTCTTTACTACAAACTTGCAAGTGATATTTATCTTCATATACTAATGTCAATAGTCTTGCATCAACCAATTTATGCCACAAACACCCAATACAAAATATGACATAATCAGCGCAATACACAGAATTTACATCAATTTTCTACGATAGTAAAACCCCAATTTCATTTACATCGAATCACATCGCAATTTCTATTCATATTAAGAAAACCACTATACTTACAACGGGCGCTGAAACTTGTTTTTTGGTTTCTGTTATTCTGAATTTGCAAAGCTTTCCCTTGGACTATAAAACGTTGCGTAGAAATTAGGTTAGACTTTTGTTTCTTGAATTGTTGTTTGTTTCTTTTCAAGCGGAGGCTCTCCTTAGTTTTCTTCTGACATCATGGCGGCTCAAGTTCTTATTTTTGTGTGAATTTTAGTTGGAGACCTAGGGTGTTTTTATAGAGTTGCAAGTTAGTTAGAGCCGTCGATGAAGCCAGGGTAAATCAAAGCCATCCGTTCTAAAGAGAAGCCAATCAAAAGAAGACAACTCAGCCCTAGTGACAAGACCAGGCCCAGAAATTCGAGCCAGGACCCAACCAGACAAACCAGGCCGACCAGGCAGGTCGACACCCAGGTCGACACTATGGTCGACCTGGGGGTGACCAGGTCGACCCCATGGTCGAACTTGTCCCTGGGCGGGAATTTTCCCGCCCAACCCAGTTTGAGCTGATTTTTCAAATTTTGAATTTCGTTCTGAACTGTTTTGAATTTTAAACTGAATTATGAAATTTTGGAAGGCCATAACTCCTTCATGCAGAGTCCGATTTACGCAAACTCAGACTCTATCTCAAGCAGAATTCTGAGACAAACGTAACAGCGTAACCCGTTTACCTTAATTCCCAATTTTAGAATTAACTATACTTTAATTTGTGAAACTCAATGTTACAGAATTACGGGGTGTTACACCATGTGGGACCATAACCACTGGTATAAAAACAGACCTTAGCATCTGCATCGGCAGATAACTTTAAGCTCCCGACCGAGTTTCGTATTTCTTGATTTAGCCCTGTCACGGGACTCGGGCCGCACATATAGTGTACATGTGCACCTAGACATCAGAAACGATTCACGATACATACGTGGGAAAAAGGGCGATGTTCGACAGGTAGCATAATCCCTAGTAGTCCTAGGTGGCATAAACCCTAATCGAATCTAGAAAACGTTCAATAGGTAGCATAATCCCTAGTGGTCCTAGGTAGCATAAATCCTAGTTGAACACTCGATAGTTAATGATAAGGAAACCTAGCCAGATCAAAGGTGACAGTCCAAACGATTTCAAGAATGGTGTTACTACGTTGAAGTAGTATAGAATTACGTGATAAAGCCCGTAGGATATACAACAAGGGACTATACGTATACATGGAAAGGATTATACGAGTTGGGAAAAAATTACATATATGATGTATTAGGTTAAGTCTACTAGTAATTGGAAGAGAATGACATGGGTTTGGCCTTGGGTGCTAATATTGTGAATAACCTAATAAACAAGAAATTATAATTGAACGATATATGTAGGGTTACACAAGAGTTTATTATAGTCCAGTCACATAGAACTTATGTTTTGAACCCCTCCTCATAACATGCGTAGGTTAGGTTCATGATAGAGATAGTATTGCTTGACTACTGGCTTGGCAGTATTATTATTAAGGTAACACTATTTTCAATAAATTATATTTTATTCCTTCCGCTGTGAGCTGCTTTTTGACCTCTGACATGTTTCTTTCTCTCTGTCTTTTCTGCAGGATACCAGAGCACCCAACTCGGGGTCCGATGGATTGGATTTTGAAAAATTCGGTCTGTCGAAACCCGGGTTGTTACAAATTCGATTTGCTAATAATCGACATGAGATTCTGTGAATGAAGGTCGTTACTGTTTATGGAATTTAAAAGGCTTTACAATTATTCTGTTTATAGTATTAGTCTGATACGGAAATTTATATTGATTATTGACACGACCCGAAGTCCCTCTATCTCCGAAGAGACGGAAGAAGACGGATTAAGTTGAGGACAAGACTAATCGGAACGCATACAGAAGAACATTTCATTATTGTTACAACAATTTACATCAGAATTCAAGATATCAGAGTATAATGAAATAATATAATTGAAAAATATCAAAGATTTAAATAATTTACATAGCAACGGAAAATAATACATAACATAATAAAAAGAAATACACGGATACAGAGCTTCCCGAATATAGCTACAGCTGTAAATCCATAATCTTGGAAAATAAATATCTGCAAAACCCAAAACTACAAGTTGCCTGTATGGAAAATAGGGGCACCCAGAGTTTAGGTTAAATCAATAAACTCCAGGTCAGTCATGGGACTAGTGTGAGAACTAAAACAGTTATTTAAAACTTTACTTTAAAAATAAAATAAATCAAGGGACCACGCCGTATAATACGGAACGGGTTTACTCCACATGAAAACTAGTGCATAAAACAAACAGCGCAATGCTTTTTGGAAAAATGAAGCTATTATAAGACTCAGGTCCCATCACACAATGCAACACAAACCAGAGGATAGAGTTTTCCCTTATAATATCCAAACAAGCTTGGTATGTTTAAAACAAATCATTTCTATACTGTTGTAAGTATATAGTGTCAAAATGAACTTCAAATATAAATATATCAATCATAGATGGCATGGGTACCATATATCAGGTCGCCATACTAGTTCTACAATTAAAACCGCACAATGTCGTATTGGGAGTTGGATTTCCATCATGAACCAAGGCAAGGGATCGTCCTTACCGAATTCGAGACAATCTAGCCTAACATGTCTCAAGAACAGAACGCATTATCCCTTGGATCTTCATCGCCGGTCCTCTCTTACGTTTGAGGATTAGTAATTCCTAAATAATACGTTTCCCCGCCCTATGGGGCATAAATCTAGTCAGTATGTCGACCATATCATCCATCGGCCCCGTAGTGATTGATATATCCGAGGTACCTCGCTTTCCAACATCCATATAAGTAAAATGTCTGGGCTCCATACCATGACACCACTCCTAGCTAGAAAGAAACCTATGTTCTCCCTGCAGTCCTCTCCCATTTCTGGTTCTTACCGTGGTGTGATGCTCGCGAATTAATGCTATACACAAAGTTATGCTATTTAAAGCCGAGATTTGATCATCAACCACAAGGCCCTGCTTTTCAACAAAATCCTTGATCATTTGCATCTCAACATGCCACACAGGCAATTCATGCCATGCGACTGATGTCTATCGATACATAACCTCTAAGCTCGTACGTCTCAGGGAAGGGTGTTAAGCAAGAGAATAAATTCTCCTCCACCAGACATATATATATTTAACAGAGATCAATCAACATAGAATAAAATCCAATGTCAGAAATACATCCATTTACAAGTCGGTTCTGGGTCTGAACGAAACCGGAGGCACCTTATTCCTCGTCCCGTATGTCCAATACATGAGAGACGTCCTCGCTTATCCGGTCGATCTCCAAGTACGTCAGAACGATCACCACTTAGTACGTCGTCTTGGGTGTACAGCCAGATCAAGACATTGGTAATCATCCAAATGATGTGAAGATCAGCGGTCTTTAACCACTGTCTTCATCGTCGACTTATCGTCGTATCAATTATTCAGAATGGGTTAAACCAGGTCTTTCTGAATAACTTGCGTATTCTATAAACAAGTGCAATAAAGACAAAACATATGCCTCATTCCAATCCAGAATATTCTTTTATTTAAATATTCTTTTCATAATATAAACCAAATTAAGGTTTCCCAAACTAGTTGGGATTAGCGCACCTTACCCAGGTAATCATTTGTTTTATTTCCCAATCCCAACCTATTCATCCCATGGAGCAAAACTGGTAATACTCCATATCTAAAACCACGGTGTTATCGGTAAAATTAATTACCATTTTTCGTTCAAATCTAATTAAAGATTTAACTATCGCCTAGAGTAAAACTGGTGGTACTCCATTCGACCATTTCCCAAATTTGATAATTTAAATTATCTCATTCACTTTTCAATCTAATTAAAGATTCATTAACACTCCACTTAGTTTATATCTTCCCAGAAATCAATATTAATGATTATTCAACTTTGGGAAATCAAACATGCCGCATCGACAATCTACACTGTACCATTGATTTCTGCCGATATATAACCTCTAAGCTCATACGTCTTAGAGAAGGGTGTTAAGCAAGAGAATAAATTCTCCGCCACCAAACAGATATATATTTAGCAGAGATCAATAATACTGTTCAAAATACCATGTTAGACATGTAATCCTGTCTTTAACTGGATTAAAGAACTAATGTCATTTAAAACACAGTTCATGATAAACCCAAAATCACATTCCATTACTTAAGGAATCTTCACGGAAAATAGATTAATATATATAATTGATATAAATTTCCGTATCCAACCAATGATATAAATGGAATGACGGCAAAGCCTTTTAAATTCCATATATAGTTACAGTCTTCCTCCACAGAAGCTCACTTCGATTATTACCAAATCGAATACCATTCCGTTCCAATTTGTATTATTAAATTGGAAAACTTTACTTTGGAAAATTCCATTAAATCTTGAATAAAGATTTATAAATTCCAAATTCCAAATCATTCCTTCACTGTTAATCGGGTTAAAGAACAAGTGTTATTTGAAACACCGTTCACGATAAACCCAAAATCAACTTTCATTCCAATTCCAGTTAAATGTTAATTAATTGGTAAACTTCTCTAAATCTTATTTAAAATATTTATATTTTTCTCATCGGGGTTTAAGAATGGTGTTATTGAAGAAAACATTCAGGACAAATCCAAAATCCAATTTGATATTAAATACAAGGCTCTAAACAAAAATTATATTGGCTTATATTCAATATCAAATTCTGAAACCAACACACATCGTATAGGGAATAACAATATATATCTATCTTCCAAATTCCTCCACAATATCTGTATAGTCACGGAATCCAATATCGAAACATCCCGAAGATGATTCCTATTCAAATCCATTCCAATTTATTCATTGAAAAATTCTGGTTATTTTAAAATCATTTCATATCCAATTTATTTATTTAAAAATATTGGATTATTATTCTAGTTAATACCTAATTAATTTATATAAAAATGTATTTTTATCTTTCCAAACGTGGATTTTTTCATCCAAATTCTTTCCAAATCATTTATTATGGTTTTACACAAATTATTGATATTTTTAATAATTTTATCAAGACCCGTACAGTCGGTTTCCAATAACAGCCACCGAACTGCATCCATAACGACCTTTTCCAAATTTGATTTGGACATAGTTCCAAATCCAACTGTTAGATTTCAAATCTCTTATATTCGTTGGAAAGATCTTTTTGATACGAACCCAACGGTTCCGATTTTAGGAGAATCCAACGGTCGGATCTCCCATAACGTCAATTCGAAGTCAGTGGTCGAAATTCGCGAACGGTCGCAGCGCAGCGCGTTCTATTCAGGCCATATGATATATATATATATGTATGTATGTATGTATGTATGTATGTATGCATGCATGTATGTATATATCATCGATTTCCATTTAAACATATTTCATAAATCGTTTTAAAAACGATTTCAACTTCATTTTACATTTTAAACCAAAATTGAATATTCCATATCGTAAATATATATATGATAATATTTTCAAAACATTAGATTTTGAAATCATTTCCTTTTCAATATTCATTATAAAAATGAATAAGACTGATATAAATATCGTTCGCGTCAAAACAGCGCATATCTAATCAATACGGCTTCACATATTTCAATAATTTCGTGTCCATCCAAAATCGGACATCAAATTCACGTTTTAATCCTTTACTGAATATTATTTTATAATATTCGTTATTTTAAAATATTCGTTATTCCTGAATTGGAATCAGACACAGTCAATTACCATATAATGTTATTTGTAAGGATTTCATACAACACATGTATACAACAACCATGATAAACAATAATCCATCATCTAGAGTGCATTCTACACTGTATAAGCATTAAATATAAATAATTAACGCTTACAACAGTCTGTCAACCAATCGATTGACATACAACTAAACAATTGGGATTAGTGTACACGAAATATCATCCAGTACCCGTGTGGGGTTTCAACCAACAAATACTGAATTATATTTGTGCAGTTGGGCGATGTGTAAAATTTATCATCCCAATGCATATCAGTTAAATGGGTATACATAAACAAATCATCCGATTTGTAAATTAATATATATTTTCATTTCAGGAGAAATTTATGTCGTTCATACATACGTTAAAAATTATATTTTTGACGATAAAATATTTTATTCAACACATGAATATTTTATTTAGTTCATACATTCAATAAAAATGATATTTTTTTTGTTCTAACATTTTATTCAACACATGAATATCTTATATAACTCATATATAAGTTAAAAATAATATTTTTAACTAACCATTATATTTCTAACATATTTTAGAAAATTTTGGCAGCGCGATACAAGAACCGGAATAAGGTCTAGCCTTATCCCTCGCCTAATACTAGCTCGCGCCATACACATACCAATTCCAATCAATTCAATTAACATCCCAAATCAAATTCAATCCATTTCTTAATAGGGTTGTCCAACCCTATTAAATAACAATCAATCAAATAAAACAAACGTCCATGGTTTCAATCAAAGGTGTCGGGTGCTACTAAGCATCGTCTGCATCCTAATATATATTTAACTGTAAACAAAATTAGAGTGAGGAGAAGTTCTCACCTTTGGTTTCCACTCCGCCATTCTTTGATTGTCAATCATAAATCTTTCCAGAAATCCAGCATGTCTATTTTATAAATAACATACTTACGTTCAAAATCATATTTTTAACATACTAAAAAAATTCCCATTATACAGTAAAAATCATATTCTTATACAACTAAAAACCATATTTTTAATTCAAACCCATATGTGTAAAAATGACATTTCTAATTCAAAACAATATGTGTAAATATCACATTTTAAATTTACAGCTATATGTGTAAAAACCACATTTTTAATTTAAAGCTATATAACAAAAATTACATTTTTGATTTAAAGCTATATGTGTAAAAAATCACATTTTTAATTTAAAGCTATATGTGTAAAAAATCACTTTTTAATTTAAAGCTATATGTGTAAAAAAACACATTTTTAATATAAAGTAATATATTAAAAGTCGGATTTTTAACAAAATACTTATATACAGAAATTTTATATTTTTTTTTAACAATGCTATTTATATTTTAAAATTCTCATTTTTATTTCAGTGTTATTTACAGTTAAAAACTGAAAATAAATTCAATGTTATATACATAATTAAAATCATATTTTTATAAAGCTAATGTATTTATATAAAATTCCCATTTTTATAATTAAAAATCAGATTTGTATACTTGCTATATATAAAAAAAACGTCAAGCCCTTTTTAAAAATCAAAGAACTCACATTCGGCCAGCGAGCTGACAATACGACGGCGCTATTGGAGATGAGCAGGTTTGGTAGAGGTGGAGCTGCCTTGGTCAGTGAACGGAGCAGAGGAGCTGCTACTGCTCTAGTTGTAAATCCTCGCACCGCATCTCCTCAGACAATTTGACTTCGAAGCTCGCGTGTAACGACCCGCATTCTATGCATCAAGGGATCGTAGAATATTTATTTCTTTATCATGTGAAGTCATATGGTCATGTAACTTTGGGGAATGACTATTGGGGTAATTTCCCATGTTCATGATTTTTGCCGATTTTTTAATGACCGTTTTGCCCCTAGCTGATCTTGTTTCGGCCATAACTTTTGATTGGAAAGGAGTTTTGACTCTAAACCAATTCCATTGGCTTCGGATGATGGTTTACAATTCCGTAGAGGTCACATTAGCCAAACAGACTCACCGTTTGGGAGATATGGCTGAAACAAGGTTTAGAAGGTGAAGAACAGGTTAACCGGGCCTAATTTGGGTGATTAGTGAGTGAGCCCATAACCCATTTCGGGATTAGGGTTATGGGAAGGCTGATAAGGTTAGGAAATTCAGTTTCTATCATTTTCCAGTAGCCACTTTTTGTTCCTTCAAGTTTAGCCATGGCCTCCACTTTCTAAAACACCCCAAATCACCTTCTAATTGCTAATTAAGCCAAATCTACATCAAATCAAGGAGGATCTTCACCAAATCAGTATTAGAACTACTGTGTTGCCTTGGTATTTGCGTCCAAACAGAGATATTTTCAGATTTGGTATTTTATTGTGGCAAAGGTGAGTGATTTGCACAAGTTCCTCACTAATTACAATTAATTAGGGTGATTAGTGGTAATTAGCGAAATCTTACATGATAAAATTCCGGAAAAATATTCAGAAATTCTTAAATATTATTTTAGACTTCTGTTAGAAATTTGGGTTGGTTCAGTTAAGTTTTTCTAATACCATCATTAGATTTGCTTAAACATGCTTAAGGAGAAAATATGGGTTTTGCGTAAGTTTGATCCGTTTTAACATATCATATTGTTGTTTTGGTGTTGGTGGTTGATTTCATATGTTGCTATGACGATTTGGAATGATTTGTGATTGTTTATAAAAGTTAGATTGGTCGAAAATGTCGTCGAATGGCGTAAACAGGTCGTTGGAAAAATTGCAGAAAATATGCAGGAACCGAATCGAATCGTACCTGCCCCCTCCGATCCAAACCGCTCACACTTGAGGCTCCACGATCCGACCTGAGATTGATAGCACGACTTGAAGAGAGCATCTGATCCGAACCGCGTCACTTGACCCGAACCGATGCACCATGGATGGACTTGAGAGGCTCGACCCGATGCGGAGTGCTTAGGAAGGAGAACCGAACCGCTTGCCTGAAGTCACGATCTGATGCTCTGGAGATGACACGAACCGATCTGAAGTAGGGGCCACGATCCGACCCGTAGGGGGTATTCCGAACCGAGATGCTTGGATTTGAGGCGTGAACCACGATCCAGAGAAGACCAAAACCCGAGATGCAAAGGGAGTCCAAATGGGAAGTTTGCACTCAGGATCCAGATGGGAACCAAAGAGTCAAATTTATGAGTTGGGCTTCGCTGCGGGACGTGTTCAAAGGGGTTATCGATGTCCATAACTTTGATTCACCACCAAGACGGATGTTAGGCTACGTATAATTGCAGTGGGGTGGTTATTACTCCATGAGGCAGAGTGATCGTAGCATGGCTATGAGCCTGAAACGACCCGAAATCCCCCTTACGGGAAATCACGGATTGAGTTGAGGACAAGACTAATCAGAACACAAACAGAAGAACATTTCATTGTTAATTACAACAATTTCATCAGATTACAAGAATATACAGAGTATAAACAAATAATATACATTGATAAATATCAGAGATTACAATACATTACATAGCAGCGGAAAATAATACAAAACACAACTGAAGGAGATATACGGATACAAAGCATTCCGAATATCATTCCAGTTGTAAACCAGGTTCCCGTGAATATAAATCTGCAAAACCAAAACTACTAGCTGCCCATGGAAAATAAAGGTACCTAGAGTTTAGGTTAAAACAATAAACTCCAGATCAGTCATGTGACTGGTGTGGGAACTAAAATAGTTATTAATCTTCATTTTGAAGTTAGGTAAATCAAGGGACCACGCCGTACAACACGGAACGGTTTTCTTTCCAAGAATACCAGTGCATAAAACAATAGCGCAATGCTAAATAAAGAACAATGAAGCTATTATAAGACCCAGGTCCCATCACACAATGCAACATAAGCCGGAGGATAGGTTTTTACCTTATAATAGCCAAATATGCTTGGTACGTGAAATTTCATCTTTTATTATTACTATAAGTGTATAGTGTTAAAACAATTTCAATCATAAGCATCAATCATAGGCGGCATGAATGCCCCATACCACTATGTCGCCATATATAGGTTATACAATCAAAACCGCAAAGTCACGTATTGGAAGTTGGATTTCCATCTGTGAACCGAGGCTAGGGATCATCCTCACCACTTCGAGACTGTCTAGACCGAGCCTCAGGGAAGCGTGCAGGCAAGCCTTGGATCGTCAGGGTCGGTCCACCGATGTGGATTATTATGCCTAAACACAGTGTTTCCCGGCCCTTTGGGGCGTAAATGAGCCAACGAATGACTCCATCGGTCCCGAATCGACCGATATAACTGAGGCGCCTTGCAACAGTAACAACCACACAGGTGAAAATAATATAAATGTCAGGGCTGGTAGGTCGCTGACACCACCCTAGCTAGAAGGAAACGCATGCCCTCCCTGATGTCCTCTCCCATTTCTGGTTCACAACTGGGGTGTGAGGCTCGCGAATTCACGTTACACAAAGCTATGCCACACAGGCGGTGCTTTGATCATCAACCACAAGAATTTGCTTTTCAATAAAAGCCTTGATCATTTGCCACTTAGGCATGCCACACAGGAAATTCACACCATGCGACTGATGTCTATCGATATACACCCTCTGATCCCGTACGTCTCAGAGAAGGGTGAAGTAAGGGAATGATTTCCCCTTCTCCAGGCAGATGTATATTTAATAGAGATCAATCGACACAGAGCAAAATCCGATGTCAGACGCAAAGTCCATACAAGTTCGTTCTGGGTCTGAACAAAACCGGAGGCACCTTGTACCTCGCATATCCATCGATCACCCAGTACGTCTGGACGATCACCAACTGATTCCCTCCTCTTGGGTGTACAGCCCAATCAAGATCATCAGTAATTATCCAAACGATGTGAAGACCTCCGGTCTTCGACCACCGTCTTCCTCCTCGACACCACGTCGAATCAGTTATTCAGAATGGGATATACCCGGTCTTTCTGAATAACTCGCGTATATAATAAACAAGTATTACACAAACACGACATACGCCTCATTCCAATTTAGAATATTCTTTTATTCAAATATTCTTATACTTTGAGAAAGGTTCCCATTAATTTTATCAAAGATAAATTCTTTAAAATTATTTTTTAATCTTCCTTTGTATATCAATTCAAACCAAATTATGGTTTATCCAAACTAGTCGGGATTAACCAACCTTACCGAAGTAATCATTTGTTTTAATTTCCCAATCCCAACCTATTCATCCCATGAAGTAAAACTGGTAATACTTCATATCTAACACCATGGTGTTATTGGTAAATTAAATTACCATTTCACGTTTAAATCTAATTAAAGATTTAACTATCGCTTAGACCAAAACTGGAGATACTCCATTCTCGATCATTTCAATCTAATTAAAGATTCATTAAAACTCCACTTGGTTTTAATCTCCCCAAAAATCAGTATTAATGATTTTTTAACTTGGGAAATCATATCCTATCTTTAACTAGGTTAAAAAACCAATGTCATTTAAAACACAGTTCACGATAAACCCAAAATCACATTCCATTAGCAATGGAATTTTCATGGAAAACATATCAATATATATAATCGATATAAACTTCCATATCCGACTAATAACATAAACGGAATAACGGTGAAGCCTTTTAAATTCCAGATATATTAGTTGTCTTCCTCCATAGAAATTCACTTCGATTATTACCAAATCGAATTCCATTCCATCCCAATTTATTTTATTAAATTGGAAAACTTTACTTTGGAAAATCTCCTTTAAATCTTAACGAAAGATTTATAAATTCCAAATCACATTTCACTGTAAATCGGGTTAAAGAACCAATCTCATTTAAAACATGGTTCACGATAAACCCAATTCATATTCCATTAATTATCGGGTTAAAGAACAAGTGTTATATAAACATCATTCACGATAAACCCAAAAATCAATTCAAATTCTATTCCAATTAAATACCATTTAATTGGTATACTTTATTAAATCAAAATAAAAAGATTTAATCTTTTTCTCAACTGGGTTTAAGAACAGTGTTAATGAAGACACCATTCACGACAAACCCAAATCCCATTTAATATTAAAAGGCTCTAAATAGAAAATATATCGGCTTATATTCAATATCAAATACCACTACCAACAAATATCGTATTGGAAATAACAATATAAATATATCTTTCAAATTTCCATAACAATATCTGTATAATCACGAAATTCAACATCGATATATTCCGAAGATAATTTCGATTCAAATCCATTTCCAATCTATATATTGGAAATTCTGGTTATTTTCAAAACCATTTCAAATCCAATTTATTTATTTCTAAAAATAATTGAATTATATTTCTAGTTCAAAACTAGTTCATTTCGATAAAAATCTATTTTTAACTTCTCAAATATGGAGTTTTTCATCCCAATTCTTTCCAAATCATTTCTTATGATTTTACACAAATTATTAATATTTTAATTAATTTTATCAAGGCCCGTACAGTCGATTTCCATCAACGGCCATCGAACTGCACTTACACCGACCTTTTCCAAATTTGATTTGGACATAATTCCAAATCCAATCGTTAGATCTCTAATTTCTAATATTCGTTAGAAAGATCTTTTCGATACGAACCCAGTGGTGTCCATTCGAAGTCAATGGTCGAAATTCATGAACTACTGCAGCGCGGCACGTTCTATTTAGGCCATTATATTATATATATATATATATAATATATAATATATATTTCGTCGATTTCCTTTTAAAACGTGTTTTGTAAATCGTTTTAAATTCATTTTCAAAACGATTTCAACTTCCATCTCAAATTCAAATCCAAATTGAATTTTCAAATATAAATTCATTTTAAATTCATTTCAAAACAATTCTAATTTCAATTCTATTCAATTCAATTTGAATTTCAATTTTATTCAATTTAATTCGAATTTCAATTCTTTTCAATTTAATTCTAATTTCAATTCTATTTAATTTAATTCGAATTTCAATTCTTTTCAATTTAATTCGAATTTCAATTCTATTTAATTTAATTCGAATTTCAATTCTATTTAATTTAATTCGAATTTCAATTCTTTTCAAAATATCAGATTTTGAAATCACTTTCGATATTCATTGTAAAATGAATAAAATCGACAAAATTCCCGTTCAAGTTAAAATGGCATTTAACTACTTAACACGACTTCACATTTCAATATTCACTGAATATTATTTTAAAATATTCGATATTTCTGAACTGTAATCAGACATAGTCAATTACCATATAATGTGATTATATGGATTTCACACAACAAATGTGTGTAACAACAATGAAAACAACAATCCAACATCTAGAGTGTATTCTACACTGTATAAGCATTAAATATAAATATTCGACGCTTATACAGTCTGTCAATCGATCGATCGACATACAACTAACTATTTGGATTAGTGTATGTCATATATCGTCCCAATACCCGTGTGGGGTTTCAATCAATCAAACACAGGTTTTATTTGTGCAGTTGGGCGATGTGTAAAATTTATCGTCCCAATCAATATCAGTCTATTATATGTGTATAAACAAATCGTTCGATTTGTTTATAAATCTTTATTTTATATACACATTAAAAATTATATTTTTAACTATAAAATTTTTATTCCATCACACAATCAATTTTCACAACACATCATTCAAACAAACAAGTCATCCATGGTTTGTGGACGACGGGTGTCGGGTGCTGCTAAGCACCGTCTGCATCCTAGTATATATTTAAACTAGAAAATAAATTAAAAGTGAGAAGTTCTCACATAAAAGCTAAACCAAACGCCATGACTCTTCGTATGTAGGAAATCTTCGTCGTGCTCGCCCTTTGTCACCTTCGTCGACCGTATCCACTACATATATAAAAATCGCATTTTTATATTATTGTCATGTATATAAAAATCACATTTTTATACTGCTACTATATAGATAAAAATTCTATTTTTATACTGCTACTATATAGATAAAAATTCTATTTTTATATCGGTGTTCATATAATAAAGATTATATATTTATCACGCTAACTTAATAATAAAAATTATATTTTTATATCGCCTCATATAAAGTAAAGTTCATATTTTTAACTAACCAAAGATCGTATTTTTAACTTAGCAAAGAATCTAATCCTTCCATATTTAAAAATCTTATCTTTAAGCGAAAAAAATCAAATCTTTTTTAATTCAAAAATCACTTCTTTATCTAAGTAAAAATCATATTTTTATTACTCTAATTAAATAGAAATTATATTTTTATTATTTTAAAAATATAAAAACCATATTTTTAATACTCTACATAAATAAAAATCATATTTTTATTATCTATGTTATATAAAAATCACATTTTTGATTCACTATCCATATAAAAATCATGTTCATTATAGATATAAATTTTCTACAAATAAAAATCGACTTTTTAATCAAAGAAATCATGTATTCTAAAAATTAAAATCAAAATAAGGGAAAAAACTTACAGTGCCTATTTATAGGGTTCCATTGCCGGAGTTGGTGGCGAGGTAGGGCGCCGTGGTGTCGGACAGTGGTGCAGGTGCCAGCGGAGGCGATGTGGTGGGTGGCGGCGGCCCTAGGGCTGGGCGTCGGTCGGATTTGGTGATTTGGGGTTGTGTCTCGGGAATTGTTGGAAGGAGAGGGGAGAGAGGAGAGGAGGGGGTGCGCCTGAGGTGGGGGAAGGCCAGCGGCGGCTGGAGCTGGGCGGTGGCGGGTCAGAATGGGGGGGGGGGGGGCGACGAGACGGGGAGGGTGCGGTTTTTCTTTTTGAGCCGTTGACCTTGGCTTGGAAAGTGATGGTTTAGAGGTAATTAATTATGTATATAAATTACTTTATTTCTCTTAATTTGAAATTTTACTTTTTCTTTCGACCTCGAAATCGAACCCACCGACTGTCGCCCATAGCTAATTACCCCTATTCCGAACACAATGGGATATGTATCATAAGCTGATTCGATCGTTTCGATCAGTTTTCGTCAAAATCAAAATATAAATCTATATATTGAGTTTGAATGCACATTTCAATTTACTGGGGCCACATACGTACTCTAAAAATTCCCAAAAACATTTTCTAGCTTCGTATTGACGATACGGTCCTAACAAAATTGATTTCGTCGAATTCTGAAACCATTTGAAAAATGGCCATTTTCAGGTCGATCGAAATTACCTAAAACTGTCAAAACACGTTTTACTTCGCCACACTCACATATTGATTCGAAAAATTAATAATTTTGAAACCTAGTAATAACTTGACATCATGGATCCAACAAAAGTGGTTTCGTCAAAAACCGAGGTCGTTTGCAAAATTTCCATTTTTAAGGGCTAGAATTCCATAGCGACAATTCTGAATTTTCAACTGGACATAACCTTTGATTCCCGCTATAAAATTTTGATTTTTTGGATTCTTTGGAAAGATATTCTCAAATAGATTCTAATATTTTTGGTTTCGCTAAAATCTATTTTATTTTGAATCCTGTACATTCATTTGAAGTTTGAAATCAAATTTTCGAACTACCGTGCCATTTTCAATTCATTTTATAATTAAAAATAATTATTTATATTCTAACGATGATTCAAATAAATATATACGTTCTCTTTCTGTTCGAAATAAATTTTTCGTCGTTTTTATTTAAAATAATTTATTTCAAATATTCACAATTCATCAAAATTGCCAAAATAAAAATTTTAAATTGGCTCAGTTTTTTGGGTTATTACGGAGCCAGTGCAGTGAAGTCGTCATGACTGCATGGTGCAGAGTGGACATAACAAGGAATAGTGGCTATGGATCAGTGCAGTGGAGTCGCCATGACTCCATAGGACAGAGTGATCATAGCAAGGATTTGGGTGATCAAAGCAGTGGATATCGTATGCTTTACACACTGAGCAAGAGATGTCAGGATGGTTGTTATGTTTGATTGTTTGTTATCACTATGACATGCACACCCCCACCCCATATTCTTTACACAATATGTTAATGGCACCTTAGAGTATTGAGCGGTATGTTGTGCTAACTCTTTGGTTGCAGGTCCAGGTTCAGGTATGGTTTAGTATACCTGTTATTGTTCTGTTTTGTTGCTTATCGCTCATACCAGACTTTTGTCTGACCCAGATTTTTATGTCTCTTCTTATTACTCTGGTTGCTCTTGAACGGGCAGACTAGATGACAGGTTAGGTGGTATGCACGAGTAGCTGTACCGGAGACGGGTAGGAGGCTCCCACGTATGATATATAAATATTCTCCTTGTGTCACTACGGGTCACTACTTTGGGCATTAGTAGTGTATCTTTTCCTCTGCTCTGCTTAAGAGATAGTTTGAAAAGTTGTAATAATGATGATGTGGAACATAAGCTGTATTTGGATTTCCGCTGCTATGATGTTTAATTTTAGTTTTCAGCTTATGCACTGTCTCGCCTGTTTTATGTCAAGTATGTTGTTATTATATTTTGTTCCATGCGGCTACAGGTTCTTTGTTAGTTCACTCTCTTCTTTCCTTTCATTGGCGACCGTCCCGTGCTAGTCGGGCATGTGTACAGCGCACTTTCGGAGGAAATGCCGGCTGGTCCGGGGCGGGCCGTCACACTTGGTATCAGAGCCAGGTTGCATAGTTAACCTAGGGAAAGACACCAGGGAGAGATAATACATATATGAGAGTGCGTATTTGTGATTATTTTGGTTTTCAAAAGCTATATATATACTGCTAAGGATGAAGTCGCACTGCACTGACACCACAAAGAAGATGGTTAATTGTTTCTCTTTACAGAGTGAACGATGAGCCGATATACGAGGGGTACTGGCAGAGGAGCTAATAATGGGAATGCTCCTGATATGAGGACGATGTTCACTGACTTCACGAGAGAAATGCTTAGAGATATGCAAGGAGCATTTCCTAATGCTGCTAATGGTGGTGGTGCAGCGGTGCAGGTGCCTAAGGCCGATTTCGCCAAGCTCTATAAGGATTACACTAGTCTTAGTGGGAAACCGTTCCACAGAATGGAATCGGCTACAGAAGTTCAGGATTGGTTGGATAGCTGTGAGCGTATCTTCGAAGACTTGGGTATCGAGGATGCGATGAAGAGAAAGCTAGCATCCTGTCAGTTGCAAGGACGGACTATGAATTGGTGGAATGCTATTAAGGCATCTACCCCAGTTGATCAAGTTACATGGGATCAGTTTAAGGCCCGATTCAGTGAAAAGTTTATCCTAGCTGCTTAGAAGTCAGAGTTATTTAGGAGGTTCTTGGAGCTTAAGCAGAATGGTAGAGCAGTTTCGGAGTATATTGCTGAGTACGATACTTTATCGATGTATGGATTATCCCTTATTGACACTTCCGAGAAGAAGAATGAGAAGTTCATAACAGACTTGGATCAGTACTTGGGGGAAAGGATTATTAACCACATCGATGAAACGTTTGAATCGATTGTGGGGAAAGCTTTGAGATCGGAGAGCCTATACCCTAAGTCGAAGACTGAGGTTGCATCTGCAGAAGAGCCAAAGCCGCAAGCAAGCGGTGGAGGCAAGAATGGTTCTCAGAATAAGAGAAAGCAGAATCAGACCAAGGATGGCTAGAAAAAGATTAAGAAAGACGTTGAGTGCTTCAGCTGTGGTAAGAAGGGCCACTATGCCAAAGAATGTCGGGCCAAGCCAGCGGATAGGAAGTGCTTCAACTATGGCCAAGTGGGACATCACAAGGACAAGTGTCCGCAACCCCTTAAATAAAAGCAAATTGTGAAAGCATATTCTCTTAATGTTGTTCCTTCTTCGTCGAATTCCCCAACTGTGGTGGAGAAGGGAAATAATGTCGTCATTCAAGGTATGCTTTCTGGTTATGATGTTCCAGTTAGAGTGTTGTTTGATACCGGAGCTTCCAGTTCCTTCATATCTAGTGACCTGTTAGATAGGTTGGGATTAGAGCCTGGGATTGTCGATAGACCTTTAGCAGTGACGAACCCGACTGGTGGTTCGACTAGCCTTAGTATGATCTGCAGTAATGTGGTCTTATCGAGTCATGGATGCATGTTTGTTTGTGATTGCTTTGTTTTGGGATTTACTGGGTTTGGCATTATTTTGGGAGTCGATTGGCTCCAAAGATACGGGTTGGTGGTAGACTGTGAGAGCTTTTTGGTGACAGTTAGAGCGGATGATGAGCGGAGGGTAGTGTTTGGTGGTCTACCCAGTGATGGGGTAAGGGCTAGTTTCTAAATTCCCTCGACATCCCACATGATGAGTTGTCAGATGTACCCGTGGCTGGCCAGTATCCGGACATCTTCGAGGAAGTAACCGGACTTCCACCACACCGAGAGATTGAGTTCCGTATTGATTTAGTGAAAGATGCCAGACCTATAGTGATGCCACTTCGTCGTATGGCACCAAGGGAGCAGCGAGAGCTCGGGGTGCAAGTGAGCGATCTTTTGAAGAAGGAATTTATCAGAAGAAGTGTTTCTGAATGGGGAGCACCAGTCGTGTTTGCTACCAAGGCAGATGGTTTCCTTCGTTTGTGTGTGGACTACCGCGACTTGAATAAAGTGACGAGGAAGAATAAGTGTCCTCTACCACGGATAGATGATTTGTTTGATTAGTTGAGTGGAGCAAGAGTGTTCTCTCAATTGGATCTCGCGACAGGTTATCATCTGGTTAGAGTGGAAGCTGAGAGTATAGCTAAAACGACATTTCGAACGTCGTTTGAATTCTATGAGTGGTTGGTCATGCCATTCGGGTTGACCAATGCACCAGCATATTTTGTGGATCTTATGAATAGGGTATTCAGGGATCAATTGAATAAGTTTGTTCTTGTGTTTATGGATGATACTTTGGTCTACTCGAGGACAAAGGAAGAACACAAGGAACATTTGAGAGTAGTGATGGAGGTGCTGAGAAAACGCAAAGTTTTCTAAGTGTCACTTCTGGAGGAGGGAAGTGAGATTCTTCGGCCATGTTGTTTCAGAGAATGGTATTGCCGTGGACCCGGCGAAGTTGGCTACAGTACAAGATTGGTCTACGCCCAAGAATGCAACAGACGTAAGAAGTTTCTTTGGGTTAGCTGGATATTATCGTAAGTTTATCCAAGACTTCTCCAAGATAGCAGCACCGTTGACTCAGTTGACCAAGAAGAATCAAGCTTTCGTCAGGGACGAAAAGTGTGAGAATGCATTCAAGAGTCTAAAGGAAAAGTTGTCATGTGCACCAATGTTAGTCATTCCTATCGGGAATAAAGAGATGACAGTATATATGGATGCATGTGGTACCGGACTGGGTATTGTATTGATTCAAGGAGGTAGGGTGGTAGCTTATGCAAGTTGGCAACTGAAACCGCACGAGAAAAGATACCCTACCCATGATTTGGAACTGGCAGCGATCGTGTTTGCATTGAAGATGTGGAGACATTATCTCTTGGGAGAAAGATTCAAGTTGTTTACTGATCATAAGTCACTAAAGTATCTTTTCTCTCAGAAGGATCTAAATCTCCGACAGGAAAGGTGGTTAGAATTTTTGGCTTCCTACGATTTTGATATCACATATACACCAGGAAAGAGCAATGCGGTAGCTGATGCATTGAGTAGAAGACATGCCAGTTTAGGGGCTATGTTTCTAGAATGGAAGCAACTGGAGTACGTCGCTGGGTATGATTTCAGACCAAAGTTTGAATTGGATCCAGAAATGTTAGCAAGTTTGACGATCAGACCCACTTTGATTGAGCAGATTGGTTCCAGCCAAATGGATGATCCTAATCTATTAAAAACCATCTCCAAGTTAGGGATGGGCATCGATGAGGAGATGAACAAGTATGTGCTTGATCAAGATGGATGGCTTAGAAAGAATGGAGGGTTAGTTGTACCCAATGTCAAAGGATTGAGAGATGAAGTGCTTAGAGAATGTCACCACTCAAAACTGACTATACATCGCAGTGTTAACAAAATGTATCGAGACATGAAGTAGACCTGCTACTGGGAAGGGATGGAATGAGACATTGGGAAATTTATATCCAAGTGCATGAATTACCAGTTAGTTAAAGCTGAGCAAAAGAAGCCTAGTGGTTTGTTACAGCCATTGGAAATTCCAGAATGGAAATGGGAACAAGTCTCAATGGATTTCCTTGATGGGTTACCAAGGACTAGATCGGGCCATGATAGCATTTGGGTGATTGTAGACAGATTGACCAAGAGTGCAAGGTTTATTCTAGTCAAATCAAATAGGACAGTAGCTAAGTTGGCAGAACTGTATATGAAATGGGTAGTGAGATTTCACGGAGTACCCAAAGGCATTGTGAGTGACCGAGATCCATTGTTCACTAATGGATTTTGGAAGAGCTTACAAGAGGCGTTAGGATCAGAATTACATCTCAGTACCGCGTATCATCCTCAAACCGACGGTTAGACAACGAGGGTGAATCGAGTATTAGAAGATCTCTTAAGAGCTTGCATATTAGATTTTGGTGGATCATGGGATGACCTTTTGCATCTAGTAGAGTTTGCATATAATAACAGTTATCAATCCAGTATGGGTATGGCTTCATTTGAAGCTTTGTATGGAAGACCGTGCAACTCACCGTCATGTTGGTTAGAAACTAGTGAGAAATTTGTGCTTAGGCCAGATGTGGTAAGAGAAACCTCAAGCAAGACCAAGATCATTCAACAGCGAATGAAGACCGCCCAAGATAGACAGAAGAGTTATGATGATAGAAGGAGAAGAGAACTGAAATTCTCCGTCGGCGACCTAGTTTTTGTCAAGATCTCTCCATTAAAGAATGTTAGTCGATTTGGCAGGAGAGGAAAACTGGCACCAATATTTGTTGGTACATTCCCAGTTCTTGAGCAAGTTGGGAATTTGGCGTATAAAATTGAATTACTGGACAAGATGGCAGGAGTTCACAACATATTTCATGTTTCCCAGTTAAGGAAGTTCGTACACGACCCCGATATGACTATATCACCTGATCAGTTAGATGATATCGAAGTAGAACCCGAGGCGGTTGGGAACCGCAAGCCGGTTCGTATTGTCAAGCACGATGCAAAGCAACTTCGAAGGAAAGCGGTGAAACTAGTAAAAATTCAATGGGGCGAGGATGAAAATGACTGTACTTGGGAGACAGAGGAGAACATTAGGAAGGCATATCCAGAACTCTTTGCCTGGTAAGATTTCAGTTTCGATTTAGTCTTTCCGCATGCTAGGATAGGCTTGTTTTGTTTGTTTTGTATGTTTGATTGTTGTATATGGCTGGTAGGCATGCGGGATTCTTTGTATGTTTTGGGTTAAGGAATTTCGGGGACGAAATTTCTTAAGGGGGGAAGAATGTAACGACCCGTATTCTACGCATCAAGGGATTGTAGAATATTTATTTATTTTTCATGTGAAGTCGTATGGTCATGTAACTTTGGGTAACGACTATTGGGGTCATTTCCCATGTTCATGATTTTTGCTGATTTTTAAATGACCGTTTTGCCCCTGGCTGATCTTGTTTTGGCCATAACTTTTGATTGGAAAGGAGTTTTGACCTGAAACCAATTCCATTTGCTTCAGATGATGGTTTACGACTCCATAGAGTGGTCACATCAGCTAAACGGACTCACCTTTTGGGAGATATGGTTGAAACAAAGTTTAGAAGGTGAAGAACAACTTAACCGGGCCTAACTTGGGGGATTAGTGAGTGGGCCCATAACCCATTTCGGGATTAGGGTTATGGGAAGGCTGATAGGGGTAGGAAATTCAGTTTCTATCATTTTTCAGCCGCCACTTTCTGTTCCTTCAAATTTAGCCATGGCCTTCACTTCCTAAAACACCCCAAATCACCTTCTAATCGCTAATTAAGCCAAATCTACATCAAATCAAGGAAGATCTTCACCAAATAAGTATTAGAACTGCTGTTTTGCCTTGGTATTTGCATCCAAACAGAGATATTTTCAGATTTGGTATTTTATTGTGGCAAAGGTGAGTGATTTGCATAAGCTCCTCACTAATTACAATTAATTCGGGTGATCAGTGATAATTAGCGAAATCTTACATGATAAAATTCTGGAAAAATATTTAGAAATTCTTAAATATAATTTTAGATCTCTGTTAGAAATTTGGGTTGGTTTGGTTAAATTTTTCTAATGCCATCATTAGATTTGCTTAAGCATGCTTAAGGGGAAAATACGGGTTTTGGGTAAGTTTGATCTGTTTTAACATATCATATTGTTGTTTTGGTGTTGGTGGTTGATTTCATATGTTGTTATGATGATTTGTGATTGTTTATTAAAGTTAGATTGGTCGAAAACGCCGTCGAATCGCGTTAACAGGTCGCTGGAAAATTTGCAGGAACCAGATCAGACCGTACCTGCCCCCTCCGATCCGAACCGCTCACACTTGAGGCTCCACGATCCAACCTGAGCATGATGGCACGACCTGAAGAGAGCACCCGATCCGAACCGCGTCACTCGACCCGAACCGATGCACCATGGATGGACTTGAGAGGCTCGACCCTATCCAGAGTGCTTAGGACGGAGAACCGAACCGCTTGTTTGAAGTCACGATCTGATGCTCTGGAGATGACCCGAACCGATATGAAGTAGGGGCCACGATCCGACCCGTAGGGGGTATTCCGAACCGAGATGCTTGGTTTTGAGGCGTGAACCACGATCCGGAGAAGACCAAAACCCGAGATGCAAAGGGAGTCCAAATGGGAAGTTTGCACTCAGGATCCAGATGGGAACCAACAAGCCAACATCATGAGTTGGGCTTTGCTGCGGGACGTGTGCAAAGGGGTTATCGATGTCCATAGCTTTGATTCTCCACCAAGACGGAAGTTAGGCTACGTATCAGTGCAGTGAGGTAGTTATTACTCCATGGGGCAGAGTGATCGCAGCATGGCTATGAGCCAGTGCAGTGAAGTCGTCATGACTTCATGGGGCAAAGTGGACATAGCAAGGTCTAGTGGCTATGGATCAGTGCAATGGAGTCGCCATGACTCCATGGGGCAGAGTGATCATAGCAAGGATTTGGGTGATCAAAGCAGTGGATATCGTATGCTCTACGCACTGAGTGAGAGATGTGAGGATGGTTGTTATGCTTGATTGTTTGTTATCACTATGACATGCACACCCCCACCTCATATTCTTTACACCATATGTTAATGGCACCTTAGAGTATTGAGTGGTATGTTGTGCTAACTCTTTGGTTGCAGGTCTAGGTTCAGGTATGGTTTAGTATACCTGTTATTGTACTGTTTTGTTGCTTATCGCTCATACCATACTTTTGTCTAACCCAGAGTTTTATGCCCCTTCTTATTACTCTGGGTGCTCTTAAACGGCAAACTAGAGACAGTTAGGTGGTATGCACGAGTAGCTGTACCGGAGACGATTAGGAGGCTCCCACGTATGATATATAGATATTCTCCCTGTGTCGCTGTAGGTCACTACTTTGGGCATTAGTAGTGTACCTTTTCCTTTGCTTTGCTTAAGAGACAATTTTAAAAGTTTTAATACTGATGATGTGGAACATAAGCTATATTTGGATTTCCGCTGCTATGATGTTTAGTTTTAGTTTTCAGCTTATGCACTGTCTCGCCTGTTTTATGTCAAGTATGTTGTTATTATATTTTGTTCCATGCGCTGTGAGACATTCTACAGGTTCTTTGTTAGTTCACTCTCTTCTTTCCTTTCTTTGGCGACCGTCCCCTGCTATCAGGCATGTGTACAGCGAACTTTCGGAGGAAATACTGGCTGGTCCGGGGCGGGCCGTCACACCGCGACTTTGGGAGGCGCGATGCAACAGGCAATGGCTGCAAGTTTGGTGGAGACGTCTGTTGACGTCGTGCTGGAGAGAGACGTGGGTGAACGTTTGGGGATGGCATGGTGATGTGGTCGACGCTGCGGGGACAATGACTGGGGCAGCGACGGGTGGTTGGTTGAGGGATGGTGATGGAGGTGATGACGAGGAGGAGCGATGCTGCTCTGAGCGACGGGTGGTGGAAGGCCATCGTCAGAAATTTAGGGATTTTGTTTCGTGCTTTTTTGGATCGTTCATTTGGGTAGAGGCGGTTTTAACGTTTGATTGGAGAAGTGTTTGACTAGGGTTTAGAAAACTAAGGAAATATATATATATATTATTTAATATTATTTTCTTCTCTAATTTACTTGTTTATGACCTCGAACTCTAAATCAATCCTAGCAACCGTCGCCCTTAGTTAAATACCTCCATTCCAGACACAATGGGATATGTTTCGTAAGCCAATTCCCCTATTTTGATCTGTTTTTCTTTAAATGAAAATATAAATCAATATATATTGAATTTAAATGTACATTCTAATTTATTGGGGCCACATACTGACTCCAAATATTCCCAAAAAATAAATCTAGCTATGTTTTGATGATACAGTCCTAAAAAAACTAATTTCATCGAATTTGGAGACCGTTTGAAAAATGGCCATTTTCTGGTCGATCCAATTCAACTAAAAGTGACAAAACACGTTTTCTCTCACCACGCTCATATATTAATTTTAAAAATTTTGAAAATGGGAATATAGCAATAATTTGACATTCCGAATCCAACAAAAGTGGTTTCGTCGAAAACGGAGGTCATTTGCAAAATGGCTATTTTTAAGGGCTATATATTATTTTATAATATATAAATTCCATAACAACTATTTTAAATTTTAAACTGGACATTCAATTTATAAAATGAAATCTCGATTTCTTACATTCGTTAGGAAGATATCATTAAACAGATTCAAATATTTCTGATATTACTGAAATCCAATTTATTTTGAATCTTGTACATTAAGTTGACATTTAAAATCGAATTTTCAAACAACCGCGTCATTTCAGGCTCGTTATATAATTAAAATAAATTTATGCGTTTTTACTTCAATTAAAATAAATTTTTAGTTGTTATCATTTAAAATATTCAAAGTCCATTAAAATTGCTAAAATAAATTTTTTAAATTGGTTTCGAAAATCCGGGTTGTTACAATCTCCACCATTTAAAATATTTTCGTCCTCGAAAAGGAATGATGCTAAAAGTTGTTTAACTAATCAACTCAACTTTCATTCTGGCTTCCATTCTTCAACTTTTCGGTTTGAAAGAATTTTCTAATTTCTCAAAAATTTGGCTAACACCCTAAATTTTTCGGAAATTTTGGCCATAACCTCCTTTGTACAGGCTGATCGGTAAAACCCAAACTAGCCTCACAGGGCCCTCATCAATCCAAAAGAAAAGGAAAAAAGCCAAGCGGCTAGCCAATCGGCTCATAAAATCATTAAACCCAAGAAATACAGTAAATATGTACCTATTTGTTGGGCATATAATTTTATTCCTCTTCTTAGCTTCCATGTTATGACCTGTTCATTTCATATACATGTACATACATACAATTGCAATCAATTTTCCATTCATTTCAATTTTTGATTCGATTTGGCTAAATTTTACCTTCCATTATCATATTGGTTTCAATAATTATTATTCCAATATTTTAAATTAGTTCAATTAAAAATCAAACAACATAACCAATAATCAATTGGTTAATTAAATTTTCAAATTCATATCTTTGATATATATACACAAAATAGTGCTTTTGATGTCAATTCACAACAATAACCCTATCTAGTTTTGGTTCCCACACCAACCAATTGGATATATATAAATATCACACTTTCGAAACTCGAACATAAACACTAATGACGCTAGCAATCATCAAAATCATCTCCGGGCGACTAGAGTGTGATTCTATATCCATCCAGTATATTTGAGACTTCAAATACACGTGGATCAGGCGTATATTCAAAATCTTCATATACCCGACAGTCCAAATCAATTTAAAATAAAATACTCAAATACGTATAATAAGGTATAATTTTCAAAATTAAATTTGTTTTCACTTTTATTTTTAAAAATAACACTTTCACACTCGTTTTAGGATATTACTAATCTCATCTCTACCGAGTCATTCTCATTAGATATTACTAATCCAATCTCTAATGAATTCTTTCGTTCTGTTCTAATGTGTCTTATTCTCGAGCTCTGTAAACCAAAGCTCTAATACCAAACTGACACGACCCGAACCCCCTTCATCTCCGAAGAGACGGAAGAAGGTTGATTGAGTTGAGGACAAAACTAACCGGAACGCAAACAAAAGAACATTTCGTTGCTATTACAACAATTGACATCAAAGTTCAGGATATCAGAGTATAATGAAATAATATACATTGAAAAATATCTAAGATTTAAATAATTTACATAGTAGCGGAAAATAATACATAACACAACTGAAAGAAATACACAAATACAGAGCTTTCCGAATATAGCTTCAGCTGTAAATCCAGGATCCTGGAAAATAAATATCCGCAAAACCTAAAACTACAAGCTGCCCATGTGGAAAATAGGGGCACCAAGAATTTAGGTTAAAACAATAAACTCCAGGTCAGTAATGGGACTGTTGTGAGAACTAAAATAGTCATTTAAAACTTTACTTTAAAAATAAAGTAAATTAAGGGACCACGCCGTATAACACGGAACGGGTTTACTCCCCATGAATACTAGTGCATAAAACAAACAGCGCAATGCTTTTTGGAAAAATGAAGCTATTATAAGACTCAGGTCCCATCACATAATGCAACGCAAGCCGGAGGATAGAGTTTTCCCTTATAATATCCAAATATGCTTGGTACATTTAAAACAAATCATTTTGATACTATTGTAAGTGTATAGTGTCAAAATGAACTTCAAATATAAATTTATCAATCATAGATGGCATGGGTACCATATATCAGGTCGCCATACTAGTTCTACAATTAAAATCGCACAATGTCGTATTGGGAGTTGGATTTCCATCATGAACCAAGGCAAGGGATCATCCTTACCTAATTCAAGATAGTCTAGCCTACCATGTCTCAAGAAAATAATGAATCGTCCCTTGGATCTTCAGGGCCGATCCTCTCTTACGTTTTAGGATTAATAATTCCTAAACAATACGTTTCCCCGCCCTTTGGGGCATAAATCTGGTTAGTATGTCGACCATATCGTCCATCGGCCCCGTAGTGACCGTTATATCCGAGGTACCTTGCTTTCCAACATTCACATAAGTAAAAATGTATGGGCTCCATACCATGACACCACTCTTAGCTAGAAAGAAACGTATGTTCTCCCTACAGTCCTCTCCCATTTCTGGTTCATATCTTGGTGAGGCTCGCGAGTTAACGCTATACACAAAGCTATGCTATTTAAAGTCGTGCTTTTATCATCAACCACAAGGCCCCGCTTTTCAACAAAAGCCTTGATCATTTGCATCTCAGCATGCCACACAGGAAATTCATGCCATGCAACTGATGTCTATCGATATACAATCTCTGAGCTCATGGGTCTCGGAGAAGGGTGTTAAAGAAAGAGAATAAATTCTCCGCCACCAAACAAATATAAATTTAATAGAGATAAATCAACATAGAATAAAATATAATGTCAGACACACATCCATTCACAAGTCCGTTCTGGGTTTGAACGAAACCGGAGGCACCTTATTCCTCGTCCCATATATCCAATACAAGAGAGAGGTCCTCGTATATCTGGTCGATCTCCAAGTACGTCTGGACGATCATCACTTATTACCTCGTCTTGGGTGTACATCCCGATCAAGACATCAGTAATCATCCAAACGATGTGAATATCTCCGGTCTTCAACCACCGTCTTCATCGTCGTATCAATTATTCAGAATGTGATAAACCCAGTCTTTCCGAAAAACTCGCATATTTTATAAACAAGTGCTATAAAAACATAACATATGCCTCATTCCAATCTAGAATATTTTTTTATTTAAATATTCTCTTCACAATATAAACCAAATTAAGGTTTTCCAAACAAGTCGGGATTAGCACACCTTACCGAAGTAATCATTTGTTTTATTTCCCAATTCCAACCTATTCATCTCATGGAGCAAAACTGGTAATACTCCATATCTAATACCACGGTGTTATCAGTAAAATTAATTACCATTTTTCGTTCAAATCTAATTAAAGTATTAACTATCGCTTGGTGTAAAACTGGTGGTACTCCATTCTCGATCATTTCCCAAATTTGATAATTTAAATTAGCTCATTCACTTCTCAATCTAATTAAAGATTCATTAAAATTCCACTTAGTTTTAATCTTCCCAAAAATCAATATTAATGATTATTTAACTTTGGGAAATCAAACATGCTGCGTCGACAATCTACACTGTACCATTGATTTCTGCCGATATATAATCTCTAAGCTCATACGTCTTAGAGAAGGGTGTTAAGCAAGAGAATAATTTCTCCACCACCAAATAGATATATATTTAGCAGAGGTCAACAATACAGTTCGAAATACCATGTTAGACATGTAATCCTGTCTTTAACTGGGCTAAAGAACTAATGTCATTTAAAACACAGTTCATGATAAACCCAAAATCACATTCCATTAATTATGGAAACTTCACGGAAAACAGATCAATATATATAATCGATATAAATTTCCGTATCCAACCAATGATATAAATGGAATAACGACAATGCCTTTTAAATTCCATATATAATAACGATCTTCCTCCACAGAAGCTCACTTCGATTATTACCAAATCGAATTCCATTCTGTTCCAATTTATATTATTAAATTGGGAAACTTACTTTGGAAAATTCCACTAAATCCTAAATAAAGATTTATAAATTCCAAATCATCCCTTCAATGTTAATCGGGTTAAAGAACAAGTGTTATTTAAAACACCATTCACGATAAACCCAAAATCAACTTTCATTTCAATTCCTGTTAAATGTTAATTGATTGGTAAACTTCTCTAAATCTTATTTAAAAGATTTATTCTTTTCTCATCGGGGTTTAAGAATGGTGTTATTAAAGACACCATTCACGACAAACCCAAAATCCAATTTGATATTAAATACAAGGCTCTAAACAGAAATTATATCGGCTTATATTCAATATCAAATTCTGAAACCAACACATATCATTTGGGGATTAACGATATATATCTTTCTTCCAAATTCTTCCACAATATCTATATAGTCACGAAATCTAATATCAAAACATACCGAAGATGATTTCTGTTCAAATACATTCCAATTTATTCATTGGAAAATTCTGGCTATTTTAAAACCATTTCAAATCCAATTTATTTATTAAAAATATTGGATTATTATTCTAGTTAATAACTAGTTCATTTTGATAAAAATATATTATTATCTTTCCAAACGTGGAATTTTTCATCTAAATTCTTTCTAAATCATTTATTATGATTTTACACAAATTATTGATATTTTTTAATAATTTTATCAAGGCACGTACAGTTGGTTTCCAATAACGGCCACTGAACTGCATCCATACGACCTTTTCCAAATTTGATTTGGACATAATTCCAAATCCAACCGTTAGATTTAAAATCTCAATTATTCATTGGAAAGATCTTTTCGATACAAAGCCAATGGTTCTGGTTTTAGGAGAATCCGACAGTCGGATCTCCCGTAACGTCAATTCGAAGTCAGTGGTCGAAATTCGCGAATGGTTGCTGCGCAGCGCGTTCTATTTAGGCCATGTAATATATATTATATATTTCATCGATTTCCATTTAAAACGTATTTTATAAATCATTTTAAATTCGTTTTAAAAACGATTTCAACTTCATTTTCAATTTTAAACCAAAATTGAATATTCCATTAAATGACAATTTTATACATCTCATATATAAGCTAAAAATATATTTTTTTAGCCAACCAATATTTATTTCATTCACTCTTCGTATATATATTATTCACATCGAATATATATTTCATATATATATATATATATATATATATATATATATATATATTATTCACATTCCATATATATTTTATTCACACTTCATATGTATATATTTTTCACATTTCATATATATATTATTTTCTCACTTCATATATATATTTTTCACATTTCATATATATATATATATATATATATATATATATATATATATATATATTATTGTAACGACCTGCATTCTACGCATCGAAGGATCGTAGAATATTTCTTTCTTTCACATACGAAGTCGTATGATCAAGTAACTTTGGGAGACGACAATTGGGGTCATTTCCCATATTCATTATTTTTGCCAATTTTTAAATGACCTTTTTGCCCCTAGCTGATCTTGTTTCGGCCATAATTTATGATTGGAAAGGAGTTTTGACCTGAAACCACTTCCATTTGATCCGGATGATGGTTTACCTTTCCGTAGAGTGGTCATATGTGAAAAACGGACTTACCGTTTGGGAGATATGGCTGAAATAAAGTTTGGAAGATGAAAAACTGCTTAACCGGGCTAAATGAGGTGATTAGCAAATGGGCCCACAACCCATTTCGGGATTAGGGTTATGGGGAGGCTGAAATGAGCTAGGTTTTCATTTTATTTTAGTTTTCTAGACGCCATTTACCTCCTAGGACCCGTAACAATGGCCTTCAACATCTAGAATCATCTCTAATCACCGTTAAATCAAGGATTAAGCTTAGCAACATCAAATCAAAAGGAAATAGCACCAAAGCAAGGTTAGAACTACTGTATAGCCTTGGGAACAGCGCCAAACAGAGAATTATTTTAGATCTACAGTTTATTTGTGGCAAAGGTGAGTGATTAGCATAGTTTCCTCACTAATTATGGTTAATTAAGGGTAATTAGTGTTAATTATTGAATTTAAACATGATTAAATTCTGGAAAAATATTTATAAATTTTGAAATATTGTTTTAGACCTCTGTTAGAAATTTGGGTTAGCTTGGTTAAGTTTTGTTAATCCTAATGTTAGTTATTCTTAAAGCTTAAGGGAAAATATAGGATTTTGGCTATGTTAGATCCATTTTAACCTATCGAATTGTTGTTTTAGTGTTTGTGGTCAACTCTATATGTTGCTATGACTGTATGGTATGCTTTGTGATTAATTAAAATAGTTAGAATGGTGGAAAACGCCTTCGTGTGGCATAAAATAGTCGCTGGAAAAGTTGCAGAAAACTGTGCAGGAACCAGATCGGATCGGAGGGAGGAAGAATGACCCGATCCGCTCATGTAGCACCCTTCCCCACGAACCGCTCCTCCAAACTGCTGCACCATAAGCTAGTGCCTCGACCCTGAACTGCTTGGAGATCCCGATCCGACCAGGAGCTCACGACCCGATCCGACCAGGAGTTCACGAACAGCTCACAACTGAAGCCCCTGACCCGAAGCGGAGCACAGTACGAGTTCGAACTGGTGATGAAGGCCCGACCCGATCCGGAGCTCCATCACGAACTGATCCGACCAGGGAGTCTTCCATGAGCTGACAAAATGACCACGAGCTAGAGGAGAATCACAAACAAAACCACCTCAAGGAGCACGATCCAAAGCGAAGTGGAGTGAAGAGCCGAACCGATCCGGAGAAGACCAAAACCCGATATGCAAATGTAGTCCAAGTAGGAAGTTTGCACTCAAGATCCAGTTGGGAACCAACGAGTTGACTCCATGATTGGAATTTGCTGCGGGATGTGAGCTAAGGGGTTATCGACGTCTATAGCTTTGACTCACCGCGGAAAGACGGATATTGGCTACGGATCAGTGCACTGAAGTTGTTATGACTTCATGGGGCAGAGTGATCGTAGCAGGGCTATGAGCCAGTGCAGTAGAGCCATCATGACTCCATGGGGGAAGAGTGGACATAGCAAAGTATTAGTGGCTATGGATCAGTGCAGTGGTGTCGTTACGACTCCATTGGGCAGAGTGATCGTAGCAAGGAATTGGGTGTCAAAGTGGTAGATATCATATACTTTACGCACTTAGTGAGAGACGTGAGGATGGTTGCTATGATTGATTGTTTGCCATCAATATGTCATGCAGACCCCCTCCCTCGTGTCTTTATACCTTATGTTTAGTGGCACCTTAGAGTATTGAGCGGTATGTTGTGCTAACTCTTTGGTTGCAGGTCCAGGTTCAGGTATGGTTTAGTATACTTGTTATTGTTCTGTTTATTGCTTATCGCTCATACCAGATTTTTGTCTGACCCAGATTTTTATGTCTCTTCTTACTACTCTGGGTGCTGTTAAACGGGCAGACTAAAGGCAGGTCAGGTGATTATGCATGAATAGCTATACCGGAGACGAGCAGGAGGCTTCTACGTATGATATATATAGATATTCTCCCTGTGTCGCTGCTGGTCACTACTTTGGGCAATAGTAGTGTACCTTTTTCTGTGCTTTAGAGACAGTATGTTAAAGTTGTAACAAGTTGTATTTTGAATTTTCGCTCTTATGATGATTATGGTTTAGTTTTCAGCTTATGCACTGTCTCGTCTGTTTTATGTCAAGTATGTTTTACTATATTTTATCCCATGCGCTATGAGACATTCTACAAGTTTTTTGTTAGTTATCCTTTAAGTTTCCCTTCTTTTCCTTTCTTTGGCGACCGTCCCCTGCTAGCCGAACATTGGCACATCGCACTTTCATTAGAAATGTCGGCTAGTGCAGGGCGGGCCGTCACACTAGGTATCAGAGCTCTGGGTTGCGTAGTTAACCTAGGGAAAGACACCAGGGAGAGGTAGTCGTATATGAAAGCGCGTATTTTTGATTATTTTGGTTTTTAAAAGCTATATTTATATACTATTTGTATGTCTAAGGATGAAGTTGCACTGCACTGACACCACAAAGAGGATGGTTAATCGTTTCTCTTTACAGATTGAACGATGAGCCGATATATAAGGGGTACTAGTAGAGGAGCCAATAATGGAAATGCTCCTGATATAAGGACGATGTTCACTGACTTCATGAGATAAATGCTTAGAGATGTGCAAGAAGAAGTTCCTAATGTTGCTAATGGTGGTGGTGCAGTGGTGCAGGCGCTTAGGGCCGATTTCGCCAAGCTCTGTAAGGATTACACTAGCCTTGGTGGAAAGTCGTTCCATGGAACGGAATCGGCTACGATGTTCAAGATTGGTTGGATAGTTGTGAGCGTATCTTCAAGACTTGGGTATCGAGGATGCAATGAAGAGAAAGCTAGCATCCCGTCAGCCGCAAGGACCGGCAATGAACTGGTGGAATGCTATAAAAGCAGCTACTCCCGAGAATCAGAATACTTGGGATGAGTTTAAGACTCGCTTTAGCGACAAGTTTATTCCAGCTGCTCAGAAGTCAGTATTGTTTAAAAGGTTCTTGGAGCTAAAGCATAATGGTAGAGCTGTTTCGGAGTATATTGCTGAGTTCGATGCTCTATCGAAATATGGATTATCCCTTATAGATACTGCCGAGAAGAAGAACGAGAAGTTCATAACTGGTTTGATGGATACTTAGGGGAAAGGCTTATTAACCACATCGATGAGACGTTTGAATCAATTGTGGGGAAAGCATTGAGATTGGAGAGTCTTTACCCTAAGTCAAAGACTGAAGTTGCTGTTGTATCTGAAGGAGAGCCGAAACCGCAAGCAGGCGGTGGAGGCAAGAATAATTCTCAAAATAAGAGGAAGCAGAATCAAGCTAAGGATGGCCAGAAAAAGAGTAAGAAAGATGTTGAGTGCTTCAGCTGTGGTAATAAGGGCCACTATGCCAAAGAATGTCGGGCCAAGCCAGCGGATAGGAAGTGCTTTAACTGCGGCCAAGTGGGACATCACAAGGATAAGTGTCTGCAACCCCCTAAAGAGAAGCAGATTATGAAAGCATAAGCTATCAATGATGTTCCTTCTTCGTCGAATGCCCCAACTGCGGAGGAGAAAGGAAAGAATGTTGTTATTCAAGGTATGCTTTCTGTTTATGATGTTCCAGTTAGAGTGTTGTTTGATACCGGAGCTTCCAGTTCCTTCATATCTAGTGACCTGGTAGATAGGTTGGGATTGGAGCCCGAGATTGTCGATAAACCTTTAGCAGTGATGAACACGATTGGTAGTTCGACTAGTCTTAGCATGATTTGCCATAATGTGGTCTTATCGAGTCAGGGATGCATGTTTGCTTGTGACTGCTTTGTTTTGGGCTTTACTGGGTTTGGCATTATTTTGGGAGTCGATTGGCTCCAATGATACGGGGTGGTGGTAGACTGTGAGGGCTTTTTGGTGACAGTTAGAGCGGATGATGGGCGGAGGGTAGTGTTTTTGTTCTACCTAGTGATGGGGTAATGGCTAGTTTTCTAAATTCCCTCGACATCCCGCATGATGAGTTGCCAGAAGTGCCCGTGGCTGGCCAGTATCCGGACGTCTTCGAGGAGGTGACCGGACTTCCACCACACCGAGAGATTGAATTCCGTATTGATTTGGTGAAAGATGCCAGACCTATAGTGTTGCCACTTCATCGTATGGCACCAAGGGAGCAGCGAGAGCTCGGGGTGCAAGTGAGCGATCTTTTGAAGAAGGGATTTATCAGAAGAAGTATTTCTGAGTGGGGAGCACCAGTTGTGTTAGTAGATGGTTCCCTTCGATTGTGTGTGGACTACCGCGAGTTGAATAAGGTGACGAGGAAGAATAAGTATCCTCTACCACGGATAGATGATATGTTTGATCAAGAGTGTTCTCCCAGTTGGATCTTGCGACAGGTTTTCATCAGCTTAGGGTGGAAGCAGAGAGTATAGCTAAAACGACATTTCGAATGCCGTCTGGATTCTATGAGTAGTTGGTCATTCCATTCGGGTTGACCAATGCACCAGCATATTTTGTGCATCTTATGAATAGGGTATTCAGGGATCAATTGAATAAGTTTGTTCTTGTGTTTGTGGATGATATTTTGGTCCACTCGAGGACAGAGGAAGAACACAAGGAACATTTGAGAGTTCTCAACGCCAATTGAAAGCAAAGTTTTCTAAGTGTCACTTCTGGAGGAGGGGAGTGAGATTCTTGGGCCATGTTGTTTCAGAGAATGATATTGCCGTGGACCCTATGAAGGTGGCTATGGTACGAGATTGGTCTACGCCCAAGAATGCAACAGACATAAGAAGTTTCTTGGGGTTAGCCGGATATTATCGTAAGTTTATCCAGGACTTCTTAAAGGTAGCAGCACCGTTGACTCAGTTGACCAAGAAAAATCAAGCTTTCGTTTGGGATGAAAGGTGTGAAAATGCATTCAAGAGTCTAAAGGAAAAGTTGACACGTGCACCAGTGTTAGTCGTTCCTAAAGGGAATGAAGAGATGATGGTATACACAGAAGCATGTGGTACCGGACTAGGTGCTGTTTTGATGCAAGGAGGTAGGGTTGTAGCTTATGCAAGTCGGCAATTAAAACCGCATGAGAAAAGATACGCTACCCACGATTTGGAGTTGGCAGTGATTGTGTTCGCATTGAAGATGTGGAGACATTATCTCTTGGGAGAAGGATTCGATTTGTTTACCGATCATAAATCATTAAAGTTTCTTTTCTTCTAGAAGGACCTAAATCTTCGACATCAGAGATGGTTAGAGTTCCTGGCTTCTTATGATTTTGATATCTCATATACACCGGGAAAGGGAAATGCGGTAGCTGATGCCTTGAGTAGGAGACATGCCAGCTTAGGGGATATGTGACTTGAATGGAAGCAACTGGAGTACATCGCTGGGTATGATTTCAGACCAAAGTGCGAATTGGATCCCGAAATGTTGGCAAGTTTGACGATCAGACCCACTTTGATTGAGAGGATTGGTTCCAATCAGAGGGGCAATCCTAACTTATTGAAAATCATCTCCAAGATAGAGATGGGCATCGATGAGGAGATGAACGAGTATGGGCTCGATCGAGATGGACAGCTTAGAAACAATGGAAGACTGGTTGTACCCAATGTCAATGGATTGAGAGATGAAGTGCTTAGAGAATGTCATCACTCAAAACTGACCATACATCCCGGTGTTAACAAGATGTATCGAGACATGAAGCAAACTTACTACTGGGAAGGGATGAAAAGAGACGTTGGGAAGTTTATCTCCAAATGCATGAATTGCCAGCTAGTTAAAGCTGAGCAAAAGAAGCCTTGTGGCTTGCTACAACCATTAGAAATTCCAGAATGGAAATGGGAACAAGTCTCAATGGATTTCATTATTGGGTTACGAAGGACTAGATCAGGCCATCATAGCATTTGGGTGATTATGGACCGATTGACCAAAAGTGCTAGGTTTATACCTATCAAGTCGAGTAGAACGGCAGCTAAATTAACCGAACTATATATGAAGTGGGTAGTGAGATTTCATGGAATACCCAAAGGCATTGTGAGTGACCGAGATCCGTTGTTCACTAGTGGATTTTGGAAGAGCTTACAAGAGTTGTTATGATCAGAATTACATCTCAGTACCACGTATCATCTTCAAACCGACGGACAGACAGAGAGGGTGAATCATGTATTAGAAGATCTTTTGCGAGCTTGCATATTAGATTTTGGTGGATCATTGGATGACCATTTGCATATTAGATTTTGGCAGAACTGTATATGAAATGGGTAGTGAGATTTCATGGAGTACCAAAGGCATTGTGAGTGACCGAGATCCGTTGTTCACTAATGGATTTTGGAAGAGCTTACAAGAGGCGTTAGGATCAGAATTACATCTCAGTACCGCGTATCATCCTCAAACCGACGGTTAGACACCGAGGGTGAATCGAGTATTAGAAGATCTTTTGAAAGCTTGCATATTAGATTTTGGTGGATCATGGGATGGCCATTTGCATCTAGTAGAGTTTGCATATAATAACAGTTATCAATCCAATATTGGTATGGCTCCATTTGAAGCTTTGTTCGGAAGACCGTGCAACTCACCGTCATGTTGTTAGAAACTGGTGAGAAGTTTGTCCTTGGACCAGATGTGATAAGAGAAACTTCAGATAAGATTAAGATCATTCAACAGCGAATGAAGGCTGCCCAAGATAGGCAGAAGAGTTATGCTGATAAGAGGAGAAGGGATTTAAAGTTCTCCATTGGTGACTTGGTGTTTGTCAAGATTTCTCCGTTAAAGAGCGTGATTCGATTTGGAAGGAGAGGCAAATTAACACCGAGATTTGTTGGTCCATTCCTAGTCCTCGAGTAAGATGGGAATTTAGCGTATAAAGTTGAATTACCAGACAAGATGGCAGGAGTTCAAAACGTATTTCATGTTTCCCAGTTAAGGAAGTTTGTGCACGACCCTAGTGTGACTATTACACCGGATCCGTTGGACGATATCGAGGTTGAACCCGAGGCGGTTGGGAACCGCAGGCCTATGCGTATTGTTGGGAACGATACGTAGCAGCTTTGAAGGAAGGCGGTGAAATTAGTCAAAGTTCAGTGGGGTGGTGATGAGGAAGACTGTACTTGGGAAACAAAGGAGAACATGAGGAGGAAGTTTCCAGAACTCTTTGGCTGGTAAAGTTTTTATATCGGTATAGTACTCCCTTATTAGTAAACCGCATGCTAGGATAGGCTTGTTGTGTTGTTTGGTATGCTTTATTGTTTTGTTAATGATTGGTAGGCATGCGGGATCCTTTGTATGTTTTGGGTTAAGGAATTTCGGGGACAAAATTTCCTAAGGAGGGGGGGGGGTAGAATGTAACGACCAGCATTCTACGCATCGAAGGATCGTAGAATATTTATTTCTTTAACAGATGAAGTCGTATGGTCAAGTAACTTTGGGAGATGACTATTGGGGTCATTTCCCATGTTCATGATTTTTGCTGATTATTAAATGACCGTTTTGCCCCTAGCTGGTATTGTTTCGGCCATAACTTTTGATTGGAAAGGAGTTTTGACCTGAAACCACTTCAATTTGATCCAGATGATGGTTTACCTTTCCGTAGAGTGGTCATATGTGAAAAACGGACTTACCGTTTGGTAGATATGACTGAAATAAGGTTTGGAAGATGAAAAACTACTTAAACGGGCCAAATTAGGTGATTAGCGAATGGGCCCATAACCCATTTCGGGATTAGGGTTATGGGGAGGCTGAAATGAGCTAGGTTTTCATTTCATTTCAGTTTTCTAGCCGCCATTTACCTCCTAAGAACCCTAATAATGGCCTCTAACATCTAGAATCATCTCTAATCACCGTTTAATCAAGGATTAAGCTTAGCAACATCAAATCAAAGGGAAATAGCACCAAAGCAAGGTTAGAACTGCTGTATAGCCTTGGGAACAGCGCCAAACAGAGAATCATTTCAGATCTACAGTTTATTTGTGGCAAAGGCGAGTGATCAGCATAGTTTTCTCACTAATTATGGTTAAATAAGGGTAATTAGTGTTCATTAGCGAATTTAAATGTGATTAAGTTCTGGAAAAATATTTATAAATTTCGAAATATTGTTTTAGACCTCTGTTAGAAATTTGGGTTAATTTGGTTAAGTTTTGTTAATCCTAATGTTAGTTATGCTTAAACATGCTTAAGGAAAAATATAGGATTTTGGCAATGTTTGATCCATTTTAACCTATCAAATTGTTGTTTTAGTGTTTGTGGTCAACTGTATATGTTGCTATGACTGTATGATATGCTTTGTGATTAATTAGAACAGTTAGAATGGTCGAAAACACCGTCGTATGGCGTAAAATAGTCGTTGGAAAAGTTGCAGAAAACTGTGTAGGAACCGGATCGGAACGGAGGGAGGAAGAATGACCCGATCCGCTCGTGTAGCACCCCTCCCCACGAACCGCTCCTCCGAACTGTTGCACCATGAGCTAGTGCCTCGACCCCGAACCGCTTGGAGATCCCGATCCGACCAGGAGCTCACGAACCGATCCGACCAGGAGCTCACGAACAGCTCATAGCTGAAGGCCCCGACCCTAACCGGAGCACACTACGAGGTCGAACTAGTGATGAAGGCCCGACCCGATCCGGAGCTCCATAACGAACCGATCCGACCAGGGAGTCTTCCACGGGCTGACAAAATGACCATGAGCTAGAGGAGAATCACGAACCGAACCACCTCAAGGAGCACGATCCGAAGCGAAGTGGAGTGAAGAGCCGAACCAATCTGGAGAAGACCAAAACCCGAGAAGCAAAGGTAGTCCAAGTAGGAAGTTTGCACTTAGGATCCAGTTGGGAACCAACGAGTCAACTCCATGATTGGTCTTTGTTGTGGGACATGTTCTAAGGGGTTATCGATGTCTATAGCTTTGACTCACCACGGAAAGACGGATATTGGCTACAGATCAGTGCAGTGAAGTTGTTATGACTTCATGGGGCAGAGTGATCGTAGCAGGGCTATGAGTCAGTGCAGTGGAGCCATCATGACTCCATGGGGCAGAGTGGACATAGCAAAGTATTAGTAGCTATGGATCAGTGTAGTAGTGTTGTTACTACTCCATTGGGCAGAGTGATCGTAGCAAGGAATTAGGTGGTCAAAGTGGTAGATATTGTATACTTTACACACTGAGTGAGAGACATGAGGATGGTTGCTATGGTTGATTGTTTGCCATCACTATGTCATGCAAACCCCCTCCCCGTGTCTTTATACCTTATGTTTAGTGGCACCTTAGAGTATTGAGCGGTATGTTGTGCTAACTCTTTGGATGTAGGTCCAGGTTCAGGTATGGTTTAGTATACATGTTATTGTTCTGTTTATTGCTTATCGTTCATACCAGACTTTTGTCCGATCCAGAGTTTTCTGTCTCTTCTTATTACTCTGGGTGCTCTTAAATGGGCAGACTAAAGATATGTCAGGTGATTATGCACGAGTAGCTGTACCGGAGACGAGCAGGAGGCTTCCACGTATGATATATATAGATATTCTCCCTGTGTCGCTGCTGGTCACTACTTTGGGCATTAGTAGTACCTTTTTCTGTGCTTTAGAGACAATATGTTAAAGTTGTAATAAGCTGTATTTTGAATTTCCGCTGCTATGATGATTACGGTTTAGTTTTCAGCTTATGCACTGTCTCGTTTGTTTTATGTCAAGTATGTTATTATTATATTTTATTCCATGCGCTATGAGACATTCTACAGGTTTTTTGTTAGTTCTCCTTTAAGTTTCCCTTCTTTTCCTTTCTTTGGCGACCGTCCCATGCTAGTCGAACATTAGCACAGCGCACTTTCATTGGAAATGTCGACTAGTGCGGAGCGGGTCGTCACAATTATTTTCATTTCATATATATTTTTTATTCATACTTCATATATATGTATTACTCCCATTATATATATATATATTATTTTCATTTCATATATATGTGTGTGTGTATATATATTATTCACACTTCCTATATATATATATTTTACATTTCATACGTATATTATTTTCACACTTCATATATATTTTTCACATTTCATATATATATATATATATATATATATTATTTTCATTTGATATATATCTTTTATTCATTTCATATATATTTTATTCATACTTCATATATATATTTTTCCCATTACATATATATAATTTTCATTTCAAATATATATTATTCACATTTCATATATATTTAATTTTCATTTCAAATATATATTATTCATATTTCATATATATTTAATTTTCATTTCAAATATATATATTATACGCATTTCATATATATTTTATTTTCATTTCATATATATATTATTCGCATTTCATATATATTTAATTTTCATTTCAAATATATACTATTCACATTTCATATATATTGAATTTTTATTTCATATATATATTATTCACATTTCATATATATTTTATTTTCATTTCAAATATATATTATTTTCACACCGCATATATATAATTTTCACAACGCATTTATATATACTTTTTTCGCATTTCATGTGCATATATATTATATTTACATCGCATATATACATATATATAATTTTCACAACACACATATATATATTTCTTCACATTTCATATATATATATATATACACGTCGCATATATATATATATATATATATATATATATATATATATATATATATTTGTACATCACAATCACAATCACAACACAATCAATTAAATCGTCCATGGTCTGTGGACGATAGGTAGGTGATCTAACAGAAAATAAATAACTGTGCAAAAATTTATAGTGAGAGAATTTCTCACCTTGGTCGGTTTCAAAAATCGTTTTAATAATGATTGTTTTTTTAATAAAATTAAACAGATGTTTAATTTTATCAAAATTCCAAATGGCTTCTGTTTTTCTCCAAGTCTATTCCATTGTCTAGATCTCGATTTTACGGTCCCGAAGGATCTTGGTTTGTTAAATTATATAACCGTATGAAGAAGATATGATAGTGTAAACTTTTAATTACAAACAATTAAATTATAATCAATTTTATTAATCCTCACTTAATTGCTTTCCACGTTGGCCTCTTCCGTTGATTTTGCCTGGAACGGGAAAAACTGAACCCATCGAGCTCGTAGCAACTTCGACACCATGCGCCGCCATCATGATGATCGGACCATGATCCTCCACCGGCTACCGAAGCATCGGACCTCGACTCCCCTCCGCCTTGAACGGCGGAGCTTCCGGTGGCCCCTGTGCCAAGAAAAACAGCTTTGAGCGGTTCTATTTCGTGCTAGAAATTCGCGAAATCCACATTACCAAATTCAGTCACGACCGTTGAATCTCTAGATCTCACATAGACGAACAATCTTCGCTTTATATTGATGGCCTAATTTGAACTGCATATTGAAAAATTGCAGAGCGAATTTGGGAGAATATCGCCCCTTTATTTCAGAGCCAGCGGCTGATGTTAATGAACTAGGGTTTTGGTCAAAGCTAGGGTATTTATAGTTATATTTATTAATATTTTAATTCGTTTTAAAAGTCAAAACCGCCACGAACTCCAAATCAAACCCAACGACTGTCGCCCTAAGCTAAATACCCCAACTCCGGACAAAATGGAATATGTTTCGTAAGCCAATTCGACTGTTTTGATTAGTTTTTGTCAAAATTAAAATATAAATCAATATATATTCAATTTGAACGCACATTTCAATTTACCGGGGACACGTACTGACTCCAAAAATTACAGAAAAATAATATCTATCTTTGTTCTGACGATATGGACCTAACAAAACTAATTTCATCGAATTTGGAGACCGTTTGAAAAATGGCCATTTTCGGGTCGATTAAATTCAAACTGAATTGACCAAACACGTTTAAATTCACCACGCTCACATATTGATTCCAAAAATTATGAAAATTGGAATCAAGTAATAATTTGACATTCTGTATCCAACAAAAGTGGTTTCGTCGAAAACGGAGGTCGTTTGCAGAATCGCTATTTATTATATTATATTATATTATATTCCATAGCGACTATTTCAAATTTTAAACTGGACATAACTTTTTATTCCCGCTATGAAATCTGGATTTTTCACATTCGTTGGAAAGATATTTTTAAACGGATTCAAATATTTCTTGTTTTACTGAAATTCGATTTATTTTGAATCCTGTACATTCATTTGAAATTTGAAAAAGAATTTTCAAACTACCGCGCCATTTAAGTCTCACTATATAATTAAAATAAATTTATTCGTTCTAAATTCATTTAAATAAAATTTTCATTGTTATTATTTAAAATGAATCATTTTAAATATTCAAAATCCATTAAAATTGCTAAAATAAAAAATTTAAATTGGTTTTGATTTTCCGGGTTGTTACAATTTCCCCCACTTAAAATCTTTTCGTCCTCGTAAAGGAACGGAGCTGAAAGTTGTTTAACTAACCAACTCAACTTTCATTCTAGCATTCATTCTTCAACTTTTCAGTTTCTAAGAATTTTCTAATTTTTCAAAAATTTGGCTAACACCCTAAATTTTCGAAAAGTTTCACCATTACCTCCTTTGTCTGGGGAGACATTTAAAACAACAACTAACCACGTAGGGCCCTCATCATCAAAAACGAAAACGAAAAAGCCAAGCGGCTAGCTAATCCGCTCATAAAATCATCCAAACCCAATAAATCAGTAAACATGTACCTATTTGTCGGGCATGCAATTTTATTCCTCTTCTTAGCCCCCTTGCTATGACGTGTTCATTATATACACATGTACATATATGCAGCTGCAATCAATTTTCAAGTCAGTTCAATATTTGATTCAATTGGGCTCAGTTTACCACTCATTCTCTTATTGGTTTTATTATTCCAATATTTTAAATTAGTTGAACTATAATCATACAACACAACCATCAATCAATTAGTTGGTTATATTTTCAAATATATAACTTTTATGTATTCAAAAATCATATTTTCTAAGATCGGACAATATATATAATCACAAATACGTTAATTATAAACTTTTCACTCTCAACTCATTCTAAGGCATTACTAACCCCATCTCTAATGAGTTTCTCATTCTAGAATGCTGCTGATTCTATCTCTAATGAGAATTATTTCATAGGACATCACTAATCCTACCTCTGATGAATCTTTTATTCTGTTCTAATGAGTTGTACCCCAAAGATTTGAGTCAACCAAAGCTCTGACACCATATGTATACGCTAACTATGGGCATACAACACATTAGAACAAAAAAATCAGAAGGATTTTATAAACATCATAATAATGTTACATCAGAGTACAGAATATATCAGAGTATATCGAAATATAATATAGCGGAAGATTAATTTACAATAAATGTAATACAATACTGCGAAAACAAATAAACTGACACAGCGGAAGACTATCAATGCTCTGGACATAGCTTTAAGCTTCAATCCAGAATCCTGCTCAATAAATAAATATCTACAAAACAAACCACTCGACTGCCCGTGGGGAAAATAGGAGCACCCGATTTTGCAAGGGAAAAGCAAACTATGAGTCAGTCACGGGACTGGTATGAGAAATCAGAACAGTTATTAAACTTATTTAATAATAAGACAAATCACAGGACCACATCGGTAATGCGGAACGAGTTTACCCCCATGAATGCCAATGTATAAACAATAATCAGTAATAGATATATGGATCTACTATGAAACATGCAATATCCCAATCTACCCACTCAGATTAATCACCACCCTTAGATTTTCCAAATCCAATTCAATTTACAGAAATTATTCCTTTGGACTTTATTTCCCGATTTCTATTTCAAATCATTTGAAATACATATCTAACTTTTATATCAAAGTAGAATTAACTTCGGGATCTCAAACCAAATCATTTAGAAATATGAATTCCAAAATATAACAATGCATACAAACAAGTATGCGACTAAATATTGGGAATCTTCTGTAACACCCCACATCCGTTAAGGTCACTCACAAAGGGAATGCCTTAACTTCAATGGAGCATTATGGGTACTGGAACAGAAATATTAGAAGACAGACATATATAAAACAGCGGAAGGTAAAGTAGAAGTACTTCAAATAATTTATTAAATATAATTGTTTACAATAAAAGCCCATCAACTTCCAATACCCAATTACAAAGCTAAAATATCCGTCTTGCTAAAAAAACAAAAAAGCATGAAAATAAATTGTAGTATTCCCCAATAAAGCAAAGCAAGCCATAGCCAAGAGGGATCCAAGAAGCACATGAAAGAGCCTTGGAGCTTGGTAAGATCCGAACTAAGCTGTATTTCCACCCTGCGAACCGGGGGGGGGGGACGGAAGAAAAAGAGGCGAAACAAACCGGGCCAGTCATAAAGACTGAGTAAGTCCTAGTGGCTTTCAGCATAAAAACAGGTGAAGATAATATGGCATGAATAAACTGAAAGTAAACATAAGCATGATGACAAAGTAAGCTACAGGCACGATGAATCAAGTATAACATTGCAAGGTTCCCATTCAAGATGAACTAAGTATAGTTTCGCAAGATATCTATCAAGCATTTGCAAGATTTCTCTGCTTCACCATTAATATGATATCTATTTGCTCTGCACCACTTAACTAGTGTCCCAACTAGTAATCTATATAAAATGATAAAATCATAACGTAATCCCAAGGTCGCTTTCACGTGTACATCTATTATTTATTACCCAGATCTAATCTAGGGTTTTCTATCGAGCGCTTCCAAGGTTCAACCAGGATTTATGCCACCTAGGTCCAACCTAAGGATTATGCTACCTATTGAACGCTTCTCGGATTTAGGGTTTATGCCACCTAGGTCCAACCTAGGGATTATGCTACCTATGTGTGGCAAACAGCCCCCAATGATTGTAGATACCTATGCTGCTCCCACCATGGGGTGTATCAAGACCCATGGTGGCGGCTCGACGGAATTCTAGAAGGCATAGGTTATACTACTAGTGCCCCTAGTGCCCTGTTTGTCTGCTCCGAAGTGTGTGCACGCCCGCACTCCGTTAGAACCTACACTGTTGCACCCACCGCCGTCGCTTTGACCGCTTACAATCAGCCCAGTAATCGTGCCCCGCCCTGCCTAGTTTCAGGGTACCATGATACCTAATTGGGTTACTACTGAAATGGGTCCCCGTTACTAGGGTTTCCTACTGGTTAAGTTTGTGGGCCTATATATACAGATATTTCCCACCTTCCCGTGATGTACATATCCTTCCGATTCAAGCATGCTTATTAACGGTTAAGTTTGTGGGCTTGTATTTACTAATATTACCCACCAACCCGATATGTACTTAACCCTCTCCGTCCATCACGTTAAGTTGGTTAAGTGTTTTCTCTTATTTTACTTAACCCTACCACACATCATGTTATATTGGCTAAGTGTCGTTCCTTGTGTTACTTAACCCTACCGCAAGCCTTGTTATACTGGCAAAATGTTCTCCCTTGTGTTAACTTAACCCCACCGCATGTCATGTCATATTGGTTAAGTGTACATTGACTTAGCCCACCTACTTATCATGTTGTGACGGTTAAGCGTTACCCTCTGTTGTTACTTAACCTTACCATGCATCACGTTATTTTGGTTGGGTGTTATCAACCCATCCAAGTTAAACCAACCCATTTAACTTAACCCTCCAATTCGTCAGATTGCATTGGTTAAGTATTTCAAATAATTCATGGCCTAACCCACCCATGTATCATGTCGAGTTGGTTAAGTATTATCTATATGTTCAAGATGACTTAACCCTGCCACGTGTCATGTTATATTGGTTGTGTCATTAGTCTAGTCATATTACTTAACCTACCCATTGGTCTGATTAACAGTTATGTTGGTTAAGCCCACATTTATAAGTTTTACATGTTCTTAACTCATACCGGTTAGGTCCACATTTACATGTCAAATTTCCATGTATCCCACTTAACCCTCTAACCATACCCACGTCTTATTATGGTTGATATTCCTTGATTCATTCATTATGACGAACGAATCATAACCTTTCGCATTAGACCGTGCACTTTGTGGCCATTGGATTTGCCGGGCGGTTCCGGGTAGACTTACACCACAAACTGGTTCTAACTTCGTGTCATAAATCGTTACGCCAACAATTCAACCTTTGACCTCTCACATTAGACTGACATTTTGTGGCTACTGGATTTGCCGGGCGGTTCCGGGCAGATTTACACCACAAACTGAGTCTAACCTCATGTCAAAGGTTTATTAATGGTCGTATTCCACTCAAAATCCCAATATCAGTTCATGCGTTTAACATATAGAAATGTTCATGATTCACGTTTTATCCTGAAAACGTATTCCCAAATTATTATCATAATTCACTATAAGGTTATGCCAAGTTATAGCCTTTTATTTACAATACATGCCAATTACCCAAAACCCAACTTAGGCGCGCTCATATTAAACCTCTACTAAGTCATAAATTATCATATATGTTTCAACTCCAAATTTTACAAAATTAACATATGCCCAAGTTCTATATTACATGTAAATTTTACATATGCCCAATTCGTACCAAATTTACATATGTTCAATTTATGTCATTTTACATGTATGCCAATTTTATGCCATTTTACCATGTCAAGTTCTAGCCAAAATTACATGTATCAAGTTTCATACCCAATAAACCCAAATCATGATTCATGATGTAGTTATCCCAAACTATTATCTTTTTATTACAGTACATGTCAGTTGCCCAAGTTCATAATACATGTTTATGGCAACTATCAAGTTTACGATTGCTTTCATGTTCAAATTCCCAATTCTACATATGCTTAATTAACATAAGCCCAATCTTTTGATTTAATTTACATAGTCCCAAATTCGTATGCCAATTCATGTATGCCCAAACTTGCAATTTCAATTATATTGACAATACCCAAATTTCAAATTTCATGTTATGCCATCAATTCCACCACACACATATATCCAAATAGGTAATATCCCAATATTTTCCCGTATACAAATCGCACGTATATCGTAGTTTAGGCCTAGGTCCAAAATTGACCAAGGTTCATCAAAAGAAAATAAATAGGGGAAGGTAAAATTTGTATAACAATAAGTACAGAGAGTAAACTGGCATAAGAACATCGTTTCAGGCATAAAAGATAGATCTTGATAATAATATCATCATGAATCAAGAAAAACTGATTTACAACAAGCTGGGTAGATCATAGGCTTGACATGAAAATGAGAATAGAAAAGTCCCAAAACTCAAGATTCAAGAAGCAATAGATCCGAATCAATAAACATACTTAAATCCAATTCCACTTTATTCCATGGCCATATTATAATTAAATGTTTAAGTCTAAAAACAACTAGAACTTACAGAGCATGGCTAGTTAATTAGGAACTGAATTTGTTGTGGAATGTTGCAGTGACGTTGTTGATTTATTGTCTTGAATCATTGTAGAAGCTTAAGTCTTCGAATTGGATTGTGTATGAAAGCTTGGGAAATTGACTAGAGACGGCGGCCATGATCAAGAGGGACCTCAGCAGCATTTTGGTGTAAGAATGATTTGATATGAATTAGGTTAGGTCTAAGGGTGTTTTTACAGGTGTAGCAACTAGTTTAGGCCCTTACATTAACCCAAGAATCAATCCGGACCATCAAAACACGTCTTAGGCTTCAAAAACGAGTTCTGGGTCAAAACAGGCCGACCAGGTCAACCTGTAAGGGGGGAGGTCGACCACATGGTCGACTTGGAGGGTAGGTCGACCCTATGGTTGACTTGGGGGGGGGGGGGTAGGTCGACCCCCTGGTCCAGTGCTGCCTGAAAACTGCTGAAACTTGTACAGGCCATAACTTCTTCATCCGGACTCCGATTTTCGAAAACTCGGACTCTATTTCATGTAAAATTTCGACATGAACGCAATGGCCGAACTCGTTTCTCTTGATTCTTATTTTAAAAATTAATTATACCCTAATTTCTAGTTTGAACATGTTATTAAAATTCGGTTTGTTACATTCTCCCCTCCTTAAAGGATTTCGTCCCTGAAATCTTCAAGTTAAGAAGAATGTGTCCTACCATACAATCATCCATCTACTCAATCATCAATCACAGGCATCCATTGTCATTAAGAGATTTCTAATGCTGTATGAACATATGCAGAAATTGTGTGTATATGTTCCTTATCTAATGCAAATGATCAGGCCTGATTGATCTTCTTAATGCAAAATATGTTCAGTGCAATGAGTCCAACATGTATGCAAATAGTCCTAGTCACATAAACCCTATATGTGTGCACAAACATCCATCCATATGCATCATTCATATGATAACACATCCAATTTCATCCATAAACAAGTATAAACACTCATGCATATGCAATATGGAAATGTGTCTGAGCCGATCTAGTTCCTAATGTGTGTTATGCAATCACGAGCAACCACTAGCAGCCACTTGCAACCACTTGCAACCATCAATCATAACATGTCTCAAACACATGTTTACACCCAATTGTTCCTACCTAAAGGTATAGTCGAATGATAGAAGCAAGTAAAAACCTTGTGCCCATTAGGCAATGTCAAAACTGGAAATCTATGTCACATATATACTAATTTGGAGAAGAACTCCCTAAGCACCAGCCCCGAAGACCGAAATCAACATTAGGCCGACACCCAAAGAATTACTCAACCCAACCAATATATATGATTCTAGGAAACTAAGCATGATGACTCCTTTTAGGTCACAAGGAAATCCCTTCCTAAAACCAACTCGTATCCAATAAAACCCAAAGAGTTTAGTCAACCCAACGGACACCCTCAAGCCCCAAAATGTATTACTAACGGACGAGTCATGCTCCCTATGGGGTTTCTAACAGAAATGGGATTGAGAATAGGACCGAGAGGATATACTTGAAAGATAGCGTGCAAATAAGCTCTACAGGAAAAGAGGGATCATGGATATACTCTTAAAAAGAGATATGATACGCGTATCTAGTCTTCAATCTTCTGAGTCGAATTTCCTTGAGCTTAACTCCATTGTGCTTTCACTGTCTTTAGATTCACAATTTCGTATCTTCTTAATTCCTTTTTCCAAAATATGAGTTGGAACTCATTTCACTATCGCCTCTCGTTCCACTTTCACTTATTCTTTTCTAATATACTCGGCCCAAACGTAACTGCGTACTCATGGTTTCATGCAAGCTCCCCAAAATTCACTAGTGAATCCTGGATCTCTTTACTTACTATAAGGTATTCCACGCAGAAGAACTATCTCTTGAAAACAAACAAATGCCGACCATGTTGCCAAATGTACTTACTACGGTGATTTTCCACAACTCATGCATAAGCGAAATGAACCATTCGCCTTAGTGGCGAACACTACTCGAGTGGATCAATAAATGTATCAAGAGATTCTAGGTAACTAAGCATGGCAGAACCCTAAGTGTTACACTAGACTTCGAGGGCATTACCAAGGCAAGTCAAGAGTCTAACTACCCTCTTTTCATACTCAAGAACGACACCAGTACTGGATAACCACTCCATCCCTAGAATCAACCCATAGCCCAAAAAACATAATCATTACTAACACTTAGCATAGACATTCTCAAATCCAAACAAGTCATGAATAAATGAGCCGATTCCCCAACAGGATTTGAGACAAAAAATGGGACCCTCTACTATGCTAGTTCTAAGGTGCAGAGACTCCAACTATCGAAGCAGAATTAAAAGGATGCGGTGTATAAAAACAAAGTTCTAACGGGATGATAGAAAAGAAAAGATAAACCTTTAACAGAAACGTTACCACCTCTTCTTAGGTATGCTAGTAGTGAGAGCATACAATTGCCCTCTCGATGATCTTGTCCTTTGCCCTTGTCCTTGTCCTCTAATATTTAACTACATGTCCCTTTTTACCATACTAAAGATACTCTCTCTTGTCGTGGGTTTTATTATTCTTTCACTTTGGCCTCTTTCCTTTCACCTTTTCCTCCTTCGTGGATTAAGCCATATCAACAAGTTTCTCATCCTTAGACTTGTGTCCTTTATCCTTGTTCCTACTATCCTTGTATAGCTTGTTGAAAAGTTTCTCGAAAGTTACTTCCATCGCACGGCAACCCTACAAAGCTTGAAATAAGATTAGTCGCAAGTAAAACTACTGCGGCTACAGATGGAAGTTGGACACAACTTTGCCCTCCGACATGTGTCGCATGCCTACAAACTATGGTGAAAAAGAAAGAGAGAAGTGACTCAAGGAGAAAATCAAAAGTTAGTGCATATGGCTTTGGGGAATATGCCTTTCGTAAAACAAAACTTTTCTTTAGAAAAATGCTTCTTTGTAAACGTTTTGAAAATAATTTCAAAAGGTTTTTAAAAGCTTTTTTCCCAGTCTGGTAACCTTCTTCTCTGATACCAAATGTAACACCCCACATCCATTAAGGTCACTCACAAAGGGAATGCCTTAACTTCAATGGAGCATTATGGGTACTGGAACAGAAATATTACAAGACAGACATATATAAAACAGTGGAAGGTAAAGTAGAAGTACTTCAAATCATTTATTAAATATAATTGTTTACAATAAAAGCCCGTCAACTTCCAATACCCAATTACATAGCTAAAATATCTGTCTTGCTCAAAAACAAAGAAGCATGAAAATAAATTGTAGTATTCCCCAATAAGGCAAAGCAAGCCATAGCCAAGAGGGATCCAAGCAGCACATGAAAGAGTCTTGGAGCTTGGTAAGATCCGAACAAAGATGTATTTCCACCCTGCAAACCTGGGGGGAAACGGAAGAAAAAGAGGCGAAACAAACCGGGTCAGTCATAAAGACTGAGTAAGTCCTAGTGGCTTTCAGCATAAAAACAGGTGAAGATAATATGGCATGAATAAACTAAAAGTAAACATAAGCATGATGACAAGGTAAGCTACAGGCACGATGAATCAAGTATAACATTGCAAGGTTCCCATTTAAGATGAACTAATTATAGTTTCGCAAGATTTCTATCAAGCATTCGCAAGATTTCACTGCTTCACCATTAAAATGATATCTATTTTCTCTGCACCACCTAACTAGTATCCCAACTAGTAATTTATATAAAATGATAAAATCATAACGTAATCCCAACCCCCGAAATTAAGGTTGCTTAAACGTGTACATCTATTATTTATTACCTAGATCTAATTTAGGGTATTCTATCGAGTGCTTCCTAGGTTCAACTAGGATTTATGCCACCTAGGTCCAACCTAGGGATTATGCTACCTATTGAACGCTTCTCGAATTTAGGGTTTATGCCACCTAGGTCCAACCTTGGGATTATGCTACATATGTGTGTCATACGGCCCCCAATGATTGTAGATACCTATGCTGGTCCCACCATGGGGTGTATTAAGACCCATGGTGGCGGCCCGACGCAATTCTAGAAGGCATAGGTTATACTACTGGTGCCCCCATTGCCCTGTTTATCTGCTCTGAAGTGTGTGCACGCCTGCACTCCGTTAGAACCTACACTATTGCACCCACTGCCGTCACTTTGACCACTTACAATCAGCCAAGTAATCATGCCCCACCCTGCCTAGTTTTAGGGTACCATGATACCTAATTGGATTACTGCTGAAATGGGTCCCCGTTACTAGGGTTTCCTTCCGGTTAAGTTTATGGGCCTATATATAAAGATATTACCCACCTTCCCGTGATGTACTTATCCCGCCGATTCAAGCATGCTTATTAATGGTTAAGTTTATGGGCCTATATTTACTAATATTACCCAACAACCCGATATGTACTTAACCCTCTCCGTCCATCACGTTAAGTTGGTTAAGTGTTTTCTCTTGTTTTACTTAACCCTACCACACATCATTTTATATTGGCTAAGTGTCATTCCTTGTGTTACTTAACCCTACCGCAAGCCTTGTTATACTGGCTAAGTGTCTCCCTTGTGTTAACTTAACCCCACCGCATGTCATGTCATATTGGTTAACTGTACATTGACTTAGCCCACCTACTTATCATGTTGTAACGGTCAAGTTTTACCCTCTGTTGTTACTTAACCTTACCACGCATCACGTTATTTTGGTTGGGTGTTCTCAAACCATTCAAGTTAAACCAACCCATTTAACTTAACCCTCCCATTCGTCAGATTGCATTGGTTAAGTATTTCAAATAATTCATGGCCTAACCCGCCCATGTATCATGTCGAGTTGGTTAAGTATTATCTATATGTTCAAGTTGACTTAACCCTGCCACGTGTCATGTTATATTGGTTAAGTGTCATTAGTCTAGTCATATTACTTAACCCACCCATTGGTCTGATTAACATTTATGTTGGTTAAGCCCACATTTATAAGTTTTACATGTTCTTAACTCATACCGATTAGGTCCACATTTACATGTCAAATTTCCATGTATCCCACTTAACCCTCTAACCATACCCATGTCTTATTATGGTTGATATTCCTTGATTCACTCATTATGATGAACGAATCATGACCTCTCACACTAGACTGTGCACTTTGTGGCCACTGGATTTGCCGGGCGGTTCCGGGCAGACTTACACCACAAACTGGGTCTAACCTCGTGTCATATATCGTTACGCCTATAATTCGACCTTTGACCTATCACATTAGACTGACATTTTGTGGCTACTGGATTTGCTGGGCGGTTCCGGGCAGATTTACACCACAAACTGAGTCTAACCTCGTGTCAAAGGTTTATTAATGGTCGTATTCCACCCAAAACCGCAATATCAGTTCATGCGTTTAACATATAGAAATGTTCATGATTCACGTTTTTTCCCCAAAATGTATTCCCAAATTATTATCATAATTCACAATAAGGTTATGCCAAGTTATAGCCTTTTATTAACAATACATGCCAATTACCCAAAACCCAACTTAGGCGCGTTCATATTAAACCTATACTAAGTCATAAATTATCATATATGTTTCAACTCCAAATTTTACAAAATTAACTTATGCCCAAGTTCTAGATTACATGTAAATTTTACATATGCCCAATTCGTACAAATTTACATATGTTCAATTTATGCCGTTTTACATGTATGCCAATTTTATGCCATTTTACCATGTCAAGTTCTAGCCAAAATTACATGTATCAAGTTTCATACTCAATAAACCCAAATCATGATTCATGATGTAGTTATCCCAAACTATAATCCTTTTATTACAGTACATGTCAGTTGCCCAAGTTCATAATACATGTTTATGGCAACTATCAAGTTTACGATTGCTTTCATGTTCAAATTCCCAATTCTACATATGCCTAATTAACATAAGCCCAATCTTTTGATTTAATTTACATAGTCCCAAACTCGTATGCCAATTCATGTATGCCCAAACTTGCAATTTCAATTATATTGACAATACCCAAATTTCAAATTTCATGTTATGCCATCAATTCCACCACACAAATATATCCAAATAGGTAATATACCAATATTTTCCCACATACAAATCGCACGTATATTGTAGTTTAGGCTTAGGTCTGAAATTGACCAGGGTTCATCAAAAGAAAATAAATAGGGGAAGGTAGAATTTGTATAACAATAAGTACAGAGAGAAAACTGGCATAAGAACATCGTTTCAGGCATAAAAGATAGATCTTGATAATAAAATCAATATGAATCAAGAAAAACTAATTTACAACAAGCTGAATAGATCATAGGCTTGACATGAAAATGAGAATAGAAAAGTCCCAAAACTCAAGATTCAAGAAGCAATAGATCTGAATCAATAAACATACTTAAATCCAATTCCACTTTATTCCATAGCCATATTATAATTAAATGTTTAAGTCTAAAAACAACTAGAACTTACAGAGCATGGCTAGTGAATAAGGAACTGAATTTGTTGTGGAATGTTGCAGTGACATTGTTGATTTATTGGCTTGAATCATTGTAGAAGCTTAAGTCTTCGAATTGGATTGTGTATGAAAGCTTGGGAAATTGATTAGAGACGGCGGCCATGATCAAGAGGGACCTCAGCAGCATTTTGGTGTAAGAATGATTTGATATGAATTAGGTTAGGTCTAAGGGTCAAAACAGGCCGACCGGGTCGACCTGTAAGGGGGAGGTCAACCACATGGCCGACTTATGGCATAGTTCGACCCTATTGTCGACCCTATGGTCGACCTGGGGGGGGGGGGGGGGGGGGAGGTCGACCCCCTGGTCCAGTGCTGCCTGAAAACTACTGAAACTTGTACAGGCCATAACTTCTTCATACGGACTCCGATTTTCAAAAACTCGGACTCTATTTCATGTAAAATTTCGAGACGAACGCAATGGCGTAACCCGTTTCCCTTAATTCTTATTTTAAAAATTAATTATACCCTGATTTCGAGTTTCAACATGTTATTAAAATTCGGGTTGTTACATCTTCCCTCTGACAGGGCAGTAAGCGCCCCTCCAACTCGATATATATATATATATATATATATATATATATATATATATATATATATATATATATATATATAAATGTGTGTGTGTGTGTGCACCTCCGACACACGGAGCAGGCTACATGCAGACTACTCACCCTAAGGCACTGGATCCAGCCCATACTTTTAGTCTCTCTCGGGTCACCTGAACCTTTAGCCGTACACTAAACCATTTTATATCCCGAAGTAGGGAAAATCATTTCACAACATAATAATCACAAGTACATTCAACTATAGTACTTCACATCAGCAATTCACACATATGATTAGTCACTATTAATCACATAACCTTTGAGCTCGTACGTCTCAAAGAAGGGGGTTAACTAAGAGAATAAATTCTCCGCCACCAAACAGATACATCATTAATAGCAACTAATCGAATATGTGATGGACTACAATGTAAAACCATAATACATTTCCAAATAATTTTGAAATCATCGGGTTTTAGCCCTTGAAATCCTTTCTGTTTTATAAAACATTTTTATAAAACATTCCCTATCCAAAATCGGGAATACATTTCTTTTCACTTAAGAAAAATATTATTTCAAAATTATTCATTATATTTTGAAATAAACAACATCGCTAAATATCTTACAGTCAAATCGTGAAGTGTTCCACAAGGTGTTAGCACACAGATATTTCTACCCAACCCCATGCTAAATGTAAAAGCATATTTTGCTCATAAACTGGTCGAATACAATCCAAACAGTCAATCAATCATAATCAATATCAGCAACCAAGTGTATTTGGTTCAATCACATTTCATGTTTTGGCAATTTAATTACCATCTATACATTCACAATCTAATTAAAGATTTATTCAAACTCTAATTGGTTTCAATCTCTAAAATCATTTCTTATTGATTGTTCAACTTCCTACTTTAATTGGGTTAAAGAACCAATGTCATTTAAACACAGTTCACGACAAACCCAAAATCTAATTCGATATTAAATATAAGGCTCAAAATAGACATTATATCGGCTAATATTCAATATCAAATTCTGAACCCAACGGATATCGTATTGGAATAACGATATCAGTATCTTCCAAATTCCCACAACAATATCCATATAATCACGTAATCCAATATCGAGATATTCCAAAGACTATTTCCACTCAAATCCATTCCAATTTATATAATGGAAATTTCTGGTTATATTAAAACCCTTTCCAAATCCAATTTATTTATTTAAAAATTATTGGATTTCAAATCTAGTTAATAACTAGTTCATTTTGATAAAAATATATTTTTATCTTTACAAACGTGGATTTTTTTCATCCATACAATGTAAATAATGGAGAATATTATTACAAGTGTTTTAATTCAATATTCTATGTTATGCCGAAGAAAAATAATAATAATATCTTGGTCAATTTTGTATACTATGTTGATACTGAAACGAATACAAATAAATATAGGCATGTACACAACAACCATCGTCTATTTTACGCGTTTTTTGACCCAAAATATTTATTTGAGACAAAAAATGTATAGATTTTACATAACGAAAAATGCCGTTATTCCTGGAATATCGTATAGTAGTTCTGATCCATCTAAATTATGAAGACGTTGAATTGTTGGCAATTTATTTAATGCTTAACTAATTTACAACGAACGGAACAAATTTTCGTTACGAAATTTATTCATTTACTATGTTTCGTTACCTATCTCAAAAATTATAAGGATTTCATGTTGATAGATGTTTACTAACACATAAAGGAATAAAAACTGAGTACACAAGGATAGAAGACTAAACTCCAGAAATACTCGAGCTCCAATAGGCAAATCTTCAAAGTGGAAATACTCGATCTGACCTGAGTATTTTGCTTATGATATTACACAAATTATTAATATTTTTAATAATTTTATCAAGGCCCTTTCAGTCGACTTCCATAAACAGTCATCGAACTACATTTACAAGACCTTTTCCAAATTTGATTTGGACATAATTACAAATCCAACTGTTAGATTTCAAATCTCTTATATTCGTTGGAAATCTCTTTTCGATACGAACCCAATGGTTCTGGTTTTAGGAGAATCCGACGGTCGGATCTCCCGTAATGTCAATTTGAATTCAATGGTTGAAATTCACGAATGGTCGTTGCGCGATGCATTCTATTCAGGCCAATAAATATATATAATATATATATTATATATATTTCATTGATTTACATTTAAAACATATTTTATAAATCGTTCTAAATTCGTTTTAAAAACGATTCCAACTTCCATTTCAATTTTTAATCAAAATCGAATATTCCATTAAATGATAATTTTATACATCTCATATATAAGCTAAAAATATATTTTTTATAGCTAACCAATATTTATTTCATTCACTCTTCATATATATATTATTCACATCGAATATATATTTCATATATATATATTTTTTATTCACATTCCATATATATATATATATTTTATTTACACTTCATATGTATATATTTTTCACATTTCATATATATATTATTTTCACATTTCATATATATATTTTTCACATTTCATATATATATATATATATATTATTTTCATTTCATATATATTTTTTATTAATTTCGTATATATAATTTATTCATACTTCATATATATTATTCCCATTATATATATATTATTTTCATTTCATATATATATATATATATATATATATATATTATTCACACTTCCTATATTTTTTTCACATTTCATATATATATTATTTTCACACTTCATATTTTTTTTCACATTTCATATACATATATATATTATTTTCATTTCATATATATATTTTATTCATTTCACACATATATCTTATTCATACTTCATATATATATTTTTCCCATTATATATATATGATTTTCATTTCAAATATATATTATTCACATTTCATATATATTTAATTTACATTTAAAATATATATTATCCAAATTTCATATATATTTAATTTTCATTTCAATTATATATATTATTCGCATTTCATATATATTTTATTTTCATTTCATATATATATTATTCGCATTTCATATATATTTAATTTTCATTTTAAATATATATTATTCATATTTCATATATATTTAATTTTCATTTCAAATATATATTATTCACATTCCATATATATTTTATTTTCATTTCAAATATATATTATTTTCACATCGCATATATATTTTATTTTCACAACACATATATATAATTTTCACAACGCATATATATATACACTTTTTTCACATTTCATATATATATTATATTCACATTGCATATATATGTATATATATTTTATTTTCACAACGCATATATATATATATATATTTCATCACATTTCATATATATATATATATATATATATATATATATTTGTACATCACAATCACAACACAATCAAATAAATCATCCATGGTCTGTGGACGACAGGGAGATGATCTAACAGAAAATAAATAACTGTACAAAAATATATAGTGAGAGAAGTTCTCACCTAGGTCGGTTTTAGAAATCATTTTAACAACGATTGTTTTTTTAATAAAATTAAACAGATGTTTAATTTTATCAAAAATCCAAATGGCTTTTGTTTTTCTCCTAGTCTATTCCATTGTCTAGATCCCGATTTTACGGTCCTGACGGATCTTGGTTTGTTAAATTCTATAACAGTGTGAAGAAGATATGATAGTGTAAACTTTTAATTACAATTTAATACAATTAAATTATAATAAATTTTAATAATCCTCACTTAATTGCTTTCCACGTTGGCCTCTTCCATTGATTTTTCCTAGAACGGGAAAACTGAACCGATCGAGCTCGCAACAACTTCGACACCACGTGGCGCCATCATGATGATTGGACAATGAAGCTCCGCCTGCTACCGAAGCATCGGACCTCGACTCCCCTCTGCCTTGAACGGCGGAGCTTCTGGTGGCCCCTGTGCCAAGAAAAACGGCTTTGAGCGGTTCTGTTTCATGCTAGAAATTCGCGAAATCCACATTACCAAATTCAATCACGACCGTTGAATCTCTAGATCTCACATAGATGAACAATCTTCGCTTTATATTGATGGCCTAATTCGAACTGAATGGTGAGAAATTGTAGAGTGAATTTGGGAGAATATCGCCCCTTTATTTTAGAGTCGGCGGCTGATGTTAATGAACTAGGGTTTTGGTCAAAGCTAGGGTATTTATAGTTATATATTTATTAATATTTTAATTCGTTTTAAAAGTCAAAACCGTCACGAACTCCAAATCAAACCCAACGAATGTCGCCCCTAGTTAAGTACCCCTATTCAGGACACAATGGAATATGTTTTGTAAGCCGATTCGACTGTTTCGATTAATTTTCATCAAAATTAAAATATAAATCAATATATATTTAATTTGAATGCACATTTCAATTTTCCGGGGCCATGTACTGACTCCAAAAATTATAGAAAAATAATATATAGCTTTGTTTTGATGATACGGTCATAACAAAACTAATTTCATCGAATTTGGAGACCGTTTGAAAAATGGTCATTTTCTGGTTGATTAAATTCAAACTGAATTGACCAAACACGTTTAAATTCACCACGCTTACATATTGATTCCAAAAATTATGAAAATTGGTATCAAGAAATAATTTGACATTCCGGATCCAGCAAAAATGGTTTCGTCCAAAATGGAGATCGTTTGCAGAATCGCTTTTTATTATATTATATTAAATTCCATAACGACTATTTCAAATTTTAAACTGGACATAACTTTTTATTATCGCTATGAAATCTGGATTTTTCACATTTGTTGGAAAGATATTTTTAAACAGATTCAAATATTTCTTGTATTACTGAAATCTAATTTATTTTGAATCCTGTACATTCATTTGAAATTTGAAAAAGAATTTTCAAACTGTCGCGCCGTTTCAGGCTCGTTATATAATTAAAATAAATTTATTCATTCTAACTTTATTTAAATAAATTTTTTGTTGTTATTATTTAAAATAAATCATTTTAAACATTCAAAATCCATTAAAATTGCTAAAATAAAAACTTTAAACTGGTTCTGATTTTCCGGGTTGTTACAATGTTTCACTTAATTATAAGATACGCCAGTTATTCGGAAAGACCGGTTTTAACCTATTCTGAATAATTGATACGATGATTAAAACTCGAAGATATGAAGACGGTGGTTGAAGACCGAAGATCTTCACATCGTTTGGCTGATTACTGATGTCTTGATTGGGATGTACACCAAGACGAGGTAACGAGTGGTGATAATCCAAAAGTACTTGGAGATCGAACAGATATGTGAGGGGCTTTCTCTTGTATTGGACATATGGGATGAGGAATAAGGTGCCTCCGGTTTTGTTTATACCTAGAACGGATGAAACGACCCAAACTTCCCGGCCGGCCTAAACCGAACAAGAAGACAGATTGCTTTGAGGACAAGATGCATTAGAACACAAACACTAGAACATTTCATTGCTATTACAACAATTTACATCAGAGTACAAGAATATATCTGAGTATGAATAAATATTATACAGTGGAAAAATAATATCAAAGATTAAAATACATAGCAACAAAAATTTAAAATACATAAATACAATGTACAGTGGAAAATACATCAACTATCACAACTGAAAGAAATACATGGATACAAAGCTATCTGAATATAGTTCCAACTATAATCCAGGATCCTGTGAAAAGAAATATCTGCGAAAACCAAAACTACTAGTGGCCTGTGTGGAAAATATAGGCACCCAGAGTTTAGGTTAAAACAATAAACTCCGAGTCAGTCATGAGACTGGTGTGAGAACTCAAAACATTTATTAACTTTATTTTAAAATAAAGTAAATCAAGGGACCTCTCCATATAACACGGAATGGGTTTACTCCCATGAATACTTTGAAATAAAACAATTTGCAAACAACGCAATGGCTTTTTGAAAAATGAAGCTATTATAAGACTCAGGTCCCATCTTACAATGCAACGCAAGCCGGAGGATAGAGTTTCACCTTACAATAGACAAACATGCTTGATTCGTTCTAAAACAAATCATTTTGATATTACTATAAATGCATAGTGTCGAAACAACTTCAAATATAAATCTATCAATCATAGGTGGCATAGGTACCATATGTTGTATATAACGGTGTTGTATACACAATTATATGATTTTTGTTTGATGATAACAACCAAATATATTTTATTATTAAATGTATTTGTTATTGTACTGTTTCATATATACAACACAGATAGTAATATAATATTTATATATAAATAGAATACGACTGTACAGACATTCAAATATTCACATAGTATTTTATTTAAATACAATATTTTATTTCAAACATTCAAACAGTACAACTATTCATAACTCCACTATTTGAACACATCACATTTCATATACATTTCACTATTGCACATTTCTCATCTATACATTCATTGTCACAAACATTCTTTAACTGGCACTGTTCTTGTCTTTAATCTTCTGTGTTCACATCTCTCTGTCAGTCCAATCATCATCTGCTTACCTGCCACATGAAACACACACACATAGTACACTGCAATAGAAATAAAACTAAATACATGCAAATATAAATTTTATTTTTAAAATTTAATTTTCCTTAGATTTTTGGTGTGTTTCTCATCATTTTTCATGACTTGATCTGATATGTGAATATAGAATGCGCACGATACATGTAAACACACACATGTGTATGTATATGCACATATTACAGTGCAAGGACAGAAAAATCTATTCTGTATGGCTGCATATACACACGTGTATACATATACACGTGTGCACTGCCTCGCCAATCTAGTGTGCAACTGAGGAGTAGCCACGTGGACCATCTCGACTCAGTGCACACTCAAATAGACTATGCAACATAAATGCATATATACAGGAATTCATGTCAAACCAGCAAAGTATGAAGTTCAGAAATGTGATCAAAATGTAACGACCCAGAAAATCTGAACCAATTTAAATTTTTTTAAATTGGCTAAAATAATGGATTTTAAATATTTAAAATAAATAATTTAAATAATAGAGATGAAAAGTGAGTTGAAATCGACAATTGAAAAAAAAATATAATGAATTCAAATTATAAACAAGGCCTGAAATGGCGCTGCAGTTTCAAAAATTTGAATTCAAACTTTGTCGGACTGTACCGGGTGCAAAACAAAACGGATTTGAGTGAAACCAAAAATATATAAATCTGTTAATGAATACCTTTCTAATTAATCTGAAAAATCGAATTTTCATAATGGAAAGCAAAAGTTATGGCCAAATGAATTTTCAGAAAGGTCGCTATGGAATTTATATAGCCCGTGAAATTGGCCATTTTGCATACGACCTCGGAATTCGACGAAACCACTTTTGTTGGATCCGGGATATGAAGTTATTGCTAGGTTTCAAATTTCATAATTTTTGAAGCTAGTATGTGAGCGGGGCAAAGGAAAGCGTGTTTTGATCAATTACAGTTAAATTGGATCGACCAGAAATGGGCCTTTTGCAAATGGTCTCAGAATTCGACGAAACTAGTTTTGTTGGGACCATATCATCAAAACATAGCTAGATTTATTTTTCTGGAATTTTTCGAATCAGTTTGTGGCCCTGGCAAACTGAAATGTACGTTCAAATTAAATATTGAATGTTTTATATTTTAATTTGAAGGAAAACTGACTGAAACATTCGAATGGGCCTTCGAAACATATCCCATTGTGTCCGGAATGGGGGTAAAACGCTAGGGACGATAGTCGTTGGGTTTAGATTGGTGGTCGTGTCAGAAAACCCCTTTAAAACTCCACCGGCCAATCAGAATTTTTATATAAAAAAAAGAAAATCCTTTTTTTCTCTCTCCCTGCTCAGCCGATTTCGACGATCACCATCGCTCCTCCCTTATCTCCTTCGCCGCCGCCGCTACAGGCCACCAGAGCCACCACATCCACTCGAACCGCCTCCCTCTCCTCTTCAAATCCGACCCAAGCTCCGCCTCCTCCGCCAGAATCGAACCCTCAAAGTCGGCGCCTTTAAAGTGTCGCCGTCACTCCGATCTACCACCGCATCTGACGCCGCACCCCTCCGCCGACTCGCCTCTCCCTCCTCTTCCACGTGATATCCTCCGATCATCCCAATACTGCACGGATTTCGAGAAAATCCGTAACCCTAGTTTGAACGACGGTGAAAGGAGAGGGCTTTATATATTCTGAGCTGATTTTAACACTTTTTAGTGTTGCAAACCTTCTAAAAATCATATCTTTTTCGTTCTTTAACGAAATTTGATGAAATAGGAAACATCGTGACCATGTGGACGTCTTCTACATTTAAGAAGAGACCGCGTATTTTTCTGAGCCTTCTGCTATTTTTGGTGGAGTGGAACCCAAAGTGAGATTTCTAATTTATAAACGATATGGAAAACGACGATGTATAAATTATATAGTCGATGTATGAGTTATATAAGCATTGTACACCTCATGTATAAGCGTTGTATAAGTTGTACGTTCGATGTATAAGTTATATATGCATTGTAAAAAAATATATTATATACGTGTTGAAATAAAAGTGAACTGCTATATATATATATATATATATATATATATATATATATATATATATGCCCCTCGTCCACAAACCATGGACGATATTTATTGGTTGTGATTGGTGTGAAAATTGATTGATAGCAAATGGTTGATTGTGATTGATTGTGGTTGATATTGGTTGATTGTGGTTGAAAACTACCCATTTGTGGTTGAGAAATATTTGGTTGAAACCACATAGGATTAGTTTGTGGAAATGAAATAAATATATACATGCCGCCTGCGTGCGAACTAGATGCATGATCCCCATTGTCAAAAACCGCGAGGTTTTAAGGTAGAGCGAGGAGCCGTACTAGGGACGGTCCCAGTTTTAACTACCCTGCCGTTATGCTGCCGAAATTTTGAATAATATTCATGTGTTTGAATTATTTTCATTTGCTGAAACTATATTTATTCGTTGAATAGAAAACCTTCATATGTTGAATTGAAATTCATTCGTTGATTAGAAATTCATGTGTTGAATGGTATTCGTGTTTTAAATATAAAAATCACATTTTTATCTATATATCTAAACTATAGAAAACCTTCATATGTTGAATTGAAATTCATTCGTTGATTAGAAATTCATGTATTGATTGGTATTCATATTTTGAAATAAATTGTTCTATAATAAAAATCACGTTTTTATCATCTATATGAACTACGTAAAATAATCTCGTTTTAAAATAAATTTTCTTATTATAAAAATCCTATTTTTATTACCCATATAAACTATATAAAATAATAGTGTTTTGAAAAGAATTGTTTTACAATAAAAATCACCTTTTTAGTATATACATGAATTGTTGAAATGTGAAGTATTAAAATTAGCCACTCGTTAAAATATATATGCATGAGTTGAAATATTCATTAATTAGCTAATGATATGATTTTTGCCTATGCATGCAACATTAGAATGAATGGTGTTTTTAAGCCAAATTGAATCAAATATGAAGTTGAATGGAAAATGATAAGCGATAAGAACTGTATATATGTACATGCATATTTATTGAACAGGTTATAAGTAAAGGGGCTAGAGAAGAGGAATAAAATTTTGTGCCCGACAAATAGGTACACATTTACTGTTTTGTTTGTGTGATGATTTTATGAGCCTGTTGGCTAGCCGCTTAGCCTTTTCTTTTTGAAATGAGACGCACATGTGGCTATTTGGGAATTTTCCCAGCCCTCCCGTACAAAGGAGGTTATGGCGAAATTTTCCAAAATTTAAAGGCGTTAGTGAAATATTTGAAGTGGAACCAATATAGGAATTTTTGAATGAACTATATTTATATAAATATATAAGTATAAATAAAATTAAAACGAAACGTGGCCATGCAGTTCATGATTTGAAACCGTGATTTCAAACAACTAGTGCGGGAAATCTGACCATTGGATTTTCCCGAAACCGCAACCGTTGGGTTCGCCTTGGAAATATCTTTCCAATGGCACAAACTTTGTAAAAATCCAACGGTTAGATTGTCTGGAATGTTTAATTCAAATCTGAAGAAAAACAGCACCAGAGTCGATTATATATATATATATATATATATATATATATAAGTATAATTATATTTAATCGAATAACGATGCTGTAGTTCGTATTTTGAAATCGAAACTTCAAACGATTGTACCGGGAGATCCGACCGTCGGGTTTTCCCGAAACTGGAACCGTTGGATTCGTTTTGAAAAGATCTTTCTAATGATGTAAATTTTGTGAAGATCCAACGGTTAGATTTTCAGATATGTGTGAATCAAATCTGAAGAAAAATAGCGCCAGAATCGATTATATTTATATATATATAAATATAATTATATTTAAGCGATTAACGACGCTGCAGTTCATATTTTGAAATCGAAATTTAAAACGATTGTACCGGGAGATCCGACCGTCGGATTTTCCCGAAACTAGAACCGTTGGATTCGTTTTGGAAAGATCTTTCTAATGATGTAGATTTTGTGAAGATCCAACGGTTAGATTTTCAGATATGTGTGAATCAAATCTGAAGAAAAACAGCGCCACGGCCGCGTTATGGCCCGGAGCGTCGCTTTGAATAAATTGGCTATTTTAAAATAAATAAAAATAGCGATAGATTGTTATAAAATATCATAAACGATATGGAATGGAAATAAACTGAATTTGCTCGATTTATGTGGTATTTGATGGTTGAATGTGTTTGGTGTGAAAAGTACATTAAAGAACAAAATTGGTGTTGTCGAATGATTTAACCATTGAAATAAATTGATTTGAAATTCTAAATATACGTGAATTATTTGAAAAGGCTGAGTTAATTCTCATTTCAAATAATTGACCGACGATTGAAAGTCGACGATGAAGACGGTGGTCGAAGACCGGAGATCTTCACCTCGTTTGGATGGTAACCGAGGTCCTGATTGGGAGGCTTCCCAAAATATGGATAATGAGTGGTGATCATCCAGACGTACGTGGTGATCGATGGGTTTGCGAGGTATTTAGTGCCTTCGGTTTCGTTCAGACCCAGAACGGACTTGTAAATGGATCGTGTGTCTGACATTGGATTTTATTCTGTGTTGATTGATCTCTGTTAAATATACATCTGTTTGGCGGCGGAGAATTTATTCTTTTGCTTAACGCCCTTCTCTAAAACGCACGAGCTCAGAGGTTATATATCGATGGACATCAGTCACACAGCATGAATCGCTAGTGTGGCATGCCTAAGTGGCAAATGATCAGGGCTTCTGTTGAAAAGCAAAGTCTTGTGGTGATGATCAAAGCACCGCCTGTGTGGCGTAGCTTTGTGTATAATGTGAATTCGCGAGCCTCACACCCTAGTATGAACCAGAAACGGGAGAAGGACCTCAGGGAGGGCATGCGTTTCTTTCTAGCTAAGGTGGTGTCAGTGACCTACCAGCCCTGACATTTATATACTTTTCACCTGTGTGGTTGTTGCTATTGCGAGGCGCCTCGGTTAGAACGGACGATCCGGGTCCGATGGAGCCATTCGTTGGCTCATTTACACCCCAATGGATGGGGAAACGCAGTGTTCAGGAATTTTAATCCACATCGGTGGACCGGCCCTGACGATCCAAGGGTCACTCGATCTCTGATCCTGAGGGGCGGGCTATAGCGTCTCGAATTCGGTAAGGACTATCTTTTGCCTTGGTTCATGACGGAAATCCAATTTCCAAATACGACATCGTGCGGTTTTGATTGTATACATATATATATATATATATATATATATGGCGACCTGATATATGGTACCCATGTCGTCTATGATTGATAGTTATGATTCGAAATTGTTTTTGAAACATGCAAACACTAGTAATAATATCAATTGCTTCTGTTTTATCCGTATCAAGCATATTTTGGCCGTTATAAGGTAAAAACTCTGTCCTCCGATTTGCATTGCATTGTGTGATGGGAACTGAGTCTTATAATGGCTTCATTTTTATAAAAAGCATAGCGTTGTTTCAAAGAATGATTTGTTTTAAAGCACTGGTGATCAGATGGAGTAAACCTGTTCCACAAAAGTGGCGTGGTCCTATGATTAACCATATTTCAATTGTGTTGAGTAGATTTCTCATACCAGTCCCATGACTGACTCGTAGTTTGTTTCACTTTCAAACTCGGGTGCCTCTTTTTCTACACGGGCAGCCTTGTACTCAGGTTTAGCTGGCTTCCTCTGGATAGCTGGAGCTTAAGATGGATTGCATCATTTATCTCTTTTTATGATGTTCAGCTCCTATTGTACGTATTTTGTTTGTTTCCGCTGTAGACATTTATGTATAGCTGAACTGTAATTGTACTAAGTAAGATCCTGTATACTGTGTAACTCTGATGATTACTTTTATCCAGTATATTCTATTGTTCATTATCTGGTGTATTTAGTTAATTATGTTGTGCTGTTATCTGTTTCTGTGTTATATTCCAAGGATTACCCTCGCCACCGTCAGTACGGGGTTTGGGGTCGTCTCAATTTGGTATCAGAGCTTTGGTTAAGCTTAGTGCTGGAATATAACATATTAACGAACTCGTCAGAAATAGAACCAGTAGTGTTCTAGGACGGGTAACTCTATACAGATAGGATCAGTAATATCCTAGTATGAGTAAAGCAGAATGAAATTACACCTCGATAAACACATTTACATTGAAGTATGTGTTTCTATATTTTAAAATACCTTTTCTTTGACCTAACGCTTGATCTGCTGTTTGCAGAAGTACTAGAAAAATGAGTGTCAGAAACAGGAGAAATGCAGAACCCGATCTAGAGGCTCTATTAAAGAGATATCGAAATCTGAACGGAGCACAGTTCTCAGACAATGAATCTATAATTCAGACTCAAGCTTGGATAAGTTCTGTAGAAAGAATCTTTGTGCGTATCCAGTTGAGAGATGACCAGAAACGGTTAGTAGCATCTTGGGCGCTCAAAGAAGAAGCTTTAATCTGGTGGGAAACAATCATCAAAGATAATCCAAAAGGTGATATCACCTGGGATAGATTCAAAGTGATTTTCCTAGAAAGATTTACTCCTCCCGAAGCAACTGAGCGATTATGCGATGAATTCTCTTATCTGATACAAGGTGATATGACCATTCCATAATATCATAAGAAATTCAACGAACTTTCTCACTTTGCTCCTCATCTGATTCAAGATCCAAAGAGGAAAAATCTGAGATTTATTCATGGCCTGCAAAGGAGATATCAGAATAGTGTAATGAGGAGTGTGAAGCTTCCTTTTTCAGAAATGATATACATGGCTTATCAGTATGAAGATCTCCATAAGAAAGGAATGTTGCGCGACGAAGAAGAAGTCTGTTCTAGTGACAAAGCAGAGTCGGAAACTGATATTCCTAAAGCCAGTACGAGGTCAGAGGTCAGTAAGAAGCCCAGTGCCAAGAGGAAAAGGGCTGAACCTGGGAACCAACCTGTAACGACCGCCACGTGCTCGAGTTGCAATAGACAAGGTCATTTGGCGATAAGTTGCAAATCTTGGAACCAACAAAGAAAGAATAAGTTCAAACCCAAGAAGGGATTTCAGGAGAATAGAAAGTGCAGTCAGCGCCATCAAGCTGGTCATCTTTCCAAGGCCTGCCCGCTATCTCGGAAATCTGAAGCAGTACATGTAAACGAAGTGGAAGAAGTGCCTGCATCTTCGTCTGCTTAGGAAAGGGCTGATGTTTTAGAAGGCACGCTTACTGTCAAAAACATTCCAGTCAAAGTACTGTTTGACACAGGCGCGTCATGAAGCTTCATTGCCAAAGATGTAGCTAAGAAACTGGATTTGAATTTGAAAAAGCTCAAGGAACCAATGACTGTCCAGAATCCGGTTGGGGGTTCCATTGATCTCAGTTGGGTTTGTGGAGTGCCGGTTTCCTTCTCTCGTTATCGGTTTCCTACCATTGCAGTCGTCATGAATTTTAAAGTGTTTGATCTTATCTTGGGGTTAGACTGGTTGACAAATATGAAGCTGAAGTTAAATGCGCCGACATAGTCGTAAAGGCGAGAATTAAATCAGGTGATTATATAACCATTCCCTGTGAAGGTCAGAATGCTAATAGAAAAGACTTCTGGGTAGCTTTGAATGTTTCCCCAGCACAAATAGAAAATATCCCTGAAGTTGCAGAGAATATTCCTGACCTCATCAAAGATATTCCTGTCGTCAAGAACTATGCGGATGTGTTCGAAGAAGTTGTTCGCTTACCTCCGCAGAGAGAAATAGATTTCAAGATCGCTTTAATTCCCAATGCAAGGCCAGTAGTTAATGCTATTCGAAGAATGTCCTTGAAAGAGAAGGAAGAATTAGACAATCAAACACGACAGCTAGTATGGAAGGGTCTGATCAGACCTAGTTTTCTGATTGGGGTGCAGCAGTGGTATTTGTCCCAAAATCGGACGGTACTCTACGTCTATGTGTGGATTATCGTGATTTGAACAAGCAGACCATAAAGAATAAATATCCATTGCCGCGGATTGATGATGTTGGATCGATTAAATGGCACACAAGTATTCTCAAGGATGGACCTAGCTACAGGTTTCCATCAACTTCAAATTCCCGATGAGTGTGTTCCAATGACAGCATTCAGAGGTCCCGACTTATTCTACGAGTGGTTAGTAATGTCGTTCGGCTTATGTAACGCTCCAACTTAATTCGTCGATCTGATGAATAGGGTGTTCAGAGGGGTTTTGAATAAATTTGTTCTTGTTTTTATTGAAGATATTCTAATCTTCTCTAAGTCAAAGGCCGAACATGAAAAGCATTTGGAACAGGTTCTAGAAATTCTGAGAAGGAATGTATTGAAAGCAAAGTTTTCCAAATGTATATTCTGACAAGATGAAGTAAAATTTCTAGGCCACGTCGTATCGAAAGAAGGAATTGCTGTGGATCCAAGAAAAATCACAGCTATTCAAAACTGGAAGCAGCCTAGCACCACCACTGAAGTCCGCAGTTTTCTCGGTTTGGCTAGCTATTACCGGAAGTTCGTTAAAAACTTCTCGAAGATATCTGGTCATTTAACGAAGCTTACAAAGAAGCACTCTAAATTCAAATGGACTCCAGAAAGTGAGTAGGCTTTTGAAGAGATAAAATTAAGACTAACGACTGCTCCAGTGTTAACCATCATCGATGGCAACCAGGATTTGAAAGTCTGGACTGATGCTTCTAGAGAAGGCCTTGGCGCAATGTTAATGCAGAGGGGCCAAGTGATTGCTTATGCTAGCCGTCAGCTGAAACCACATGAGAAGAACTACGTAACTCATGATCTTGAGTTATTAGCTATAGTATTCGCCTTGAAAATCTGAAGACACTATCTTCTGGGTGAGAGATTCGAACTGTTTACAGATCACCAATCGTTAAAGTATCTATTCACACAGAAGGACCTAAATCTGAGGCAACAACGTTGGCTAGAGTTTCTCGCAACATATGACTTTGAAATTATATACACTCCAGGGGGCCAGTTTTATTATCACGACTTCATTTCTAGATAAAATATCTGCTCTTCAGAAGGATGATCACATTATTCAGAAGATCAGAGACATAATTCAACAAGGCGTACCCTTGAGTTTTCAAGTTGATAATGATGGGATTCTAAGGCTCAAAGGTCGAATTTGTGTCCCTAACATTCCTGAGCTTCGCAAGGAAGTTCTGGATGAATGCCACAAGTCAAATCTTAGTATCCATCTGGGAGTAAGCAAAATGTACAATGACATCAAACGTACTTTCTGGTGGAAGTCGATGAAGAGGGACATTTCCTTATATGTTAGCCGATGCCCTACTTGCCAACTAGTCAAAAGCAACCAACAGAAACTGGCTGGATTATTGCAACCGCTCGACGTTCCTGGTTGGAAGTGGGAGCATATTTCCATGGATTTCATTGATGGTCTGGCCAGAACCAGAAAGGGAAATGACAGTATTTGGGTGATCGTAGATCGCTTCACGAAGACCGCCCATTTCATACCTGTCAGATCAAACAGAACTGCTCAGAGTCTGGCGCAGATTTACTTCAAGGAAATAGTTAGACTACATGGAGTGCCGCTCAGTATAGTCGGTGATAGAGATACAATATTTACTAGTAAATTCTGGGAGGCATTTCAGGTAGAACTGGGAACAAAACTGAACTTGTGCACCGCCTATCATCCTCAGACAGATGGTCAGACTGAGAGGGTGAATCGTATTTTAGAAGATCTATTTCGGGCTTGTGTTCTAGATTTCGGTGGATCATGGGAAGACCATCTGCATTTGGCTGAATTCTCTTATAACAATAGCTACCAGTCGAGTCTGACAATGTCGCCATTCGAAGCATTATATGGTAGACCATGCCGATCTCCTGCTTGTTGAGTTGAACCCGGTAATAGGCTTGTATTGGGGCCAGATTTGATCCGAGAAGCTGCCAACAAAGTCGATTTTATTAAGAAGCGATTACTGGCCGCTCAAAGCCGACAAAAGAGTTATGCCAATAGAAGAAGAAGGGATATATCCTTTGCTGTTGGCGACTATGTATATTTGAAAGTATCGCCGATGAGAGGAGTTATCCGGTTCGGTAAAACTGGAAAGTTGGCGCCCAAATTCATTGGTCCGTTTCCTATTCTGGAACGGATAGGAACTCTCTCTTATAGGGTCAAACTGCCTGATTGGTTGCCTGGTGTTCATGATGTATTTCACATATCTCAACTTCGAAAGCACGTTCATGATCCAGACTTGATAGTGGAGGAAACAGCTCAATAGGATATTGAAATTACTCCAGAATTAGCTGTGAGAAGAGAGCTGCTAAAGATTATCGGCAAAGAAACCAAAGAGCTGAGGAACAAGAAGGTTCACTTAGTCAAAGTGCAATGGAGTGGAGATCCGTGAGATTGTACTTGGGAAACGGAGGAGAGCATTCAGAAAACCAATCCTAGATGCCGAGTGGATCTCTCTGATTGACTCCGGTGCAAGGTACATTTACCATACTTTGCATTACCAATCAGTTCTCTACTCTGTTGTTATTTTCTTTCCATGGATGTGCACTTTTAATTCTATAGTCTGAACGATTTTAAAAGAATATAGGAATTGATTGGTATGATTTTGAAAAGTTAAAACAATTTGATTGTTGGTTGTGTTGTGTGATTGTAGATTTATCAAACCACTTTCGACTTTGTTCCTTTTCGGGGACGAGAAGTTTTAAGTGGGGGAGATTGTAACGACCCAGAAAATCTGAACCAATTTAATTTTTTTTTAAATTGGCTAAAATAATGGATTTTAAATATTTAAAATAAATATTTTAAATAATAGAGATGAAAAGTGAGTTGAAATCGACAATTGAAAACGAATATAATCAATTCTAATTATAAACAAGGCCTGAAATGGCGTTGCAGTTTCAAAATTTGAATTCATACTTTGTCGGACTGTACCGGGTGCAAAACAAAACGGATTTGAGTGAAACCAAAAATATTTAAATCTGTTAGTGAATACCTTTCTAACGAATCTGAAAAATCGAGTTTTCATAACGGAAAGCAAAAGTTATGGCCAAATGAATTTTCAGAAAGGTCGCTATGGAATTTATATAGCCCGTGAAATTGGCCATTTTGCATACGACCTCGGAATTCGACGAAACCACTTTTGTTGGACCTGGGATGTGAAGTTATTGCTAGGTTTCAAATTTCATAATTTTTGATACTAGTATGTGAGCAGGGCAAAGGAAAGCGTGTTTTGATCAATTACAATTAAATTGGATCGACCAGAAATGAGCCTTTTTGCAAACGGTCACAGAATTCGACGAAACTAGTTTTGTTGGGACCGTATCGTCAAAACATTGCTAGATTTATTTTTCTGGAATTTTTCGAATCAGTTTGTGGCCCTGGAAAATTGAAATGTACATTCAAATTAAATATTGAATGTTTTATATTTTAATTTGAAGGAAAACTGACTGAAACATTCGAATGGGCCTTCGAAACATATCCCATTGTGTTCGGAATGGGGGTAAAATGCTAGGGACGACAGTCGTTGGGTTTAGATTGGTGGTCGTGTCAGAAAACCCCTTTAAAACTCCACCGGCCAATCAGAATTTTTATAAAAAAAAAAAAGAAAATCCTTTTTTTTTTCTCTCTCCCCGCTCAGCTGATTTCGACGATCACCATCGCTCCCACCTTCTCTCCTTCGCCGCCGCCGCTACAGGCCACCAGAGCCGTCGCCGCCACATCCACTCGAACCGCCTCCCTCTCCTCTCCAAATCCGACCCAAGCTCCGCCTCCATCGACGCCTCCTCCGCCAGAATCGAACCCTTAATGTCAGCGCCTTTAAAGCCTCGCCGCCGCTCCGATCTGCCACCGCATCTGACGCCGCACCCCTCCGCTGACTCGCCTCTCCCTTCTATTCCACGTGATATCCTCCGATCATCCCAATACTGCACGGATTTCGAGAAAATCTGTAACCCTAGTTTGAATGACGGTGAAAGGTGAGGGCTTTATATATTCTGAAATGATTTTAACACTTTTTAGTGTTGCAAACGTTCTAAAAATCATATCTTTTTCGTTCGTTAACGAAATTTGATGAAACAGGAAACATCGTGACCGTGTGGACGTCTTCTACATTTTAGTAGAGACCGTGTATTTTTCTGAGCCTTCTGCTATTTTTGTTGGAGTGGAACCCAAAGTGAGATTTCTAATTTATAAACGATATGGAAAACGACGATGTATAAATTATATAGTCGATGTATGACTTATATAAGCGTTGTACACCTCATGTATAAGCGTTGTATAAGTTGTACGTTCGATGTATAATTTATATATGCATTGTAAAAAAAAAAATATGTGTTGAAATAAAAGTGAACTGCTATATATATATATATATATATATATATATATATATATATATATATATATACACGCCCCTCGTCCACAAACCATGGACGATATTTATTGGTTGTGATTGGTGTGAAAATTGATTGATAGCAAATGGTTGATTGTGATTGATTGTGGTTGATATTGGTTGATTGTGGTTGAAAACTACCCATTTGTGGTTGAGAAATATTTGGTTGAAACCACATAGGATTAGTTTGCGGAAATGAAATAAATATATACATGCCGCCTGCGTGCGAACTAGATGCATGATCCCCATTGTCAAAAACCGCGAGGTTTTAAGGTAGAGCGAGGAGCCGTACTAGGGACGGTCCCGGTTTTAACTACCCTGCCGTTATGCTGCCGAAATTTTGAATAATATTCATGTGTTTGAATTATTTTCATTTGCTGAAACTATATTTATTCGTTGAATAGAAAACCCTTATATGTTGAATTGAAATTCATTCGTTGATTAGAAATTCATGTGTTGAATGGTATTCGTGTTTTAAATATAAAAATCACATTTTTATCTATATATCTAAACTATAGAAAACCTTCATATGCTGAATTGAAATTCATTCGTTGATTAGAAATTCATTGGTTGATTGGTATTCATATTTTGAAATAAATTGTTCTATAATAAAAATCACCTTTTTATCATCTATATGAACTACGTAAAATAATCTCGTTTTAAAATAAATTGTCTTATAATAAAAATCCTATTTTTATTACCCATATAAACTATATAAAATAATAGTGTTTTGAAAAGAATTGTTTTACAATAAAAATCACCTTTTTATTATATACATGAATTGTTGAAATGTGAAGTATTAAAATTAGCCACTCGTTAAAATAAATATGCATGAGTTGAAATATTCATTAATTAGCTAATGATATGATTTTTGCCTATGCATGCAACATTAGAATGAATGGTGTTTTTAAGCCAAATTGAATCAAATATGAAGTTGAATGGAAAATGATAAGTGATAAGAACTGTATATATGTACACGCATATTTATTGAACAGGTTATAGCAAAGGGGCTAGAGAAGAGGAATAAAATTTTGTGCTCGACAAATATGTACACATTTACTGTTTTGTTTGGGTGATGATTTTATGAGCCTGTTGGCCAGCCGCTTGGCTTTTTCTTTTTCTTTTTGAAATGAGACGCCCGTGTGGCTATTTGGGAATTTTCCCAGCCCTCCCGTACAAAGGAGGTTATGGCGAAATTTTCCAAAATTTAAAGGCGTTAGTGAAATATTTGAAGTGGAACCAATATAGGAATTTTTGAATGAACTATATTTATATAAATATATAAATAAAAATAAAATTAAAACGAAACGTGGTGGTGCAGTTCATGATTTGAAACCGTAATTTCAAACAACTAGTGCGGGAAATCCGACAATTGGATTTTCCCGAAACCACAACCGCTGGGTTCGCATTGGAAATATCTTTCCAATGGCACCAACTTTGTAAAAATCCAACGGTTGGATTGTATGGAATGTTTAATTCAAATCTGAAGAAAAACAGCGCCAGAATCGATTATATATATATATATAATTATATTTAATCGAATAATGACGCTGCAGTTTGTATTTTGAAATCGAAACTTCAAACGATTGTACCGGGAGATCCGACCGTCGGGTTTTCCCGAAACTGGAACCGTTGGATTCGTTTTGAAAAGATCTTTCTAATGATGTAAATTTTGTGAAGATCCAACGGTTAGATTTTCAGATATGTGTGAATCAAATCTGAAGAAAAACAGCGCCAGAATCGATTATATATATATATATAATTATATTAAATCGAATAACGACGTTGCAGTTCGTATTTTGAAATCGAAACTTCAAACGATTGTGCCGGGAGATCCGACCTTCGAATTTTCCCGAAACTGGAACCGTTGGATTCGTTTTGAAAAGATCTTTCTAATGATGTAAATTTTGTGAAGATCCAATGGTTAGATTTTCAGATATGTGTGAATCAAATCTGAAGAAAAACAGCGCCACGGCCGCGTTATGGCCCGGAGCGTCGCTTTGAATAAATTGGCTATTTTAAAATAAATAAAAATAGCGATAGATTGTTATAAAATATCATAAACGATATGGAATGGAAATAAACTGAATTTGCTCGATTTATGTGGTATTTGATGGTTGAATGTGTTTGGTGTGAAAAGTATATTAAAGAACAAAATTGGTGTTGTCGAATGATTTAACCATTGAAATAAATTGATTTGAAATTCTAAATATATGTGAATTATTTGAAAAGGCCGAGTTAATTCTCATTTTAAATAATTGACCGACGATTGAAAGTCGAAGATGAAGACGGTGGTCGAAGACCGGAGATCTTCACCTCGTTTGGATGGTAACCGAGGTCCTGATTGGGAGGCATCCCGAAATATGGATAATGAGTGGTGATCGTCCAGACGTATGTGGTGATCGATGGGTTTGCGAGGTATTTAGTGCCTCCGGTTTCGTTCAGACCCAGAATGGACTTGTAAATGGACTGTGTGTCTGACATTGGATTTTATTCTGTGTTGATTGATCTCTGTTAAATATACATCTGTTGGGCGCAGAGAATTTATTCTTTTTGCTTAACGCCCTTCTCTGAAACGCATGAGCTCAGAGGTTGTATATCGATGGACATTAGTCGCATGGCATGAATCGCTAGTGTGGCATGCCTAAGTGGTAAATGATCAGGGCTTCTGTTGAAAAGCAAAGTCTTGTGGTGATGATCAAAGCACCGCCTGTGTGGCGTAGCTTTGTGTATAATGTGAATTCGCGAGCCTCACATCCCGGTATGAACCAGAAACGGGTGAAGGACCTCAGGGAGGGCATGCGTTTCTTTCTAGCTAAGGTGGTGTCAGTGACCTACCAGCCCTGACATTTATATACTTTTCACCTATGTGGTTGTTGCTGTTGCGAGGCGCCTCGGTTAGATCGGACGATCCGAGTCCGATGGAGCCATTAGTTGGCTCATTTACACCCCAAAGGGTGGGGAAACGCAGTGTTCAGGAATTTTAATCCACATCAGTGGACCGACCCTGACGATTCAAGGGTCACTCGAGCTCTGATCCTAAGGGGCGGGCTAGAGCATCTTGAATTCGGTAAGGACTATCTTTGGCCTTGGTTCATGACCGAAATCCAATTTCCAAATACGACATCGTGCGGTTTTGATTATATATATATAGCGACATGATATATGGTACCCATGTCGTCTATGATTGATAGTTATGATTCGAAATTGTTTTTGAAACATGCAAACACTAGTAATAATATCAATTGCTTCTGTTTTATCCATATCAAGCATGTTTTGGCCGTTATAAGGTAAAAACTCTATCCTCCGGTTTGCGTTGCATTGTGTGATGGGAACTGAGTCTTATAATGGCTTCATTTTTATAAAAAGCATAGCGTTGTTTCAAAGAATGATTTGTTTTAAAGCACAGGTGATCAGATGGAGTAAACCCGTTCCACGAAAGTGGCGTGGTCCTGTGATTAAGCATATTTCAATTGTGTTGAGTAGATTTCTCATACCAGTCCCATGACTGACTCGTAGTTTGTTTCACTTTCAAACTCGGGTGCCCCTTTTTCTACACGGGTAGCCTTATATTCAGGTTTAGCTGGCTTCCTCTGGATAGCTGGAGCTGAAGATGGATTCTATCATTTATCTCTTTTTATACTGTTCAGCTCCTATTGTACATATTTTGTTTGTTTCCGCTGTAGACATTTATGTATAGCTGAACTGTAATTGTACTAAGTATGATCCTGTATATTGTGTAACTCTGATGATTACTTTTATCCAGTATATTCTATTGTTCATTAGCTAGTGTATTTATTTAATTCTGTTCTGCTGTTATCTGTTTCTGTGTTATATTCCAAGGATTACCCTCGCCACCGTCAGTACGGGGTTTGGGGTCGTCTCACAAATACTAATTCAGGTGTCATGGTTGAATACAACATTGCACAACAGATCCAATCGAATGTGCCAACACAAAGTCAAAGCAGCATACATGAAAAAAATAGTGAAGAATTACACAGAATGCGTGTACATGTGGCATATAACAGTGGTGAAGTAAGCATGTATGGGTAAAGCAGTATGTTCAAATGCATATGGAGCACATGGAAAATGAAGTGCAGCATCATAAAGTGGTCGAGCAATCATAGTGAAGTGCAAATAAACAAAGAAGACATATAGTGGTAACAACAATATTGAAGAGTACCAAACATGCAGCAAACAACAAAGTTCTTGTAGAAGCCAGGGTGAATCTTGTTTTAAAATAGTTGTCATAGAACTCAGGGGACAATGCACTATGGTGATACTCTGAAGTCCTCAAGACAACAAATATCACAGGGTGACAATAACAAGTGTGTGCAAGTCTTGATATGTACACATCATCTACAAACAATGTTTCATGGGTGAACAAGAAACCATTTCCCAAACCCACTGGAGTCATCTCAATGATCATTCAAGATAGCTTATATTTCATGAGAGTCAAACTAATGGTGAAATGACACAAGTGCAAAATGAATGTACCAAATATATGTGCTAAAAGGATCATGCCCAGTCACGTGTGATGAACAAATCCAATAAGAGTCTCAAGGAATCGCTGAAGTATAAAAAGAAATGTATTGGCAGCTTTTAACTGATTCCAGAATTGCTCAAAAAATTTATGGCAACAAATCTCATCAGCAAAGACATTCAAAGCAGTAGAAATCACTCAATAACAAATTTGGCAAAGAGATTAATATGCAAAGCTTTTCCAGATTTTCAGCTAACATATTAGCCATGATTTTAAATTGTTTTCTTTTACAAAACACAATCACTATTTGGGCAAGAGAGAATTTGAGAAAATTCTATATTCAGGCAAGAAACATTCAATTACTTCCAAGAATACACAAGGTCTCCTTGGCATATTTTTTAATAAATTCAATCAGGGAATTAAATGTCAAGCAAGCATTTCAAATTAAGGCAATAATTTGAATTTCTGCAATTATCACAAATTATTTTCCAGAAATCAATTTTGGGATGAAACAAAGTTAAATGGCAAGAAACTTATCAAGCAATTTTGGTATGAATTCAAGTGTCAATCAAGTGTGGACATGCAAGCAAATCATTTATCATTTGTTTCCAATTTTTAGAATCAATCAGAGATTTAAGGAAGAGCAAAAAATCACCCAGGTTCACAAATTGGTCATGGCATGATTTTATCAAGGGGCTATTATTTTTCCATATTGAATGAAGACCAAGATTCATGTCCAGATACATCATACACAAATCAAGGCAACCAAAAGGGGATTCATTCAAAATCAAAGCCGTGAATATCATCACTCTAAATTGAGACCAAAGGAAATCACGCAATCAATCAGTGCAAGTCATATAGTGAAATCAGAGGATTAGGGTTTGTATTTAACCCTATATAAACACCCATTACATCATAGGCATAGAAATCGAAAAACCACAAATCAATTCAAGAGGAATTCAAAGTTATAAAATACAGAGAACTCACATCTTTTTCCAACATATTTTCGATCAAGAGCCAGAGAGAGGAATCCCAAATTGAAGCATCAGAAAACAACACCACTCGAAGTTCAACCAAGATTAAATCTTTTTTGCAATTCATCAATCAGATCAATTTGGGAATTCAAGGAGAAAACCGTAGCCCCAATTCTTTTTACTGCCGCCATATCTCAACAAACAAAAGTGATCGGGGACAAATGAGTAAGGGTGGAACCATCTTTAAAATGGTCGGCCAAGTCAATGTGTTTAAAGGAGAGGTTTAATTTTCATTTAAATCTAGGGTTTTATCTATTTTCTTGTTTTATTATATTTAATTTGTGTTGTAAACCAATCCAAACAGTTTCTAGGTCTGTAAAATCTAGGAAACCTGTTAGGGTGTTAACTGACAGTTTACTAGAGTCTGTAAAATCTAGGGTTATGGATTACGAGTTTGTAATTCGAGAAAATCTGGTCGAGGGGATATCGGTCAGTCTGGGGATTTTGAGCGTAGGGTTAGTACAGGAGCAAGGAGTGCGAGTTTACATGGTCTTGTAAGCGGGATTTGTTCTATCACCTAGTAGAAACCTTAGGAATGCAGAAATAGGCAGGATTTTGCTAAAATTGGGTATATCTTGTGTCATTTACTTTCTGCATTTTTATTTCTGTTGCATTCTATGTTCTGTGATTTTTTAATATCCTGTAAAAACTGTGATAAACCCTATTCACCCCTCTCTAGGGTTAATCTAGATCCAACAAGTGGTGTCAAAGCCTGGTACTTTCTAGAGTCATGGGTAACCCTAGTTATCAGTTCACCGAGAGTCAGTCCAGTAATATACCACCTATTTTCAATGGAACGGATTTTTTAAATTGCAAATTAAAAATGAAAATTTATATAAAATCTGTTCATATTAAATATTGGAATATTATTATTAATGGAGGAGATCTGTCAGAAAAAAAGTGCAAAGCTATCAATACTCGTGCTATGAACATTATTTTTTCTTGCCTTAGTATTGATCAATTTAAACTTGTCTCCTGTTGTTTAACTGTGTAGGAAGTATGGAGAACTCTCAATGCAAATTACAGATGAAATGACAAAAACTGCTCAAATCCCCACAAGGACAATTCAAGTTCATAATTTTGCCTGACAGGATTTAACAAGGATGAATCTGAAGATGGAGACTCAACAGACGATGAGACAAGAGATTACTCATATGAAGATTTGGTTCATTTGTACTGAATTAAAAAAAGATGTTGATAGTCTCAAATCTAAAAATAAAACTCTTAAATATGAAAAACTTGAGTTGATCACAAAAAATAACATTTTAGAATTAAAGCTTGAAAATGTCAGAAATTTAGAAAATTCAGACTGCAAAAATTGTTTCAATTTCAGATCTGATTTTGTTCAACAAAATGAAGATCTGAAGAACCTTGAAAATGAAATCATGCTTTTAAAAGAAAAAGAGAATTAACTAATTTGTAGAAATAATATTTTACAAAAGGAATTAGATAATCTCAAGGCATTTGAAAACTTAGAATTTGAAATTTTTGAAAGAGAGAGCATGCTGAAAACTGAATCTATTTTGAAAGAACTTGAAAAGGAGATCGGAAAATTCAAGTGTTCTGAAAAACAACAATTTGAAAAACAAATTCAGTTTGAATCTGATATTTCTGAATCCAAGACCAAAATTAAACTTCTTGAAAATGAAAATTTGGCTCTGAAACAAAATGATAATGAAAGGAGAAAGATTAGTATTAACCATTGTTCATATCTAATGAAAGAAAATTCTAAAATTAAATCCAAAATCAACGATCTTGAATTGAGCTTAAAGCATTTTTCAACTGGAGAAAAATCATTGAATATACTGTTGAAAAATCAATTTTCTTCTAGAAATAGGAATGGTCTTGCCTTTGGAAAATGTGATGAATTTGAAAAGAGAAGTTCAAATGATGTTAAAAATCCTTCAAATCATTTTGGAAATATTCATCTTGAAAATTTGAATTCAAATAATTTCAAAGGGTTTTTAAATCGAAAGCGAATTGAGAATTTGCTTAATAATAATCCATTTAAACCATTTTGGACGCCAAAAAGAAATACAATGAATTCATCAAAATTCAGACATATTTGGGTCCCTAAAGGTACTTTGGTGAATTCTGATGGATTGTTATATAAATAAGCTTGGGTACCAAAACATATGAATACAACTGTGAGTGGTTTTATTAATTTTGTTAAACCGCTTGATCCTTTAAACTGTTATGTACCGAAGGAGGCTGAGGAACTGATGTGCTGAAAGGAAATTTGAAATCAAGTTGGTCTATAATTTTGTATCATTTACAGTTCCTTTAGCCAAGATCTGATGAGTTAGAGATTCTATTGTTTACATCGATTTCAGGTATAACCTCTACACTCATCTTTGTAAATATTTTTCTTTTTCTTTGTGTATTCCTCCTTCTACCCTTCTGGATTTTTTTTTTGATTTTTCTTAGTTGATATGTCACTGTCATATCATTGTAACTTCTTTTGGGCTTCATTAACTTCCAATTGCAGTATTCATGATCTTATGGAAATTTGCTTTATTTAAATAAAACTCTAATGTCTTTAATAATTACCAAATCTTGAATATAAACTTGAAAATATCTACAATTTTTTTTTAGTTTATTTTCTGATTTTTGAATTCATAACAGTGCTGAAGTATTCATGTCATATCTTGAACACTGTTAATTTGGATTCTGAATTTTTGAAGATTTGAATATTTAATGAAATTTCACACACCTCTGCTATTCTAAATTTCTTCTAATTATTTTAGAAAATCTTGAAATATTATACTCATTACAACACTTTTCTATTTATCAGTTGTGATAATTTCATTGATTTTCAGATTGGTTTGGAAATATTGAACGTCTTGAATCACATTGTTTACATCTTGAAATTCACTGTCATTCATGATCATCTAGTTTAGATTATTTGTTTGTTTGAAATCATCTTGAAATTTCTAATATTTTGAATCTCACATACCTCTCAGATCTGAAATTATTAATCATGTGTGATTGATCCATTGTATCTCATGTCTTACATTTGTTCATGTGATTTCGGATAAACCATTATTTATGGATCATGAATTATTACTCAATCTTGATGTAATTATTCTAAAAAAATTCTTGTGTCATTATCAGAAAGTACTTGTGAAAAATTCTTTGAAAATCTGGTTTTAAATCTCTTGGTTATTTCATCGTTACTTGATTTAAATATTTGTTTGTTTAAAATCATTTGAAATTATTGATTTATTGAATCACGCACATATCTTGGATCTAAAATTTATAATCTGGTGTGATTGATTCATTGAATCCTGATATCTTCACATTCCTACAAACGATTTCAAATAAACTATATTTCATAATCTTGGATCATGAAACATCTTTTGAGACCATCAGAAATATCTTGACAAGTCTGCTTTAAAATTGATATCATGCTGCTCTGATTAAAAGAAGTTGATTTGTAAATATTTTTTGATGACTGCTTGATTTGGTATCAAAGGTTTACCATGCTCTGATAGATGGAATATGTGTGATTGAGTTGCTTGCTTTGTAATTAAATTTTTGTTCACTAAGATACCCTTGTTTAGCCAACAGTGTCATATTAAAATCCTTATTTGCATAGACAACAGGTGGTATCAGATTAGGAAATGCTGAATTTTTTTTGATCTTATTCTCATTCTATATGTATTTTTTGTCCTGTATATATCTCTCTAAATTCCTATTGTACTTGATTTTCAATTTTAAAATTATTTATTATTTATTCATTCAGAAATTGAAATCAATATCCAAATTGAACTGTATTTATAATTTATCAAAAATTATTATTAGATTTTGAAATTTTGATGAATTATGACTGCAGTATATTTCACAACAAGAGGAGATTTTATTTAGATTTTCATGATGGTTGAACATTTATTATAATATCTTTGAATTGGCGATTATTTCACGACCATCTCCTTTATCTATCATCATTCTACCATCCATGATAATTTTATATAAATGTGGAGAGTTAATATGTTTTAAAATCTTTTTGAATAAACAGTGGAAATATTTGTGATAGAAATTGGACTATGTTATTATTCAGAATTAGCGATAATTGAAAATTTTAAATGATCCCAGTACAGTCAAGCATATTTCATAATATAATTAATTTAGAAATTTATTTCACAGTCCATTTCTGTACCTACCACATTTCTATCATTCATATTGTTTTTATATACCGAGGAATTTTTTTCTTTTTGAACCAATAAAAAATGATAAATATAATTAATGTATAAGTGTGTCTCTAACCTCATTTAAAAATCCAAGCTCTGGTCATGCATGGTTAAGAGACAACTTATAATTTAAGCTGCGACAGACAGGAATATAATATTTATATTTAAATAGAATACGACTGTACAGACATTCAAATATTCACACAGTATTTTATATAAATATAATATTTTATTTCAAACATTCAAACAATACAACTATTCATAACTCCACTATTTGAACACATCACATTTCATATACATTTCACTACTGTACATTTTCTCATCTATACATTCATTGTTACAACACTCTTTAACTGGCACTGTTCTTGTCTTCACATCTCTTTGTCAGTCCAATCATCATCTGCTTACCTGTCACATGAAACACACTTACAGTACACTGCGATAGAAATAAAACTAAATAAATGCAAATATAAATTTTATTTTTAAAATTTTATTTGTCTTAGATTTCTGGTGTGTTTCTCATCGTTTTTCATGACTTGATCTGATATGTGAATATAGCATGCGCACGATAGATGTATACACTCACATGTGTATGTATATGCACATATTACAGTGCAGGGACAGGAAAATCTATTCAGGATGGTTGCATATTCACACATGTGCATATATATATATATATATATATATATATACTTGTGTACTACCTCGCCAATCCAGTGTGCAACTGAGGAGTAGCCACGTGGACCATCTTAACTCAGTGCACACTCAAATGGACAGTGCAACAGAAATGCATATATACAGGAATTCAAGTCAACCCAGCAAAATATGAAGTTCAGAAATGTGATCAAATACAAATTCAGGTGTCATGGCTGAATACAACATTGCACAACAGATCCAAGTGAATGTTCCAACACAAAGTCAAAGCAGCATACATGAAAGAAAAACCAGTGAAGAATTACACAGAATGTGTGTACAAGTGGCATATAACAATGGTGAAGCAAGCATGTATGGGTAAAGTAGTATGTTCAAATATGGAGCTCATGGAAAATGAAGTGCTGCATCATAAAGTGGTCGAGCAATCATACTAAAGTGCAAATCAGTAAAGAAGACACAATATTGAAGAGTACCAAACATACACCAAACAACAAAGTTCTTGTAGAAGCGAAGGTGAATCTTGTTTTAAAATGGTGGTCAGAGAACTCAGGGGACCATGCACTGTGATGATACTCTGAAGTGCTCAAGACAACAAATATCACAGGGTGACAATAAAAAGTGTGTACAAGTCTTGATATGTACACATCATCTACAAACAATGTATCATGGGTGAACAAGAAACCATTTCCCAAACCAACCGGAGTCATCTCAAATGATCATTCAAGGCAGCTTATATTTCATGAGACTCAATCTAATAGTGAACCAACACAAGTGCAAAATGAATGTACCAAATATATGTGCTAAAAGGATCATGCCCAGTCATGTGTGATGAACAAATCCAGTAAGAGTCTCAAGGAATCACTGAAGTATAAAAAGAAATGCATTGGCAGCTTTTAATTGATTCCAGAAATGCTTAATTTTTTTTATGGCAACAAATCTCATCAGCAAAGACATTCAAAGCAGTAGAAATTACTTAATAACAAATTTGGCAAAGAGATTAATGTGCAAAGCTTTTCTAGATTTTCAGCTAACATATTTGGCATGATTTTAAATTGTTTTCTTTTACAAAACACAATCACTATTTGGGCAAGAGAGAATTTGAGAAAATTCTGTATTCAGGCAAGAAAATTTCAATTACTTCCAAGAATACACAAGGTCTCATCGGCGTATTTTTTAACAAATTCAATCAGGGAATTAAATGTCAAGCAAGCATTTCAAATTAAGGCAACAATTTGAATTTCTGCAATTATCACAAATTATTTTCCAGAAATCAATTTTGGGATGAAACAAAGTTAAATGGAAAGAAACTTATCAAGCAATTTTGGTATGAATTCAAGTGTCAATCAAGTGTGGACATGCAAGAAAATCATTTATCATTTGTTTCTAGTTTTTAGAATCAATCAGAGATTTAAGGAAGAGCAGAAAATCATCCAGGTTCACAAACTGGTCATGGCATGATTTTAATCAAGGGGATATTATTTTTCCAGATTAAATGAAGGCCAAGATTCATGTCCAAATACATCATACACAAATTAAGGCAACCAAAAGTGAATTCACTCAAAATCAAAGCCGTGAATATCATCATTCTAAATCAAGACCAAGGGAAATCACGCAATCAATCAGTGCAAGTCACATAGTGAAATTAGAGGATTAGGGTTTGTATTTAACCCTATACAAACACCCATTACATCATAGGCATAGAAATCGAAAAACAAAAAAAATCAGTTCAAGAAGAATTCAAATTTATAAAATATAGAGCACTCACATCTTTTTCCTACGTGTTTTCGATTAAGAGCCAGAGAGAGGAATCCCAAATTGAAGTATCAGAAAACAGCACTACACGATGTTCAACCAAGATTAAATCTTTTCTGCAATTCATCAATTGGACTGATTTGGGAATTCAAGGAGAAAACCCAACCCTTAATTCTTTTTACTGCCGCCATTTCTTTACAAACAAATGTGATCGGGGACAAATGAGTAAGGGTGGAACCATCTTTAAAATGGACGGCCAAGTCAATGTGTTTAAAGGGGAGATTTAATTTTCATTTAAATCTAGGGTTTTATCTATTGTCTTGTTTTATAATTTTTAATTTGTGTTGTAAACCAATCCGAATAGTTTCTAGGTCTGTAAAATCTAGGAAACCAGTTATGGTGTTATCTGGCAATTTACTAGAGTCTGTAAAATCTAGGTTAAGGATTACGAGTTTGTAATTCGAGAAAATCTAATCAAGGGGATATCGGTCAGTCTAGGGAATTTGAGCGTAGGGTTAGTACAGGAGCAGGGAGTGCGAGTTTACATGGTCTTGTAAGCGGGATCTGTTTATCACCTGGTAGAAACCATAGGAATGCAGCAGTAGGCAGGATTTGGCCAAAGCTGGGTATATCTTGTGTCATTTACTTTCTGCATTTTTATTTCTGCTGCATTCTGTGTTCTATGATTTTTTAATATCCCATAAAAAACTGTGATAAGCTCTTTTCACACCCACCCTCTAGGTTTAATCTACATCCAACACCATATATTATGTCGCCATACTAGTTTTACAACTAAAACCGAGAAGTGTCGTATTGGAAATTGGATTTCCGTCATGAACCAAGGCAAGGGATCTCTCCTTTTGATTCGAGACAATCCAGCCTGCCATGTCTCGGGATTCAGCCGCAACTGCACCTGGGATCTGGCAGGGCCGGTCCACAGTTACTTTAGTGAATTGGCAATTCCTGAACAATACGTTTCCCTTCCCAATAGGGCATAACATCTGGTCAGTATGTCGACCATATCAAGAGCCACTAGGGACTCAAATCTGAGGCACCTCACTTTCCAACATCCGCATAAGTAAAATGTCCGGGCTCCATACCATGACATCACTCCTAGCTAGAAAGAAACGCATACACTCACTGTGGTCCCTTATCCCGTTTCTAGTTCATAACGGGGTGTGAAGCTTGCGAATTAACGCTACACAAAGATGCACTATTTAAAGTTTGATCATCATCCACAGGACTTTGCTTTTCAACAAAAGCCTTGATCATTTGCATCTTAGCATGCCACATTGACAGTTCATGCCATACAACTGATGTCTATCAATATATAACCTCTAAGCTTGTACATCTCAAAGAATGGTGTTAAGCAAGAGAATAAATTCTCCGCCACCAAGTAGATATATATTTAATAGAAATCAATCAACATAGAATGAAATCCAATGTCTGTAACAACCGGTATTTTTGAATAACATGTTATAACACAAATCAAGGAAGAATTAAACTGTAAAATTTGAATCAAGGGAAATGGGCTGAGCCGTTGCGTTCGTCTCGGAAAAATACGCGAAATAGAGTCCGAGTTTTCGAAAATCGGAGTCCGTATGACCAAGATATGGCCTCGCGAAGTTTCACGAAAAATTCAAATTCAAAACAGATTCAAATTTCAGAAAATCAGAAGTGGCAGGAAAATTCCTGCCAGACCCAAGGGGTCGACTGGGGAGTCGACCTCCCCCCCCCCCCCAGGTCAACTGGGGAGTCGACCCTAGGGTCGACCTCCCTGGTCGGCCAGGTCGGCCTGGTGCACCTGTTTTGGCTGTTTGGACCTGTTTTGGAGGCTTGTGACGGGATTTGATGGCTTGGATTGAATCTAGGGTTAATCCTATGGCTAATACTATCCTAATCTTCTATAAAAAGACCCCTAAGCCTAGCCTAAATCACCATTATTCAATCCTACAACTAAACAATGTAAAATTTGTTCCTCTCATGGCCTCCACTCTTATGCTAAAATTTCTAAGTTATTTATATGAGAGATTTTGAGTTCATACAAGTGTATTCAAGCTTGTATGAGTGTTCTTAGCTTGCATTCAAGTCAAGTTGCAACATTTCTATTTCAAAGCAAGGGTTTTTATTGATTTGGCTCAAGGGTTTTTCATTTGGAGCTTGCATATTTGGGATTTTTGGTGATTGCATAAGGGCTTCGTCTCAATCTTTTAATAAATATTCATTTGTGTCTTCATAGCATTGTAAGCCCTTTTCTACTTTCATTTTTGAACTCTAAAGTTAAATGAATGATGCAAGTTTGGGGTAGATCATTATGATATGCAAGTTTGGTTGATCATTATGATATACAAGTTTGGTTGATCATTATGTATGACACATGTTGCTATGTTATGCAAGTTTGGGATGATCATGTTATCATGTTATGCAAGTTAAACTTGAGTTTGTGAGCTTAAAGCTTCAAGCTTTATGTTAAAGGTTGCATTTTGGCAACATGGAAGTTATCATATCCCTTATGATAACTTGGATGTGAGGCTAAATGCGAACTTCTAGCAACTTCTACATGTCATTTATCACCATGTATCACTTATATGCTAAGTTTGGTTTTATGCATACTTTTGAAGCCTAATAATGCAATATGCAAGTATATGAACATATGTACATTTCATATGCCACCATGTTAAACTTGTGGCTTCAACCCCTTTTTGTCATGATTATGCCAAGTTCCCTATTTTATCCTTTATGCGTTGTTGCGATTATGTAAACGATGGGATTACGTTGGGGTTGGGTAACATTATGACATGAACATGGTTTTTACAACATGACATGATATGTAATTATGTTTTAAAACATAATGGACATGACACTTAGAAAATATGAGTGTGGCCAACTCGAGGTTGGGTTGAGTTTGTAGCATAAATCTACCCGGACCCGCCCGGCTTAACTAGTGACTACAAACAATAGGACCCAATGTGAGAAGTTGGTCATGTTGTGCTCGAACCCGAGGTTAGACCAAGTTGTGGTGTAAAGCTACCCGGACCCGCCCGGCTTAACTAGTAACCACAACAAGGTCTAATGTGAGAGGTTAAAGCACATTAAGTTAATGAATGCCTCCTGATTAGGGTTAAGTCATGGTCCACTTAATACTTAACCAATTTGGGCTTGATGGGTTAATCGGGGTTAAGTCATGAACCTTGGGTACACTTAACCAATTTAATCCACGTTTGGATCGGGTTAACCACATTTAACCCGTTAAGAAACCCTAGTTGCATGGTCCTTTTCAGCAGTAACCCTCTTGATAGTATCATAAGACCCTAGGACTAGGCTAGGGTGGGGCACGATTACTGGGCTGACATGTAAGCGACCAAAACGACGGCTGTGTAGGTACGCCGTTGTAGGTCCAGGCGGACTATGGTCGTGCACATAGTCCGGCATTGGAGAATCAGGCACGAGTACCAGTAGATCTAGACTGTGCATACTTGAATTTGTGTCTGAGGTTGACACCCTAGGACTTGATACACCCTAGGGTGTACCTAGCGCAGTTTAACTACATTTCATGTTTGGGCCGTATGACACTGACACTTGACGAGCTAGGCTTATAGGGAGCCGATCAACTAGACCGTGTAGTTGGACCTTGATTTAGGTCACCTCATGATATTGGGCCAAGCTTGGGCCAAGGGATCACTTCTTGTTTTACTTGACATGTTAGAATGCTAGTACACCCGTGGTGCAAAACCTAACCTTGATTATGCGATGACATCTTTATCTATCTTGTTAGTTAATCACCATGCCAGTATGTTGTTATCCTTATGTTCATCTCAGCTTCTCATGCCAGTTAACTTTACTAGTTCATGAACTGATAGTAGTTAGGGCTTACCAGTCTTTTTGACTGACCTGTTTTCTTTCGCCTCTTTTCTTCCGTTTCCCCCCCCCCCCTCAGGTCCTCAGGGTGGGAACATTGGAGCTTAGCTTGGATCTTTATAGCTTGCTTACTGGATTTGCTCATGTACGATTTTGGACATTGAGCTAGCTATGGTTTATCACTTCACTTTGGGGATAGTACTTTATGTATTTCAGTTTTTCAGTTTATGCTTTTATCTAGACTTTGTTGGTTGGAAAATAATGACTTTGTTGTAACTTAACTATGGTTTTGAAATGCTAGTTTTATCCGCTGCTTTACTACTCTTTTTTACTTATATGTTCTGTCTTGTGATATCTGCATGCATGTTTACCTTGTTTAACGCCACTCCAAAGCTAGTGTGCTTGCAAGAGTTACCCTAGCGGAGGTGGGGTGTTACAATGTCAGACACACATCCATTTACAAGTCCGTTCTGGGTCTGAACGAAACCGGAGGCACCTTATTCCTCATCCCATATGTCCAATACATGAGAGAGGTCCTCGCATATCCAGTCGATCTCCAAGTACGTCTGGACGATCACCACTTATTACCTTGTCTTCGGTGTATAACCCAATCAAGACATCAGTAATCATCTAAACAATGTGAAGATCTCTAGTCTTCAACCACCGTCTTCATCGTTGACTTTTAATCGACGTATTAATTTTTCAGAATGGGTTAAACTTGGTCTTTCCGAATAACTCGCGTATTTTATAATCAATAATCAATTGCTATAAAAACACATCATACACCTCATTCCAATTCAGAATATTCTTTTATTCAAACATCACATCTTTAGGGAAAGGTTCCCATTGATTTTATCAAAGATAAGTTCATTTAAACTATTTCTTTAATCTTCCTTTGGATATCATTTTCAAAAGATTTTATTTTATCCTTTAACAATTCTAAACCCAATTAAGGTTTATAAGACTTGTCAAGATTATCGAGCCTTATCGAAGTAATCATTTATTTTATTATCCCAATCCCAACCTATACATCCAATGGAGCAAAACTGGTAGTACTCCATATCTAACACCCACAGTGTTATCGGTAAATTTAATTACCATTTCACGCTCAAATCTAATTAAAGATTAAACTATCGCCTGGAGTAAAACTGGTGGTACTCTATCTCGAAAAATTTCTTGAATTTGGTAAATTTAATTACCCAATTCCCATTTTAATCTAATTAAAGATTCATTAAAACTCCAACTTAGTTTTAATATCAAAAATCATTACTTTATGATCATTCAACTTTAAGAAATTAATCTGATCTTCAACTAGGTTAAAGAACCAATGTTATTAAACACACAGTTCACAATAAACCCAAATCAACTTTCATTAACTATGGAATCTTCACGGAAAACAGATAAATATATAATCGATATATATTTCCATATCAGACCAATAATATAAATGGAATAACGGCAAAGCCTTTTAAATTCCATATATAGTAACATTCTTCCTTTACAAAACTCATATCAATTATTACCAAATCGAATTCCACTCAATTCCATTTTAACATATTAAATTGGAAAACTTTACTTTGGAAAATTTCCATTAAATCTTAATAAAAAGATTTATAAATTCCAAATCATATCTTCACTATTAATTGGGTTAAAGAACAAGTGTCATAAAAAACACAGTTCACGAAAAACCCAAAATCCAATTCAATTCCAATTAAATTAATTAATTGGTAAACTTCACTAAATCTTAATTGAAGGATTTATTCTTTTCTCAACCGGGTTTAAGAACAGTGTTAATAAAGACACCATTCACGACAAACTCAAAATCCTATTTGATATTAAATATAAGGCTTGGAATAGAAATTATATTGGCTTATATTCAATATCAAATTCTGAAACCAACAAATATCATATTGGGAATAACTACATATATATCTTCCAAATTCCTCCACAATATCCGTATAATTACGGAATCCAATATCAAAATATTCCGCATATTATTTCCATTCAAAATCCATTCCAATTTATGAATTGGAAAACTCTGGTTATTTTAAAACCCATTTTTCAGTCCAATTTATTATTTTTAAAAATAATTGGATTCTTATTCTAGTTATTAACTAGTTCATTTTGATAAAAATATATTTTTGTCTTTTCAAACTTGGAATTTTTCATCCAAAATCTTTCCGAATCAGTTGTTATGATTTTACAAAAGATTTCCATATTTTTAATAATTTTATTAAGGCCCTTACAGTTGGTTTCCAATAACGGCCACCGAACTACATTCGTAGCGAGCTTTTCTGAAATTGATTTGGACATATTTTAAAATCCAACCGTTCAAATTTAAATCTCTTATATTCATTGGAAAGATCTTTTGGTTACGAACCCAACGGTTTTGGTTTTAGTAGAATCCGACGGTCGGATCTCCCTTACATCAATTTGAAGTTAATGGTTGAAATTCGCGAATGGTCCCTGCACGGCGCGTTCTGTTCAAGCCATTAAATATATATAATATATATCATCGATTAACGTTTAAAATGTATTTTATAAATCATTCATAAATTCGTTTTAAAAACGATTCCAACTTCCATTTCAACTTTAAATCAAATTGAATATTCCATTATATGACAATTTTATATATCTTATATATATAAGCTAAAAATAATATTTTTAGTCAACCAATATTTATTTTAATACATGACCATTTATACAACACATATAAATATTTTATACAACACACACACACACACACATATATATATATATATATTGTACAACACATATATGTTTTATACAACACATATATATTTTTCATACAACACATATATATTTTATACAATGCATACATATTTTATTCAATGCATATATATTTTTCATACAACGCATATATATTTTATTTACTTCATTTCACATCACAATCACAACACAATACAGTCAATTTAATCATCCATGGTTTCCAAACAACAGTGAGGTGATCTAACATGCACCGTACAACATTTTTTGTAATTAAAACAGATAAAAATCATCATTGGCAATTCATATATTCAGTTATAAAATAAATAACTGTACAAGTATTATAGTGAGAAGTATTCACATTGGTTTCCACTCCGTCATTCTTTATTTGGCGATTTTATTTTTGAACTAAATTAAACATACATTTAATTTAGCTATAAAATCCAACGTGCTCCATTTCCATTCTGGTCAGTTTCATGTTGTAGAGCTCGATTTTACGGTTCCAACGCTTCTGAAATCATCGAATTCTGAGTTGGTATGATAAAGATTTAACCAAATGAATATTAATTACATTAATTAATTTACTAAGAATAATTAACAACTTAATTAACTAATTTCTTTTTCCCCTAATCACCTTCTATTCATCATTCCCCCTTCTGTAACTATTCGAACCCATCTTCGCTCTGATAAACCCACCACCGCGCTGTCCACGTGAAGCTGGATCCAGATCAGAACCCCCCCTTCGACGCGCGTTGACCGGCACTTCCACCGCCATGAGTGGCTCAAGATGTGGTGGCCCTACCTGACCACAAAGTCACCTAGAAGGTGTTGCCTTTGAGTAGCGAAATCGACTACCATGAAACGCTAAACGCGATCTCCACTGTTGAATTGGTTAATCTCCCCTAGATCTAGATTTGTCCTTTTGAAAGCGTTCGAATTAGATGTGGGAACGGAGAGAAAAATTGACGTGAGGAATGGAAGATGCCAGCCATTGATTTATAGAACTGGCGGCTACCTAATTAATGAAATTAGGGTTTTTAGATTTATATATATATATATATATATATATATATATAGTTTAATATTTATTTAGTTCTCTAATTCGCTATTTTTCGTCCGAACTTCAAATCAAACCCAACGATTGTCGCCCCAACCCAAATACCCTCATTCCGAACACAATGGGATATGTTTCGTAAGTCAATTCAGCTGTTTTGAACAGTTTTTATCAAAATTAAAATATAAATTAATATGACGTTCAAAAATTGAATTCAACGTACATTTTAATTTACCGGGGCCACATGCGGACTCCAAAAATTACAGAAAAATAAATCTAGCTATGATTTAATGAAACGGTCATGATAAATCAATTCTCATCGAATTTGGAGGCCATTTGAAAAATGGCTTTTTTCTAGTCGATTAAATTTGAACTAAATATTACAAAACACGTTTAAATTTACCACGCTCACATATTAATTCCAAAAATTATGAAATTTGAAATCTAACAATAATTTGACATTCCGGATTTAACAAAAGTGGATTCATCGAAAATGGAGGTCATTTGCAAAAAGGTTATTTTTAAGGGTTATAATATATATATATATATATATATATATATATATATATATATATATAAATTCCATAGCGACTATTCTAAATTTTAAACTGGACATAACTTTCAATTTATAAAGTGAAATATCAGTTTTTCACATTTGTTAGAAAGATATAATCAAATAGATTCTAACGTTTATAGTTTCATCAAATTCTGACTTATATTGAATTCTATACATTCAATTGCAGTTTAAATCCAAATTTTCAAACTAACGCGCTATTTCAAGTTTGTTTTATAATTAAAATAAATTTATGCGTTCTAACTTCGATTTAAATAATTTTTTAGTCGTTATTATTTAAAATAAATCATTTTAAATATGCTAAGCCCACTAAAATAGCTAAAATAAAAATTTTAAATTGGTTCATAAATTCCGGGTTGTTACAACGGACTTGCAAATGGATTGTATGTCTGACATTGTATTCATTTTTGTTGTATTCTTTGATCTCTATTAAATTTATATCTGTTTGGTGGTGGATAATTTATTCTCTTGCTTAATTCCCTTCTCTGAGACGTACGAGTTTAGAGGTTATATATCGGTGGAAATCAATGATATAGTATGGATTGATAATGTGGCATGCAAAGATGCGGCGATCAAAGCTTCTTGTTCAAAAGCAAAGCTTTGTGGATGATGTTCAAAGCATGGCTGATATAGCATAGCTTTGTGTGTCGAGACGTGACTTAGTTGAGCTTCACAACTCGTAAATGATTGATGTTGGGTAATAAATGACATGTTGAAATCTAATAAAAGGCACAGATGTTTCTTAAGGATCCAGGCGTAACCATTGTGTTTCTAGGATCCAAAGAAGGGATCTGGGAGCCCGCTAAAGGTGACTCCATTGAGATGAAGGATCTAAGGGATCTGGGAGCACCCCGATAAAGGTGACTCCACTATAGCATGAAGGATCCGGATTCGCCCTGAAAAAGGCGATGAATAGTGGTGGCAAGAAAGCCTCAGTCATTAATGAAACCCAATTTCAAATACGAACCTTCGTGATTTTAATAGCAACCTATGTTTGTAGACGTAGTACACTACGTCTTCTATGATAGATATATTTATTTGTGAAGATGATTTTTACACTTTGAACTTATAATAAAATCAAAAGATCTGTTTTAAACCGTACCAAGAATGTTTGGCTATTATAAGGTAAAACTCTATCCTCCTACTTGCGTTGCATTGTATGATGGAACCTGAGTCTTGCAATTGTAACGACCCGTATTTTCTGCGATATATAATTAACTTATTTAATTATATAAATAGTGATTTAGAATTCAAATGGCCGATTAATTAAATAGTATTTAATATTTAATAAAAATAATAATTAAATAATATATTTAATTCAGAAATAATCAAAATTGGTGGAGATCACAATATAATGTGAACTGGACAATTTATAATATATAATTCGGTTTAGAGTTGAATATATTAATGAATATATTTAATTAACGATGGTTGAACGTATAAATTATATTATAATTGTAATCGAGCTCGAAATGGCGCTGCAGTTCGTAATTTGGCGATTCGAACTTTAAACGAATATACAGGGTTCGTTTTAAATCGGATTTCTGTGAAACAAGAAACATGTGGAGCTGGTGGAGTATATTTTTCTAATGGAAGAGAAAAATCTGGATTTCGTCAGGTAGATTTTGATTTACGTCCAAATCAAATTTCAGAAAAAGTCGCTGTGAAATTCCTTTATAATTTGCAATGCTTTATTTACGTTACAAATAGATTTTTAATATAAATTTGAATATCGAGATAATCTGGAATTCTGGGATATCAAGAATAAACTTTGATATGATTATTCTGGAGCTGTATGATATTGTATACGAATATATACGATAATACAAATTTATTTATATTTAATTTAATTATTTTTAGATATATTTATATATTTAAAAGGGTTATTTAGAGCTATAAAAATAATCACTTTTGCAAACGAAGTCGGAATTCGACGAAACTAATTTTGTTTGATCCGTAACATCAAATTATTGTTAGATTCCAAGTTCCGTGATATTTGGGGTCACTGTGTGGTCGTACGGATTTTTAATGTGAAATACAGTCGATAATTTGACCTTTAAAAATACGCTGTGTAAGAAAACGGAGTCGGAATTCGACGAAACCAGTTTCGTTGGGACCGTAATGTTAAGTTGTAGCTGCATGTCAATTTTCATGATCTTTGGGTATCGTATGTGGTCACAGGAATTTTAGAGGACATATGTAAACAGCGTATGCTTAAAACTAAATTAAATAATGGAATATAAAAATAATATATTTTTCCTATATAATACCATTTCAAAACCTAAACCTAATTCTATTTCTACGGTGGTCAACAAGCAAGAAAAATCCACTGCTCTATTATTCTCCTTACAGTAAAAATTCCAGGAGCTCAAAAAAATCTAAAGAAAATCCAAACTAAATTTATAAATCACGAACTATATGTTTTTAGGCTCAGGATGAACTGCTCTTCAATGCAGTGTGGTTTGTTTTAAGCTCGACATCATTTCTGTCGAAGGGTTTGTGAACAACGTTGAGTACGGTTGACAAATACGAGGATTGAGAGCATCAAATTGTGTTTTTGGTATTAGATTTGGGTCACTGGTGGTTGTCTGCATCTATTGTGAAGACTTTGTGGACTTTGGTTACAATTTGTGTCGTGCGTGTACTGTGTGGCTCGACGGAAATACTAAAGTCGAGAGTTGGAAAGTAGGTTCGAGTTTGAAGTTGAGGGTATGGGGTGATAGAGGGGATGATGTGGAGTAGTTTGGTTATGTTCGTTTGAATTATTGTGAGGAAATGGAGGATCAGTTTGGGATTTGAAATCATGAAAATGGTGGAGGAAGTTGTTCCTGGTGTTCACGATATTTTGGGGAAGATGGTTTCGGTGCTGGGCTTATAATAGGAGAATGGGCCGGTGATGGTAAATGGTTAAGCCCAATTTGAAAATAAACCTTTGTTTTGTTTTTATTTAAACTAGTGTTAACTTTAAAAATGTGTAACTTCCTCATATATTATCGAAATTCAACGAAACAAGATCCGTTGGGATCGTATGGACGGTGGCTACACGATGAGATTGACTAGGAGTGGATTGGAGCTAGTTTGAATTTATGGCGAAATAAATTGTTTGATTCAAATCAAACAATAGTTTATCGTTCTTTAACGATGATCGTCCAATGTGAGTAAAACTCACCAACTCTGAATAGTTATATTTTTATCACATATTCTTAGAACTGATAATTATCTGTTGATTGATGTGTGTTAACTGTTTGGTTGAATTGCTTGTGTATTGGTTGAAATTATAGATAACGATATATATGTATATATAAATCGTTAATCGAATATTGATTCTGTTTAGTAGAATATTTCATATGGAAATGAAATCGATGTTAATTATATTATTTAACATCTGTGATGCAGAGAAACAGGTCGGAGGAATCCAACTGGATTCCTCAACATTTATTTTACTGTGTTTTCATATATTTTGATATATGATGTGATACATAATCTATTATGGATTTTGTGTGTTAGAATGATGTTGATTAATGTTATTCGATATTTTTTAATTTCATAAGAAACCCTGGGATGTAAAAAGAAATATTTCAATGTATATTGAAATAAAGGAATTTTATAAAATCAGCCGATTTTATAAAAGGAAATATTTTGAAATAAATTATTTATAAAATCATAGGATTTTATATTTATTGGGAAATAAATAGAAATAAAAAAGTATTTATTTAGAAAATAAATAAAACAAATATAAAAGAAATTATTTGTGAAAACAAATATAAGGGAAATATTTGTAAAACATTTACAAATAGAAGTATAAAAGAAATATTTATTTGTTAAATAAATAGAATTGAAAAAGCGAATAGATTTGTTAAGTAAACAAATAGAAATGGAATTAATCAAAGGAGATAATTCAAAGGAATAAATCAAAGGAGTTAACAAAAGGAGTTAAATCGAATTAGAATTAATCGATTAGAGTTAGAGTTAACCAGCTAGAGTTAACCAGTTAGAATTGATCGATTAGAGTTAGAGTTAACCAGCTAGAGTTAACCAGTTAGAATTAATCAGTTAGAGTTAAACAGTTAGAGTTAATCAGTTAGAGTTAACCAGTTAGAGTTAATCAGTTAGAGTTAATCGATAGAGTTAATTAAATAGGGTTAATCAAATTTGAGTTAATCGAATATTAATTTATTCGAATAGAGTTAAAGGAAAGGAGTTATCGAATATTAGTTATTCGAATAGAGTTAAATAGAGTTATCGAATATTAGTTTATTCGAATAGAGTTAAAGGAAAGGAGTTATCGATTATTAGTTAATCGAAAGTAGTTATCGATTAGTTTAATCGAAAGGAGTTATCGATTAGTTAATCAAAAGGAGTTAATCGATTTTAGTTTAATCGAAAGGAGTTATCGATTAGTTTAATCGAAGGGAGTTAATCAATGTTAGTTTAAATCGAAAGGAGTTATCGATTAGTTTAATCAAAAGGAGTTATCGATTAGTTAATCGAAAGGAGTTAATCGATTTAGTTTAATCGAAAGGAGTTATCGATTAGTTTAATCGAAGGGAGTTAATCGATGTTAGTTTAAATCGAAAGGAGTTATCGATTATAGTTTAATCGAAAGGAGTAGTTGAATATAGTTTATTCAAAGAGAGATTAATCGAATAAAGTTTATTCGAAAAGAGATATTATCGAATATCGTTTATTCGAAAGAAAGAGTATCTAATATAAGTTATTCGAAGTGAGTTAATCGAATATAGTTTATTCGAATAGAATTAAAGGAGTTAATCGAATATAGTTTATTCGAATAGAATTAAAGGAGTTAATCGAATATAGTTTATTCGAATAGAATTAAAGGAGTTAATCAAATATAGTTTATCTGAATAGAATTAAAGGAGTTATCAATACAGTTTATTCGAAAGGAGTTAATGGAAGTTACTTAAATCAAATAGAGTTAATCCAAAGGAGTTAATCCAATAGAGTTAATCCAGTAGAGTGAATTGATAAGAGTTAAATGAATAGAGTTAATCGAATATAGTTTATTCGAAGAAAGGTTTTCAAATCTAGCTATTCGTAAGAGAGATTATCGAATATAGTTATTCAAAGGGAGGAGTTATCAAATAGAGATTTATTCGAAAGAGAGTTACGTAAGGAAGTTTGTTAAAGGTTTAAAAGATAAACTTTGTCTATTCTGAAGTTAAACGTTGTTCAGTTAAGGTCTGAGAGGTAATAATACCCCAACTTGGTTGACTACCTTCTTAACTAAGTAATGGTAAGGTTTGATAGTGAAGGATGGTTAAGTGAATTTAGTCACTGAAGGTAATGGTTTTAATTAGCATCGCGATGTTTTATTTAAACATCAGTTTATACTAAATGAAGGAGATTTGGAAATTTTTTCCAAATAAAAATCAGAAATGTTTTCAAATATAGAAAACATGAAATGGAAATGTTTTCCATTGTTAATAATGTATATTTTCTAAAATTAGAAAATAAGAAATGTTGAATATAGGGAATCAGGAGATGAAAAATGAATAAGTTAAATAGAGAGATAAATGTTCAATGATGACTGATCGATATAATTTCCATTTGGAAATAATATCGTTGTTTGCACACGTGTTTTTTTTATAGTTAACTCACTGACTATCGAAGTTTTTGACCATTTCAACGTTGTTAATATGGAGACACCGGTTAGATTATTATCCGAAGAACCACTCCGTATTGGCATAAGCGTTGCGAATCAAGTATGCTGAATATATTGAAGATGGGGTAAAGTGCAAGGGCTGTTATATAAATCTTGGGTAAAGATTGCCTAAGATGGATGTACTGAATAGTGCCTTCGGTTTGTCCAGTCCCAGGACGACCTGTATGGAAGAATGTCTGACAGAGTACATTTAATAGATCGCGTAAGTTGATCTCTTCAAACGTATTTACGTTTGGTAGTGGAGGAATTCGTTTCTCTTAGCTGTATACCTGTGGTATTTTTAGGGAAATCAATTTGTGATTTGGCGGGTATGACGATGTGACATTCAAAGTGAAAAAATGTGTGATCTGTCAGAGATAAGCATGGTCTCCAGCCTCACAACCGGGAAATGACAAAAATCGGGCAGGCAGCATGGCTATGTAGGTCGCACCTATTAGGGTGTATAATCACCTGATCTAGAGTTTCATTTACTTCTAAAAATCTATTGTTGATGTTGTCCCATTCGAGAAACGGTTGCTGATCCCAACCGTTGGCGATATACATTCGATACACTCAAGCGTAATGAGTGGTCGGTCATGTGTGGCCGGGTTGCAAGATGTTCTTGTTGAACCTAGTGTATTCCTATCTAGAGGTATACTAGCGTAAGGTGGTTCCATATCTTGTCATAGTTGCAAATCCATTACCCAATACGTGCTTGCGGTTTTGATTGTATAATATATATGTAGGACGTGAGATGAAAGCGTTTCTGCTAGATGATTATTATATTGTGGTTGATAGACATTATTATAATATCAAAAGGTTTTTGATATAAAGATATTTTGGATTCTCATAAGGGAAAACTCGTTCCGTTATATGGCGTGGTCTTATGAGATATCGTTGAATTGCTCAAACTGTTTTACTCATACCAGTCCTATGACTGGCCCGGAGTTTATTTTGTTTGTTTTCCCTAAACTCTTGGGTGCCCAATTTTGTACGGGCAGTCAAGTAGTCAGGATTTTATAGGTATACTTGAAGAACTTGGAGCATGAGGCTTAAGGATTGTATAGCTATAGTTATTTCCGCTGTGTTGTAAGTGTTGTACTTTGGAAATGATATGTATATTCAAGTACAGATTTATATTTCAAAGTTATGTTATATATTATATGTTCGTGTTACTTTGATGTTGTGTAACAACCCGCAAATTCTGAACCAATTTAAAAAAATTATTTTAGAAAATTTTAATGAATTTTGAAAATATAAAATAAATTATTTAAATAATAATGGCTAAAATTTATTTTAATAGAAGTTAAAACGAATAAATTTAAATTTAATTAAATAAGGAGTTTAAAATAGCGCTGCAGTTTGAAAATTTGATTTTGAACTTTAATTAAATGTACAGGATTCAAAATAAATCAGAATTGAGTAAAACTAGAAATATTTAAATCTGTTTAATCGTATCTTTCCAACGAATCTGAAAAACTGAAATTTCACTTTATATTTTGAAAGTTATGCCCAGTTTAAAAATTAGAAAAGTCGCTGTAGAATTTATATATATTTTAGTTAAATATATTGGCCTTAAAAATAGCCATTTTTAAAACAGCCTCTGAATTCGAAGAAATTAGTCTTGTTAGGGCCGTATCGTCAAAAGAAAGCCAGAAATATTTTTTTTGGAATTTTCTGAGTTCATGTGTGGTCCCGGTAAATTTCTGTATACGTTTGAATTTAAAAATAAATGAATTATATTTAATTTTGAGAAACGGGGACTGAGACGGACTCTTGGGCCTGCGGGACATATTCAGATGGGTCCGGAATAGGGGTAAATAGTTAGGTTAGACAGTCGTTGGGCTGAAAAATAAGGAGTTTGCTAAACGGGCCTTAATTGGGCTAAATTAATAATTTAATAATTAAAAACCCTAATATACATCGTATAAGAATACGCTACAGTATTCCATCGTCTTCCCCATTTCATTGGCCGCCACCCCTTCCAAACTTCTCTCCTCCAATTCTCCCTCCTCTCTTCGAGTTAGAACCCATACCATACACCGTTTTGAAGCCCCTTCCCTCCTCTTTCACCTCCGACCAAAAGCACCTCCTCTCGTGACCCGTAGCTCGAGGACCGAGCCACCAAACTCAGCGCCTTGCGCACGCCGCCGGCCCCACCAGGCACCACCGCACCCCCCTTGTCGCAGACGCACCTCGGCCTCTCCGAGCCCGTCCTCCTCCAATTGACAGCGCCTTAAACCATTCACTAAATCGCCGAAAAATTGAATCCAAAGTTTTGAACAAATTAGAAAAGTCATGGCCAAGTTTTACAGAGAGGGAAGAAAGGTTAAGGAACTTAATCCCTTTGATTAATTTAATTTTAAATTTAATTACTAACTTGTTTTACCCATAACTTGGTCATACAAATCCAGAATTATGCAATTTCGGAAGCGTTGGACTCGTACGATCCTGAACTACAATTCTAGACTGAAACGGGAAATTTCTGAGCTGTTGAAATTTTCAGCTAAATCGCAATGACTGTGAGATTCTTTTTTTAAATTTAATAATTAATTAAATTATTTAAATTGCGATGTGAATATACGTATGATTACGTTTCAGATCTGTTTGTGTGTTCATATTTGGTGATGATTGTTCTATGATTGCATAGTTCGTGTAGATCTATATGATTATCATTTTATATTATCCTATGTTATCACTTTGATTAAATGTGAATGGTTCTAATTATCAATTCAAAACAAAGGAATTTGATTGTCACCATTTATACATAATCACTTGGGTTAGATTGAATTGATGGTTAACACTTTTGGTTTGATTTGAGTGGATCTAACTTATCTATTCATAATAAAAGAAACATGGCTTGCCACCTGCATATTATCGATCTTGTTTTTATTTGATCTATGTAATCAATTTAACGTATAAATAAAAATTTGTCTTTTTATTTGAATTGATCTAGGACTATCAATTCATCATAAAAAATGAAAAAGAAAGAAAAAGGGAAAATATCTTTTTATTTGAATTGATGTAAATTATCAATTCAATATTAAAAATAAAAAGGATTGTATTTTGTTTGCATCCCTTGACGCGAACAAAATGTTAAAATAAAGATTTACATTAAAATAAAATAGTTACTTTTAAAAAAATATTATTTTATTTGCATTTCTCTTTTATTTACATTCCTCGATGCAAATATACATAGAAAACAAAATGTAATTCAATTTACATTCTTCTTGCAAATTCATTAATAGAAAAGAAAATAGAAAACAAACGGTGAAAATAAAAACATATTTTTGTTTGCAATTTTAGATGCAAACAATATGGTAGAAAACACAAATATAACTCGAGTACAAAACTTATATTTTTATTTGTGTTCTCAAAACACAAATATGACTTGAAATTAGAATTTAACTTTTTTATTTACATTTCATAATGTAAATATAACTTGAGAATAAAATTTACCTTTTTATTTATATTTTATAATGTAAAAATAAACTTTGCTTTTTGTTTTTCATTTACAATGCAAACAAACCTTTCAAACCAAAATTGTTTATTATATTTTTATTTACTTTCCATGTGTAAATAAAAAGGCAAAATTGTTTATTATATTTTTATTTAGTTTACATGTGTAAATGAAAAGAGACAAAATTGTTTTATATATTTTTGATGTACACTACATGTGTAAATAAAAGGACAAAATTTGTACACACATTTTTATTTACATTTTATTTGTAAATAAAAGAAACTGAAATAGAGGTTATTATTTTTATTGTAAGTCATTACAATAAAAGAATGGGCATTAAAGATTTTATTTTTAAAAAAAAGCTATATCTTCATGTAATATTTAAAATAAAAAGATTTGCTTTTATATTCAAAAGAGTTCCAATAAAAAGATGTGATTCAATAGATAACGTTTTTATTGACAAATTGTTACAATGAAAAGATTTAATATTTTTATTGATAATTTGTTCAAATAAAAGATAGGACATTTAAAATTTCATTTTTCATGTAATACCATTTTATAAAAGATTATGTTTACATTTTTATTTTGTCACATTAGAAAAATAGAAATGTAGGATTACATTTTGTTGTAATTTTCTTTTATTAAAAAGATTAGATATTAAAACTTGCATTTATAATGTAAAATTGTTTACAACAAAAGTGGTAGGAAATTAATATTACATTTTAATTGTAATGTTATTTTATTTAATAAGTTAGATTTCAATAAAAAGTTTAGAATTTGGAAATTATGTTTTTATTTCCAAAGTGATTAAAATATTAAGAATAGATTTTAAAACCACATTTCTATTGTCATTCTACATTCAGTAAAGAGTTGTATTTTTATTGGCATTTCTTGATGCAAATAAAACAAGGATTTAATAGTGATATCTTTATTTACATTTTTAATGTAAATAAATACATGGAGTAAAAAGGGTATAATTTTATTTGCATTCTAGATGTAAATAAAAGAATAGATTAACGGGTTACATTTTTATTTACGATTCCAATGTAAATAAAAGATTCCATTTTATTCTTAAATTAGTTATAAAGATTAGAATTGAAATAAAGGATTTCACCTTTATTTTCAACTAGTTAAAATGAAATAGTGTTAAAATTAAAGAGGTACATTTTAATTGTCATTTTATATACAATAAAAGGTGAAAATAAAAAGGTAGTATTTTTATTGACATTCTACATGCAATAAAAATAGTAGATTTAAAGGTAGTATTTTTATTGACATGTTAATATGCAATAAAATAGAAGAGCTTAAAATATGAATCACTACTTTTTATTTTGTTAAGCTAGAATTGTTGACAAAATAAAATTACGACTTTATAATCACTTTGTTGAAATAGAATTGTCAACAAGATGCCTATATCGCTTATATACATTTTTGTTGAAGCTAAATTCTTATGCAAATAGAATAATCATTTTTATTTGCATAATGAACAATGAAATTTATATGCAATGATACTAATCATTTTAAATTGCATATCATACAATTGAATTTATAGGCAAATACATAAAAATCACTTTTTACTTGCAGTCTATATTAGAATTTATATTCTAAAATAAGAATGATATTATCGGTCAAATACATACATTAGGAATGTAGAGGGAAATTATTTGTGTAAAATACATTTTTATTCGACATTAGGAATAAATGACATGTTTGATTATTATCATCAACTTGTTAGCAAAACTGAAATTGGTTAAATCCATTAACCAATTATTTGTTTATTTTTATGAACTGTTGTTGGTTGAAAACCCCACACGGGTGTTGGGATGAAAATTCACATACACTAATCCCAATATTTAGTTGTATGTTGATCGTTAGATCGACAGGCTGCGATGAGCGTTATTATTTAATTTTAACGCTTACACAGTGGAAATTACACTTTGGATGTAATGGATGACTTGATGATTATACTGTTATTGTCATATATATGATGTGTGTGAAATCCATGTAACCCAAATTAGATGGTAAATGTTTGAGTCGCATTTCGATTCAGGTGTTCTTTTAAATAAGAATATTTTTACATTAGAAATCCTTTTTATATAAAGTATATATATATATTTTCAAAATATATATTGTTAATTAAGTATATGTTAAAACAAGGAATATTTGTAAAAGATAAAGAATTTGTAATATAAAGCATACTTTTCATTTAGAGTCTTTATATAAAGAACATTTTTATGATTATTTTAAAATATGTTTTTAAAAGATTACTAGCATTTGCAATTATATTTTGTGATATGAAATAAATTGAGATGTGAAGTGGATTTACCGTGGACGATGTTTTAAACGACATTTGTCCTTTAATCCAATTTACATTGAAATTGTTATTTGAAACTTATGAATCTATTTTATAGATTTAAAAAGACATTTTCTATAAATCAAGTTTTTCAATTTAATATATTAAATAGGAATTAAGTGGAAATTCGATTGGTAATAATCGGAATGGGCTTCTGTAAAAGAAGGCCGATATTATATATGGAATTTAAGAGGCTTTGCCATTATTCCATTTATATTATTAGTCTGATACAGAAATCTATATCGATTATGTATTGATTTGATTTCTGTGGAATTCCATATTTTTAGAAATTGATTTATAGATTTTATTTTAAATATTTATCTTTGATAAAATTAATGAGAACCTTTTAAATTGAATATCTTATTAAAAGAATACTCGGAGTTGGAATGTAGCGTAATGTGTGATTTTCCAATATTTGTTTTTAATCCCAAAATACGCAAGTTATTCAGAAAGACCGGGTTTAACCCATTCTGAATAATCGTCACGACGATTAAGAGTCGAAGATGAAGACGGTGATTGAAGACCGAAGGTTTTCACATCGTTGGGATGATGATGACTGGTATCTTGAATTGGGATTGGCCTTCCAAGGCAAGGTATTTGGTAATGATCGTCCAAACGTATTTGGAGATCGACGGACACGTTGTTTCGCTCAGACCCAGAGCGGACTTGTAAATGGATTGCGTGTCTGACATTGTATTCCTTTCTACTGTATTTGTTGAACGCTACTGATTATATATTTCTTTTTGGTGGTGAAGAATTTATTCTTTACTTATCACCCTTCTTTAAGACGTATGAGCTTAGAGGTTATATATATATTTGTAGATGATCAATAATATGGTAGGGTCGGACAATGTGACATGCTAAGATGCAAATGATCAAGGCTTTGTTGAAAAGCAAGCCTTGTGACTGATGATCAAAGCATAGCCTGTTTAGGCATAGCTTTGTGTATAGCGTGACTTCGCGAGCCTCACACCCCGGTATGAGTCAAAAAACGGGATATGGACCGTAGGGAGTGCATACGTTTCTTTCTAGCTAGAGTGGTGTTTGGGCTTTAACACGGCCCGACATTTTACTATGTGGATTTTGAATTGAGGTACCTCGTTTCTATAGGCCGGAAGTGGTCACATTATAGGTCGAAAGGGGCCGGGAAACGTATGTTCAGGAATTGCCAATCCACTACCGTTAGGTGGGGACCGACCCTACTGTTCCAAGGGTTCACTGCGGGAGATCCTGAGGCATTTGCTAGAGTGTCTCGAATCGGAAGAGGACGATCCCTAGCCTCGATCTCATGATGGAAACCCAATTCCCAATATGCCCTTGCGGTTTTGATTGTAAACTTATATACGGCGACATAGTATATGGTACCTATGCCGTCTAGGATTGATATTATATTTGAATGTTTTAAATATATATACACACTAGTAATAATATCGTTTTTACGTATCAAGCATCTTTTGACCATTATAAGGTAAAACCCTATCCTCTGGTGTGCGTTGCATTGTGTGATGGGACCTGGGTCTTATAATGATTTCATTTTTCTAAAAAGCATTACGTTATTTGACGATTCACTTTAATTATGCACTGGCAATCCAATGGAGTAAACCCGTTCCGCGTTAGCAGCGTGGTCCTGTGATTAGCCTACTTATTATATAGATTAAGTTAAGAATTCTCACACCAGTCCCACAACTGACCTGTAGTTTGTTTCACTTTGCAAACTCGGGTGCCCTCTTTCCACACGGGCAGTCGAGTAGCTTTTTGCAGATATAGTTAAGCAGGATCCTGGATTGAAGTCTGAAGCTAGGTCCAGAATATTGATGGCCTTCCGCTGAGATTAGTTCCGCTGCAATGTATTTAATTTATTGTAAATGTATCTTCCGCTGTATTATTTATTGACGTACTCTGATATATTCTGTACTCTGATGTAACATTTATTATTGATGTTATAAAAGTCTGTGTTGTCGTTCTGATGTGTTGTATGCCCAAAGTTAACGTACGCGGGTTTGAACGGTTTTAATCGATATTGCGATCGATTGAGGTCGGGCGAAATTCGGGTCGTTACATGTTGTGTTGTTCTTCTTCTTCTATTCTAAGTTTCTATCTTATCTATTCTCACCCTCTAATTTCTTTCATTAAACATCCGGTATTTTCCACTCTTGATGTTCGATATGTGTTGTATATCAGATAATCAAGATCGCCTTTTTCTGGGTCGTTGCAGTTGGTATGAAAGCTTAAGGTTAAGTGAATTATGTTGGCTCTATGGCGTAACTCAGTAGGGATGGGGTTAGTAATACCCTAGATTGAGTTGAGTGTATATATACGAGGGAGCGTATATGTTATTGATATAAAAGTTGTTTTATATTATGGAGATTTATTGGTTGAGTTGTTTATTTGTTCTGGTCGACCAGTTTGATCCACTGTATCGGTAGGAGGTTCTAAACACTCGAATACGATGAACCGTCATGGTATGTTTTGAAAAGAGGGTAAACAGAATAATTTTTCCCAAATTATATTTTGATATAAAGGATTTATATTGGTTGTTGTTATAATCGAGTAAGATTATAAAAAGTGAAATGGTTACGTATATAACCAAATAATATTCGTATAAGTGTTACGAAATGAATTAAATCTGAATTTGAATCAGAATTGAAATTAAAACCCTAGAAATTTGGAATAGAGTTTGTAAATAGACTTGGATTAAATATATGTAAATTTTAAGATCCTGGGAGATTTTAAATTGTATTCCAAGCATTTGTGAATGATATTTTGAACTAATTTCAAAATAAAAGTGTTTAAGAATGATTTTGAAAGTGATATAGTATTGAACTCACTTCGATAACTGGAAAATAATTCAGATAATGACTGCAGCATAATCAGTGTTCATTTTCGAGTTCTAAGTGACGGATTACTACCAAAGATTTTGTTTTTGAATTGTTTTGAGGAAACAAGATTGTTTTGAATCCTGAAAAGGAATATTTGACTTTTGAAAAGGTAAGCTATTTGAAAATTCCCAAGCAGAGATTGTTTAAAATAAAAACAAGTTAAATAATATTTGTGACAGCAAATTGGAATTGAATTAAAGCCAGTTAAGTGGAAATTGAATTGAAATTTGCAAAAGCAAATTGGAGTTGAATTGGATTAGAAGGATATCGAGAAATTTAGATTGAAGAGTTAAGAAATTGAAAATCAAGAATGAAACTTTGGTCTGAAATTGAATTCGACTTAGGTATAAGCGAATGGTTGGATTTGTAGGTAAAAACAGATTGGAATTTGATTGGGATGACCCTTGTATCTGCTGAATTGATAACAGGTGGAAAGGATATAATGATATGCCGACAAAAAGTTACAAGTTTATATTTGGTATAAGCATGAGATTTATGGGCCTGTTTGGCATGCCGCTTGGCTGTTTGATTTTCTTTTGGGTAGGAGAAGGCCTAGAGAGGCGAGTTGTAGTTGTACCTATTGACCAGTACAAAGAAGGTGCTGTCGAAATTTTTTGAAATTTCAGGTGTTCGAAAATTTTCAGGATTTTTGAAAATTTTCTTTGATAAAAATAAATTAATAATTTAATTGAGATTAAATTGGTTCACTTGAAACTGAATTTGAGAAGTGAACAATATAGTCTAGCCAGTCGATAGAGTTTGTTTTCTACCTTAGCTATTTCGAGGAAGAAATTATTTTAAGTGGGGAAGAATGTAACGACCCGTATTTTCTACGATATATAATTAAATTATTTAATTATGTAAATAGTGATTTAGAGTTCAAATCGTCGATTAATTAAATAGTATTGAATATTTAATTAAAATAATAATTAAATAATGTTTTTAATTCGGAAATAATTAAAATTGGTGGAATTCACAATATAATGTGAATTGGACAATTTAGAATATATAATTCGGTTTAGAGTTGAAATATATTAACGAATATATTTAATTAACGATGGTTGAACGTACAAATTATATTATAATTATAATCGAGCTTGAAATGGCGCTGCAGTTCGTAATTTGGTGATTCGAACTTTAAACGAATATACAGGGTTCGTTTTAAATCGGATTTCTGTGAAACAAGAAACGTGTGGAGCTGGTGGAGTATATTTTTCTAATGGAAGAGAAAATTCCGGATTTCGTTGGGTAGATTTTGATTTACGTCCAAATCAAATTTCAGAAAAAGTCGCTATGAAATTCCTTTATAATTTGCAATGCTTTATTTACGTTACAAATAGATTTTTAGTATAAATTTGAATATCGAGATAATCTGGAATTCTGGGATATCAAGTATAAACTCTGATATGATTATTCTAAAGCTGTATGATATCGTATACGAATATATCCAATAATATAAATTTATTTATATTTAACTTAATTATTTTTAAATATATTTATATATTTAAAAGGGTTATCTAGAGCTTTAAAAATATCCACTTTTGCAAACGAAGTCGGAATTTGACGAAACTAATTTTGTTGGATCCGCAACATCAAATTATTGTTAGATTCCAAGTTCCGTGATTTTTGGGGTCACTGTGTGACCATACGAATTTTTAATGCGAAATACAGTCGATAATTTGACCTTTAAAAATATGTTGTGTGAGCAGACGGAGTTGGAATTCGACGAAACCAGTTTCGTTGGGACCGTAATGTTAAGCTGTAGCTGCATGTCAATTTTCATGATTTTTTGGGTATCGTATGTGGTCACAGGAATTTTAGATGACATATGTAAACAACGTATGCTTAAAAATAAATTAAATAATGGAATATAAAAATAATATATTTTTCCTATATAATACCATTTCAAAACCTAAACCTAATTCTATTTCTACGGTGGTTATCAAGCAAGAAAAATCAGTCGGTTTCTTATTCTCCTTACAGTAAAAATTCCAGGAGCACATAAAAATCAAAAGAAAATCCAAACTAAATTTATAAATCAAGAACTATATGTTTTTAGGCTCAAGACGAACTTCTCTTCAATGCAGTGTGGTTTGTTTTAAGCTCAACATCATTCCTGTCGAATGGTTTGTGAACAGCGTTGAGTAAGGTTGACAAATACGAGGGTTGAAAGCATCAAATTGTGTTTTTGATATTAGATTTGGGTCACTGGTGGTTGTCTGCATCTATTGTGAAGATTTTGTGGATTTCGGTTACAATTTGTGTCATGCATGTACTGTGTGGGCCGACGGAAATACTGAAGTCAAGAGTTGGAAAGTAGGTTCGAGTTTGAAGTTGAGGGTACGGGGTGATGGAGGGGATGATGTGGAGTAGTTTGGTTATATTCGTTTGAATTGTTGTGAAGAAATGGAGGATCAGTTTGGGATTTGAAATCATGAAAATGGTGGAGGAAGTTGTTCCTAGTGTTTGTGATATTTTGGGGAAGATGGTTTCGGTGCTGGGCTTATAATAGGAGAATGGGCCGGTGATGGTAAATGGTTAAGCCCAATTTGAAAATAAACCTTTGTTTTGTTTTTATTTAAACTAGTGTTAACTTTAAAAATGTGTAACTTCCTCATATATTATCGAAATTCAGTGAAACAAGATCCATTAGGATCATATTGACGGTGGCTACACGATGAGATTGACCGGGAGTGGACTGAAGCTAGTTTGAATTTATGGCGAAATAAATTGTTTGATTCAAATCAAATAACAGTTTATCGTTCTTTAACGATGATCGTCCAATGTGCGTAAAACTCACCAGCTCTGAACAGTTATATTTTTATAACATATTCTTGGAACTGATAATTATCTGTTGATTGATGTGTGTTAACTGTTTGGTTGAATTGCTTGTGTATTGGTTGAAATTGTAGATAACGATATATATATAAATCGTTAATCGAATATTGATTCTGTTTAGCAAAATATTTCATATGGAAATGAAATCGATGTTAATTATATTGTTTAACATCTGTGATGCAGGGAAATAGGTCGGAGGAATCCAACTAGATTCCTCAACATTTATTTTACTGCTTTTCATATATTTTGATATATGATGTGATACATAATTTATTATGGATTTTGTGTGTTAGAATGATGTTGATCAATATTATTCGATATTTTTAATATCATAGGAAACCCTGGGATGTAAAAAGAAATATTTCAATGTATATTGAAATAAAGGAATTTTATAAAATCAACCAATTTTATAAAAGGAAATATTTTGATATAAAGTATTTATAAAATCATAGGATTTTATAAAGAACAGTATTTATTGGGAAATAAATAGAAGTAAAAAAGGGTTATTTATTTAGAAAATAAATAAAACAAATATAAAGGAAATTATTTCTGGAAACAAATATAAGGGAAATATTTGTAAAACATTTACAAATAGAAGTATAAAAGAAATATTTATTTGTTAAATAAATAGAGAAGGTAAAAGAAATATTTATTTGTTAAATAAATAGAAAAGGTAAAAGAAATATTTATTTTTTATATAAATAGAATTGAAAAGGGAATAGATTTGTTAAGTAAACAAATAGAAAAGGAATTAATCAAAGGAGATAATTCAAAGGAATAAATCAAAGGAGTTAACTAAAGGAGTTAAATCGAATTAGAATTAATCGATTAGAGTTAGAGTTAACCAGTTAGAATTAATTGATTAGAGTTAGAGTTAACCAGCTAGAGTTAACCATTTAGAATTAATCAGTTAGAGTTAGCCAGTTAGAGTTAATCAGATAGAGTTAACCAGTTAGAGTTAATCAGTTAGAGTTAATCGATAGATCTAATTAAACAGGGTTAATAAAATTTGAGTTATTCGAATATTAGTTTATTTGAATAGAGTTAAAGGAAAGGAGTTATCGAATATTAATTATTCGAATAGAGTTAAATAGAGTTATCGAATATTAGTTTATTCGAATAGAGTTAAAGGAAAGGAGTTATCGATTATCGGTTAATCGAAAGGAGTTATCGACTAGTTTAATCGAAAGGAGTTATCGATTAGTTAATCGAAAGGAGTTAATCGATTTTAATTTAATCGAAAGGAGTTATCGATTTGTTTAATCGAAGGGAGTTAATCGATGTTAGTTTAAATCGAAAGGAGTTATCGATTAGTTAATTGAAAGGAGTGAATCGATTTTAGTTTAATCGAAAGGAGTTATCGATTAGTTTAATCGAAGGGAGTTAATCGATGTTAGTTTAAATCGAAAGGAGTTATCGATTATAATTTAATCGAAAGGAGTAGTCGAATATCGTTTATTCGAAGAGAGGTTAATCAAATATAGTTTATTCGAAAAGAGAGATTATCGAATATCGTTTATTCGAAAGAAAGAGTATCGAATATAAGTTATACGAAGTGAGTTAATCGAATATAGTTTACTCAAATAGAATTAAAGGAGTTAATCAAATATAGTTTATTCGAATAGAATTAAAGGAGTTAATCGAATATAGTTTATTCGAATAGAATTAAAGGAGTTATCGAATATAGTTTATTCGAAAGGAGTTAATCGAAGTTAGTTAAATCAAATAGAGTTAATCGATTAGAGTTAATCCAAAGGAGTTAATCCAATAGAGTTAATCCAATAGATTAAATTGATAAGAGTTAATAGAATAGAGTTAATCGAATATAATTTATTCGAAGTAAGGTTTTCAAATCTAGTTTTTCGTAAGAGAGATTATCGAATATAGTTATTCGAAGGGAGGAGTTATCGAATAGAGATTTATTCGAAAGAGAGTTACGTAAGGAAGTTTGTTAAAGGTTTAAAAGATAAACTTTGTCTATTCTGAAGTTAAACGTTGTTCAGTTAAGGTCTGAGAGGTAATTATACCCCAGCTTGATTGACTTCCTTCTTAACTAAGGAATGGTAAGGTTTGATAGTGAAGGATGGTTAAGTGAATTTAGTCACTGAAGGTAATGGCTTGAATTGGCATCGCGATGTTTTATTTAAACATCAGTTTAAACCAAATGAAGGAGATTTGGAAATGTTTTCCAAATAAAAACCAGAAATGTTTTCAAATATAGAAAACATGAAATGGAAATGTTTTCCATTGTTAATAACGTATATTTTCTAAAATTAGAAAATAAGAAATGTTGAATATAGGGAAACAGGAGATGAAAAATAAATAAGTTAAATAGAGAGATAAATGTTCAATGATGATTGATCGATATAATTTCCATTTGGAAATAATATCATTATTTGCACACGTGTTTTTCTTTGATAGTTAACTCACCGACTATCGAAGTTTTTGGCCATTTTAACGTTGTTAATATGGAGAGACCGGTTGGATTATTATCCGAAGAACCACTCCGTATTGGCATAAGCGTTGCGAATCAAGTATGCTGAATATATTGAGGACGGAGTAAAGTGCAAGGGCTGTTGCATAAATCTTAGGTAAAGACTGCCTAAGATGGATGTACTAAATAGCGCCTTCGGTTTGTCCAGTCCCAGGACGACCTGTATGGAAGAATGTCTGACAGAGTATATTTAATAGATCGCGTAAGTTGATCTCTTCAAACGTATTTACGTTTAGTGGCGGAGGAACTCATTTCTCTTAGCTGTATACCCATGGTATTTTTGGGGAAATCAATTTGTGATTTGGTGGTTATGACAATGTGACATTCAAAGTGAATAAATGTGTGATCTGTCAGAGATAAGAGTGGCCTCTAGCCTCACAACCGGGAAATGATAAAAATCGGGCAGGTAGCATGGCTATGTAGGTCGCACCTATTAGGGTGTATAATCACCTGATCTAGAGTTTCATTTACTTCTAAAAATCTATTGTTGATGTTGTGCTATTCGGGAAACGGTTGCTGATCCCAACCGTTGGTGATATGCATTCCATACACTCAAGCGAAATGATTGGTCGGTCATGTGTGGTCGGGTTGCAAGATGTTCTTGTTGAACCCAGTGTATTCCTCTTTAGAGGTACACTAGCGTAAGGTGGTTCCATACCTTGTCATAGTTGGAAATCCATTACCCAGTACGTGCTTGCGGTTTTGATTGTATACTATATATGTAGGTCGTGAGATGAAAGCGTTTTTGGTAGATGATTATTATGTTGTGGTTGATAGACATTATTATAATATCAAAAGGTTTTTGATATAAAGATATTTTGGATTCTCATAAGGGAAAACCCGTTCCGTTATACGGCATGGTCTTATGAGATATCGTTGCATTGCTCAAACTGTTTTTAAACTGTTTTACTCATACCAGTCCCAAGACTGACCTGGAGTTTATTTTGTTTGTTTTCCCTAAACTCTTGGGTGCCCAATTTTGTACGGGCAGTCAAGTAGTCAGGATTTTACAGGTATACTTGAAGAGCTTGGAGCAGGACGCTTCAGGATTGTATAGCTATAGTTATTTTCACTGTTTTGTAAGTGCTGTACTTTGGAAATGATATGTATATTCAAGTACAGATTTATATTTCAAAGTTATGTTGTATATTATATGTTATTCGTTCCCTGTGAGGTTCGTGCTACTCTGATGTTGTGCTGTTCTTCTTCTTCTATTCTAAGTTTCTATCTTATCTATTCTCACCCTCTAATTTCTTTCAATAACCATCCGGTATTTTCCACTCTTGATGTTCAATATGTGTTGTATATCGGATAATCAAGATCGCCTTTTTCCGGGTCGTTACAGTAATAGTTCCATTTTTCATTTTAGCATTGCAAGTTTGTTTTATGGTATTCTTGGGAGAAAACCCGTTCCGTGTTATACGGCGTGGTCCCTTGATTTACGCAACATTAAAATAAAGTTAATAACTATTTTAGTTCTCACACCAGTCCCATGACTAACTCGGAGTTTATTGTTTCTACCTAAACTCTAGGTACCCATATTTTCCACATGGGGAGCTAGTAGTTTTTGTTTTCGCAGATATTTCTTTTTATAGGGTACTGGGTTACGGCTACAGTTAAACTATGGAATGCTATGTATCCGTGTATTTCCTTAAGTTGTGTTAGTTGTTGTTTTCCATTGCATATTGTACTTTTGCATTATATTTCCGCTGCTATGTAAATTAAATCTCTGATATTATTCTTTCGTATATTATTTATTTGTGCTCAGATATCTTGTACTCTAATGTAAATTGTTGTAATAGCAATGAAATGTTCTCATGTTTTTTTTCCTGATGAGTCGTGTTCTCAAAGTAGTCCGCCTTCCTATTAGGTATAGGTCGGCTGGGAGTTCGGGTCGCTACAGGTGGTATTGGAGATTTGGTTTACAAAGCTCAAGAACAAGACACATTAGAACCAAACGAAAGAATTCATCAGAGATAGGATTAGTAATATCCTGTAAGAGTAACTCGTTAAAGATAGAGTTAGTAATACCCTAGAATGAGTTTGAAGAGAGTTATTTATAAAAACGAATTTGGTTTTGAAATTTATCTCTTATAAAGATTTAAGTATTTTATTTGATTTTGAATTTGGTCTATCGAGTATATGAATATTTTGCATACTTGTCTCGCGACCGAATATATGAAGTCTCAAATATACTGGGTAGATATAGAATCACACTTTAGTCGCTCGGAAATGATTCTATTGATGAATGTACAACATTAGTAGTTTATTTTCGAGTTTTGAAAGTAGGATATCTATATGATTCAAATATATTTTTGAGCATATAAATTGAAATGCTAATCAACTAATTGATCACCGGTTGTGATGTTTGATTATTAATTTAACTAATAAAAATATAGAAATGATAAAACCAACAAAAGAATTAAATGTAAATAAATCCAAATCAAATATAATGTTGAATTGAAATTTTATTTAGATTAGACATATGTATATATCGAATAGGTTGTTGAGTAGACGTTAAGCAAAGAAATAAATTGTGTGCCTGACAAACATGTGCACCTTATTTAATTAGTTGCTCAATTTTATTATTATTAGACTATTGTGAATGATTTGGATGTGCTGTGATGGTTGCTTTATGTGAAATTTAACATACGCCGTAGGATAGAACCAATAAATTATGGACCACACTGTATAACATATATAATGGACATCACAATATAGCATATTCCATATAAGCATTTAGTGCTTATATGACAAAGTTTGGATTACTATATGAGCGAGATGCTTGTATGGCGATGACCGAATTAGAGGTTGGACTGAAGACGGATTATGGACTTAATAACTTATATGGAAAATTGTAGGATTCAATAACAAACCCTACATAGGTCTTGAGATGACGAAAAAAAATATACGTGTCTCTCTTGTTTTAGATACGGCACATGGATTATGACTAATTCCCATCCCTGGGTCAAGGGATGTTTTTTCACACATCTCCCTTGAGCATAGATAAGTCACAATTAATTTGTATGTGATATATTGATTTATTGGGTGCTTGATAAGGCCATAAAATTTGTTCAGATCAACCAATACAAAGGAGGTTATGGCGAAATTTTTCGAAAATTTAAGGCGTTAGCCAAATTTTAGGAAATTTTGAAAGTTCTCAGAAACTGGAAAGTTAGAGAATTTGAGCTAGAATAAAAGTTGAGTTGGTTAGTTAAACAACTTTCAGCTCTGTTCCTTTTCAGGGACGAAAAGTTTTTAAGTGGGGGATATTGTAACAACCCACATTTTTGGAACCAATTTAAAATTTAAATTTGATTTATTTATGAAGTTTGAACGTAAGAATTTAAAATTTAATTAAAACGAGCTTGAAACGTCGTGATAGTTTGAAAATTTGGTGTTGAACTTCAAATGAATATATAGAATTCAAAATAAATCGGATTTCAGTAAAACAAGAAACATTAAAATCTGTTTGATAATATCTTTCTAAAGAATGTGAAAATTTTAGATTTTATATTATAAACTGTAAGTTATGTCCAAATCAAATTCTAAAATATTCATTATGGAAATTTATTAATATTTTATTATTATTTGAGCTCTTAGAAATAGCCATTTTGAAAACAACCTCCATTTTTTATGGAACCAATTTTGTTGGATCCAGAACATCAAATTATTGTTAAGTTTAAAATTTCAAGTCAATTGGAATTCATATATGAGCGTGGTAAATTTAAATGCGTGTTCAATTTTAAATATTAAACGGCCTCCAAATTCAACAAAATTAGTTCTTTTAGGACAGTATTTGTAAAACATAGCGAGATTCTAAATTTCGTAATTTTTGGAGTCAGTATGTAGCAGTGGTAAATTAAATTGAATGTTGAAATTCAATTTTAAACGTTATATAGATTTATATTTTAATTTTTATAAGAACTTATTAAAACAATCGAATTGGCCTATGAAACATATCCCATCGTGTCCGAAATGGGGATATTTAGCTAGGGGCGAAAGTCGTGGGGTTCGTTTGGAGTTCAGAGCGTTAAACAAGTATTTTAAGAATTAGATATTAATTTATAATATATATATATACACACAAAATAAAACCCTAACCCTATTTTTTATTATAAGCCTTCGTCAATTCGTTAATGGTGGATATCATTCAGATTTTCTTCCCTCTCTATCTCATAATCCACGCAATAATTTCAAAATTTTAAAACATGAAAATTGAGCATCTATGTGAGCACTATACATCCTACTGGCATGATTTTCGAGCGCTGCGGGGGTTCGAGTTCGCCAAAACTCAGGTCGGTGGTAGGCGATGTTGGGACGGTGGTTGATCGGTGCTCAGTGGCTCTAGGGACGTGCGATTTATAGTCCTAGTAATTGATGTCGGGTTCGGATATTTCCAGTAAATCACGGTGAAGGAGAAATAGTTAAAACGGGATTAAGGCTTTTGAAACGATCCAAACTCGCCCTTACGGGAAAGCCCGGATTGAGTTGAGAACACGAAAAATTAAAATACAAAAGACAGAACATTTCATTGCTTATTACAACAATTTACATCAGTGAAACACCCCACCTCCGTTAGGGTCACTCTCAAAGGTAATGCCCTAATTTTGGTGGAGGTTTATAAGTATAAATCACAGATATACAAGACAGATATATGAACACATATTTTTGAACAGCGGAAAACAACAACTTTTATTTTATTAAAATACGTGTTACACCAACCATACCATAATTGTCTTGCAATACTCCCAAAAACATAACATCTTCATAACTGTCTTGATTACATTATTTAAAGAAGCATAAAGAAAACATAAATAAACTGCAAAAGTCCCATAATTGTTGTCCAAAGCCATAGTCCAAAACGAAAAGATCCAAGCAATACATTCTTTCTCTTCAAGCTGGATATGAAGGCTGGTCAAGCTGCGGTATTCCCTCCCTGTGGACCTGGGGGAGGGGGGAAGCGGAAGAAAAGAAGACGAAAGAAAAGTAGAGTCAGACATAAAAGTTTGAGTAAGTCTAGGACTATTCAGTCTATGAATAAAGAACTGGGTATGATAAGTATAAACTAGAAATGGGAAAGCACCATAAACCAAGTTAAGATGTCTAGGGTCGAATATACTATCGTACCCCATATTAATCTCTGTACCCATATAAACTAGTTCCCAACAGGCACCCCATAATCAGGGTGAAGTGACCCATTTTATGATGATCGACTCCTACTCGCATAGTTACATGTGTCTTACGGCCCCCGTTGTTGTAGTTACCTATGCTGGTCCCACCATGGGGTGTATCAAGTCCCATGGTGGCGGCCCGACACAACCCTAGAATGCACAGGTATGCTATTGGTGCCCAGTGCCTTATTTTTCTGCGCCGGAGTGTGTGCATGCCCGCACCCCGTTAGAACCTACACTGATGCACCACCGCCGTCGATTTGACCTCTTACAGTTAGCCCAGTAATCGTGCCCCACTCTGCCTAGTTTCAGGGTATCATGATATGCCTTGTAGGGTTACTGCTGAAAAGGGTCCCCCGCTACTAGGTTTTCTATTTCTAGCCAACATGCTAAGTTGGTTAAGTGTTTTATAAACCTAACCCCCAATCAGTCTGTTTAGTTTAGCATGTTCCAATTTGATTAAGTATTAATATAATTTACTTAATCCTATCAATCCTGACTCAGCCTTAATTGTCTTATTAAAGCCTTGACCTTTCACATTAGACAGGTATTGTTGTGGCTGCCTGTTGCCGGTTGGGTCCGGGCAGTCTTACGCCACAACTCAGTCTAACCTCGGGTCCTTATTGGGCTCCGTGTTTAACCACCCACATTGGATAGGTATTGTTGTGACTACTGGACAGCCGGGCGGTTCCGGGCAGGTTCACATCACAACTCAATCCAACCTCGGGTTAAACACATCGTATTTTCTACATTTACATATTTTGTCTCTTTTCTTTTTATATGTAAATATTTGCGGCCCATTATTCAAATTTATCTTTATTGATTAAGATTTATTCATGCTACTTAATTGTTTTTCAAGGTTGTTGGCATGCGTCAAACATGCCAACACATATGTTCTATATTTTAGCCCAAACGTCATTACCCCCATTTTATACGTTCGCTCCAATGTAAGGTGTGTTGGGTTTAATACTTAAACCCAATTTAGCCATATGAAAAGGGGAGGCTTATAACATGGTGTTTATAAGGTAACATGAAAAGGGGAGTGTGAACGCATGAACTTGCAACATAACGATCTAATTAACATAAGATAGGCATATGTGAACTTGCAATTGCAACAACATATAATATAAGCAATACTTAAACATGAATCATTTTATTCACATAATCATGGTATAAACAAAACATGAATCATTCTATACGTGTAGTCATGGCATAAATGATACTTAAACATGAACTATTCTAATCATATAATTATGGCATAATCATAATTGAACGTGAGTCCTTCTATTCATATAGTCATGGCATAAACATAATTGAACATGGATTCTACTATTCATATAATCATGGTTTTTATCCTATTTATGTAACTTGTAAGTAAGATGTAATTCTAGTGTAATTTCTAATGTAACTTATGTGCCAAATATATTATCATATGATTATGATAACAACATAAGCCTAGAACCATGTTTTGAACTAGGCATAATGACAAACATAGTTTAATCATACTAATGCAAGCTTACAAAGACGCTTGCTTTTGTCACTATCACAAAATCATGATTTTTATACTTGAACTATGATACCAATTTCAACATAACCTTCATATGAATCATAATACATAGGTGAATCAAATTTCACTAAAGATGACCATAGAATTTTACATCATGTTGGCATAACAATAAATCATAGACTTGCATGAATTTCAAATAAACTATTACAACATATAGTTGTTATTTTCAACATGAATCATATACTTGTAATTATCAAATGGGTGTTGTAAATAACTACCATAAACATGTAGTTTTCAATATGAATCATATGTTTGCATGAATCCCAATTAAAATTCCACAACATGTGGTTGTCAACATAAACCATATACTTGTATGAATCCAATCGTACACCATAGCATTGCCAAATCGTTTAGAATCAAAATAACATACAAATATAGTTTATTATCGCCACAATTCCATTTCGTTGTTAACTTCCAACGCAAATCGCGTACTTGCAAATATCCAATCGTATACCATAATATTCCCAAATCGTTTAGCATCAAAGCAACATACAAATAATAGATTATTATCGCCACAATTCCATTTCTTACTTTACACAAATCAACACAATTATTTAATTCACATTGGAATAGCACTCTACTTACAACGTATGACGAATCTTCAATTCAGGAATCTGAATTCTGAAATTGGAGATGCTATCCTTTGTTGTAGGCGTTGTTTTGATTTGATTAACGCTGCTTTAAGCTTTTGATTTATCCCCTAATTGTCTCTTTATTTCTGACGGCTATCCTCAGTCTCTCCTCAGCAGCATGACGGTCTTATCTCCATTTTAGTTTAAGTGAATTAGCGTTAGACTTAGGTCCTTTTTATAGAGTTTGTGAGTCGATTTAGACCGTCGATGAAGCTTGGTTCAATAATAGCCGTTCGTTCAAAGGAGAGACCAACCAGGAGCTGACACCTAGCCCTAGTGACAAGGCAAGGCTCAGAAAATCGACCAAACACAAACTAGGCCAGCCAGGGTGGGCTGGGTTCGACCTGGCTCAGGGGCCAGGTCGACTCCCCAGTCGACCCCCAGGTCGACTCTAGAGTCGACCTGCCTGGGCAGGTCGACACCTAGGTCGACTACCAGGTCGACCTGGCCGGGCAGGTCGACCCTAGGGTCGACCCCCAGGTCGACCTGGTGGGTTTGGGCGGGAATTTTCCCGCCTACTCTGATTGGTCTGAAATTTAAATCTGTTTTCGAAATTTGAATTTTCTGAAACTTCGTCGGGCCATAATTTGGTCATACGGGCTCCGTTTTTCGAAAACTCGGACTCTATTTCGCGTATTTTTCCGAGACGAACGCAATGGCATATCCCGTTTCCCTTAATACTTTGTTTTGAAATTAGTTATACTTTAATTTGCGAATTTCAAAGTTATAGAATACACGGGGTGTTACATTCTCCCCCACTTAAAAGGATTTCGTCCCGAAATCTTCAAGTTCAGGAAGAATGTACATCCTAACATCCAAACATCCATCTACTCATCCATCAAACGCGAGCATCCATTGTCCTTAAATGACTTCGAATGCTTCATGATAATATGCGAAGTGTGTGTGTATACATGTACTTATCTAATGCAAAATCAGGCGGTCTACTGATTCAGTTGACCTCCTTAATGCAAATTATGTAAGTGTCATGAATCCATTATGTATGCAAAGTTTCCTATTCATGATTCTACATGAGTGCACAATCATTCATACAAATGCAACATCCATATGACAACACATTAAAGTTCAACCATATACGAATGCAAACATATATGCATATGCAATATGAAGTGATTGAGCCAATCTAAAACCTAGATTGTGTTTGTATATGCAACCACGAGCAACCACTAGCAATCACTTGCAACCACTTGCAATCATCATCCATAACATGTTTCAATTACATGTTTTCATCCAAAGGGTTTCTACCTAAAAGATAGGGTCGAGGAGATATACCTAAAAAGATAGATAAAAGCGCAACTTAAGGAAAAGGGAAAGATCAAAGATGTACCCTCGAAAAGAAAAGGGTAGGCAACACGTATTCTAGCTTCAGTTTCCCAAGTTGCGTCTCCCTCGGCGTTGCTCCACTGAACTTTGACGAGCTTGACTTCGCGATTGCGTAGCTTCTTCACTTCCGTTCCTAATATGTGGGTTGGAACTTTCCTTACGGTTGCTTCGCGTTCCACTTCAGCTTCTTCTAGGATATTTGGCTCTACCACTTCAGCAGACTCATGTAGACATTTTCAGAGATGTGAAACGTGAAAGACGTTGTGAACTCCGGCCAATTTTTCGGGTAGCTCTAATCTATAGGCCATTTTCCCAATTTTCTCAATGATAGGGAATGGCCCTACGAACCTTGGTGCTAGCTTTCCTGTGGTTCCAAAACGAACAACGTTCCTTAGCGGAGATACCTTAAGATAAACTCTGTCCCCAACCTCAAATTCAAGGTCGGTCCTCCTCTTGTCGGCGTAGGACTTTTGTCTGTCTTGGGCCGTCTTCATCCTTTTTCGTATTAAGTCTACTTTTTCTGAAGTCTCTCGGATCATATCTGGTCCAAGTATGAGCTTATCAGTAGACTCCCACCAACAAGTGGGTGATCGGCACGGTCTTCCATATAAAGCTTCGAAGGGCGCCATTCCGATGGTTGCTTGATAGCTGTTGTTGTAGGCAAATTCCACCAAAGGAAGATGGTCTTCCCATGTCCCTCCGAAGTCAAGGACGCACAGTCTTAGAAGGTCCCCCAAAACTCTGTTCACTCTTTCTGTTTGGCCATCGGTTTGGGGATGATAGGCAGTGCTCAAGCATAATGCCTACCGCTTCTTGCAGACTCCGCCAAAACTCACTGGTGAAGATAGGGTCTCGGTCACTAACAATGCTGGATGGTATTCCATGGAGTCGAACGATTTCCTTGAGGTAAAGAGATGCTAGGGATGAGGTAGTTCTTTTACTTTTGACAGGTAAAAAGTGGGCGCTTTTAGTAAGCCTATCCACTATTACCCAAATGCTAGTGTTGCCTCTCCTAGACCTAGGCAGCCCATCGATGAAGTCCATTGAGATGCTATCCCATTTCCACTGCGGGACCTCTAGAGGATGTAGCAGACCGCCAGGCTTTTTCTGTTTCGCCTTAACCTGTTGGCACACCATGCACTTAGAAACGAATTCTGCCACGTCCTTCTTCATGCCGTTCCAAAAGAAAGTTCATTTTATGTCCTTGTACATTTTATCTCCGCCTGGGTGTATCGTCATCTTGGAGTGATGTGCTTCCTCAAGAACCTTCTTTACTAAATCCCTTGTCTGTGGGACGCATAGTCTTCCGTCTCGCCTTAGCCAACCCTTATTATCGATGGAGTGTCTGTTGAGGTGACTTGAAGTCTCACCCCTAATTAGCCTATCAATCGTTTCCACAAGTTGAGGGTCTTCGCGTTGTGCTGTCCCTACCGAGTCCACTAAAGTCGGGCGTACTTCGAGAGATGCTAGCAAGCCTGGTACAAAATCGGAGGAGGGCCTAAAGTCAAAGCTGGCTATAAACTCTAGGCTTTGTCTCTCAACAAACAGCGGGCTTAGGGTCAGTTTTTTCGGCTCAACGCGTCTGCCACTACGTTGCCTTTGCCCGGAGTATAGGAGATCTCAAAATCGTACGAGGCAAGAAACTCCATCCACCTCTGTTGCCTCAAGTTAAGGTCCTTCTGCGAGAAAAGGTATTTCAACGATTTATGGTCAGTGTAAAGTTCAAACTTCTCGCCTAGGAGATAGTGTCGCCAAGACTTGAGTGCAAAGACGATGGCAGCTAATTCAAGATCGTGGGTCGGGTAGTTCTTTTCGTGCACTTTCAACTGTCTTCCGCCATAAGCTACTACCCTTCCTTCTTGCATTAAGACAGCGCCTAGCCCTGTCCCACATGCATCTGTATAAACGGTGAACATCTTGCTTCCATCTGGCAACATTAAAACCAGGGCTGTTGTAAGAGCCCTTTTCAGTCGCTGGAAAGCAAACTCGCAATCCAAGTCCCAATCGAACACTAGATTCTTCTTGGTCAACTTTGTGAGCGGAGCTGAGATTTTCGCAAAATCCCTTATGAACTTTCGATAGAAACCTGCTAGTCCTAGAAAACTTCGGACCTCAGTTGCATTCCTTGGTGTCTTTCAATCTTGTACCGCCACTACCTTAGCAGGGTCCACTGCTAACCCTTGTTTGGATACTTTGTGCCCAAGGAACCTCACTTCTTCTCTCCAAAAGTGGCATTTGGAGAATTTGGCTATTAGCTGATGGACTCGCAGATTTTCCATGATTGCCCTTAAGTGCTGAGCATGTTCCTCTTCACTCTTTGAGAAGATAAGGATATCATCTACGAAGACCACTACGAACTTATTGAGGAAATCTCTGAATACCCTACTCATCAGGTCCACGAAGTAAGCAGGTGCATTGGTCAAGCCGAAAGGCATGACAAGCCATTCAAAGAAGCCGTCTGGGGTTCTGAATGCCGTTTTGTCGATACTATCTTCAGCCACCCTTAGCTGATGAAAACCGGTCGCTAAATCGAGTTGGGAGAAAATAGACGCTCCTACAAGTTAATCAAACAAATCGTCAATTCTAGGGAGAGGGTGCCTATTATTTTTCGTTAGCTTGTTGAGCTCCCTATAGTCAACACATAGATAGAATGAACCATCCGCCTTTGTAGAGAATACCACTGGAGCGCCCCATTCTGAAATACTCCTCCTAATGAACCCCTTTTCTAGAAGCTCTTTAATCTGTTTACTGAGCTCTTTCCTTTCCCGTGGAGCCATGTGTCTAACGGGCAACGCAACGGGCTTTGCATAATCTACAAGGTATATGCAGAAGTCTATCTCCCGCTTCGGAGGCAAGCCCTTCACCTCTTCGAAGACATCCGGATATTCCCGGACCACTCTAACCGATTTCAAATTTTCAACGGAGGCATCTAGCGATTCAAGATAACTAAGCATAACCGCATACGAGGGATTACAAGAAATTTCCAAAGTGTTACCGAGTTGGGTTAGGAGCCTAACAACCCTTTTCTCACGATCAAGGATGGCCCCATTACTGGATAGCCAATCCATGCCCAAAATCAAACCATATCCCGAAAAGCCCAAAACAAAGGCACTACATTGAAATTCTACGCTTAGAATAGAAATTTTCAATCCCAAACAGATCATAGACAAATGAGCTGGGCCCCCAATTGGGTTTGAAACAATTAAGGCGTCCTCTACCATACTAGTTTTTAGGTGCAGAGATTCTACTAAAGCAGACGAAATAAAGGAGTGTGATGCGCCAGAATCAAATAAAGTGCGAACGGGGTGATCATAAAGATAAACTACACTTTCTACAGAAGTATTTATACCTCGCTGTTGCAGAGGTGGTGCCTCTAGCGCATGAACTTGTACCCCTGAGGTGGATCCAGCCCTCTGCCCCTGTCCTCGTTTCTTTGGGCAGTCCTTAGCCATGTGGCCTGTCTCACTGCAAGAAAAGCACCCACCATTCATCTTGGCCTTCTTTTTCCGGCAATCTTTCACTAAGTGCCCCACTTTGCCACAGAAATTACACATCCTCTTCTCTTTGTTACTTTTCCCGCCCTTCTTAAAGTCTGTCTTCTTAGGATGCAAACCCTCTTTTTCCCTTGAGAGTTTTCTGCCTTTGTCTCCTTCTTGCCCTTATCCTCTTCGTTCAGCAACGCCATCTGTACCAACCTTTCATACGTAGCTCCCATGGGTATATGGGTCATAACCAAACTGTGTAATGGCTCATTCAACCCTTTGACAAAACGGAGAGCCTTCTTGTGCGGGGTGTTGACTAGGTCCAGTCCGAACCTAGCCAGCTCATCGAACTGATTAACATACTCTTTAACTGTCTTGTTCCCTTGCTTAAGAAATAAGAATTTTTCCAACTGTAAACTCCTTTCCGCGTCTGAGAGTAATTTAGCCTCAAAACTTGCCCTAAAGTCCTCCCATGTTTCCACTGGTCTTTCTGCATTAGTGACTTCCCACCAGTAGGAAGCCTCGCCTTTTAGTAGCCACACTGCCAGTTGTACTTTCTGCCTATCTTCTACCTCAAAGATGACGAATAAGTCCTCGGTTTCTTTCAGCCAATTTCTAGCTGCCAGGAAGGACTCTGTTCCATAAAAATCCTTTCCTCCCATAGCTTTAAAATCTTTACATATCTTAGCAAAAGTGTTTCCCCGCGGAGGCGGTGGAGGAAGAGGTGATGCTGCAGCTGGATGATTTCTTGCAGCTGGGGGAGGAGGAACGGTAGGACCTGGCTGAGTGGCCCTTGCTTCTAAGAACCGTCTAAACCAACCAGGTATTGGTACACCCTCTGGCAAGTTAAGTTCTTTGGACATGCTAAAACAAAAAGGATAGATTCAAAACGAAAGATAAGAGATAGTTCCTATGGCTTTGGGCGGGACTTTGCCTTTTAAAATAAAAAAATATTTTATCTTTTTAAAAATGCATCTTTAAATTTTCTTTTTGAAAATAAATTTTCAAAACTTTTTATCTTATCTGGTAAACCTATGCTCGGATACCAAGTGAAACACCCCACCTCCGTTAGGGTCACTCTCAAAGGGAATGCCCTAATTTTGGTGGAGGTTTATAAGTATAAATCACAGATATACAAGACAGATATATGAACACATATTTTTGAACAGCGGAAAACAACAACTTTTATTTTATTAAAATACGTGTTACACCAACCATACCATAATTGTCTTACAATACTCCCAAAAACATAACATCTTCATAACTGTCTTGATTACATTATTTAAAGAAGCATAAAGAAAACATAAATAAACTGCAAAAGTCCCATAATTGCTGGCCAAAGCCATAGTCCAAAACGAAAAGATCCAAGCAATACATTCTTTCTCTTCAAGCTGGATATGAAGGCTGGTCAAGCTGCGGTATTCCCTCCCTGTGGACCTTGGGGGGGAAACGGAAGAAAAGAAGACGAAAGAAAAGTAGAGTCAGACATAAAAGTATGAGTAAGTCTAGGACTATTCAGTCTATGAATAAAGAACTGGGTATGATAAGTATAAACTAGAAATGGGAAAGCACCATAAACCAAGTTAAGTTCTCTAGGGTCGAATATACTATCGTACCCCATATTAATCTCTGTACCCATATAAACTAGTTCCCAACAGGCACCCCATAATCAGGGTGAAGTGATCCATTTTATGATGATCGGCTCCTACTCGCATAGTTACATGTGTCTTACGGCCCCCGTTGTTGTAGTTACCTATGCTGGTCCCACCATAGGGTGTATCAAGTCCCATGGTGGTGGCCCGACACAACCCTAGAATGCACAGGTATGCTACTGGTGCCCAGTGCCTTATTTTTCTGCGCCGGAGTGTGTGCACGCCCGCACCCCGTTAGAACCTACACTGCTGCACCACCGCCGTCGATTTGACCTCTTACAGTCAGCCCAGTAATCGTGCCCCACCCTGCCTAGTTTCAGGGTATCATGATACGCCTTGTAGGGTTACTGCTGAAAAGGGTCCCCCGCTACTAGGTTTTCTATTTCTAGCCAACATGCTAAGTTGGTTAAGTGTTTTATAAACCTAACCCCCAATCAGTCTGTTTAGTTTAGCATGTTCCAATTTGATTAAGTATTAATATAATTTACTTAATCCTATCAATCCTGACTCAGCCTTAATTGTCTTATTAAAGCCTTGACCTCTCACATTAGACAGGTATTGTTGTGGCTGCCTGTTGCCGGTTGGGTCCGGGCAGTCTTACGCCACAACTCAGTTTAACCTCGGGTCCTTATTGGGCTCCGTGTTTAACCACCCACATTGGATAGGTATTGTTGTGACTACTGGACAACCGGGCGGTTCCGGGCAAGTTCACATCACAACTCAATCCAACCTCGGGTTAAACACATCGTATTTTCTACATTTACATATTTTGTCTCTTTTCTTTTTATATGTAAATATTTGCGGCCCATTATTCAAATTTATCTTTTTTGATTAAGATTTATTCATGCTACTTAATTGTTTTTCAAGGTTGTTGGCATGCGTCAAACATGCCAACACATATGTTCTATATTTTAGCCCAAACGTCATTACCCCCGTTTTATACGTTCGCTCCAATGTAAGGTGTGTTGGGTTTAATACTTAAACCCAATTTAGCCATATGAAAAGGGGAGGCTTATAACATGGTGTTTATAAGGTAACATGAAAAGGGGAGTGTGAACGCATGAACTTGCAACATAACGATCTAATTAACATAAGATAGGCATATGTGAACTTGCAATTGCAACAACATATAATATAGGCAATACTTAAACATGAATCATTTTATTCACATAATCATGGTATAAACAAAACATGAATCATTCTATACGTGTAGTCATGGCATAAATGATACTTAAACATGAACTATTCTAATCATATAATTATGGCATAATCATAATTGAACGTGAGTCCTTCTATTCGTATTGTCATGGCATAAACATAATTGAACATGAATTCTACTATTCATATAATCATGGTTTTTATCCTATTTATGTAACTTGTAAGTAAGATGTAATTCTATTGTAATTTCTAATGTAACTTATGTGCCAAATATATTATCATATGATTATGATAACAACATAAGCCTATAAACATGTTTTCAACTAGGCATAATGAAAACATAGTTTAATCATACTAATGCAAGCTTACAAAGACGCTTGCTTTTGTCACTATCACAAAATCATGATTTTTATACTTGAACTATGATACCAATTTCAACATAACCTTCATATGAATCATAATACATAGGTGAATCAAATTTCACTAAAGATGACCATAGAATTTTACATCATGTTGGCATAACAATAAATCATAGACTTGCATGAATTTCAAATAAACTATTACAACATATAGTTGTTATTTTCAACATGAATCATATACTTGTAATTATCAAATGGGTGTTGTAAATAACTACCATAAACATGTAGTTTTCAATATTAATCATATGTTTGCATGAATCCCAATTAAAATTCCACAACATGTGGTTGTCAACATAAACCATATACTTGTATGAATCCAATCGTACACCATAGCATTGCCAAATCGTTTAGAATCAAAATAACATACAAATATAGGTTATTATCGCCACAATTCCATTTCGTTGTTAACTTCCAACGCAAATCGCGTACTTGCAAATATCCAATCGTATACCATAATATTCCCAAATCGTTTAGCATCAAAGAAACATACAAATAATAGATTATTATCGCCACAATTTCATTTCTTACTTTACACAAATCAACACAATTATTTATTCACATCGGAATAGCACTCTACTTACAATGTATGACGAATCTTCAATTCAGGAATATGAATTCTGAAATTGGAGATGCTATCCTTTGTTGTAGGCGTTGTTTTGATTTGATTAACGTTGCTTTAAGCTTTTGATTTATCCCCTAATTGTCTCTCTATTTCTGATGGCTATCCTCAGTCTCTCCTCAGCAGCATGACGGTCTCATCTCCATTTTAGTTTAAGTGAATTAGGGTTAGACTTAGGTCCTTTTTATAGAGTTTGTGAGTCGATTTAGACCGTCGATGAATCTTGGTTCAATAATAGCCGTTCGTTCAAAGGAGAGACCAACCAGGAGCTGACACCTAGCCCTAGTGACAAGGCAAGGCTCAGAAAATCGACCAAACACAGACTAGGCCTGCCAGGATGGGGTGGGTTCGACCTTGCTCAGGGGCTAGGTCGACTCCCCAGTCGACCCCCAGGTCGACTCTAGAGTCGACCTGCCTGGGCAGGTCGACACCTAGGTCGACTCCTAGGTCGACCTGGCCTGGCAGGTCGACCCTCGGGTCGACCCCCAGGTCGACCTAGTGGGTTTGGGCGGGAATTTTCCCGCCTACTCTGATTGGTCTAAAATTTAAATCTGTTTTCGAAATTTGAATTTTCTAAAACTTCGTCTAGCCATAATTTGGTCATACGGGCTCCGTTTTTTCGAAAACTCGGACTCTATTTCGCGTATTTTTCCAAGACGAACGCAAGGGTGTGTCCCGTTTCCCTTAATACTTTGTTTTGAAATTAGTTATACTTTAATTTGTGAATTTCAAATTTATAGAATACACGAGGTGTTACAATCAGAGTACAAGGATATAACAGAGTATGAATAAATAATACACATTTGATAAACATCGGATATTTACAAATTACAAAGCAGTGGAAAAATAATACATAACACAACTGCACGGATATAGAGCATTCCGAATATAGCACCATCTGTAAACCAGGATCTTGGAAAAGAAATATCTGCAAAACCAAAACCACTAGCTTCCCGTGTGGAAAATAACGGTACCCAGAGTTTAGGTTAAAATAATAAACTCCACGTCAGTCATGTGACTGGTATGAGAACTAAAACAGTTACTAGCTTGTTTTTAAAGTTAGATATATCAAGGGACCACGCTGTATAACACGGAACGGGTTTAACCCCAAGAATACTAGCGCATAAAATATATAGCGTAATGCTAAACAGAAAAATGAAGCTATTATAAGACTCAGGTCCCATCACACAATGAACATAGTCGAGGATAGAGTTTTACCTTATAATAGCCAAAAATGCTTGGTATGTGAAATTTCATATTTTATTATTACTATAAGTGAAGAAATCAATTTAAAATATAAATGTATCAATCATAGGCAGCGTAGGTACCATAATCTTAAGTCACCAAATATATATTTACAACTAAAATCGTGAAATCATGTATTGGAAAGTGGATTTCCATCTATGAACCGAGGCAAGGCATTATCCTCATCGATTTCGAGACACTCAAGCAAATTGCCTCAGGGTCCCCCGTAGTGAACCCCTTGGATCTTCATGGTCGGTCATCCATCGATGATTAATTATACATAAACTATATGTTAGCCGGTTCTATCGAACCTTTAAAATGGTCAGTATATCGACCATATCATCCATCGATCCCGTAGTGACCGACATATCCATCGATCCCGTAGTGACCGAATATCTGAGGCGCCTCAATCCATCAAGTAATATTAAGCAACATCTACATGAGGTAACAGTCTGGACTCCATACCATGACGTTACTCATATCTAGAACTAACATATGTCCATTTCCATGCAGGCACTATCCCGTTTTTGGTTCATACCTGGGTGTGAAGCTCGCGAATTAATGTTACACAAAGCTATGCTGTTTAAAGTAGTGCTTTGATCATCAACCACAAGACTCTGCTTTTCAACAGAAGCCTTAATCATTTGCATCTCAGCATGTCACATAGGCAATTCACGCCATGCGACTGATGTCTATCGATATATAACCTCTGAGCTCGTATGTCTCAGAGAAGGGTGTTAAGCAAGAGAATAAATTATTTGCCACCAAACATGTATATATATATATATATATATATTTAATAGAGATTAATCAACACAAAATAAAATTCAATGTCAGACACATACATCCATTTACAAGTTCGTTTTGGGTCTGAACGAAACTGGAGGCACCTTATTCCTCATCCCATATGTCCAATATAGGAGAGAGGTCCTCGCATATCCGGTCGATCTCAAGTACGCCTGGACGATCACCACTTATTACCTTGTCTTGGGTGTACAGCCCAATCAAGACATCAATAATCATCCAAACGATGTGAAGACCTCTGGTCTTCAACCATCGTTTTCATCGTCGACATATCGCCGAATCAGTTATTCAGAATGGGTATAAAACGGCCTTTCCAAATAATCCACGTATTTTATAATCAAGTGCTATAAAAACACAACATACGCCTCATTCCAATCCAGAATATTCTTTTATTCAAATATTCTCATCATTAGGGAAAGGTTCCCATTAATTTTATCAAAGATAGATTCTTTAAATTTATTCTGTAATCTTCCTTTGGATATCAATTCAAACCAAATTAAAGTTTATCCATACTAGTCAGGATTAGCGCACTTTACCAAAGTAATCATTTGTTTAATTTGCCAACCTATTCATCCCATGTAGCAAAACTGGTAATACTCCATATCTAACACCACGGTATTATCGGTAAATTTAATTACCATTTCACATTCAAATCCAACTAAAGATTTAACTATCGCCGGGAGTAAAACTAGTTGTACTCCATTCTCGATCATTTCCCAAATATGATAATTTAAATTATCACATTCTCATTTCAATCTAAATAAAGATTCATCAAAACTTCACTTAGTTTTAATCTTCCCAAAAATCAATATTAATGATTATTTAACTTTGGAAAATCAAACATGCCGCATCGACAAACTATATTGTACCATTAATTTCTGCCTATATATAACCTCTAAGCTCGTATGTCTTAGAGAAGGGTGTTTAGTAAGAGAATAAATTCTCCGCCACCAAATAGATATATATATATATATATATATATTTAGCAGAGATCAACGAATACGGTATAAAGAAATCAATGTCGGACATGTAATCCTGTCTTTAACTGGGTTAAAGAACTAATGTCATTTAAAACACAATTCACGATAAACAAAAAATCACATTCCATTAACCATGGAATCTCCACGGAAAACAGATCAATATATAATCGATATCAATTTCCGTATCCGACTAATAATATAAATGGAATAACGGCAAAGCCTTTTAAATTCCATATATATTAACAGCCTTCCTCCACAGAAGCTCATTTCGATTATTACTAAATCGAATTCCATTCAATTCCAATTTAATATATTAAATTTGAAAACTTTACTTTGGAAAATTCCATTAAATCTTAATAAAATATTTATAAATTCCAGATCATCACTTCACTGTTAATTGGGTTAAAGAGCAAGTGTTATTCAAAAAAAGGTTCATGATAAACCCAAAAATCCAATTTCAATTCAATTCCAATTAAATATTAATTAATTGGTAAAGTTCTCTAAATCTTAATTATAAGATTTATTCTTTTCTCAATTGGATTTAAGAACAGTGTTATTAAAGACACCATTCATGATAAACCCAAAATCCATTTTGATATTAAATACAAGGCTCTAAATAGAAATTATACTGGCTTATATTCAATACCAAATAGTGAAACCAACGGATATCGTATTGGGAATAACGATATCTATATCTTCCAAATTCCCGTAACAATATTCGTATAATCACGAAATCCAACACCGAAATATATCGAAGATTATTTCCATTCAAACCATTCCAATTTATTTATTGGAAATTTTTTGGTTATATTAAAATCTTTTTTTCGAATCCAATTTATTTATTTAAAAATTATTGGATTTCAAATCTAGTTAAAACTAATTCATTTAGATAAAAATATATTTTTATCTTTACAAATGTGGATTTTTTCACCCAAATTCTTTCAAAATCGTTTATTATGATTTTACACAAATTATTAATAATTTTAATAATTTTATTAAGGGTCTTTCAGTCGATTTCCATAAACGGTCATCGAACTGCACTGACAATGACCTTCTTCAAATTTGATTTGGACATAATTCCAAATCAAACCATTAGATTTCAAATCTCTTATATTCGTTGGAAAGATCTTTTCGGTATGAGCCCAATGGTTCTGGTTTTAGGAGAATCCGACGGTCGGATCTTCCGTAATGTCAATTCGAAATCAATTGTCGAAATTCGCGAACGGTCGCGGCGCGACGCGTTCTATTCTGCCCTTTAAATATATATAATATATATATTATATATTTCATCGATTTCCATTTAAATCGTATTTTATAAATCATTCATAAATTCATTTTAGAACAATTTTAACTTCATTTTTAATTTTAAATCAAAATTGAATATTCCATATCATTATAATTTTTAAATGATAATATTTTAAAAATATCAGATTTTGAAATAATTTCCTTTTCGTTATTCATTATAAAAATGAATAAAATCGATATAAATATCGTTCGCGTTAATATGGCGCAAATCTAACAACACGACTTCATATATTTCAATATTTCTGTGTCCATCAAAAATCGGACATCAAAATCATATTTTGATCTGTTACTGAATATTAATTTAAGATATTCTTTATTTTAAAATATTCGTTATTTTAAAATATTATTTATTCCTGAATTGGAATAAGACATAGTCAATTACCATATAATGTTATTTATATGGATTTCATACAACAATAATGACAAACAATCATCCAGAGTGCATTCAACACTGCATAAGCATTAAATATAAATAATAAACGCTTACAACAGTCTGTCAACCAATCGATTGACATACAACTAAACAATTGGGATTAGTGTACGTCAAATATCATCCCAATACCCGTGTGGGGTTTCAACCAACAAATACTGAATATTATTTGTGCACTTGGGCGATGTGTAAAAATTATCGACCAAATCGATATCACAAAAATAGGAGAGCATAAACAAGTCGTCCGACTTGTAAATGGATGTGTAAACTTAATTTTAACTATCCAATACTTATTTTATTTATCGTAGTTATAGGCTAAAAATAATATTTTCAACTAACTAAAATTTTCAACACTTTTTAGAAAATTTCGACAGCATAACGGCACAATACTATAACCAGAATAAGGTCTAGCCTTATCCCTCGCCTAATGCTGGCTTGCGCCATACACAAACCAAATTCAATCAATTCCATTCACATCCCAAACCAAATTCAGACAAATAAATTAATCAAAACAAACAACCAAACATCCATGGTTTCAACCAAAGGTGTCAGGTGATACTAAGTGTCGTCTGCATCCTAGTTTATATTTAACTGTAAACAAAATTAGAGTGAGAAGTTCTCACCTTGGGTTTCCACTTCACCACTTTTTAGAGGACGATGGTTTGGATTTATTTCCTGTGCGTAGTTTTCTTCACCTTGATTCCGACGCAATCTGTTTCACGCAATTTATATTAAAAAACATATTTTTAACAACACTATATATATATAATATTTTTATATTGCCACTATATAAATAAAAATCACAATTTTATATCCCTACTATATATATATATATATATATAAAGATCATATTTTTATATCGCTACTATATATATAAAAATTACATTTTTATATCGCTACTGTATATTAAAAAATCATATTTTTAATTCGCTACATATATAAAAATCATATTTTTATATTCTCTACATGTATAAAAATCATATTTTTAATTTTCTACATATATAAGAATCATATTTTTAATTTGTTACATATATAAAAATGATATTTTTATATTCTCTACATGCATAAAAATCATATATTTATATTCTCTACATATATAAAAATCACATTTTTAATTCTCTACATATATAAAAATCATATTTTTATATTCTCTACATATATATAAATCTATTTTTATCATGTTATCTATATAATAAAATCATATTTTTAGTATGTTATTCATATAATAAAAATTATATTTTTATCACGTTATCTAGATAATAAAAATCATATTTTTATTATCCTATTTATACAATAAAAATCATATTTTTATTTCTCTTAAAATATTTTCATGACATGCACTAATTGAAAATCATATTCTTAACTTGCCAAAAATATTTTCTTCCTACGATAAAAATCCTAAATTTTTATAATTAAAAATCAAAACTTTATGTAAATAAAAATCCTTACTTTTTGTAATTAAAAATCACAAATTTATGTAAATAAAAATCCTAACTTTTTATAATTAAAAATCACAACTTTATGTAAAAAAAATCCTAGCTTTTTATAATTAAAAATCACAACTTTATGTAAATAAAAATCCTAACATTTTATAATTAAAAATCATCAATCAAAGAATTAAAAAAGAAAAGAAAGCTCACAATTTTCCTAGAGCAAATCGGGCATTGGAGAAGGGGGTGTTGTGCGTTTAGTGGAGGAAAGGGGGGAAGCGCGGTCGCTAGGGGTCGGGAGGTGGTGGGGGACGGTGCCCTGGCCGACGGCGGGCCCATAGGGGTTGGAAGCGGTGGATTTAGGGTTAAAAAGGGGATGGGTTTGGCGGTTTTTAAATTGGAGAGAGGGAGGAGGAGAGAGCGAAGGGGACAAAGAGGGAGGGGGAAATCGACGACGGGTGGCGATGGTGCGGAGGGCAATGGGCGGCGTGGGCTGAAGCGCGATCGAGAGGGTTTCTTTTTTCTTTTTATTTCTGAGCAACGGGTGAGAGAAGTGAGGGGAAGAGAGAAAGCAAGGGTTGACTTTATAATATATATATATATATATAATTTATTTAATTTATATCCAAAAATTTGAATTCTTATACTATCTCCGAATCGAACCCAACGACTGTCGTCTGTAGCTAAATACCCCCATTCCGAACACAATGTGATATGTTTCGTAAGCCAATTCTATTGTTTTGATCAGTTTTTCTTTAAAATAAAATATAAATCAATTTATTTTGAATTTGAACGCACATATTAATTTACCGGGGCTACACACTGACTCCAAAAATTCCAACAAAATAAATCTAGCTATGTTTTGACGATATGTTCCTAACAAAACTAATTTCATTGAATTTGGGGGCCGTTTGAAAAATGGCCATTTTCCAGTTGATCCAATTCAACTGAAATTGACAAAACACGTTTCCTCTTGCAATGCTCACATATTAATTATGAAAATTGGAATATAACAATAGTTTGACATTCTGGATCCAACAAAAGTGGTTTCATTGAAAACAGAGGTCGTTTGCAAAATGACTATTTTTAAGTGCTACATATTATATTAAAAAATATATAAATTCCAAAGCGACTATTCTGAATTATAAACTGGACATAACCCGTTATGAAATCTAAATTTTTCACATTCGTTAGAAAGATATTATTAAATAGATTCAATTATTTCTGGTTTTATTGAAATACGATTTATATTGAATTCAGTATATTCATCTGAAAATTAAAATCGAATTTTCAAACTACTGCACCATTTCAGACTTGTTTTATAATTAAAATAAATTTATTCATAAATTTATTCATTCTAACTTTGTTTAAAATAAATTTTCAATCATTATTATTTAAAATAAATCATTTTAAATATTCAAAATTCATTAAAATAGCCAAGGTAAAAAAAATTGCATCTGAAAATCCGGGTTGTACAATCTCCCTCACTTAAAATCTTTTTGTCCTCGAAAAGGAACGGAGCTGAAAGTTGTTTAACTAACCAACTCAACTTTCATTCTGGCTTTCATTCTTCAACTTTTCAGTTTCTAAGAATTTTCAAATTCTTCAAAAATTTGGCTAACACCCTAAATTTTCGAAAAATTTCGCCATAACCTCCTTTGTACGGGGAGACCTTTATAACCGCAACTAGCCTCACTGGGCCCTCATTAATCCAAAAAAAAGAAAAAGCCAATCAGCTCATAAAATCATCAAACCCAAGAAATACAGTAAACATGTACCTATTTGTCGGGCATACTATTTTATTCCTCTTCTTAGCGTCCATGCTATGACCTGTTCATTGCATATACATGTATATGCATGCCATTTCAGCCAATTTTCAATTCAGTTCAATATTTGATTCGATTTGGCTAAATTTACCATTCATTCTCCTATTGGTTTTATGAATAATCACACAACACAATCAGCAAGAACAATCAATTAGTGGATTAGCTTTTCAAACATATACTTTTATACATATTCAAAAATCATATTTTTGATGCCAATTCACAACAATCTATTCTAACTATATTTTGGTTCTCACACCAGTCAATTGGAAATATATTGATGTCCCACTTTTGATACTCGAACATAAATGCCAATGATGACATGCCATCATCAGAATCATCTCCGAGCGACTAGAGTGTGATTCTACATCTATCCAGTATATTTAAGGCTTTGAATATACGTTCATGACGCGTATATGAAAAATCTTTATATACTCGATTGTCCAAATTTAATTTAAAATAATATACTCAAATACGTATAATAGGGTTTAAATTTTCAAAACAAAATTTGTTTTCATTTTTATTTTAAAAACAACATTCTTTACACTTGTTTTAGGATACTACTGTTCGCATCTTTAACGAGTCTTTCTCATTGGATATTACTAATCCAATCTACGATGAATTATTTCGTTCGATTCTTAATGTGTCTTGTTCTCCAGCTCTGTAAACCAAAGCTCTGATACCAAAATCAAACAACCCAAACTCGCCCTGACGGTAAAGCCCGGATTAAGTTAAGAACATGACAAATCAGAATACAAACGGAAGAACATTTCATTGCTTATTACAACAATTTACATCGGAGTACGAGGATATAATAGAGTATGAATACATAATACACATTTGATAAACATCAAAGATTTACAAATTACAAAGTAGCGGAAAATTAATACATAACACAACTGTAAGAAATACACGGATACAGAGCGTTCCGAATAAAGCTCCAGCTGTAAACCAGGATCCTGGAAAAGAAACATCTACAAAACTACTAGCTGCCCGTGTGGAAAATAAGGGCACCTAGAATTTAGGTTAAAACAATAAACTCCAGGTCAGTCATGTGACTGGTGTGAGAACTAAAACAGTTATTAACTTGTTTTTAAAGTTAGATATATCAAGGGACCTCGCCATATAGCACGGAACGGGTTTATCCCCAAGAATACCAGTGCATAAAACATACAGCGTAATGCTAAACAGAAAAATGAAGCTATTATAAGACTCAGGTCCCATCACACAATGAATACAGTTGAGGATGGAGTTTTACCTTATAATAGCCAAAAATGCTTAGTACCTGAAATTTCATATTTTATTATTACTATAAGTGAAGAAATCAATTTCAAATATAAATGTATCAATCATAGGCGGCGTAGGTACCATAATATTAAGTCGCCAAATATATATTTACAACAAAAATCGTGAAATCACGTATTGGAAAGTGGGTTTCCATCTATGAACCGAGGCAAGGGATTATCCTCATCGATTTCGAGACACTCTAGCAAATGACTTAGGATCCCCCGTAGTGAACCCCTTGGATCTTCATGGTCGGTCATCCGTCGATGATTAATTATACCATAAACTATATGTTAGCCGGTTCTATCAAACCTCTAAAATGGTCGGTATATCGACCATATCATCCATCGATCCCGTAGTGACCGATATATCCATCGACCCCGTAGTGACCAACATATCTGAGGCGCCTCTCTATCCAGCAAGTAATAATAAGCAACATCCACATAAGTAAACAGTATGGGATCCATACCATGACGTTACTCGTAGCTAGAACTAACATATGTCCATTTCCATGCAGTCACTATCCCGTTTTTGGTTCATACCTGGGTGTGAAGCTCGCGAATTAATGCTACACAAAGCTATGCTATTTAAATTCGTGCTTTGATCATCAACCACAAGACACTGGTTTTCAACAGAAGTCTTGATCATTTGCATCTCAGCATGCCACACAGGCAATTCACGCCATGCGGCTGATGTCTATCGATATATAACATCTGAGCTCGTACGTGTCAGAGAAGGGTGTTAAGCAAGAGAATAAATTCTCAGCCACCGAACAGATATATATTTAATAGAAATCAACCAACACAGAATAAAATCCAATGTCAGACACGCATCCATTAACAAGTTCATTCTGGGTCTGAACGAAACCGGAGGCACCTTATTCCTCGTCCCATATGTCCAATACCGGAGGGAGGTCCTCGCATATCCGGTCGATCTCAATGTACGTCTGAACGATCACTGCTTATTACCTTGTCTTGGGTGTACAGCCCAATCAAGACATCAGTAATCATCCAAACGATGTAAAGACCTCCGGCCTTCAACCACCATCTTCATTGTCGACATATCATCGAATCAGTTATTCAGAATGGGTATAAAACCGGCCTTTCCGAATAACCCACGTATTTTATAATCAAGTGTTATAAAAACACAACATATGCCTCATTCCAATCCAAAATATTCTTTTATTCAAATATTCTCATCATTAGGGAAAGGTTCCCATTAATTTTAGATAAATTCTTTAAATTTATTCTTTAATCTTCCTTTGGATATCAATTCAAACCAAATTAAGGTTTATCCAAACTAGTCGGGATTAGCGCACCGAAGTAATCATTTTTTTAATTTCCCAATCCCAACTTATTCATCCCATGGAGCAAAACTAGTAATACTCCATATCTAACACCATGGTGTTATCGGTAAATTTAATTACCATTTCACATTCAAATCTAATTAAAGATTTAACTATCGCCTGGAGTAAAACTGGTGGTACTCCATTCTCGATCATTTCCCAAATTTGATAATTTAAATTATCACATTCTCATTTGAATATAATTAAAGATCCATTAAAACTTCACTTAGTTTTAATCTTCCCAAAATTTAATATTAAGGATTATTTAACTTTGGGAAATCAAACATGCTGCATCAACAATCTGTACTGTACCATTGATTTCTGGCTATATATAACCTCTAAGCTCGTACGTCTTAGAGTAGGGTGTTAAGCAAGGGAATAAATTCTCCGCTACCAAACAGATATATATTTAGCAGATATCAAGGAATACGGTATAAAGGAATTAATGTCAGAGATGTAATCTTGTCTTTAACTGGGTTAAAGAACTAATGTCATTTAAAACACAGCTCACGATAAACCCAACATCACATTCCGTTAACCATGGAATCTTCACGGAAAACAGATCAATATATAATCGATATCAATTTTCGTATCCGACTAATAATATAAATGGAATAATGGCAAAGCCTTTTAAATTCCATATATATTAACAATCTTCCTCCACAGAAGCTCACTTCAATTATTACTAAATCGAATTTCATTCAATTCCAATTTAATAAATTGAATTGGAAACTTTACTTTGGAAAATTCCATTAAATCTTAATAAAAGATTTATAAATTCGAAATCATCACTTAACTGTTAATTGGGTTAAAGAACAAGTGTAATTTAAAACACGGTTCACGATAAACCCAAAAATCCAATTTCAATTCAATTCCAATTAAATATTAATTAATTGGTAAACTTCTCTAAATCTTAATTAAAAGATTTATTCTTTTCTCAACTGGGTTTAAGAACAGTGTTATTAAAGACACCATTCACGACAAACCTAAAATCCAATTTGATATTAAATACAAGGCTCTAAATAGAAATTATATCGGCTTATATTCAATACCACATTCTAAAACCAACGGATATCGTATTGGGAATAGCGATATCTGTATCCTCCAAATTCCCATAACAATATCTGTATAGTCACGAAATCAAATACCGAAATATTTCGAAGATTAGTTCCATTCCAATTTATTTATTGGAAAATTTCTGGTTATATTTAAACCCTTTTTCAAACCCAGTTTATTTATTTAAAAATTATCGGATTTCAAATCTAGTTAATAATAGTTCATTTGGATAATAATATATTTTTATCTTTTCAAACGTGGAATTTTTCACCCAAATTCTTTCCAAATCATTTATTATGATTTTACACAAAGTATTAATATTTTTAATAATTTTATTAAGGCTCTTTCAGTTGATTTCCATAAACGGTCATCGAACTGCACTTACACCGACCTTTTTCAAATTTGATTTGGACATAATTCCAAATACAACCATTTGATTTCAAATCTCTTATATTCGTTGAAAAGCTTTTTTCGATACGAACCCTACGTTTCCAGTCTTAGGAGAATCCAACAGTCAGATCACCCGTAATGTCAATTCGAAGTCAATGGTCAAAATTCGCGAATGGTCACGGCGCGACGCGTTCTATTCAGGCTATTAAATATATATAATATATATATTATATATTTCATCGATTTCCATTTAAATCGTATTTTATAAATCGTTTATAATTTCGTTTTAAAACGATTTTAACTTCATTTTCAATTTTAAATCAAAATTGATTATTCCATATCATTATAATATTTAAATGATAATATTTTCAAAATATCATATTTTGAAATAATTTCCTTTTCGTTATTCATTATAAAAATAAATAAAATCGATATAAATATCGTTCGCGTTAAATGGCGCAAATCTAACAACACGACTTCATATATTTCAATATTTTCATATCCTCCAAAATCGAACATCAAAATCATATTTTGATCTTTTCTGAATATTAATTTAAAATATTCTTTATTTTAAAATATTCTTTATTCTTGAATTGGAATCAGACACAGTCAATTACCAATAATGTTATTTATATGGATTTCATACAATACATGTATACAACAACAATGACAAACAATCATCCATCATCCAGAGTGCATTCTACACTGCATAAGCATTAAATATAAATAATAAATGCTTACAACAGTCTGTCAACCAATCGATTGACATACTACTAAAAAGTTGGGATTAGTGTACATCAAATATCATCCCAATACCCATGTGGGGTTTCAACCAACAAATTCTGAATAATATTTGTGCACTTGGGTGATGTGTAAAAATTATCGACCCAATCGATATCATAAAAGTAGGTGAGCATAAACAAGTCATCCGACTTGTAAATGGATGTGTAAATTTAATTTTAACTATGCAATAATTATTTTATTTATTGCAGTTATAAGCTAAAAATAATATTTTCAACTAACTAAATGAAATGACCCAAACTCACCCTTATGAGAAAGCCCGGATTGAGTTGAGAACACGACAATTAGAATGCAAACAGAAGACTATTTCATTGCTATTACAACAATTTACATCAGAGTACAAGAATATAACAGAGTATGAATAAATAATATTACATAGAAAAAAAATCAGAGATTTAAATTATATTTAAATACATGGCGGTGGAAAAATAATACATAACACAACTGAAATAAATACACGGATATAGAGCTTTCCAAGTATAATTCTAGCTATAAATCCAGGATCCTCTAAAGAAATATCTACAAAAACCCAACTACTAGCTGCTCGTGTGGAAAGTAGGGGCATCAAGAGTTTAGGTTAAAACAATAAACTCCAAGTCAGTCATGTGACTGGTGTGAGAACTAAAACAGATATTTAAAACTTTTCCTTAAAATTGGATATATCAAGGGACCACGCCGTATAACACAGAACGGGTTTACCCCCAAGAATACCAGTGCATAAACAGTTTGTAAACAACACAATGCTTTTCGAAAAATGAAGCTATTATAAGACTCATGTCCCATGATACAATGCAACGCAAGCCGGAGGATAGAGTTTTACCTTATAATAGCCAAACATGCTTGGTACGTTTTTAAACAAATCATTTTGATATTACTATACGTGCACAGTGTATCAAACAACTTCAAATCTAAATGTATCAATCATAGACGGCATAGTATCCCATGCTACTATGTCAACATATAGGTTTACAACTAAAACCAAAATGTCACATATTGGAAATTGGATTTCCGTCATGAGTCGAGGCAATGGATGTAATCCTCGCCGGCTTCGAGACACTCTAGCAAATGCCTCAGGATCTCCCGCGGTAGACCCTTGGATCCTCCAAGGTCGGTCCTCTCTTACGTTTGAGGATTGGCAATTCCTGAACACATGTTTCTCGGTCCTATAGGACATATCCATCGGCTCCGTAGTAACCGATACATCCAAGGTGCCTCGCAATCAATCATCCATATAGGTAAAAATATAATAAATGTTTGGGCTCCATACCATAACACTACCCATAGCTAGAAAGAAATGTCATGTCCTCCTTGGGTCCCTTATCCCTTTTTGACTCATACTGAGGTATGAGGCTCGCAAATTAACGCTATACACAAAGGTATGCCCTTTAAGGTCGTGCTTTGATCATCAACCACAAGGCCCTACTTTTCAACAAAAGCCTTGATCATTTGCATCTCAGCATGCCACTCTGACAATTCAGGCAATGCAACTGATGTCTATCGATATATAACCTTTGAGCTCGTACATCTTAGAGAAGGGTGTTAAGCAAGAGAATTAATTCTCCACTACCAAACAGATATATATTTAACAGAAATCAATTAACACAGAATAAAATCCAATGTCAGACACACATCCATGTACTAGTTCATTCTGAGTATGAACAAAACCGGAGGCACCTTATTCCTCGTACCATATGTCCAATACAGGAGAGAGGTCCTTGCATATCCGGTCGATCTCCAAGTACGTTTGGACGATCACCACTTATTACCTTGTCTTGGGTGCATAGCCCAATCAAGACATCAGTAATCATCCAAACGATGTGAAGACCTACGGTCTTCAACCACCGCCTTCATCGTCGACTTATCATCGAATCAATTATTTAGAATGGGTATAAACCCGGCCTTTTCGAATAATTCACGTATCTTATCATCAAGTGCTATAAAAACACAATATACGCCCCATTCCAATTCTAAATATTCTTTTATTCACATCATTTGGGAAAGGTTCCCATTAATTTTATCAAAGATAAATTCTTTAAAATTTATTCTTCCATTGGATATCTATTCAAATCAAACTAAGGTTTATCCAAACTAGTCGGGATTAGCGCACCTTACCGAAGTAATCATTTGTTAAATTTCCCAATCCCAACCTATTCGTCCCATGGAGTAAAACTAGTAAATTTAATTACCATTTCACTTTCAAATCTTATTAAAGATTTAATTATCGCCTGGAGTAAAACGGGTGGTACTCCATTCTCGATCATTTCCCAAATTTGATAATTTAAATTATCACATTCACCTTTCAATCTAATTAAAGATTGATTAAAACTCCACTTAGTTTTAATCTTCACAAAAATCAATATTAATGATTATTTAACTTTGGGAAATCAAACATACCGCATCGACAATCTATACTGTGCCATTGATTTCTGCCTCTATATTACCTCCAAGCTCGTACGTCTTAGAGAAGGGTGTTACGCAAGAGAATAAATTCTCCACCACCAAACAGATATATATATACATATATATATATATATTTAGCAGAGATCAACAATACCATTCGAAATACAATGTTAGACATGTAATCATGTCTTTAATTGGGTTAAAGAACCAATGTCATTTAAAACACGGTTCACAATAAACCCGAAATCACATTCCATTAATTATGGAATCTTCACGGAAAACAGATCAATATATAATCGTTATCAATATCCGTATCCGACTAATAATATAAATGGAATAACGACGAAGACTTTAAATTTCATATATATTAACAGTCTTCCACCACAGAAGCTCACTTCGATTATTATCAAATCGAGTTCCATTCCATTCCAATTTATTGTATTGAATTGGAAAACTTTACTTTGGAAAATTTCCTTTAAATCTTAATAAAAAGATTTATAAATTCCAAATCACATTTCATTGTAAATCGGATTAAAAAACGATGTCATTAAAAACACAGTTCACAATAAACCCAATTCACATTCCATTTTATTCCAGTTATTAAATATAATTGGAAACTCTAATAATCTTAATTAATAGATTTATTCTTTTCTCACGGGGTTCAAGAACAATGTTACTGAAAATACACCATTCACGACAAACCCAAAATCCATTTCTTTTATTCAATTCCAATTTAATATTAATTAATTGGAAAACTTAACTAAATCTTAATTAGAAGATTTATTCTTTTCCTAACTGGGTTTAAGAACAGTGTTATTTAAGACATTGTTCACAACAAACCCAACATCCAATTTGAGATCAAATATAAGGCTCTGAATAGAAATTATAACGGCTTATATTCAATATCAACTTCTGGAACCAACAAATATCTTTTTGAAATAACGATATATATATATATATCTTCTAAAGTCCCATAATGATATCCGTATAATCACGGAATCCAATATCGAAATATTCCGAAGATTATTTCCATTCTAATTCGTTCGTTGGAAATTTCTGGTTATATTAAAACCTTTCACAAATCCAATTTATTTTATTTAAAAATTATTGGATTTCAAATCTAGTTAATAACCAGTTCGTTTTGAGAAAAAAATATTTTTATCTTTAAAAACGAAGAATTTTTCATCCCAGTTCTTTCCAAATCAATTATTATGATTTTACATAAATTATTGATATTTTAAATAATTTTATTAAGGCCCTTTCAGTCGATTGCCATAAACGGTCATTGAACTACACTTACAGCGACCTTTTCCAATTTTGATTTGGACATAATTCCAAATCCAACCGATAGATTTCAAATCTCTAATATTCGTTGGAAAGCTCATTTCGATACGAACCCAACGGTTCCAGTTTTAGGAGAATCCGATGGTCGATCTCCCGTAACGTCAATTCGAAGTCAATGGTCGAAATTCGCGAACGGCCGCGGCGCAACGCGTTATATTTAGGTCATTATATTATATATATATATATATATATATATATATATATATATATATTTCGTCGATTTCCATTTAAAACGTACTTTATAAATCGTTTATGAATTCATTTTAAAACGATTCTAACTTCATTTCCAATTTTAAATCAAAATTGAATACTCCTTACCATTATATCATTTAAATGATAATATTTTCAAAATATAAGATTTTGAAATAATTTCCTTTTCGATATTCATTATAAAAATGAATAAAATCCATATAAATATCGTTTGCGTCAAAATGGCGCAAATCTAATCAACATGGCTTTATATATTTCAATATTTTCGTGTCCATCCCAAATTGGAAAATAAAATCATATTTTAATCCTTTATTGAATATTATTATAAAATATTCGTTATTTTAAAGTATTCCATATTTCTGGATTGGAATCAGACCAAATCAATTAGCATATAATTTTATTTATATGGATTTCACACAACACATGTATAGATCAACAACGATAAACAATCAACCATCAGCCAGAGTGCACTACACACCTACATAAGCATTAAATATAAATAATTAACGCTTACGACAGTCTGTCAACCAATTGATTGACATACAACTAAACAATTGGGATTAGTGTACATCAAATATCATCCCAATACCCGTGTGGGGTTTCAATCAACACACATAGATTTTATTTGTGCACTTGGGCGATGTGTAAAATATATCGTCCCGATCAATATTAGTCAAATAAGTGTACATAAACAAATCGTCTGATTCGTAAATGAATATTTATTTTCATTCATATATACGTTAAAAATTATATTTTTAACGATAAAATATTTATTTCTACACACGAATATTTTATACAATTCATTTATACAACAAAAATGGAATTTTTATTGTTCTAATATACTTTAGAAAAATTTTGGCAGCATAACGGCGCGATACTAGAACTGGGATAAGGTCTAGCCTTATCTCTCGCCTAATACTGGCTCGCGCCATACACAAACCAAATTCAATCAATTCCATTCACATACCAAACTAAGTTCAACCAATTAAATCAATCAATAAAAACAACCAAACATCCATGGTTTCAATCAATGGTGTCGAATGCTACTAAGCACCATCTGCATCCTAGTACATATTTAACTGTAAACAAAATTAGAGTGAGAAGTTATCACCCAAGCTATACCAATCACCTCGACACTTCTACTATGGAATTTGGTCGTGTGGTCTCCGTTTTGTCGTTTCCATCATCCGATTTCGCCTCTTTTGTTCTAGAATCTTCATACGACCTTCAATCTTCACCAAACTTTGTCCCTAGCCCAAACGCGCTATTCCGGACAACTTTTGCCTAGTGGACTGTCTTCCAAAAACGCACCAATTTGCCGGAAATATCGAAAAATAGCAGCAGGTCTGTTGACTTTGGACGCGTTTTCCGGACAGCTCCGCAATCCAAAAAAGGACTTCTATATACTCAAATCGAAGAGGAAAACGAGATCTTCGAATTTGGTACTATGGAGTTTTAGCTAGAAACGCACGGTTTGAGAGTTATTGGCGAAATAGTGACAAGGTGTTATTTGCAAAACGGGAATTTTGGAGAAAATGGATTTTTGGGTGAAATGAGGCCCACGGACGGAGCTGGGCTGAGGGGGCGGGAGGGCGCAGGCCTGACTGACGTGGGGGGTTGTGCTGGTGGGTGGCGACGCTGGTGGAGGGGCCCATAGTGGCTGTGGTGGTGGGATTTAGGGGCTAGGATTCACAAATGGAGAGAGAGAGAGAGAGAAGAGGAGAGAGATGAGGAGGAGGGGGTGGCGCCGGTGGGAGGGGAGGGGTGGCAGCGGCAGTGGGAGGGAGAAGGCCATTTTTGAGGAATTTGGAAGAAAAAGGAAGAAGGAAAATAATGAAGAGAAAGGAAGTAAAGTGGTTATATGCTTGTTTCTCGCGTATCGTCCGAATACAAATGATCTCCGTTTGCTATGGATTTCGGATTCCGAATGCGTTTGACCATCTGTTAAAATTGTCCAACGAAATAAGTTTCATCGAATTCCGGGTGCGTTTGACCATCTGTTAAAATTGTCAAAGATGCTCGGATATTGCTCCAAAATGCGATTTTAGCGCACATTTTCTTCTTACACGCCCACATGCTAACTCCAAAAATCATGCCCTTTTGGATTTAACCATTATTAGACGATACAAATCCAAAAAAAATGGAATTGAATTCTGAGATCGTCACAGTAATGTTCCTTTGTAAAATGACTGCCCGTTTCACCCTGAATTGTTTTAATTCGCACGACCACATGCTAACTTCGTTCGACATGCACTTTGGAACCCAACAATGATTTGTCATTATGAATTCAAAAAAATTTATTTCATCGAATTATGAGCTCATATGCAAAATTTCACTTTTTAAGGGCTTTGTGTTGATTTTCAAAATTGAATTTACAAAATTTCCAAAACAAAGCTTAGAAATCAATTTAATAATTTTACTGAGTTTGTTTTGAGTCAAATAAAATATAAAAACTAATTTTTAAAATTATTCTCAAATTTTATTTAGCAAAAATAACCAATTTATATTCGCATATTCCTTAAAGTAGCTTAAATTAAAATTTTAAATTGGTCCTAAAAATCCAGGTTGTTAAAATCTCCCCCACTTAAAATCTTTTCGTCCTCGAAAAGGAACGGAGCTGAAAGTTGTTTTACTAACGAACTTAACTTTCATTCTGGCTTTCATGCATCAACTTTTCAGTTTCTAAGAATTTCTAATTTTTCAAAAATTTGGCTAACAAGCTTATTTTTCGAAAAATTTGCCATAACCTCCTTTGTATCGGGAGACCTTTAAAACTGCAACTAACCTCACAGGGCCCTCACCAATCCAAAAGAAAAAGAAAAGGCAAAGCGGCTAGACAAGCGGCTCATAAAATCATCAAAACCCACTAAATACAATAAACATGTACCTATTTGTCGGGCATATAATTTTGTTCCTCTTCTTAGCTTCCATGCTATGACATGTTCACACATATATATTTACATGTATGCAATTTCAACAAATTTTCAATTCAGTTCAATGTTCGATTCAATTTGGCTAAATTTACCTTTCATTGTCATATTGGTTTCAATAGTTTTATTAGTTAAACTGATAATCAAACAACACAACCAGCAATCAATTAGTTGATTAACTTCTCAAACAAATACTTATATATATATATACATATATATATATATATTCAAAAATCATATTTCTGATGCCAATACACAATAATATATCCTATCTAGTTTCGGTTCTCACACCAGTCAATTGGAAATATATAGGTATCTCACTTTCGAAACTCGAGCATAAATACTTATGATGATCGATAATTCACCAGAATTATCCCCGGGCGATTAGAGTGTGATTCTATATATATCCAGTATATTTGAGAATTCGAATACACGTTAATTACGCGTATATTTAAAATCTTCATATACACGATTGCCTAAAATCAATATAAAATAATAAACTCAAATACGTATAATAAGATTAAATTTTCAAAACCAAATTTGTTTTCATTTTTATTTTAAAAATAAAACTCTTTGAAACTCATTCTAGGATACTACTGATCCTATCTCTAACGAGTCATTCTGATTGGATATTACTAATCCAGTCCGTGATGAATTCTTTCATTTGGTTCTAATGTGTCTTGTTCTTGAGCTCTGTAAACCAAAGCTCTGATACCAAACTGAAACGACCCAAACTCGCCCTTATGGGGAAGCACGGATTGAGTTGAGAACACGATAATTAGAACGCTAGCAGAAGACTATTTCATTGCTGTTACAACAATTTACATCAGAGTACAAGAATATAACAAAGTATGAATAAATAATATTATACAGAAAAATATCAGAGATTTAAATTACATTTAAATACATAGCAGCGGAAAAATAACGCATAACACAACTGAAAGAAATACACGAATACAGAGCTTTTCGAGTATAGTTCCAGCTGTAATTCCAGGATCCTCTAAAGAAATATCTGCAAAAACCCAACTACTAGCTGCCCGTGTGGAAGATAGGGGCGCCTAGAGTTTAGGTTAAAACAATAAACTCCAGGTCAGTCATGTGACCGGTGTGAGAACTAAAACATTTATTTAAAACTTTACTTTAAAATCAGATATATCAAGGGAACACGCCGTATAACACAGAACGTGTTTACCCCCAAGAATACCAGTGCATAAACAGTTTGTAAACAACGCAATGCTTTTCGAAAAACGAAGATATTATAAAACTCAGGTCCCATCACATAATGCAACGCAAGCCGGAGGATAGAGTTTTACCTTATAATAGCCAAACATGCTTGGTACGTTTTAAAACAAATCATTTTGATATTACTATAAGTGCATAGTGTATCAAACAACTTCAAATCTAAATGTATCAATCATTGACGGCATAGTATTCCATGCTACTACGTCGTCATATAGGTTTACAACTAAAACCAAAATGTCACGTATTGGAAATTGGATTTTCGTCATGAGTCGAGGCAATGGATGTACTCCTCGCTGGCTTCGAGACACTCTAGCAAATGCCTCGGGATCTCCCTCGGTAGACCCTTGGATCCTCCAAGGCCGGTCCTTTCTTACGTTTGGGGATTGTCAATTCCTAAACACACGTTTCCCGGTCCTATAGGACCTGTCCATCGGCTCCGTAGTAACAAATATATTTGAGGCGCCTCGCAATCAATCATCCACGTAGGTAAAAGTATAATAAATGTCTGGGCTCCATACCATGACACCACTCATAGATAGAAAGAAATGTCATGTCCTCCTTGAGTCACTTATCCCATTTTTGACTCATACCGAGGTGTGAGGCTCACGAATTAATGCTATACACAAAGCTATGCCCTTTAAGGTCGTGCTTTGATAATCAACCACAAGACTATGCTTTTCAACAGAAGTCGTGATCATTTGCATCTCAGCATACCACACTGACAATTCACGCCACGCAACTGATGTCTATCGATATACAACCTTTGAGCTCGTACATCTCAGAGAAGGGTGTTAAGCAAGAGAATAAATTCTCTTCCACCAAACAGATATATATATTTAATAGAAATCAATCAACACAGAATAAAATCCAATGTCAGACACACATCCGTTTACTAGTTCGTTCTGGGTCTGAACGAAACCGGAGGCACCTTATTCCTCATCTCATATGTGCAATACAATAGAGAGGCCCTCACCTATCCGGTCGATCTCCAAGTACGTTTGGACGATCACCACTTTTTACCTTGTCTTGGGTGTACAGCCCAATCAAGACATCGGTAATCATCTAAACGATGTGAAGACCTCCGTACTTCAACCACCGTCTTCATCGTCGACTTATCGTTGAATCAATTATTCAGAACGGGTATAAACCCGGCCTTTCCGAATAATTCACGTATCTTATAATCAAGTGCTATAAAAACACAATATACGCCTCATTCCAATTAAGAATATTCTTTTATTCAAATATTCACATCATTTGGGAAAGGTTCCCATTAATTTTATCAAAGATAAGTTTTTAAAATTTATTCTTCCTTTGTATACCAATTCAAACCAAAGGTTTATCCAAACTAGTCAGGATTAGTGCACCTTACCAAAGTAATCATTTGTTAAATTTTCCAATCCCAACCTATTCATCCCACGGAGTAAAACCGGTAATACTCCATATCTAACACCACGATGTTATTGGTAAATTTAATTACCATTTCACGTTCAAATCTAATTAAATATTTAACTATCGCCTGGAGTAAAACTGGTGGTACTTCATTCTCGATCATTTCCCAAATTTGATAATTTAAATTATCACATTCACCTTTTAATCTAATTAAAGATTCATTAAAATTCCACTTAGTTTTAATCTTCCCAAAAATCAATATTAATGATTATTTAACTTTGGGAAATCAAACATGCCGCATCGACAATCTACACTGTGCCATAGATTTTTGCCTATATATAACCTCTAAGCTCATACGTCTTAGAGAAGGGTGTTAAGCAAGTGAACAAATTTTCCACCACCAAACATATATATATATATTTAGCAGAGATCAACAGTATAGTTCGAAATACAATGCTAGACATGTAATCCTGTCTTTAACTGGGTTAAAGAACCAATGTCATTTAAAACACGGTTCACAACAAACCCAAAATTACATTCCATTAATTATGGAATCTTCACAGAAAACAGATCAGTATATAATCGGTATCAATTTTCATATCTGACTAATAATATAAATAGAATAACGACAAAGCCTTTTAAATTCCATATATATCAAAAGTTTTCCTCCATAGAAGCTCACTTCGATTATTATCAAATCGAGTTCCATTCCATTCAAATTTATTGTATTAAATTGGAAAACTTTACTTTGGAAAATTTCCTTCAAATCTTAATAAAAAGATTTATAAATTCAAAATCACGTTTCATAGAAAATCAGGTTAAAGAACTAATGTCACTAAAAACACATTTCACAATAAACCCAATTCACATTCCATTTTATTCCAGTTATTAAATATAATTGGAAACTCTAATAATCTTAATTAAAAGATTTATTCTTTCCTCACGGGGTTCAAGAACAGTGTTACTGAAAACACCATTCCCGACAAACCCAAAATCCAATCCTTTTATTCAATTCCAATTAAATATTAATTAATTGGAAAACTTCACTAAATCTTAATTAGAAGATTTATTCTTTTCTCAACTGGGATTAAGAATAGTGTTATTTAAGACACCGTTCGAAGCAAACCCAACATCCAATTTGATATCAAATACAAGGTTCTGAATAGAAATTATATCGGCTTATATTCAATATCAAATTCTGGAACCAACAAATATCGTTTTTGAAATAACGATATATATATATATATATATATATATATATATATATCTTCCAAATTTCCGTAACGATATCCGTATATCACGGAATCCAATATCAAAATATTCCGAAAATTATTTCCATTTCGAATCCATTCCAATTCGTTTTTTTGGAAATTTTTGGTTATATTAAAACCTTTCACAAATCCAATTTATTTTATTTAAAAATTATTGGATTTCAAATCTAGTTAATAACTAGTTCATTTTGATAAAAATATATTTTTATCTTTAAAACGAGGAATTTTTCATCCCAATTCTTTCCAAATCATTTATTATGATTTTACACAAATTATTGATATTTTTAATAATTTTATTAAGGCTCTTTCAGTCGATTTCCATAAACGGTCCTCGAACTGCACTTACAATGACTTCTTCCAAATTTTATTTGGACATAATTCCAAATCCAACTGTTATATTTAAAATATCTTATATTCGTTGGAAATCTCTTTTTGATACAGACCTTGCGGTTCCAGTTTTAGGAGAATCCGACGGTCGGATCCCCTATAACGTCAAATGAAGTCAATGGTCGAAATTCGCGAACGGCCGCGGCGCGTTGCATTTTGTTCAGGTCATTATATTATATATATATATAATATAATATATATTTCATCGATTTCCATTTAAAACACATTTTATAAATTGTTTATAAATTCGATTTAAAACGATTCTAACTTCATTTCTAATTTTAAATCAAAATTGAATACTCCTTACCATTATGTTATTTAAACGACAATATTTTCAAAATATAAGATTTTGAAATAATTTCCTTTTCGATATTCATTATAAAAGTGAATAAAATCGATATAAATATCATTCGCATCAAATGGAGGAAATCTAATCAACCTGGCTTTATATATATTTCAATATTTTCGTGTCCATCCCAAATCGGACATCAAAATCATATTTTAATCCTTTACTGAATATTATTATAAAATATTCGTTTTTTTTAAATATTCCTTATTTCTGAATTGGAATCAGACCCAATCAATTACCATATAATTTTATTTATATGGATTTCACACAACACATGTATAGATCAACAATGATAAACAATCAACCATCAGCCAGAGTGCACTACACGACTGCATAAGCATTAAATATAAATAATTACCGCTTACAACAGTTTGTCAACGTTCGATTGACATACAACTAAACAATTGGGATTAGTGTACGTCAAATATCATCCCAATACCCATGTGGGATTTCAATCAACACACACAGATTTTATTTGTGCAGTTGGGCGATGTGTAAAAAATATCGTCCCAATCAATAATAGTCAAATCAGTGTACATAAACAAATCGTCATATTTGTAAATGAATATTTATTTTCATTCATATATACGTTAAAAATTATATTTTTAATGATAAAATATTTATTTCTACACATGAGCAATTTATACACTTCATTTATACAATAAAAATGATATTTTTATTGTTCTAACATATTTTAGAAAATAACGACGCGATACTAGAACCTGGATAAGGTCTAGCCATATCCCTCGCTTAATACTCGCTCGCGCCATACGCAAACCAAATTCAATCAATTCCATTCACATCCCAAATCAAATTCAACCAATTAAATCAATCAACAAAAACAACCAAACATCCATGGTTTCAATCAAAGGCGTCGGATGCTACTAAGCACCGTTTGCATCCTAATATATATTTAACTGTAAACAAAATTAGAGAGAGAAGTTCTCACCCAAGCTATACCAATCACCTCGACACTTCTACTATAGAATTTGGTTGTGTGGCCACCGTTTTGTCGTTTCCATCATCTTATTTCACCTTTTTGTTCTAGAATCTTCATACAGCCTTCAATCTTCACCAAACTTTGTCCCTAACCCAAACGCGCTATTCCGAACAACTTTTGCCTAGTGGACTTTCTTCCAAAAACGCACCAATTTGCCAGAAATCGCGAAAAACAGCAGCAGGTCTTTTGACTTTGGACGCGTTTTCCGGACAGCTCCACAATCCAAAAAAGGACCTCCGTATACTCAAATCGAAGACAGAAACGAGATCTTCGACTTTGGTCCTGTGGAGTTTTGGCTAGAAACGCATGGTTTGGGAGCTATTGGCGAAACAGTGACAGAGTGTTATTTGCAAAACGGGAATTTTGGAGAAAATGGGTTTTTGGGTGAAATGGGGCCTATGGCCAGAGCAGGGCTGAGGGGTTGGGCGGTGCAGGCTTGACTGACGTAGGGGGTGGTGTTTGTGGGTGACGACACTAGTGGAGGGGCCCACGGTGGCGGTGGTGGTGGGATTTAGGGGCTAGGGTTCACAAATGGAGGGAGAGAGAAGCGAAGAGAGAGAGGAGGAGGGGGTGGCGCCGGAGGAAGGGGAGGGGCTGACAGCGGCGGTGGCTGGTGGGGGAGGGGTGGCAGCGGCGGCGGGAGGGAGAAGGCCATTTTTGAGGAATTTGGAAGAAAGAGGAAGAAGGAAAAAAATTGAAGAGAGAAAGGAAGTAAAGTGATTATATGCTTGTATCTCGCATATCGTCTGAATACAAATGATCTCTGTTTGCTACGGATTTCGGATACGAGATAGTAGACGTCAAGACGAGTCCAACGAAACAAGTTTCATTGAATTTCGAGTTCGTTTGACGGTCCGTTAAAATTGCCAAAAGATGCTCAGATATTGCTCAAAAATGCAATTTTATCGCACATTTTCTTCTTGCACGCCCACACGCTAACTCCAAAAATCATGCCCTTTTGGATTTAACCATTATTAGATGATATGAGTCCAGAGAAAAAAACGGAATCAAATTCTGAGATAGTCACAATAATTTTCCTTTGTAAAATGACTGTCTGTTTTACCTTGAACTGTTTTAGTTCGCACGGCCACATACTAACTCCGTTCGACGCGCACTTTGAAACCCAACAATGATTTGTCATCATGAATCCAAAAAAAATTATTTCGGTGAATTCTGAGGTCATATGCAAAATTTCACTTTTTAAGGGCTATGTTTCACTTTTTACGGGCTATGTGTTGATTTTTAAAATCGAATTTTCAAAATTTCCAAAACAAAGCTTATAAATCAATGTAATAATTTTATTGAGTTTGTTTTGAGTCAAATAAAATATAAAAACTAATTTTTAAAATTATTCTCAAATTATATTTAGCAAAAATAACCAATTTATATTCGCATATACCTTAAAATAGCTTAAATTAAAATTTTAAATTGGTCCTGAAAATCCGGGTTGTTACACTAAATTTTTCTAACACTTTTTAGAAACTTCCGGCAGCATAACGGCACAATACTAGAATCGGAATAAGGTCTAGCCTTATCCCTCGCCTAATACTGGCTCGCGCCATACATAAACCAAATTCAATCAATTCCATTCACATCCCAAACCAAATTCCAACAAATATTTCGATCAAAACAAACAACCAAACATCCATGGTTTCAACCAAAGGTGTCGGGTGCTACTAAGCACCGTCTGCATCCTAGTATATATTTAACTGTAAACAAAATTAGAGTGAGAAGTTCTCAACTTGGGTTTCCACTCCGCCACTCTTTAGTGGACGATGGTTTGGATTTATTTCCCATGCGTAGCGTTCTTCACCTTGATTCCGACGCAATCTGTTTCACGCGATTTATATTAAAAATCATATTTTTAACAACGCTATATATATATATATCATATTTTTATATTGCCACTATATAAATAAAAATCACATTTATATATCGCTACTATATATATATATATATATATATAAAGATCACATTTTTATATCTCTTATATATATATATATATCATATTTTTATATCGCTACTATATATATATATAAATCATATTTTTAATTCGCTACATATATAAAAATCATATTTTTATATTCTCTACATGTATAAAAATCATATTTCTAATTCGCTACATATATAAAAATCATATTTTTAATTCGCTACATATATAAAAATCATATTTTTATGTTCTCTACATACATATACAGAAAAATCATATTTTTATATTATATACATATATAAAAATCATATTTTTAATTCGTTACATATATAAAAATCATATTTTTATATTCTCTACATATATAAAAATCATATTTTTATCATGTTATCTATATAATAAAAATCATATTTTTATTATGCTATTCATATAATAAAAATCATATTTTTATCACGTTGTCTAGATTATAAAAATCATATTTTTATTATGCTATTCATATAATATAAATTATATTTTTATTTCTCTAAAAATATTTTCATGACATGCACTAATTGAAAATCGTATTTTTAACTTGCCAATTTTTTTTTCTTCCAATGATAAAAATCCTAACTTTTTATAATTAAAAATCACAGCTTTATGTAAATAAAAATCGTAACCATTTATAATTAAAAATCACAACTTTATGTAAAAAAAATCCTAACTTTTTATAATTAAAAATCACAACTTTATGTAAATAAAAATCCTAACTTTTTATGATTAAAAATCACAACTTTATGTAAATAAAAATCCTAACTTTTTATGATTAAAAATCATCAATCAAAGAATTAAAAAAATTCACAATTTTCCTAGAGCAAATCAGAAATCGGATAAGTGGGGTGTTGTGCATTGACTGGAGGAAAGGGGGGGAAGCGCGGTCATTGGTGGTCGGGAGGTGGAGGATGGCGCCCTGGCCGGCGGCGGGCACACAGGGTTGGAAGCGGAGGATTTAGGGTTTAAAAGGGGATGGGTTTGGTGGATTTTAAATCGAAGAGAAGGAGGGGAGAGAGCGACGGGGAGGAGGAGGGGGGAATCGATGGCGGGCGGCGGTGGTGTGGAGGGCGACGGGCGGCGTGGGTAAAGCGCGATCGAGAGAGTTTTTTTTTTGAGCGACGGGTGAGGGAAGTGAGGGAGAGAGAGAGAAAGCAAGGGTTGATTTATAATAATATATATTTTATTTATTTAATTTATCTCTAAAAAGTTGAATTCTCATACTATCTTCGAATCAAACCCAACGATTGTCGTCCCTTGCTAATTACCCTGATTCTGAACACAATGCGATATGTTTCGTAAGCCAATTCTATTGTTTTGATCAGTTTTTCTGTAAAATAAAATATAGATCAATTTATTTTGAATTTGAACGCACATTTTAATTTACCGGGGTCACATACTGACTCGAAAAATTCCAGAAAAAATAAATCTAGCTATGTTTTGACAATACGGTCCTAACAAAACTAATTTCGTCGAATTTGGAGGCCATTAGAAAATTGGCAATTTTCCAGTCGATCCAATTCAACTAAAATTGACAAAACACGTTTCCTCTTGCCACGCTCACATATTAATTCCAAAAATTATGAAAATTGGAATATAATAATAATTTGACATTCTGGATCCAACAAAAGTGGTTTCGTCGAAAACGGAGGTCATTTACAAAATGGCTATTTTTAAGGGTGACATATTATATTAAAAAATATACAAATTCCATAACGACTATTCTGAATTTTAAACTGGACATAACTATTTATTCCCATTATGAAATCTAAATTTTTCACATTCGTTAGAAAGATATTAATAAACAGATTCAATTATTTCTGGTCTTACTTAAATCCGATTTATATTGAATTCAGTATATTCATTTGAAATTTAAAATCAAATTTTCAAACAACTGCGCCATTTCAGGCTCATTTTATAGTTAAAATAAATTTATTCGTTCTAACTTCGTTTAAAATAAATTTTTAATCGTTATTATTTAAAATAAATTATCTTAAATATTCAAAATTCATTAAAATAGCCAAAATAAAAATTTTAAATATGTTTTGAAATTCCGGGTTGTTACAGTTGTAATTAATTTAGTTATATTATTTATTAGTTATTAATGTAATTAAATTTTAAAACTGTCATAACTTTTGCAAACGTGATCAGAATCAGACAAACTTGAGTGTGTTGGAATCCTCTTGTCGAGCGCTACGCGTTGAAATCAGTTTGGATAGAAATGGAAGCTCCTATAATTTTGGATAAAATTAAACAGCTGTTTAATTTTATTAAAACAATCATTATTAACGATTTCAGAAACCGATCAATGTGAGAACTCTCTCACTTAAACATTTTGTATATTTTTTATTTTATTTTTTACAACTAAAAATAAATTGATTGCTAATGTTTAAAGTTTTAATGTTTTCATTATTAAAATGTGACTATAAGTGTGGATAAATAAAACGTTTAAATTATAAATTATTCTAGGATGACAATTTACCCATCTATCTCCCAAATATGTAGACATGTTCACATGGACTATGATGTAAACCACACACGGGCATTGGGACGATACTTTTACACATCGCCCAAGTGTACAAATAATAATTGATTATTTATTAGTTGAAAACCCCACACGGGTCTTGGGATGATAATTAATGTACACATCCCCCTTGTGTTTAATATGTACGTCAATCAATTGATTGATAGGTCGTTATAAGCGTTATTTAATTATTTAATGCTTATACAGTTGTAAATGTACTTTAGATGTTATTTGGATGTTCTTATCACTATTGTTGAATACATGCAATGTATAAAATCCAAATAATTAAAATTATTTGGTAATTGATCGAGTCGCTCCGATTCAGAATAATAACGAATATTTTTAATATAATATTCAGAGAAGAATCAAAATATGACTTTGATGTCCAGTTTTGAATGGATACGAAAATATTAAAATATATGAAGCCGAGTTAAGTAGATATACACCATTTTAACTTGAATGGATTTTCATATCGATTTTATTCATTTTTATAATGAATATCGAAAAGATTTGATTTCAAAATATAATATTTTGAAAACATTATTATTTTGAGATTACAATAATATGGAATATCCAATTTTAATTTAAAATTGAAATGGAAGTTAAAATTGTTTTTAAACGAATTAATAAACATTTTATAAAATACGTTTTGAATGGAAATCGAAGAAATATATTACATATATTTAAATAGTTTGAATAGAACGCGTCGCGCAACGACCGTTCGGGAATTTCGACCATTGACTTTAAATTGACGTAACGGGATATCCGACCGTCGGATTCTCCTAAAACCGGAACTGTTGGGTTCGTATCAAAAAGATATTTCAAATGATAATAATAGATTCAAAATCTGACGGTTAGTTTTGTGAAATGTCAAATTCAAATTTCAATAAAAACAACGTTAGTGCCGCTAAAAGTCCTGAAGCGTCATTTAACTGAACGGGCCTATTTTTGAATGTTTAAAAATAGAATTATGTTAAATAATAATAAATTATTTGAAAAGATTTTTGTATGACATATTCTAGTTTTGAAAATATAAAAGATTTTTTTTATCTGAATAAGCTAGTTAATAACGTGTAATATCCCATATTTTTAGTGTTTAGATATTTAAATTATTTTATTATTTTAAATATTATTTTTTAAATATTATATTTGGAATATTAATGGATTTTAATATTTAATTCGTTTATTAAAAACGAATTTTGAACGTTAAATTTATATTTAATTTAAATCAAGCTCGAAATGGCATGGCAGATTGTAATATGGAGTTTTGAACTTCAATTGAATATACATGATCCGATATAAGTTGGATTTCCATGAAATAAGAAGCATTTGAATCTTGTTAATTATATTTTCCATATGGAAGCGAAAAATTAAGATTTCATGTTATAGATTGTTACTTTATGTCCAAATCAAATTTTAAAATAGTCGCTATGGAAATCGTTAACAAATGATAACGTTTATTTAATAATTTAATAAGGGTTTTTTATACAACTTGGATAACAGTTAACTCGAATTTGATGATATTAAGTTGTATAAATTATATTTGAAGTTGTACATATATTTTATTTGGATATTTATGATAAAAACTAATTTATTATTATTTTATTGAATTATTTTGGAATTTCAATAATATTTTATTTGATATTTTATAAGCGTTAAAAATAACAATTTTTGCAAACGGTCTCGGTTTTCGATGAAATTAGTTTCATTGGAACCGTAACGTTAAATTATTGTACGATATTAAATTTCTTGGCAAACAAATGTTGTATGTGACTTCGGTAGCCAACAATGTCTCTTTTTTTATTTGATTGTTTATATTATTTAGACAGGGGTAACTTTGAAGGAATAAATGACCGGTCAAACGAACTCCGATTTTAACAATACAAATTTCATTAGATCCATAAGGAAAAGGTCTAGTAGAATGTCAAAGTTTTAACCTGATTGGATTTCTTATGTGATCATGGAAAATTTGAACGTGTGATTTTTCATTGGTAGTTAGAAATATCTCTCTACAAACTACCTCGGAATTCGACTAAACCTGTCCCATTGGGTCCGGAATATTTTTCTATGCTAGGATTACATTTTTTGTCAAAAATATAGGTAATATGTAAGTGTTTTGAGATGATACTTTAGCGTTAAGTTTACTTATATTTAAAAAAAATATTGAATTCTATCTAACGCCCTATATATATTCTTTATTGTCAAACCCTAAGTTTCGTTATTTCGTGGTCAACATTTTATGGCTGCCACCTACCAACAATGAACGAACCAAAGCTCTCGATCCTTTCTTCAATTTTTCCCGGCAATCCATTGATCTTATTGACTAATTTCCAACTAAAAATCATAGAGGGGAATGAGATCTAAAATCTGAACGAAGATGATGAAATTTAGTACGCTGGGGTGTCCAGATTCTGATCGTGAAGCAGTCTAGTTCGAAGGCCTTTACAAGGTGAAAGGAAAAACCAGATGAGGTGTCATTTGGGGCGAAGCCTGGCATAGGAGAGGCGCAGGGTTCGAGGGTTCTCGATCGACCGACGATGAACTATAGGCGGCGCGACGATCAACATTTGTTGGCATGCATGGATACCAAAGCTCGAACAAAATAAAACAAAGTGGGGCATTTTTCCTTTGAACCAACGATGATACGGCATGGGGAAAAATTGGTTTTTGCATGGTAAACGGCTCATGTAAAGTTGTTAGTAACAGAAGACGTAAGGAATTGTGGAATGGGCAGAGAAGAACGTTAACTAAGTAAATTATATAATTAATTTTATAAGTAGTTAATTAATTTAATCATAGTATAAATGGTTAAACTGTGTGTAGAATTCATGATAGGGTGCTAGATGGGTGGATATCGTTCTAGAATGAGGCGCGATTACCAAACGAAGCAGAAAACCTATCGGCTTCTATATTGTCCTTGAACTGAAGCAACTCATGGGATCGGTCTCTCTGTTTGAAAGAAAATTCGTTTGTTTGGTTTTAACGTGGAAAAGGGTGTCGCTATTAACCCTTAAATAATGTAATTGGTATTATAACTAATTAATTTTGAAACTAATCGATATTTAATAATAACATTAACGAAATGTTGATCAATGCAAAATGGAAGCAAAGGCAGTGTTGAGCCGGTATCTTTTGAACGAGAAGCCCAAGTTAGCCGCGTGAAAAGGAGATCATTCGAGCTTGTATATTATCAAGAAAGTAATTAGCTATAAAATTGTTGGTTAAGGAATAAATTTATAATTGAAATTATATTAACCTTTAAACGTTAATAACTAATTCATATGTTATCAGAATACAACCAAACAAGTTGCAACGGAATTGTGTTGACAAGCAGAACATTTTGGAATGAATTCGGACAGTATTGGAATCAGCCGGATTTTTACTTAAATTAAACGATGATTTAATTTAACTAAAACGAGCCGATTAAACAGTGAATCAACTCAAGGTGAGTTAAACTCACTCAGATTTTCCCACTTATGTTTTATATAAGCAGGGTTTTATAATTGTATGCTATGATTGCTAATGGTTGATTGTTTGTTAATTATATATTCACATGTTGACTAAATCAATGAAATTAAATGTTTGCTTAATTTCAATGAAAAACCAAATCTTTATTTTAACGATTGGTCCCAAATAAGGTAACTTACCTTATTGGTCACATTTAAACGTGTTTAATTCAATGAATTGTTTGAATTGTTATGGTTGTGTGAAATAAAGTGGTTGATATTGAATTGTCGTTATTGATTGTTATGAAAATCAATTTTTATTTGAATTGAATGATTATATTTGAGATAACGTATTGGGATGCAGGGAAGTACAGGTTGGAGGAATCCAACAGGATTCCTTAAACATATTTAATGTTATTTATTTTCATATTATCATTATATGAAATGTTCAGAGTAAAGATTGATTTGATTGTTGACCGTTGACCAGAAATTCAACTTTTTTTTATTTAAACCAATGGGTAATATTGGTTGAGTAATTGGAAGTATATGGTCGATAAATCAATCGTTTTCCAAATATTGATTTACCGTCAAGTAAATCAGTGGAAATGAAGTTTTAAATTTTATTTTATAACTGAAGATAGATTGTTAAATCTATTATTTTGAATGAATGATTATTAAAAGAAAATAAATAGTTATTATTTAAATTTATAAGTGATTATTAAATGACTTAATAAAGTAGATTCTTTTGATAAGAAGAATTATAAACAAATGAGCAGAAATTAACCTAACGGTTAAGATTTGAATAATTGTTTTTAAGAAACAATTAAATGGAATTATTTAAACTAATTATATTATTAATTAATTTAAATAAAGGACCAATTGAATTTGGTTAATGAAATAATTGTGTTTCGAATTGGCTAAGTTAACCGTTTTAACTGGGATTAATTATTAAATGAAATAGTTTTGAATTAATAATTTAACGAATACTCGTTTAATTTTAATAAGATTTTAAAAAGAAATATAGTGTTCATTTAGGTAATAAAAGAAGTTAACTACTTGTACGGTAGTTAAAGATGAAGTAAATTATTATTTTAATTATTATTTAAGAGATTACTTTTTAATTTGAATTCATTTAAAAGTAATCGAAATTGAAATGAAATTGAATTGAATGGTGAAAGGAGTTGATGGATGAGTTTTATATTAAAACCCGAGTTCATAACGAAGATATAAAAAGAGATTTTTAAGCAAATACGACAGCTTAAATCAAACATTTGCTTAATATTTGAAGTTAATAAAAAGAAATTGAGAAGTTGAAAAATGGTATAAAATGGTTAACGAAGTGAGATGTATTCTAAGGATCGAAATGTTAAGCAGAGTTGAAATTATCTCGAATTTCAGAATGTTATGTTTCGAAGTTCGGAATGTTAATCAAAGGCGACAGTATAAGCTAAATAAAAGGTCTCGGAAATGACAACGAATATAAGTTGTCATAAATGATTTACAAATGATTTTGTAAATGGAAGTTAAGAGTTTAGAAATGTAATCAAAATATTTTTTGTCGATAATAATTTACAAATGGAATTTGTAAATGAAGTAAGAGTTTTGAAAAATGAATTTGTAATAATTGTTACAAATAATAAATTAAACTATTTGATTTATAAACTAAAGATCGTTAAAAAGATCGCTATGGGATTTTAGATAAGGCATAAGTTGTCCAAATGATTTGAGAAAAGGTATAATAAGGAAAATAAAGAGTTTTGAAATGAAATCTGTAACGTTTGTTACAGATGACAAGTTTAATTGTTTTGATAAAAAATAAATATAAGGACTTGTAAGAAATGTAAATTATAAGAATTGTAAAAGATATTTATATAAGATTGGTGAAGATATTTATATTAGATTTGTTAAAGACAGTTATATATGATTTTTAAAAAATACGGTATTGTTGTTGCAAACAAGTTAAAGAATGTTATAAAGAGAAGCTGAAGAAATATTATAAAGGATTCTATCTATAATGGGATCAAAGCTCGAGTATAATATTACAAAGGATTATTAAAGATTAATAGAGAAGTATAATTAAGTAAACATTGTTCAGATTTAAATAAGGTTTTCAAAGGAAAACTGAGACGACCCGAACTTCCCCGTGAAGGAAAGCACAGATAGAATTGAGGACAAGACAAAATAGAACGCAAACAGAAGAACATTTCATTGTTATTACAACAATTCCATCAGATACAAGAATATACAGAGTATAAATGAATAAATTACATTCGACAAATATCAGAGATTTAAATTACATTTAAATACATCGCAGCGGAAAAACAACATAAAACACAACTGAAAGTAATACACGGATACAGAGCTTTCCGAGCATCGTTCCAGCTGTAAATCAGGATCCTGTGAATATAAATCTGCAAAACCAAAACTACTAGCTGCCCGTGTCGAAAATAGGGGAACCCAGAGTTTAGGTTAAAACAATAAACTCCAGGTCAGTCATAGGACTGGTGTGAGAACTAAAACAGTTTTTAATATTGGTTTTAAAGTTAGGTAAATCAAGGGACCACGCCGTATAACACGGAACGGGTTTCCTCCCAAGAATACCAGTGCATAGAACAAACAGCGCAATGCTAAATAAAGAAAAATGAAGCTGTTATAAGACCCAGGTCCCATCACACAATGCAACGCAAGCCGGAGGATAGGGTTTTTTACCTTATAACAGCCAAAGCATGCTTGATACGTTTAAAACACATTATTTGATACTATTATAAGTATATAGTGTCAAAACAATTTCAATCATAAATATCAATCATAGGCGGCATAGCTACCATCTACTATGTCGCCATACTAATTCTACAATTAAATCCGTAATATCACGTATTGGAAATTGGATTCCGTCATGAGTCGAGGCAAGGGGCAAGCTCCTCTCCGCGTTCGAGACACTCTAGCAATGCCTCAGGACCCCACTCTGATCCTTTGGAACCTCCAAGGCCGGTCCTCTCTTACTTTTGAGGATTAATTATTCCTGAACACACGTTTCCCGGTCCTTACAGACCTATATCCGAGGCGCCTCGTATCCAACAACCACACAGGTGAAAATTATATAAATGTCAGGGCTGGTAGGTCACTGACACCACCCTAGCTAGAAAGAAACGTCATGCACTCCTTGGGTCCGTATCCCGTTTTTGACTCATACCGAGGTGTGAGGCTCGCGAATTCACGTTATACACAAAGCTATGCCACACAGGCCGTGCTTTGATCATCAACCACAAGACTTTGCTTTTCAACAGAAGCCTTGATCAATTGCCACTTACGCGTGCCACATTGGCAATTCACTCCATGCGACTGATGTCCATCGATATACAACCTCTAAGCTCGTACGTCTCAGAGAAGGGCGTTAAGAAAGAGAATAAATTCTCCGCCGCCAAACAGATGTATATTTAATAGAGATCAATCAACACAGAATAAAATCCAATGTCAGACACACAATCCATTTACAAGTTCGTTCTGGGTCTGAACGAAACCGGAGGCACTTTCCTCGCATATCCATCCATCTCCAAGTACGTCTGGACGATCACCGACTGTTTCCCTCATCCTGGGTGTACAGCCCAATCAAGATCATCAGTAATCACCCAAACGATGTGAAGACTTCCGGTCTTCAACCACCGTCTTCATCTTCGACATCTCGTCGAATCGGTTATTCAGAATGGGTATAAACCCGGCCTTTCTGAATAACCCACGTATATGATAAACGAATGTTACACAAACACAACAAACGCCTCATTCCAATTCAGAATATTCTTTTATTCACAAAATCACATTCTTAGGGAAATGTTCCCATTAATTTTATCCAAGATAAATTCTTCTAAATTTATTCTTTGATCTTCCATTGGATATCATTTCAAACCATTTTATGGTTTTCCAAACTAGTCGGGATTAGCGAACCACACCGAAGTAATTATTTATTTTATTTCCCAATCCCAACCTATATATCCCATGGAGCAAAACTGGTAATACTCCATATCTAACACCACGGTGTTATCGGTAAAATTAATCACCATTTCACGTTCAAATCTAATTAAAGATTTAACTATCGCTTTGGAGAAAAACTGGTGATACTCCACTCTCGATCACTTTCCAAATTTGATAATTTAAATTATCAATTCACATTTTTAATCTAATTAAAGATTCATTAAAACTCCACTTAGTTTTAATCTTTTCAAAAATCAACATCTTGCTTTTAACTGGGTTAAAGAACCAATGTCATCTAAAACACGATTCACGATAAACCCAAATCACATTTGATATTAAATACAAGGCTCTGAATAGAAAATATATCGGCTTATATCCAATATCAAATTCTGAAACCAACAAATATCGTATTGGAAATAACGATATAAAATATCTCTTTCAAATTCCCATAACAATATCTGTATAGTCACGAAATCCAACATCGAAATATCCCGAAGATAAGTTCGATTCAACTCCAGTCCAATCCACGTATTGGGAATATTGATTATTTTTAAAATCACTTTCAAATTCAATTTATTTATTTCAAAAATAAATTGATTTTAATTCTAGTTCAAAACTAGTTTATTTCGATAAAAATCTATTTTTATCATTTCAAATGTGGAATTCTTCATCCCAGTTCTTTCCGATTCACATATTATGATTTTACACAAATTATCAATATTTTTAATAATTTTATCAAGGCCCGTACAGTCGATTTCCAACAACGGCCATCGGACTGCACTTACATCGACCTTTTTCGAATTTGATTTGGACATAATTCCAAATCCAACCGTTATATTTCAAATTTCTAATATTCATTGGAAAGCTCTTTTCGATACGAACCCAACGGTTCCGGTTTTAGGAGAATCCGACGGTCGGATCTCCCGCAACGTCAATTCGAAGTCAATGGTCGAAATTCACGAACTGCCGCGGAGCGGCGCGTTCTATTCAGGCCATTTTATACATAATATATATATATTATGTATATTTCGTCAATTTCCTTTTAAAACGTATTTTATAAATCGTTTTAAATTCGTTTTCAAAACCATTTCAACTCTATATTCAATTTCTAATCAAAATTGAACATTTTATATCATTACTATATAAATGATAATATTTTCAAAACGTTATATTTTGAAATCACTTCTTTTCTATATTCATTATAAAAACGAATATAATCGATATAAATATCGTTCACGTCAAAATAGCGCAACTCTAATCAACACGGCTTTATATATTTCAATAAATCCGTTATTCTATACAACAAATGAATATTTATTCCATTCAACACATGAATCTATATTTCTTTCAACACCTGACTAATCTCAACACATGAGTACTGTCAACACATCACTATTTTTGTTATGTAAAATATTTTATAAAACTATGGTATCTATCGTTTGATTTTTAATTAGACTCCACCGTAAAGTAGTTCTAATTCTAAATATGATAAAGATGTAAATTTCATTGTATAAAATATTTCACTCAACACATGAACATCGTCAACACATGACTATTTTTATATTCAACACATGAATCTATATTTCTTTCATAATATTCCTTATTTTCCCGATTGGAATGAGGCCCAATCAATCACCATATAACGTTAATTATATGGATTCCATACAACACATGTATATAATAGCATTGATAAACAATCAACCATCAACCAAAGTGCACTACACTGTATAAGCATCAAATATAAATATCTAACGCTTATAACAGCCTGTCAATCAATCGATCAACATATTTAATCAATCAGGATGAGTGAACTTCAAATTCATCCCAACACCCGTGTGGGGTTTCAAACAATCAAACACAGATTTTATTTGTGCAGTTGGGCGATGTGTAAAATTTATCGACCCAATCAATGTCAGTCAAATCAGTGTACATGAACAAACCGTCCGGTTTGTAAATGAATATTTTATTTATTCACTTTCCACGTTAAAAATTATATTTTTAACGATAAAATATTCTATTTCAACACATGAATTTCTATTCAGTTCATTTACACAATAAAAATTATATTTTTATTTTTCTAACATATTTTAGAAAATTTCGGCGGCATAACGGCACGATACTAGAAACGGGACGATGCCTAGCCTTGTCCCCGGTCTAGTGAAGGCCCACGCCGTTCACACATCAATCAAATCCATTCCATTTCACCAAACAATTCAATTCCAACCAAATAAACTAACCAACTACTCAACCAAACAATTTAACAAGCAAGCCATCCATGGTCTGTGGATGACGGGTGTCGGGTGCTACTAAGCACCGTCTGCATCCTAGTATATATATATAACTAGAAAAAGAGAATTTAGAGTGAGAAGTTCTCACCGACTAGCTAAACCAAACGCCACGACTCTTCTTATGTAGAAATCTTCGTCGTTCTCGCCTTTTGTCACTTTCACCGCCCGTAGTCACTACATATATAAAAATCACATTTTTATTATCTACATTATATAAAAATCTTATCTTTATATCTTCTATAAGTTAAAAATTGGATTTTTATCCTCTCTATAATATAAAGATCATATTTTTATTTATTTCATATGTCAAAAACTGCAGAAGCTTTAAAACAGAGAAAACTCACTTTTTTTTTCTAACGCCGGATTCGCTGTTTGGGTCCTAGAATTTGCAAACGAGCTTCAATCTTCACACCATCTTTTTTTCTAGCACAAGCACGCCATTCTGAACAACTTTTGCCTAGTGGTCTTCTTGCCGAAAATGTGTCATTTCGCCGGAAATCGCGAAAAGACAGCATTTTGACAGTGTTTGATCAGCAGACTTCGGACGCGTTTTCCCGACAACTCCGCAATGCAAAATAGGACTTATCATATACCAAATCGAAGATAAAATCGTGCTCTTCGACTTTGGTCTTGAGGAACTTTGGCCAAAAGTACACGGTTTGGGAGTTATTGACGAAAAACGGTCAGGGACTTTTATGCAAAAACGGGATTTTTGGTGAAAAGGAGGATATTGGCCATGTGGGGCCCACGGTCGGAATTGAGGGGGCTGGAGGGGGGCGTGGGGCCTGAGGTGGCGTGGGGAGGCGGCTAGGGGGCGGCGGCGGTGGAGGTGGGGCCCGTGGTGGTGGTGGTGGCTTAGGGCTTTGCAAATTGGAAGAGAGAAAGAGGAGGAGAGAGAGAGGAGGAGGAAGAGGAGGAGGAGGAGGAGGGGAGGTGGAAGAGGAACGGCGGCCAGCGGTGGCAGCGGTGGAGGAGGGGGCAGCGGCAGTGGTGGTGGAGGAGGCCATTTTTGAGTTTTTGTGGAGGAAGGAGGAAAAGTGAATTTATGAAATAGAAAAGGAGGAAAAGTGATTATATGCTAGTTTCTCGCGTATCGCCTGAACGCTAGCGATCTCCGATGGCCGCGGATTTCGGACACGAGATAGTAGACGTGAAGACGAGTCCAACGAAACAAGTTTCGTCGAATTCCGAGTTCGTTTGACCATTCAAAAAAATCACAAAAATGCTCAGATAAGCTCTAAAAATACGATTTTGGCGCACCTTTTCTTCTCGCACGCTCACATGCTAACTCAAAAAATCAAGCCCTCTTGGATTTAACCATTATTAGACGATACGAATCTAGAAAAAAAAGTAGAATTGAATTCCGAGGTCGTATCAATAATGTTCCTTTGTAAAATGACTGCTCGTTTTACCCGGAACTGTTTTAGCTCGCACGGCCACATACTGACTCCGTTCGACGCGCCATTTGGAACTCAACAATGATTTGTCATTATGAATCCATAAAAATTTATCTCGTCGAATTCTGAGCTCGTATGCAAAATTTCACTTTTTAAGGGCTATGTATTGTTAACCGAACAACTCTAGCCCATAGCCACTATTCCGGATATCAGAATATATCGAAACTTATACTTTTCGGAGTTCTAAATGGCATTTTGAACTCAATGGAAGTGGTTTCGAGTCCAAATTCATCCGTATGCAAAATATGACTTTTTGGGCCATGTATAATTTACATAGCGACTATTCTGAATTTTCAACTGGGCATAACTTTTGATTCCCGCTATGAAATTTTGATTTTTCGGATTCGTTGGAAAGATATTCTCAACTAGATTCTATTATTTTCAGTTTCACTAAAATCCGTATTGTTTTGCACCCGGTACATCCAATTGAAGTTTGAAATCGAATTATCGAACTACCGCGCCATTTTCAATTCTATTTATAATTATATATAATTATTTATATTCTAACGACGACGTATATAATATATACGTTCGAAATATATTCAAAATAAATTTCTCTTCGATATTATTTAAAATAATCCATTTTAAATATTCAAAATTCGCTTAAATTGCCAAAACAAAAATTTTAAACTGGCTCAGATTTTCGGGTTATTACAATCTCCCCCACTTAAAACTTTTCGTCCCCGAAAAGGAATAATGTCGAAAGTGGTTTGATTAATAAGCTCTACATTCGATCTGGCTTCCATTCTCCAACTTTTCAGTTTCTGAGAATTTTCAAATTCTCAAAAATTTGGCTAACACCCTAAATTTTCGAAAAATTTCGCCATAACCTCCTTTGTACGGGAGCCACGGGAAAATCCCGAAATTGCCATATAGGCCTTCTGATCTCAAAAGGAAAAAGAAAAAGCCAAGCGGCTAGCCAATAGGCTCATAAAATCATCATCACCCAATCAAAACAGTAAATTATATTAAACATGTACCTATTTGTCGGGCAAACAAATTTTATTCTTCGGCTCTAGCCTCCTTGCTATGACCTGTTCAATGTAAGTATACGTATATGCAAGCAAATGCGACCAATTTTCAATATAGTTCAATATTTGATTCAATTAGGCTAAATGGTTAAAAATTATCAAACAAATGAACAAACAACACAAACATCAATCAATTAGTGGATTAGAGTATCAAATTCATAAATTTTGATAGATATATAAAAAATCATGTTTTGATGCCAAATCACAACAATGTATTCTAGCTATATTAGTTTTGGTTCTCACACCAGTCTAATGGAAATATATAGAAAATCATACCTTCGTCACTCGAAAATAAATACTGGTAACGCTGCAGCATTATCAGAATCATTCCCGGGCAACTAGAATGTGATTCTATATCTATCTAATATATTAAAACTTTGAATATACGTTCATGACGCGTATATGCAAAACCTTTATATACTAGATTGTCCATATTCAAAATAAATAAATAATCAAATACGTATAAAATGGTTTAAATTTTCAAAACAAAATTGTTTCATTTGAAAAATATACTCTTCACACTCGTTCTAGGATACTACTGATCTCATCTCTAACGAGTCATTCTAATTGGATATTGCTAATCCAATATCTGATGAATTCTTTCGTATGGTTCTAATGCGTCTTGTTCTCGAGCTCTGTAAACCAAAGCTCTGATACCAAACTGAGACGACCCGAACTTCCCTGTGAAGGAAAGCACGGATAGAATTGAGGACAAGACAAAATAGAACGCAAACAGAAGAACATTTCATTGTTATTACAACAATTCCATCAGATACAAGAATATACAGAGTATAAATGAATAAATTACATTCGACAAATATCAGAGATTTAAATTACATTTAAATACATCGCAGCGGAAAAACAACATAAAACACAACTGAAAGTAATACACGGATACAGAGCTTTCCGAGCATCGTTCCAGCTGTAAATCAGGATCCTGTGAATATAAATCTGCAAAACCAAAACTACTAGCTTCCCGTGTCGAAAATAGGGGAACCCAGAGTTTAGGTTAAAACAATAAACTCCAGGTCAGTCATGGGACTGGTGTGAGAACTAAAACAGTTTTTAATATTGGTTTTAAAGTTAGGTAAATCAAGGGACCACGCCGTATAACACGGAACGGGTTTCCTCCCAAGAATACCAGTGCATAGAACAAACAGCGCAATGCTAAATAAAGAAAAATGAAGCTGTTATAAGACCCAGGTCCCATCACACAATGCAACGCAAGCCGGAGGACAGGGTTTTTACCTTATAACAGCCAAAGCATGCTTGATACGTTTAAAACACATTATTTGATACTATTATAAGTATATAGTGTCAAAACAATTTCAATCATAAATATCAATCATAGGCGGCATAGCTACCATCTACTATGTCGCCATACTAATTCTACAATTAAATCCGTAATATCACGTATTGGAAATTGGATTCCGTCATGAGTCGAGGCAAGGGGCAAGCTCCTCTCCGCGTTCGAGACACTCTAGCAATGCCTCAGGACCCCACTCTGATCCTTTGGAACCTCCAAGGCCGGTCCTCTCTTACTTTTGAGGATTAATTATTCCTGAACACACGTTTCCCGGTCCTTACAGACCTATATCCGAGGCGCCTCGTATCCAACAACCACACAGGTGAAAAGTATATAAATGTCAGGGCTGGTAGGTCACTGACACCACCCTAGCTAGAAAGAAACGTCATGCACTCCTTGGGTCCGTATCCCGTTTTTGACTCATACCGAGGTGTGAGGCTCGCGAATTCACGTTATACACAAAGCTATGCCACACAGGCCGTGCTTTGATCATCAACCACAAGACTTTGCTTTTCAACAGAAGCCTTGATCAATTGCCACTTACGCGTGCCACATTGGCAATTCACTCCATGCGACTGATGTCCATCGATATACAACCTCTGAGCTCGTACGTCTCAGAGAAGGGCATTAAGCAAGAGAATAAATTCTCCGCCGCCAAACAGATGTATATTTAATAGAGATCAATCAACACAGAATAAAATCCAATGTCATACACACAATCCATTTACAAGTTCGTTCTGGGTCTGAACGAAACCGGAGGCACTTTCCTCGCATATCCATCCATCTCCAAGTACGTCTGGACGATCACCGACTGTTTCCCTCATCCTGGGTGTACAGCCCAATCAAGATCATCAGTAATCACCCAAACGATGTGAAGACTTCCGGTCTTCAACCACCGTCTTCATCTTCGACATCTCGTCGAATCGGTTATTCAGAATGGGTATAAACCCGGCCTTTCTGAATAACCCACGTATATGATAAACGAATGTTACACAAACACAACAAACGCCTCATTCCAATTCAGAATATTCTTTTATTCACAAAATCACATTCTTAGGGAAATGTTCCCATTAATTTTATCCAAGATAAATTCTTCTAAATTTATTCTTTGATCTTCCATTGGATATCATTTCAAACCATTTTATGGTTTTCCAAACTAGTCGGGATTAGCGAACCACACCGAAGTAATTATTTATTTTATTTCCCAATCCCAACCTATATATCCCATGGAGCAAAACTGGTAATACTCCATATCTAACACCACGGTGTTATCGGTAAAATTAATCACCATTTCACGTTCAAATCTAATTAAAGATTTAACTATCGCTTTGGAGAAAAACTGGTGATACTCCACTCTCGATCACTTTCCAAATTTGATAATTTAAATTATCAATTCACATTTTTAATCTAATTAAAGATTCATTAAAACTCCACTTAGTTTTAATCTTTTCAAAAATCAACATCTTGCTTTTAACTGGGTTAAAGAACCAATGTCATCTAAAACACGATTCACGATAAACCCAAATCACATTTGATATTAAATACAAGGCTCTGAATAGAAAATATATCGGCTTATATCCAATATCAAATTCTGAAACCAACAAATATCGTATTGGAAATAACGATATAAAATATCTCTTTCAAATTCCCATAACAATATCTGTATAGTCACGAAATCCAACATCGAAATATCCCGAAGATAAGTTCGATTCAACTCCAGTCCAATCCACGTATTGGGAATATTGATTATTTTTAAAATCACTTTCAAATTCAATTTATTTATTTCAAAAATAAATTGATTTTAATTCTAGTTCAAAACTAGTTTATTTCGATAAAAATCTATTTTTATCATTTCAAATGTGGAATTCTTCATCCCAGTTCTTTCCGATTCACATATTATGATTTTACACAAATTATCAATATTTTTAATAATTTTATCAAGGCCCGTACAGTCGATTTCCAACAACGGCCATCGGACTGCACTTACATCGACCTTTTTCGAATTTGATTTGGACATAATTCCAAATCCAACCGTTATATTTCAAATTTCTAATATTCATTGGAAAGCTCTTTTCGATACGAACCCAACGGTTCCGGTTTTAGGAGAATCCGACGGTCGGATCTCCCGCAACGTCAATTCGAAGTCAATGGTCGAAATTCACGAACTGCCGCGGAGCGGCGCGTTCTATTCAGGCCATTTTATACATAATATATATATATTATGTATATTTCGTCAATTTCCTTTTAAAACGTATTTTATAAATCGTTTTAAATTCGTTTTCAAAACCATTTCAACTCTATATTCAATTTCTAATCAAAATTGAACATTTTATATCATTACTATATAAATGATAATATTTTCAAAACGTTATATTTTGAAATCACTTCTTTTCTATATTCATTATAAAAACGAATATAATCGATATAAATATCGTTCACGTCAAAATAGCGCAACTCTAATCAACACGGCTTTATATATTTCAATAAATCCGTTATTCTATACAACAAATGAATATTTATTCCATTCAACACATGAATCTATATTTCTTTCAACACCTGACTAATCTCAACACATGAGTACTGTCAACACATCACTATTTTTGTTATGTAAAATATTTTATAAAACTATGGTATCTATCGTTTGATTTTTAATTAGACTCCACCGTAAAGTAGTTCTAATTCTAAATATGATAAAGATGTAAATTTCATTGTATAAAATATTTCACTCAACACATGAACATCGTCAACACATGACTATTTTTATATTCAACACATGAATCTATATTTCTTTCATAATATTCCTTATTTTCCCGATTGGAATGAGGCCCAATCAATCACCATATAACGTTAATTATATGGATTCCATACAACACATGTATATAATAGCATTGATAAACAATCAACCATCAACCAAAGTGCACTACACTGTATAAGCATCAAATATAAATATCTAACGCTTATAACAGCCTGTCAATCAATCGATCAACATATTTAATCAATCAGGATGAGTGAACTTCAAATTCATCCCAACACCCGTGTGGGGTTTCAAACAATCAAACACAGATTTTATTTGTGCAGTTGGGCGATGTGTAAAATTTATCGACCCAATCAATGTCAGTCAAATCAGTGTACATGAACAAACCGTCCGGTTTGTAAATGAATATTTTATTTATTCACTTTCCACGTTAAAAATTATATTTTTAACGATAAAATATTCTATTTCAACACATGAATTTCTATTCAGTTCATTTACACAATAAAAATTATATTTTTATTTTTCTAACATATTTTAGAAAATTTCGGCGGCATAACGGCACGATACTAGAAACGGGACGATGCCTAGCCTTGTCCCCGGTCTAGTGAAGGCCCACGCCGTTCACACATCAATCAAATCCATTCCATTTCACCAAACAATTCAATTCCAACCAAATAAACTAACCAACTACTCAACCAAACAATTTAACAAGCAAGCCATCCATGGTCTGTGGATGACGGGTGTCGGGTGCTACTAAGCACCGTCTGCATCCTAGTATATATATATAACTAGAAAAAGAGAATTTAGAGTGAGAAGTTCTCACCGACTAGCTAAACCAAACGCCACGACTCTTCTTATGTAGAAATCTTCGTCGTTCTCGCCTTTTGTCACTTTCACCGCCCGTAGTCACTACATATATAAAAATCACATTTTTATTATCTACATTATATAAAAATCTTATCTTTATATCTTCTATAAGTTAAAAATTGGATTTTTATCCTCTCTATAATATAAAGATCATATTTTTATTTATTTCATATGTCAAAAACTGCAGAAGCTTTAAAACAGAGAAAACTCACTTTTTTTTTCTAACGCCGGATTCGCTGTTTGGGTCCTAGAATTTGCAAACGAGCTTCAATCTTCACACCATCATTTTTTCTAGCACAAGCACGCCATTCTGAACAACTTTTGCCTAGTGGTCTTCTTGCCGAAAATGTGTCATTTCGCCGGAAATCGCGAAAAGACAGCATTTTGACAGTGTTTGATCAGCAGACTTCGGACGCGTTTTCCCGACAACTCCGCAATGCAAAATAGGACTTATCATATACCAAATCGAAGATAAAATCGTGCTCTTCGACTTTGGTCTTGAGGAACTTTGGCCAAAAGTACACGGTTTGGGAGTTATTGACGAAAAACGGTCAGGGACTTTTATGCAAAAATGGGATTTTTGGTGAAAAGGAGGATATTGGCCATGTGGGGCCCACGGTCGGAATTGAGGGGGCTGGAGGGGGGCGTGGGGCCTGAGGTGGCGTGGGGAGGCGGCTAGGGGGCGGCGGCGGTGGAGGTGGGGCCCGTGGTGGTGGTGGTGGCTTAGGGCTTTGCAAATTGGAAGAGAGAAAGAGGAGGAGAGAGAGAGGAGGAGGAAGAGGAGGAGGAGGAGGAGGGGAGGTGGAAGAGGAACGGCGGCCAGCGGTGGCAGCGGTGGAGGAGGGGGCAGCGGCAGTGGTGGTGGAGGAGGCCATTTTTGAGTTTTTGTGGAGGAAGGAGGAAAAGTGAATTTATGAAATAGAAAAGGAGGAAAAGTGATTATATGCTAGTTTCTCGCGTATCGCCTGAACGCTAGCGATCTCCGATGGCCGCGGATTTCGGACACGAGATAGTAGACGTGAAGACGAGTCCAACGAAACAAGTTTCGTCGAATTCCGAGTTCGTTTGACCATTCAAAAAAAATCACAAAAATGCTCAGATAAGCTCTAAAAATACGATTTTGGCGCACCTTTTCTTCTCGCACGCTCACATGCTAACTCAAAAAATCAAGCCCTCTTGGATTTAACCATTATTAGACGATACGAATCTAGAAAAAAAAGTAGAATTGAATTCCGAGGTCGTATCAATAATGTTCCTTTGTAAAATGACTGCTCGTTTTACCCGGAACTGTTTTAGCTCGCACGGCCACATACTGACTCCGTTCGACGCGCCATTTGGAACTCAACAATGATTTGTCATTATGAATCCATAAAAATTTATCTCGTCGAATTCTGAGCTCGTATGCAAAATTTCACTTTTTAAGGGCTATGTATTGTTAACCGAACAACTCTAGCCCATAGCCACTATTCCGGATATCAGAATATATCGAAACTTATACTTTTCGGAGTTCTAAATGGCATTTTGAACTCAATGGAAGTGGTTTCGAGTCCAAATTCATCCGTATGCAAAATATGACTTTTTGGGCCATGTATAATTTACATAGCGACTATTCTGAATTTTCAACTGGGCATAACTTTTGATTCCCGCTATGAAATTTTGATTTTTCGGATTCGTTGGAAAGATATTCTCAACTAGATTCTATTATTTTCAGTTTCACTAAAATCCGTATTGTTTTGCACCCGGTACATCCAATTGAAGTTTGAAATCGAATTATCGAACTACCGCGCCATTTTCAATTCTATTTATAATTATATATAATTATTTATATTCTAACGACGACGTATATAATATATACGTTCGAAATATATTCAAAATAAATTTCTCTTCGATATTATTTAAAATAATCCATTTTAAATATTCAAAATTCGCTAAAATTGCCAAAACAAAAATTTTAAACTGGCTCAGATTTTCGGGTTATTACAAAAACGGTATTAGTTTATACACGAGAGCAACTGGGGGAAACATAAGTTATGATTTCTGTAAACAATATTAGAAACTATATTCGAAAGAGTTTATAAGTGAATGAAATAATTTTTAAGAATGTTCTTATTTACAATAAGAAGTAAAAGATAAACTCCAAATATTGGAAGATTTAAAGAATATAATTAACAGATGTTTAATTAAAGAGGCCAAGTAATGCCAAGTACTAAATCCACGAACTCATTTCATTTTCATGTCTATTTATTTATAGTTAAATAATCGACTATCAAATCTGGCCAAATAGGATTATTGGTACGGAAAGACCGAGATCGAATTATATTCGAAAACCATTCTTGTAATAACCCGGAAATCTGGGCCAGTTTAAAATTTTTATTTTGGCAATTTTAGCGAATTTTGAATATTTAAAATGAATTATTTTAAATAATAACAACGAGAAATTTATTTTGAATAGAATTCGAATGTATATATTTATATAGCTCGACGTTAGAATATAAATAATTATTTATAATATATAAAAGGAATTGAAAATGGCGTGGTAGTTCGATAATTCGATTTCAAACTTCAAATGAATGTACCGGGTGCAAAATAAGCCGGATTTTAGTGAAACCAAAAATATTTGAATCTATTGGTGAATATCTTTCCAACGAATCCGAAAAATCGAAATTTCATAGCGGGGATAAAAAGATATGTCCAGTTGAAAATTCTGAGTAGTCGTTATGGAATTCAGGCCCTTAAAAATGGAAATTTTGCAAACGACCTCGGATTTCGACGAAACCACTTTTGTTGGGTCCGTGATGTAAAGTTATTGCTAGATTCTAAATTTCATAATTTTTCGAATCAATATGTGAGCGTGGCAAAGAAAAACGCGTTTGACCAGTTTTAGTTGATTTTAATCGACTGGAAAATGACCATTTTTCAAACGGTCTCAGAATTCGACGAAACTAGTTTTGTTTGGACCGTATCGTCAATACAAAGCTAGAAAATATTTTTCGGGAATTTTTCGAGTTAGTGTGTGACCCCAGTAAATTGAAATGCGCGTTCAAATTCAATATATAGAGTTATATGTTGATTTTAATGAAAACTGATCGAAACAATCGAACCAGCTTACGATACATATCCCATTGTGTTCGGAATGGGGGTATTACGCTATGGACGATAGTCGGCGGGTTTGATTTCGAGTTCATATGAAAAGTCAACCTAGGAGAGAGAAAATAAATAAAATAAAATATAAAAATATTCCCCCCATTCCATCTCCTTTAATCTCTCTGCCCCCCCCTTTCGTTCAATTCAATTCGAAAAAAAAAACCGCGATGCACTCAAAACTCCCGACGCCCTGCCCTCCTGCCACCGCCCAAGGCGGCGCAAATCGCGCCGAGCCCCTCCCCCATTGCGCCGCCCTCCCCACACTCCCTTCCTCTCTCCTCCTTCCTTTCGACGCACAGCCCCACCAAGACCCCGCGGTGTCCCAGTTCGTCGTCCCCTCGCCTGAGACTGCCGGAGGCTGGCCAACTTCGCCAGCGCCACCCTCTGAAGCTCCTCCGCAGCTCCGAACCCCGACAGCACCCCTCCTCTTCTGATTTGGCCGTGACCTAAGCCGTTCCCCTTTTTTTTTAAAAAAAATACTGTAAGTTTCTTTGCTTTTTTTATTTTGTTTCAGTAATTTTGTTATGTAGTAATTGTTTTTTTAACTAAAATACATTGGTTATTGTTTTTAAAAAAAAAAAAACTGAAAAGGATATAATTTCTTTGGAAATATAAAAATTCGATCTTTATTAAGTAGGAGAAATAAAAATATGATTTTTATAAAGTAGAAGTAATAAAAATTGGATTTTTATATATTGAATAGCGAAGTAAAAATTCGATTTTTATATATTGAATAGCGAAGTAAAAATTCGATTTTTATATATTGAATAGCAAAGTAAAAATTCGATTTTTATATATTGAATAGCAAAGTAAAAATTCGATTTTTATATATTGGATAGCGAAGTAAAAATGTGATTTTTATATATGTAGTGAATTCGGGCAACGAAAATGTCAGACGGCGAAGATTTCTACATAAGAAGAGTCGTGGCGTTGGATTAGCAATTCTGTGAGAACTTCTCACCTTTTAATTTTATTTTTCTAGTTATAAATATATATTAGGATGCAGACGGTGTTTAGTAGCACCCGACACCCGTCGTCCACAGACCATGGACGGCTTGTATGCTTGTTTGTTTGATTTTGATATGTAGTTGATTGTGTGATGTGATGTGAAATGAAATAATATATTTATATAGTTAAAATATTTTATAGTTAAAATAGAATTTTAACATGTATATAAAATAAATATTTATAAACAAATCGGAGATTTGTTTATATACACTGATTTGATCGATATTGATTAGGACGATAAATTTTACACATCACTCAACTGCACAAATAAAATCTGTGTTTGATTGTTTGAAAACCCCACACGGGTATTGGGATGATATATGACATACACTAGTCCCAATAATTACCTGTATGACCATCGATTGATGGACAAACTGTTATGAGCGTTAAATATTTATATTTGATGCTTATACAGTGTAGAATGCACCTTGGATGATGGTTGATTATTCAACGTTGTTGTTGTATACATGTGTTGTAGAAAATCCATATAATTAACATTATATGGTAATTGATTGGGCCTCATTCCATATTTGAAATAGAAATATTTGAAATAGGAAATATTTGAAATAGAGATATTTGAAAGAGAAATATTTGAAAAGGAAATATTTGAAATAGAAATATTTGAAAATAGAAATATATGAAGCCGTGTTGATTAGATTTGCGCCATTTTGACGTGAACGATATTTATATCGATTTTATTCAAATTGAAATGAATATTAAAGTGAATTGAAATTCGAATTAAATTGAATTAATGTGAAATTCGAAATAACCTGAAATGATTTGAAATTCGAATAAAATTGAAATAGAATTGAAATCGTTTTGAAATGAATTCGAATTGAAATTGAATAGAACCGAATTCGAATTGAAATTGAATTAATTTGAAATTCAAATTTAATTGAAAATGAATTGAATTGAAAATCGATTTTGAATTGAAATCAATTTGAAATGAATTTAAAACGAATTCATAAGGAAAAATTCAGTTTTGATTTGAATTTGAAAAGAAGTTGAAATCGTTTTGAAAACGAATTTAAAACGATTTATAAAATTCGTTTTTAAAAAGGAAATCGACGAAGTATATATTATATATATAATATAATGGCCTGAATAGAACGCGCTGCGCCGCGGCAGTTCGCGAATTTCGACCATTGACTTCGAATGGATATTGCCGGAGATCCGACCGTCGGATTCTCCTAAAACCGGAACCATTGGGTTCGTATCGAAAAGAGCTTTCTAACGAATATTAGATATTTGAAATCTAACAGTTGGATTTGGAATTATGTCCAAATCAAATTTGAAAAAGGTCGTTGTAAGTGCAGTTCGATGGCCGTTGATGGAAATCGACTGTACGGTTCTTGATAACATTATACAAAAAATCTCTAATTTGTGTTGAATCATAATAAATGATTTGGGAAGAATTGGGATGAAAATCTCCATATTTGAAAAGATAAAAATAGATTTTTATCGAAATGAACTAGTTTTGAACTAGAATTAAAATTCTATTTGTTTTTAAATAAATAAATTGAATTTGAAAAGGGTTTTAAGAATAACCAGAATTTCCAATGATTGCATTGGAATGGATTTGAATCGAAATTGTCTTCGGAATATTTCGAGGTTGGATTTCGTGATTATACAGATGTTGTTATGGAAATTTGAAAGATATAGATATGTATATCGTTATTTCCAATACGATATCTGTTGGTCATAGAATTTGATATTGAATATAAGCCGATATATTTTCAATTCAGAGCCTTGTATTTAATATCAAATGTGTTTTGGGTTTGTCGTGAATGGTGTCTTGACTAACACTGTTCTTGAACCCAGTTGAGAAAAGATTAAATCTTTTTATTTAGATTTAATGAAGTGTACTAATTAAATAATATTTAATTGGAATTGAGTTGGTATTGATTTTTGGGTTTATTGTGAACAGTGTTTTAAATAACACTTGTTCTTTAACCCGATAATTAATGGAATGTGATTTTAGGTTTATCGTGAACCGTGTTTTAAATGACACTGATTCTTTAACCTGGTTAAAGATTAAAACTAATTGGAGTTTTAATGAATCTTTGATTAGATTGAAAAGATCGAGAATGGAGTATCACCAGTTTTGCTCCAGGCGATAGTTAAATCTTTAATTAGATTTGAACGTGAAATGGTAATTGAATTTACCGATAACCCCGTGGTGCTAGATATGAAGTATGACCAGTTTTACTTCATGGGATGAATAGGTTGGGATTAGGAAATAAAATAAATAATTACTTCGGTGTGGTTCGTTAATCCCGACTAGTTTGAATTGATATTCAAAGAAGATTAAATAATAAATTTAAAGAATTTATCTTTGATAAAATTAATGGGAACCTTTCCCAGGGTACAAGAATATTTGAATAAAAGAATATTCTGAATTGGAATGAGGCGTATGTTGTGTTTGTGTAACACGTGTTTATTATATATATACGCGAGTTGATCAGAAAGACCGGGTTTATCCCATTCTGAATAACTGGTTCTACGTGGAGTCGAAGATGAAGACGGTGGTCGAAGACCGGAGGTCTTCACGTCGTTTGGGTAATTACTGATGATCTTGATTGGGCTGTACACCCAAGAAGATGGAAACAGTTGGTGATCGTCCAGATGTACTTGGAGATCGATGGAGATGCGGGGTACTAGGAGCCTCCGGTTTCGTTCAGACTCAGAACGGACTTGTAAATGGACTGTGTGTCTAACATTGGATTTCAGTCTGTGATTGATTTCTATTAAATATATATCTGTTTGGCGGCAAAGAATTTAGTCTCTTGCTTAACGCCCTTCTCTGAGATGTATGAGCTCAGGGGTTATATACTGATGGATATCAAACGCATAGAGTGAATTGTCTGTGTGGCATGCCTAAGTGGCAAATGATCAAGGCTTCTGTTGAAAAGCAGAGTCTTGTGGTGGATGATCAAAGCACAGCCTTAGTGGCATAGCTTTGTGTAACGTTGATTCGCGAGCCTCACACCCCGGTGTGAACCAAAAACGGGAGACGGATCTCAGGGAGGGCATGCGTTTCCTTCTAGCTAGGGTGGTGTCAGTGACCTACCAGCCCTGACATTTATATACTTTTCACCTGTGTGGTTGTTGCTGTTGCGAGGCGCCTCGGTTTGATCGGACGATCCGGGTCCGATGGAGTCATTCGTTGGCTCATTTATGCCCCGAAGGGCGGGGAAACGTAGTGTTTAGGCATAATAATCCACATTGGTGGACCAGCCCTGACGATCCATGGGGCAGTTGCGGCTGTTCCTGAGACACGGGCTAGAGCGTCTCGAATCGGTTGAGGACTATCTTTTGCCTCGGTTCACAGATGGAAATCCAACTTCCAATACGTGACATGTGCGGTTTTAATTGTAGAGCCTAGTATGGTGACATAGTAGCATGGGATGCTATGCCGTCTATGATTGATACTTATGATTTGATGTTGTTTTATACACTATGCACTTATAGTAGTACCAAATGATATGTTTTAAACGTACTAAGCATGTTTGGCAATTATAAGGTAAAAACCCTATCCCCCGGCTTGCGTTGCATTGTGTGATAGGGCCTGGGTCTTATAATAGCTTCATTTTTCCAAAAAGCATTGCGCTGTTTTGTTATATGCACTGGTATTCTTGGGAGGAAACCCGTTCCGCGTTAGCGGCGTGGTCCCTTGATTTACCTAACTTTAAAATAAAGATTAATAAATGTTTTAGTTCTCACACCAGTCCCATGACTGACCTGGAGTTTATTGTTTTAACCTAAACTCTGGGTGCCCTTATTTTGACGCGGGCAGCTAGTAGTTTTGGTTTTGCAGATTTATATTCGCAGGATCCTGGTTTACAGCTGGAACGATATCCGGAAAGCTTTGTATCCATATATCTCCTTCAGTTGTAGTTTTTGTTATTTTCCGCTGCTATATAATGTATTTTAATCTCTGATATTTTCTGTGTAATATTTATTTATTCATACTCTGTATATTCTTGTATTCTTATGGAATTGTTGTAATAAACAATGAAATGTTCTTCCGTCTGTGTTCTATTTTGTCGTGTTCTCGAAACAATGAGGCGTTTCGAACGGTCTAGATCAGTTTAGCGACTGATTCGGATCGAGCGAAATTCCTTGTTGTCACAGTTGGTATCAGAGCTTTGGTTTACAAAGCTCAGAGAACAAGACACATTAGAACCATACGAAAGAATTCATCAGAAATTGGATTAGTAATATCCAATGGGGATGACTCGCTAGAGATGGGATCAGCAGTATCCTAGAACGAGTGTGAAGAGTATGTTTTTAAAATGAAAACAAGTTTGTTTTGAAAATTTAAATCAATTACTCGTATTTGATTATTTATTTATATGAATTTGGACAATCCAATATATAGAGATTTTGCATATATGTCTTGCAAACGTGTATTCGAAGTTTTAATATACTGGATAGTTATAGAATCATACTCTAGTGCCCGGGGATAATTCTGGTTATGGGGCACCGTCGCCAGTATTTATTTTCGAGTAACGAAATTGAGATTTCTATATTTCCATTAGAGTGGTGTGAGAACCGAAATTAGATAGGGCTTATCGTTGTGAATTGGCAACAAAAACATGATTTTCTGTATATGTATATGTATCAAAATTATGAATTTGAAACGTTAATCCACTAATTGATTGATGTTTGTGTTGTTTGTTTATTTGTTTGATAATTTTGAACCATTATGCCTAATTGTACCAAATAGTGAATTGTATTGGAAATTTGTCGCATTTGCATGCATATACAGGTACTTACATTGAACAGGTCATAGCAAGGAGGCTAGAGCAGAGAATAAAATTTGTTTGCCCGACAAATAGGTACATGTTTACTATAATTTACTGTATTGTTTGGGTGATGATGATTTTATGAGCCGATTGGCTAGCCTCTTGGCTTTTTCTTTTTCTTTTTGAGAGCAGAAGGCCTGTATGGCAATTTCGGGATTTTCCCGTGCTCCCGGTGCAGGGGAGATTATGGCGAAATTTTTCGGAAATTTAGGGTGTTAGCCAAATTTTTGAAAAATTTGAAAAGTTCTTAGAAACTGAAAAGTTGAAGAACTTAAGCCGTAGTCAAAATAATGGAAGTTGAGTTGAATTGTTAAACAACTTTCGGCTTTGTTTCTTTTCGGGGACGAAAAGTTTTAAGTGGGGGAGATTGTAATAACCCGGAAATCTGGGACAGTTTAAAATTTTTATTTTGGCAATTTTAGCGAATTTTGAATATTTAAAATGAATTATTTTAAATAATAACGACGAGAAATTTATTTCAAATAGAATTCGAACGTATATATTTATACAGCTCGACGTTAGAATATAAATAATTATTTATAATATATAAAAGGAATTGAAAATGGCGTGGTAGTTCGATAATTCGATTTCAAACTTCAAATGAATGTACCGGGTGCAAAATAAGCCGAATTTTAGTGAAACCAAAAATATTTGAATCTATTGGTGAATATCTTTCCAACGAATCCGAAAATTCGAAATTTCATAGCGGGGATAAAAAGATATGTCCTGTTGAAAATTCTGAATAGTCGCTATGGAATTCAGGCCCTTAAAAATGGAAATTTTGCAAACGACCTCGAATTTGGAGGAAACCACTTTTGTTGGGTCCGTGATGTAAATTTATTGCTAGATTCCAAATTTCATAATTTTTCGAATCAATATGTGAGCGTGGCAAAGGAAAACGCGTTTGACCAGTTTTAGTTGATTTTAATCGACTGGAAAATGGCCATTTTTGAAACGGTCTCAGAATTCGACGAAACTAGTTTTGTTAGGAGTGTATCGTCAGTACGAAGCCATAAAATATTTTTTGGGAATTTTTGGAGTTAGTATGTGACCCCAGTAAATTGAAATGCGCGTTCAAATTCAATAAATAGAGTTATATGTTGATTTTAACGAAAACTGATCGAAACAATCGAACCAGCTTACGATACATATCCCATTGTGTTCGGAATGGGGGTATTACGCTATGGACGACAGTCGGTGGGTTTGATTTCGAGTCCATATGAAAAGTCAACCTAGGAGAGAGAAAATAAATAAAATAAAATATAAAAATATTCCCTCCTTCCATCTCCTTTAATCTCTCTGCCCCCCTTTTCGTTCAATTCAATTCGAAATAAAAAAAAACCGTGATGCACCCAAAACCCCCGACGCCCTGCCCTCCTGCAACCGCCCAAGGCGGCGCCGATCGCGCCGAGCCCCTCTCCCATCGCGCCGCCCTCCCCACACGCCCTTCCTCTCTCCTTCCGCTCGACGCACAACCCCACGAAGACCCCGCGGTGTCCCAGTTCGTCGTCCCCTCGCCTGAGACCGCCAGAGGCTGGCCAACTTCGCCAGCGCCGCCCTCTGAAGCTCCTCCGCAGCTCCGAACCCCCACAACACCCATCCTCTTCTGATTTGGTCGTGACCTAAGCCCTTCCCCTTTTTTTAAAAAAAAGAAGAAAATACTGTATGTTTCTTTGCTTTGTTTATTTTGTTTCAGTAATTTTCTTATGTAGTAATTGTTTTTTTTAACTAAAATACATTGGTTATTGTTTTTAAAAAAAACTGAAAAGGATATAATTTCTTTGGAAATATAAAAATTCGATCTTTATTATGCAGGAGATATAAAAATATGATTTTTATAAAGTAGAAGTAATAAAAATTGGATTTTTATATATTGAATAGCGAAGTAAAAATTCGATTTTTATATATTGAATAACGAAGTAAAAATTTGATTTTTATATATTGAATAGCAAAGTAAAAATTTGATTTTTATATATTGAATAGCAAAGTAAAAATTCGATTTTTATATATTGAATAGCAAAGTAAAAATTCGATTTTTATATACTGAATAGCGAAGTAAAAATATGATTTTTATATATTGGATAGCGAAGTAAAAATGTGATTTTTATATATGTAGTGAATTCGGGCAACAAAAATGTCAAACGGCGAAGATTTCTACATAAGAAGAGTCGTGGCGTTGGATTAGCAATTCTGTGAGAACTTCTCACCTTTTAATTTTATTTTTCTAGTTATAAATATATACTAGGATGTAGACAGCGTTTAGTAGCACCCGACACCCGTCGTCCACAGACCATGGACGACTTGTATGCTTGTTTGTTTGATTTTGATGTGTAGTTGATTGTGTGATATGATGTGTAATGAAATAAAATATTTATATAGTTAAAATATTTTATAGTTAAAATAGAATTTTAACGTGTATATAAAATAAATATTTATAAACAAATCGGAGATTTGTTTATATACACTGATTTGATCGATATTGATTGGGACGATAAATTTTACACATCGCTCAACTGCACAAATAAAATCTATGTTTGATTGTTTGAAAACCCCACACGGGTATTGGGTTGATATATGACATACACTAGTCCCAATAATTAGCTGTATGTCGATCGATTGATGGACAAACTATTATGAGCGTTAAATATTTATATTTGATGCTTATACAGTGTAGAATGCACCTTGGATGATGGTTGATTATTCATCGTTGTTATTGTATACATGTGTTGTAGAAAATCCATATAATTAACATTATATGGTAATTGATTGGGCCTCATTCCATATTTGAAATAGAAATATTTGAAATTCGAAATATTTGAAATAGAAATATTTGAAAGAGAAATATTTGAAAAAGAAATACTTGAAATAGAAATATTTGAAAATAGAAATATATGAAGTCGTGTTGATTAGATTTGCGCCATTTTGACGTGAACGATATTTATATCGATTTTATTCAAATTGAAATGAATATTAAAGTGAATTGAAATTTGAATTAAATTGAATTGATGTGAAATTCGAAATAAACTGAAATGATTTGAAATTCGAATAAAATTGAAATAGAATTGAAATCGTTTTGAAACGAATTCGAATTGAAATTGAATAGAATCGAATTCGAATTGAATTTGAATTAATTTGAAATTCAAATTGAATTGAAAACGAATTGAATTGAAAATCGATTTTGAATTGAAATCAATTTGAAATGAATTTAAAACGAATTCATAAGGAAAAATTCAATTTTGATTTGAATTTGAAAAGAAGTTGAAATCATTTTGAAAAAGAATTTAAAACGATTTATAAAATTCGTTTTTAAAAAGGAAATCGACAAAGTATATATTATATATATAATATAATGGCCTGAATAGAACGCGCTGCGCCGCGGTAGTTCGCGAATTTCGACCATTGACTTCGAATGGATATTGCGGGAGATCCGACCGTCGGATTCTCCTAAAACCAGAACAGTTGCGTTCGTATCGAAAAGAGCTTTCTAACGAATATTAGAAATTTGAAATCTAACGGTTGGATTTGGAATTAATTCCAAATCAAATTTGAAAAAGGTCGTTGTAAGTGCAGTACGATGGCCGTTGATGGAAATCGACTGTACGAGCCTTGATAAAATTATTAAAAATATCAATAATTTGTGTAAAATCATAAGAAATGATTTGGGAAGAATTGGGATGAAAATCTCCATATTTAAAAAGATAAAAATAGATTTTTATCGAAATGAACTAGTTTTGAACTAGAATTAAAATTCTATTTGTTTTTAAATAAATAAATTGAATTTGAAAAGGGTTTTAAAAATAACCAGAATTTATAAAGATTGCATTGGAATGGATTTGAATCGAAATTGTCTTCGGAATATTTCGAGGTTGGATTTCGTGATTATACAGATGTTGTTATGGAAATTTGAAAGATATAGATATGTATATCGTTATTTCCAATACGATATCTGTTGGTCGTAGAATTTGATATTGAATATAAGCAGATATATTTTCTGTTCAGAGCCTTGTATTTAATATCAAATGTGATTTGGGTTTGTCGTGAATGGTGTCTTGACTAACACTGTTCTTGAACCCAGTTGAGAAAAGATTAAATCTTTTTATTTAGATTTAATGAAGTGTACCAATTAAATAATATTTAATTGGAATTGAGTTGGTATTGATTTTTGGGTTTATCGTGAACAGTGTTTTATATAACACTTGTTCCTTAACCCGATAATTAATGGAATGTGATTTTGGGTTTATCGTGAACCGTGTTTTAAACGACACTGATTCTTTAACCCAGTTAAAGGTTAAAACTAAGTGGAGTTTTAATGAATCTTTAATTAGATTGAAAAGATCGAGAATGGAGTATCACCAGTTTTGCTCCAGGCGATAGTTAAATCTTTAATTAGATTTGAACGTGAAATGGTAATTGAATTTACCGATAACCCCGTGGTGTTAGATATGAAGTATGACCAGTTTTACTTCATGGGATGAATAGGTTGGGATTGGGAAATAAAATAAATAATTACTTCGGTGTGGTTCGTTAATCCCGACTAGTTTGAATTGACATTCAAAGAAGATTAAAGAACAAATTTAAAGAATTTATCTTTAATAAAATTAATGGGAAACTTTCCCAGAGTATAAGAATATTTGAATAAAAGAATATTCTGAATTGGAATGAGGCGTATGTTGTGTTTGTGTAACACATGTTTATTATATATATACGCGAGTTGTTCAAAAAGACCGGGTTTATCCCATTCTGAATAACTGGTTCTACGTGGAGTCGAAGATGAAGACGGTGGTCGAAGACCAGAGGTCTTCACGTCGTTTGGGTAATTACTGATGATCTTGATTGGGTTGTACACCCAAGAAGATGGAAACAGTTGGTGATCGTCCAGACGTACTTGGAGATCGATGGAGATGCGGGGTACTAGGTGCCTCCGGTTTCGTTCAGACCCAGAACGGACTTGTAAATGGACTGTGTGTCGGACATTGGATTTCAGTCTGTGTGATTGATTTCTATTAAATATATATCTGTTTGGCGGCGGAGAATTTAGTCTCTTGATTAACGCCCTTCTCTGAGACATACGAGCTCAGGGGTTATATACTGATGGATATCAAACGCATAGAGTGAATTGCCTGTGTGGCATGCCTAAGTGGCAAATGATCAAGGCTTTTGTTGAAAAGCAGAGTCTTGTGGTGGATGATCAAAGCACGGCCTTTGTGGCATAGCTTTGTGTAACGTTGATTTGCGAGCCTCACACCCCGGTGTGAACCAAAAACGGGAGACGGACCTCAGGGAGGGCATGCGTTTCCTTCTAGCTAGGGTGGTGTCAGTGACCTACCAGCCCTGACATTTATATACTTTTCACCTGTGTGGTTGTTGCTGTTGCGAGGTGCCTCGGTTTGATCGGACGATCCAGGTCCGATGGAGTCATTCGTTGGCTCATTTACGCCCCAAAGGGCGGGGAAACATAGTGTTCAGGCATAATAATCCACATTGGTGGACCGGCCCTGATTATCCATGGGGCAGTTGCGGCTGTTCCTGAGACACGGGCTAGAGCGTCTCGAATTGGTTGAGGACTATCTTTTGCCTCGGTTCACAGATGGAAATCCAACTTCCAATACGTGACTTGTGCGGTTTTAATTGTAGAGCCTAGTATGGCGACATAGTAGCATGGGATGCTACGCCGTCTATGATTGATACTTATGATTTGAAGTTGTTTTATACACTATGCACTTATAGTAGTACCAAATGATTTGTTTTAAACGTACTAAGCATGTGTGATAGGACCTGGGTCTTATAATAGCTTCAGTTTTCCAAAAAGCATTGTGCTGTTTTGTTATATGCACTGGTATTCTTGGGAGGAAACCCGTTCCGCGTTAGCGGCGTGGTCCCTTTATTTACCTAACTTTAAAATAAAGATTAATAAATGTTTTAGTTCTCACACCAGTCCCATGACTGACCTGGAGTTTATTGTTTTAACCTAAACTCTGGGTGCCCTTATTTTGACGCGGGCAGCTAGTAGTTTTGGTTTTGCAGACTTATATTCGCAGGATCCTGGTTTACAGCTGGAACGATATCCAGAAAGCTTTGTATCCGTATATCTCCTTCAGTTGTATTTTGTATTATTTTCCGCTGCTATATAATGTATTGTAATCTCTGATATTTTCTGTGTAATATTTATTTGTTCATACTCTGTATATTCTTGTATTCTGATGGAATTGTTGTAATAAACAATGAAATGTTCTTCCGTCTGCGTTCTACTTTGTCGTGTTCTCGAAACAATCAGGCGTTTCGAACGGTCTAGATCGGTTTAGTGACTGATTCGGATCGAGCGAAATTCCTTGTTGTCACAATTCTGAACCAGCAAATATGTGAAGATGCATATTTAAGATGGAGCATTGAAGACCGTAGATCTTCATAAGCAGAAGAACCACTTGTTGAATTTCTCTAGTTTAGCGGCAGAGATATTTCAGTTGTGATTCTATCATGGTTGAAATCTTCGGATTACAAGGAGTACTCGCTACTGATCCTTGGGGTGATACCTGTATAGGATGTGGTAGGAGGGTGCCTTCGGTTCATCTTATTCCTAGATGACTTGTATAGACGAGTGTCTGACAAAATATTTCCAAAGGGAACATGTACGTTGATTTCTTCAAATGTATTTCTTTTGATGGCAGAGTGAAACGACCCAAAATCGCCCAATCCCCGAAGAGACGGAGAACAACGGATTGCTTTGAGAACACGACGCATCAGAACACAAACCGAAGAATATTTCATTGTTATTACAACAATTTACATCAGAATACAAGAATATCAGAAAATAAATAAATAATATACAGCGGAAAATAAATATAAATGATTTACAAATTATAAAGCAGTGGAAAATACAATACATGAATATAATCTGCAGCGGAAGATATCAACTACAACAACTTAAAGAAATATACGGATACAAAGCTTTCCGAATATAGCTCCAGTTGTAAATTCAGCGTCCTATGAAAAGAAATTTGCAAAACCAAAGCTACTGGCTGCCCGTGTGGAAAATATGGGCACCCAGAGTTTAGGTTAAAACAATAAACTCTGAGTCAGTCATGGGACTGGTGTGAGAACTAAAACAGTGATTAGCTTTTCATTTTAAAGTTAGGTAAATCACGGGACCACGCCGTATAACACGGAACGGGTCTATCCCCTATAGATACAAGTGCATAAAAATAAACAGCGCAATGGTAAAGAGAAAGATGAAGCTATTATAAGACTCAGGTCCCATCACACAATGAACGCAGTCGAGGATAGAGTTTTCCCTTATAATAGCCAAACATGCTTGGTACGTTTAAAACAAATCATTTTGATATTACTATAAGTGCATAGTATCAAAATCAACTTCAAATATAAATGTATCAATCACAGGCGGCGTGGGTACCATTATATTACGTCGCCATGTAGGTTTACAACTAAAACCGTAAAATCACGTATTGGAAATTGGGTTTCCATCTATGAACCAAGGTAAGGGATAGTCTCCTTACCGATTCGAGACACACTAGCAATGCCTTAGGACTCGGATGCTGGCAAGCCTTGGATCCTGCAGAGCCAGTCATCCGTCGATGATTGGCAATACCATAAACTATATTTTAGCCGGTCCTATCGAACCTCCAAAATGGTCAGTACGTCAACACTAATGTCAATTTTCGATCATAGGCGCCTCTAGGGACTCAAAGCATATTTGAGGTACCTCGCTTTCTAACAATAAAGTTTTCCAACATCCACATAAGTAAACAGTCTGGGCTCCATACCATGACGTTACTCGTAGCTAGAAACTAACATATGTCAATTTCCCTACGCTCCGTTATCTCGTTTCTGGTTCATACCAGGGAGTGAAGCTCGCGAATTAACACTACATAATGCTATGCTAATTAAAGTCGTGGTTTGATCATCAACCACAAAGCCTTGCTTTTCAATAAAACCTTTGATCCATACAACTCAACATGCCACACTATCAATCCATAGCATACCACTGATTTCCACCAATATATAACCTCTAAGCTCGTACGTCTCAGAGAAGGGTGTTAAGCAAAAGAATAAATTCTCCGCCACCAAACAGTTATATATTTAGCAGAGATCAACGAGTATAGTATAAAGGAATACAACGTTAGACATACCATCCATTTGCAAGTCCATTCTGGGTCTGAACAAAACCCGAGGCACCATATTCCTCGTCCCATATGTCCAATACCGGAGATAGGCCCTCGCATATTCGGTCGATCTCCAAGTATGTTTGGACGATCACCACCTATTACCTCATCTTGGGTGTACATCCCAATTAAGACATCTGTAATCATCCAAACGATGTGAAGATCTCCGGTCTTCAACCACCGCCTTCATATCATCGGCACTTAGTCGCCGTATCAGTTATTCAAAATGGGTTAAACCCGGTCTTTCCGAATAACTCACGTATTTTATAATCAAGTGTTATAAATACACATCACACGCCTCATTCCAATCCAGAATATTCTTTTATTCTAATATTCTGGTCTTTAAGGAAAGGTTCCCATTAATTTTATCAAAGATAATTTCTTTTAAATTTTCTATTTAATCTTCCTTTTGATATCGGTTCCAAAAGATTTTATTTTATCCTTTAACATTTCTAAACCAAATTAAGGTTTACAAAACTAGTCAGGATTACCGCCTTACTGAAGTAATCATTTATTTTATCTTTCCCAATCCCAACTTATTCATCCCATGGAGCATAACTGGTAGCGCTCCATATCTAACACCCACAGTGCTATCGGTAAATTTGATTACCATTTCTTGTTCAAATATAATTAATGATTTTGCTATCGTCTGGAGTAAAACTGGTGGTACTCCATTCTCGATCATATCATGAATTCGATAAATTTAATTATCTCATTCCCATTCCAATCTAATTAAAGATTCATTAAAACTCCAACTTGGTTTAATAGCAAAAATCATTACTTTAAGATTATTCAACTTTAAGAAATTAATCTTATCTTTAACTGGGTTAAAGAACCGATGTTATTTAAAACACAGTTCACGACAAACCCAAATTATCTTCCATCAAAATGGAATCTTCATGAAAATCATAATAGTATATAATCGATATAAATTTATGTATCAAACTAATACTATAAGTGGAATAGCGACAAGGCCTTTTAAATTCGATAAATAGTAACGGTCTTCCTTTAAAAAAGTTCATCTCGATTATTACCAAATCGAATTCCATTCAATTCCAATTTAATATTTTAAATTGAAAATTTTTACTTTGGAAATTTTCCATTAAGTCTTAATAAAAAGATCTGTAAATTCGAACCATATCTTCACTGTTAATTGGGTTAAAGAACGACTGTTATTTAAAATATTGTTCACTATAAACTCCAAAATCCAATTTCAATTCAATTCCAATTAAATATTAATTAATTGGTAAATTTCACTAAATCTTAATTAAAATATTTATTCTTTTCTCAACTGGGTTTAAGAACAGTGTTATTTAAGACACCATTCACGACAAACCCGAAATCGAATTTGATATTAAATACAAGGCTTTGAATAGAAATTATATCGACTTATATTCAATATCAAATTCTGAAACTAACGAATATCGTATTGGGAATAATGATATTTGTATCTTCCAAATTCCTAAACAATATCCTATAATCACGGAGTTCAACATCAAAATATTCCAAAGATTGTTTCCATTTAAATCCATTTCAATTCATACATTGGAAAATTCTGGTTATATCAAAACTCTTTACAAATCCAATTTATTTATTTAAAAACCCTTGGATTTCTAATCTAGTTAATAACTATTTCATTTTAAAAAAATATCTTTTATCCCTTAAAATATGGAATTTTCATTCAAAAACTTTCCAAACCATTTATTATGATTTTACACAATTTTCTCATATTTTTAACAATTTTATTAAGGCCCTTATAGTCGATTTCCATAAAAGGCCATCGCACTACATCCATAGCAACCTTTTCCAAAACTAATTTGGACATATTTTAAAATCTTATAGTTAGATTTCAAATCTCTTATATTCATCGGAAAGATCTTTTCGATACGAACCCAACGGTTCCGGTTTTAGGAGAATCCGACGGTTGGATCTCCCGTTACGTCCATTTGAAGTCAATGTTCGAAATTTGAGAACGGTCGTTGCGCGGTGCGTTCTATTCAAGCCATTTAAATATATATAATATATTATATATCATCGATTTCCATTTAAAACGTATTTTGTAACACTCCACGTCCATTAATGTCACTCACAAAGGGAATGCATTAAGTTTCGAGGAGCGTTTAAGTAAATAGAATAGAATATTACAAGACAGATACATAAAATAGTACTTAAAACTTTATAACTTTATTGCAGCGGAAAACAGAAATAAGTCTGGTTACATCTTTCAAAATCACAGTATCAAAACTCTAGTACATAAATATCAGCCTTGTTCAAAAGCCATCAGAGTACAAAACTTAAAAATCATAATCCCCACAGAAGATACCATAAAAAGGCAAGCCATACTTTAAGCACTTCAAGCAGAAGAAATCCGAATCAAGCTAGAGTATGCCCTCCTTGAAAACCTGGGGGGAAACAGAAGAAAAGAGGCGAAACAACAAGGGTCAGATAAAAAGTCTGGCAAGTCCAGTGACTTTCAACTATGAACAGATAATAATGTCATGGAATGCAAATAAAACTGGATGAGACATAACAGTAAAAGGAGTAGCAGATATACTTAGGTTAAACAGAAGAAACCAAATGATATAAGCTATTACTTTTCACTTCTCTGCACTAATACTAGTATAACAGGATTAGGTGTTACCCTAATGTCTAAACAGAAACAGGAATAGAAATAGAATAATCTCTACAGAAACAGAATGCTAGTAATGGGCCTTTACCACCCCAACAGAGACAGAAGGTGCAGAAAACAGAATATTAATAATGGGCCTTTACCACCCCAACTAATGGGCCTTTACCACCCCAACAGACGGTACCACGAAGAAACAGACAGGTGTTACCACCACAACAGAAACAGACAGTACCTCAACAGAAACAGACAAAACTAGGTGTACCCTAAATTCTACCCCAAGCGATCGGCTCCCTAATACATAAATACCATGTGTCAGCCCCACAGAAGGGTGTATCATTCCCTAAAGTAGCAACCTATAGACACAAACCTATTTACAGATGTCACGGTGTCTTACATCCTCAGAGCAGACCGGATCCATGCACACACATGATCTGGCTGGAATGCGCCATCAACACCCCTCGCCATTATCAGAATAAACCTGTAACACCCACACCCGCTATGGTCACTCGCTAAGGGAATGCTATAACATCGGTGGAGTATTTTAAGTGAATATAGAACAGAAAAATTACAACAAGACAGATATAAGTAATACTTGAAAATTTTAAAACATCATTTCATTGCAGCGGAAAGTAAAACATGTTTGGTTACATCACAGAACCATAATAAGAGTCAAGTACAAAATATCCATCCTGATAAATAAAAGTACATAATCCCAATACATGAACTGATAGCCATAAAAGAAAGGGTAAGCTGAGCTCTACATCTATGGTCCAAGCTCCAAAAGAGAATAAAGCAGCCTGATCAAAGCCCACTCGTACTGGGCCCACTCTGATAACCTGAGGGTTGGGAAAAAAAGATAAAAACAACGGGGTCAGACATAAGTCTGAGCGAGTCCTATAACTTTAACAATACAATCATTAAAGTAACCAGAGAAGACATAAGCTTGATATACGGTGTCGTCTGGGGATGAATGGCTACACTAAGTAGCTTGGTAGACTTAGGATAAACTAAGAAACGTAAAGACGCATCTACCCTTCCAAAGGTAAATTACTAAACTGCACCACACCAGTCATTCCTAACTTAAAGGTTGATCCCACCCATGGACTTATAAAATTAACTTAATAGTTCTCGCGTACCCCTAGGTGACTGAGTAGACGCCACAGGGCCCTACAATCCACTAGGTGTACACACTACTCCCCATTCGATCGGCTCCCTAACGTAGATACCCGTGCTGGCCCCACCGTGGGGTGTACCATTCCCCAACGTGTCAACCTGATAAAACAAACGGTGCACGGCTTATATCTACACGATGCAACAACGTCTTATTTACCAGCCCGGGTCCACACACGCATATGAAACCCGTTGGTCATGCGTTGCCACCGCTAACCCATTTTGGCCTCTTATAGTCAAGCCCAATATGCGTGTCCCGTCACTCGACTAGAGTCGAGCCCACTAAGATACGTTTGGGATATTGGTTGAAATGGGCCCCCACAAGCTACCACCTAAGCTTGTTATTTCTAGTGAATCCCGCTTAACCCTTTAACCATGTCCACTTACATGTTATAAATTCTGGTTAAGTCATTAATCATATTTTAATTGCCATTCAAGGCACCCACTAGATTTCCACATGCCACCCAAAGCACTTACTTAACCCTTTAATCATGTTTTAATTACATGTTCCACTTTGGTTAAGTATTCTAATCGTATTTTCTATTGCCCCCCAAGGCCCCCACTTAACCCCTCATGTCCCTCTACATGCTAATATGGTTAAGTGTTTCTTAATTAATTAATTAAGATCATGACCTCATAAAGACCTCTCACATTATACCGTCTTTTATGACTGCTGGATATGCCGGTTGGGTCCGGGCAGCCTTACGTCATAAAAAGGGTCTAACCTCGTGTCTTTACTTTAATCATGTATTTAATTTGTGCCTAAGACCTCTCACATTGGGCTAACATTTGTAGCAACTGGTTAAGCCGGTTGGGTCCGGGCAGTTTTACGCTACAACTGAGTCCAACCTCGTGTCTTAGTCGATTAATTACACCTAATTAATCACCCTCATAATTTATATTAATTATCCCTAATTAATTAATCATGTTTTCCAGAATATGGGTAGACCTAACTCAATAGGTAAATTCCCAACTCCGTAGTATGGGTAGACCTAACTCAATAGGTAAATTCCCAACTCCATAATATGGGTAGACCTAACTCAATAGGTAAATTCCCATTTATGTCCATTTAATTTATGTTACTCTTAAGCATACCCATTCCACATCATTTTATTAACATGCATATTAACCCCATCGTTCCCCACGTAATTCGTTCTCGTAACGTGACATAATAAAAGGGAAGATTCATCACAAATGTAATGGGTTTAACCAACATAGCTTATAACTTTATCATGGGTTCAAAAGGTGTCAACTTGCATATATGAGCATACATTAAACCCAACTAGCATTTAACCCAAACTTGCATTATGCATGTCATAAAAAGAGACAAACTTGCATATGAACTTGCACATAAACTTGCATATGAACTTGCACATAAACTTGCATGTGAACTTGCATAACATGTCATACATAGAGGCAAACTCGCATATGTTATGCATATCATAAAAAGAGACAAACTTGCATATGAACTTGCATCATAATAGGGTAAACATGCATATGTATGCATAGCATACAAAGGTGTCATCTTGCATATGTATGCATCTTATTTAGAAAAAGGGTAAACTTGCATGTCATAATGTATGCATAAAACCAAACACTTAGCACGCATAAAATCAAATACTTAGCATACATAAAATCAAATACTTAGCATGCATAAAATCAAATACTTAGCATGCATAAAATCAAATACTTAGCATGCATAAAATCAAATACTTAGCATGCATAAAACCCAATGCTTAGCATGCATGAAACCCAATGCTTAGCATGCATGAAACCCATCACTTAACTTGCATAAACCCACATACTTAACTTGCATAAACATAGGGTTAACATTAAATATAGATTAGCAAACTAACATCATATCATATGACTTAAAACCCACAAATCCGCATACAAAACCGCATGATCTCATCATATCTCATCTACTTAATTTAGCAATTGGTTATTAAAGTGATAGAAACTCACCAAAACCAAGATTAGCAAACTTATGTAGTAGAACTAGTTGCTATACAAGAAGAAGATGATGATTAGAGGTTGATTAGCTTGCAACTTTCTTCATAAACTAGTGGAGGTTCCTCTCAAGTTTGATTTTGGCGGCATGGTGGCATCATTTCTATTTTTAGTATGAATTAGGGTAGTATTAGGGTGTATTTATAGATTAGGTGAGTGTTTTAGGCCCTTAGATTAACCCTAAATTAGATTAGGACCCTTAGATTTCGAAACCTTCCAGAAACCAGCCCTAAGACCAAGCCCAAACCCCAAACTGGTGCACCCAACCACAGAACTCTCTAGAAACTGTGCAGGTTACCTGTCCCGACATGGGCGCACTTCCCAAGTGCGCCAGTGTATTTTTGTACTGGCGCACTTCACAAGTGCGCCAGTGCATTTCTGGCCTGTTTCGGGTTTTTCTACCTAACTTCGTTCGTCCATATCTCTTTCATACGGTACCCGTTTTACGCAAACTCGGACTCTATTTCGCGTATTTTTCCCAGACGAACGCAATGACGCAGCCCGTTTCCCCTGATTCTCACATCTGAGATTAATTATACTTTAATTACTAACCATTAGTGTTAATTGAAATTCGGGGTGTTACATTCTCCCCTACTTAAAGGATTTCGTCCTCAAAATCTCTAAGTCAAGAAGAACGTATCCTACCAACCAAACAACCATCTACTAAACCATCAACCACAAGCAACCATTATCCTTAGAAACTTCTAATGATGTATGAACATATGCAGAAAGTGTGTGTATATGTCCGTATACTAATGCAAAATCAGGCGGTCTACTGATTCAGTCGACCTCCTTAATGCAAACCATGATAGTGCCATGCATCCAATATGTATGCAAAACCCTATTGACACATACAATTTCTATATGCGTGCAAAACCATACACAAAAATGCATCATCCACATGATAACACAGCCATGATACGTCCATCAATCTAACTACCACATCCATTTATGCGATATGCAACATGAAGTGACTGAGCCGATCTAGTGCCTAATGTGTGTGTATATGCATCCACGAGCAACCACTAGCAAACAATTGCATCCACATGCATCCATCAACCATAACATGTTTCAAACACATGTTTCAACCATAGGTTTTACCCTATCTAAAGGTCATAGGTACTAGCGAGAGGATATACTAAAGATAAGATAAGTACTAGACAAGCGATAAAGGAGAAGTTAAAAGACATACTCTCAAAAAGAAATGGGTACAAAGAACGCATCTTTGCTTCCGTCTCCCAAGTAGCATTGCTTTCGTCATCTCCCCATTGCACTTTAACTAGCTGAACTTCTCTGTTCCTCAACTTCCTAGTTTCTGACCCAAGGATGCGAGTAGGAGCTCGTCGAATCGTCGCATCACGCTCTACCTATACATCTCTAAGCAAGCTCGGCTCTACCACCTCTGCGGTCTCATGTAAGCACTTCCTCAAATGTGATACATGGAATAAATCATGAACACCACTAAGTCTGTCGGGCAACTCCACCCTATATGCCATCCGTCCAATCCTTTCCTTAATAGGAAACGACCCAACAAACCTCGGTGCTAACTTCCCAACGGACCCAAAGCGAACAACATTTCTCAACGGAGATACTTTGACAAAAACCATATCCCCAACCTCAAACTCAAGATCCGTCCTTCTCCGATCCGCATAAGATTTCTGTCTATCTTGCGCTGCCTTCATCCTTCTTCGAATCAAATCAATCTTCTCTGAAGTCTCTCTAACCATATCTGGCCCAAGCAAGATCTTATCCGTAGATTCCCACCAACATGTAGGAGATCGACAAGGCCTTCCATAAAGAGCTTCGAAAGGTGCCATGCCAATACTAGACTGAAAGCTGTTATTGTATGCGAACTCCACCAAAGGAAGATGTTTTTCCCATGTACCTCCAAAATCCAAGATACAAAGCCTCAAAAGATCTTCTAAGATACGGTTCACCCTCTCGGTCTGACCGTCCGTCTGAGGATGATATGCGGTGCTCAAACACAACTGAGTCCCTACCGCCTCTTGCAAACTTCTCCAAAACTCACTAGTGAAGATAGGATCTCGATCACTCACAATGCTGGATGGTACGCCATGCAATCTAACAATCTCTCTAACATAGACTGAAGCAAGCCATGGAGCGGTCCTCTTACTCTTCACGGGTATAAAATGGGCACTCTTGGTAAGTCTGTCTACCACAACCCAAATTCCCGTATTGCCCTTCCTCGATCTCGGTAACCCATCGATGAAATCCATCGAGACACTATCCCACTTCCATTGCGGAACTTCCAATGGGTGTAGCAACCCACCGGGTTTCCTTTGCTCCGCTTTAACTTGTTGGCACACTAAGCATCTAGCCACATACTCGGCCACATCTTTCTTCATACCGGCCCAGAAGAAAACTCTCTTCATATCTTGGTACATTTTGTCTCCACCGGGATGAATAGTCATTCTTGAACGATGTGCATCATCCAAAATAGCCTTCTTCAAACCCTCATCTTGCGGTACACAAAGTCTACCGTCTCTATGCAACCATCCCCTATTATCTATGGTGTATCTACCCAAATGGCTGGACGACTCCCCCCTTATAAGCTTCTCTACCAACTCAACCAACTGTGGGTCGTCTCGCTGAGCCTCGCCAATCCGTCCCAAAAGAGTAGGTCTAACCTCCAAGGATGCTAACAAACCAGGTACAAAGTCAACAGAAGGTCTGAAGTCGAAAAAAGAAAGAAACTCCAAGCTTCGCCGTTCCACGAACAATGGACTCAAAGATAGCCTTTTTCTACTCAAGGCGTCCGCCACCACGTTACCCTTGCCGGGGGTATACGCTATCTCGAAATAATAGGATGCTAAGAACTCCATCCACCTTTGCTGTCTTAAGTTTAAATCCTTCTGAGAGAATAAGTACTTTAATGATTTATGGTCAGTGAACAACTCGAATCTCTCACCAAGAAGATAATGGCGCCAAGACTTAAGTGCGAAAACAATCGCGGCCAACTCTAGATCATGGGTAGGGTAATTCTTCTCATGCACTCTCAATTGCCTCCCTCCATAGGCTATTACCCTTCCCTCCTGCACCAAGACTGCACCTAATCTTGTCCTACAAGCATTGGTATAAACAACAAACGGCTTACTCCCATCTGGAAGCACTAAAACTGGAGCGGTGGTCAATGCTCTCTTTAACCGTCGGAAAGCATCATCACAATCTACGTCCCATGAGAAAACCAGATTCTTCTTCGTCAAGCGGGTTAATGGGGCTGATATCCTCGCGAAGTCTTTGATGAACTTCCTATAATATCCTGCCAACCCCAAGAAACTTCTTACTTCGGTAGCATTTCTAGGAACTTTCCAATCCTGGATAGATACTATCTTTGCGGGATCCACAGCTATCCCTTCCTTAGAGACCACATGCCCTAAGAATCGCAGTTCTCTTCTCCAAAAATGACATTTAGAGAATTTAGCTTTAAGACTATGTGCTCGAAGAGTCTCCAACACTTCTCTGAGATGTAAGGCATGCTCTTCTTCACTCTTGGAAAAGACCAAGATGTCATCCACAAAGACCACTACAAACTTTTCAGATACTCTCTGAACACTCTACTCATCAGATCAACAAAGTATGCAGGGGCGTTTGTCAACCCAAATGGCATCACAAGCCACTCATAAAAACCATCCGGAGTCCGGAAAGCAGTCTTCTCTATACTGTCCTCCGCCACTCTCAACTGATGAAACCCTGTAGCTAAGTCCATCTGCGAAAACACTGAGGCGCCAACCAACTGATCAAAGAGATCATCTATCCTCGGTAATGGGTGTCTATTCTTCTTCGTGAGCTTATTAAGTTCTCTATAATCCACACAAAGTCTGAGGGACCCATCCGCCTTCGTGGCAAACACTACTGGAGCTCCCCACTCCGATATACTTCGCCTTATGAACCCCTTCTCAAGCAACTCCCCTACTTGCTTATGAAGTTCTCTTCTCTCACGAGGATCCATGTGGCGCACTGGCAAAGACACTGGTTTGGCATTATCCACCAAATAAATTCGGAAATCTATCTCCCGCTTCGGAGGCAAACCCTTCACCTCTTCAAACACATCCGGATATTCCCGGACCACTCTGACAGAACACAAACTCTCGACCGAAGCATCGAGCGATTCAAGATAACTTAGCAAAACAGATTCCATGGGATTACAAGAGATCTCGAGAGTATTACCCAAGAGGGTCATAAGCCTAACAACTCTCCTTTCACAATCAAGAACGGCACCATTACTGGATAACCAGTCCATGCCCAAAATCAACCCATAGCCTGTGAAGCCCAATACAAAAGCATCACATCCAAACTCAACGCTAAGTATAGAAATCTTCAAACCCAAACATATCATAGACAGATATATGGAGCCCCCAATTGGGTTTGAAACAACCAAGGGATCATCAACTAGAATGGTGTCTAAGTGCAGTGACTCAACTAACGATGATGAGATAAACGAACTCGATGCGTCAGAATTAAATAAAGTTCGAATCGGATAATAAAGAAATCCAAATTCCAACCTAGACGGTCTATCCCCATTTGGTACCCTAGTCGTGAGGCAATACAACTACCCTCTAGGAGATTCCGTACCTTGCCCTTGCCTCTTTGGACAATCCTAATAAGGTGTCCTATTCCTCCCAAAAGGATAACTACTCGCCTTCTTCATCCCATTCTCCACTCGTAACCTCCCACCAATGAGGTTTCATCCTTCATTAACCAAACAACTATTTTAGCCTTCCTCCCTTCGTCTATCCAATAGATACCTACCAGTCCTCCTCCTTCTTGAACCAACTTCTAATCTGACTAACGTCTAAGTCCCTTGAAGTGGTTTTCCATTCTTATCTATCTTAGAAAGGTCATCTATACGCGGAGGGGAAACTCAAAATGAGAGAGGAAGAGATTCAAAACGGAGAATTCGAAAGATATAGATATGGCTATTGGGGATTATGCTTTTCATTCAAAAACTTTTCTTTTAAAAGACATGTTTTTGAAAATACTCCTTTCAAAAATATTCTTAGAAAATAGTTTTTCTAAAAAATTTATCTGTTCTGGTAACCTTAAGCTCTGATACCACGTGTAACACCCCACACCCACTATGGTCACTCGCTAAGGGAATGCCATAACATTGGTGGAGTATTTTAAGTGAATATAGAACTGAAAAATTACAACAAGACAGATATAAGTAATACTTGAAAATTTTAAAACATCATTTCATTGCAGCGGAAAGTAAAACATGTTTGGTTACATCACAAAACCATAATAAGAGTCAAGTACAAAATATCCATCCTGATAAATAAAAGTACATAATCCCAATACATGAACTGATAGCCATAAAAGAAAGGGTAAGCTGAGCTCTACATCTATGGTCCAAGCTCCAAAAGAGAATAAAGCAGCCTGATCAAAGCCCACTCGTACTGGGCCTACTCTGATAACCTGAGGGTTGGGAAAAAAAGATAAAAACAACGGGGTCAGACATAAGTCTGAGCGAGTCCTATAACTTTAACAATACAATCATTAAAGTAACCAGAGAAGACATAAGCTTGATATACGGTGTCGTTTGGGGATGAATGGCTACACTAAGCAGCTTGGTAGACTTGGATAAACTAAGAAACGTAAAGACGCATCTACCCTTCCAAAGGTAAATTACTAAACTGCACCACACCAGTCATTCCTAACTTAAAGGTTGATCCCACCAATGGACTTATAAAATTAACTTAATAGTTCTCGCGTACCCCTAGGTGACTGAGTAGACGCCACAGGGCCCTACAATCCACTAGGTGTACACACTACTCCCCATTCGATCGGCTCCGTAACGTAGATACCCGTGCTGGCCCCACCGTGGGGTGTACCATTCCCCAACGTGGCAACCTGATAAAACTAACGGTGCACGGCTTATATCTACACGATGCAACAACGTCTTATTTACCAGCCTGGGTCCATACACGCATATGAAACCCGTTGGTCATGCGTTGCCACCGCTAACCCATTTTGGCCTCTTATAGTCAAGCCCAATATGCGTGTCCCGTCACTCGACTAGAGTCGAGCCCACTAAGATACATTTGGGATATTTGTTGAAATGGGCCCCCACAAGCTACCACCTAAGCTTGTTATTTCTAGTGAATCCCGCTTAACCCTTTAACCATGTCCACTTACATGTTATAAATTCTGGTTAAGTCATTAATCATATTTTAATTGCCATTCAAGGCACCCACTAGATTTCCACATGCCACCCAAAGCACTTACTTAACCCTTTAACCATGTTTTAATTACATGTTCCACTTTGGTTAAGTATTCTAATCATATTTTCTATTGCCACCCAAGGCCCCCACTTAACCCCTCATGTCCCTCTACATGCTAATATGGTTAAGTGTTTCTTAATTAATTAATTAAGATCATGACCTCATAAAGACCTCTCACATTAGACCGTCTTTTATGACTGCTGGATATGCCGGTTGGGTCTGGGCAGCCTTACGTCATAAAAAGGGTCTAACCTCGTGTCTTTACTTTAATCACGTATTTAATTTGTGCCTAAGACCTCTCACATTGGGCTAACATTTGTAGCAACTGGTTAAGCCGGTTGGGTCCGGGCAGTTTTACGCTACAACTGAGTCCAACCTCGTGTCTTAGTCGATTAATTACACCTAATTAATCACCCTCATAATTTATATTAATTATCCCTAATTAATTAATCATGTTTTCCAGAATATGGGTAGACCTAACTCAATAGGTAAATTCCCAACTCCGTAGTATGGGTAGACCTAACTCAATAGGTAAATTCCCAACTCCATAATATGGGTAGACCTAACTCAATAGGTAAATTCCCAATTATGTCCATTTAATTTATGTTACTCTTAAGCATACCCATTCCACATCATTTTATTAACATGCATATTAACCCCATCGTTCCCCACGTAATTCGTTCTCGTAACGTGACATAATAAAAGGGAAGATTCATCACAAATGTCATGGGTTTAACCAACATAGCTTATAACTTTATCATGGGTTCAAAAGGTGTCAACTTGCATATATGAGCATACATTAAACCCAACTAGCATTTAACCCAAACTTGCATTATGCATGTCATAAAAAGAGACAAACTTGCATATGAACTTGCACATAAACTTGCATATGAACTTGCACATAAACTTGCATGTGAACTTGCATAACATGTCATACATAGAGGCAAACTCGCATATGTTATGCATATCATAAAAAGAGACAAACTTGCATATGAACTTGCATCATAATAGGGTAAACATGCATATGTATGCATAGCATACAAAGGTGTCATCTTGCATATGTATGCATCTTATTTAGAAAAAGGGTAAACTTGCATCTCATAATGTATGCATAAAACCAAACACTTAGCACGCATAAAATCAAATACTTAGCATGCATAAAATCAAATACTTAGCATGCATAAAATCAAATACTTAGCATGCATAAAATCAAATACTTAGCATGCATGAAACCCAATGCTTAGCATGCATGAAACCCATCACTTAACTTGCATAAACCCACATACTTAACTTGCATAAACATAGGGTTAACATTAAACATAGATTAGCAAACTAACATCATATCATATGACTTAAAACCCACAAATCCGCATACAAAACCGCATGATCTCATCATATCTCATCTACTTAATTTAGCAATTGGTTATTAAAGTGATAGAAACTCACCAAAACCAAGATTAGCAAACTTATGTAGTAGAACTAGTTGCTATACAAGAAGAAGATGATGATTAGAGGTTGATTAGCTTGCAACTTTCTTCATAAACTAGTGGAGGTTCCTCTCAAGTTTGATTTTGGCAGCATGGTGGCATCATTTCTATTTTTAGTATGAATTAGGGTAGTATTAGGGTGTATTTATAGATTAGGTGAGTGTTTTAGGCCCTTAGATTATCCCTAAATTAGATTAGGACCCTTAGATTTCAGAACCTTCCAGAAACCAGCCCTAAGACCAAGCCCAAACCCCAAACTGGTGCACCCAACCACAGAACTCTCTAGAAACTGTGCAGGTTCCCTGTCCCGACATGGGCGCACTTCCCAAGTGCGCCAGTGTATTTTTGTACTGGCGCACTTCACAAGTGCGCCAGTGCATTTCTGGCCTGTTTCGGGTTTTTCTGCCTAACTTCGTTCGTCCATATCTCTTTCATACGGTACCCGTTTTACGCAAACTCGGACTCTATTTCGCGTATTTTTCCCAGACGAACGCAACGACGCAGCCCGTTTCCCCTGATTCTCACATCTGAGATTAATTATACTTTAATTACTAACCATTAGTGTTAATTGAAATTCGGGGTGTTACAAAACCGCTTATAATTAGTTCAGTAAGTGTGCCCGGACCCTACCTACTGTTGGGTCATAGTTTTGATACCAGAAAGGGTTACTGACTAATATGGGTCCCACACAACAGATGACACAAGTAATTACCCATCCTAACCTTGTGTCCCTAGACTAACAGATTTCAGATGAACTTGCTTACAGATTTCAGATGTACAAAGTTCAGATTAACTAGTTCTCAGATCAAACATACAGGTTAACAAGTTTTCAGAATAGCGAATCAGATATACAGATTAACTGTCTTACAGATTGTTTCACCAGACTTTGTATTGGGCCTACAGATTCACGAAACGGGTTTTTTTTAGATTCATCAGTCCAGTTGATTTAACCCTATCCACCCAACACGTTTTAGGCATCATATTTATCTTCAGTTTGCATTAATTAATTATTAATGCACAGACCTCTCACATTAGGTCGGTAGCTTGTGGCCGCTGGATGTGCCGGGCAGTTCCGGGCAGACTTCCGCCACAGGCCAGACATAATCTCGTGTCTAGGCATCTTTTAGTTATGCCTACGACCTCTCACATTAGACTGACAGTTTGCGGCCACTGGTTAGGCCGGTTGGTTCCGGGTAGGTTTCCACCGCAAACTGAGTCTAACATCGTGTCTCAACATTCTTATTATAAGTAAAATATTCATTCACAGATTATGCCAATAACAGACTAATTATGCCAACATCAGACTAATTATGCTAATTCAACAAATTAACTTCTTTACAAGTTACAACAGATTATTCACATGTTTTGCTCAATATTAGATCGAGCCTACAGATTCATAGTCAAATTACTGTATTCAGTTTCAACAGATTTAGCAGATTGGGCAGTTAAAACATCTCTCTAAAGTTCCATTAACATATCCTGCTTAATTATAAATTAATCCTATAAATCTACATGCCCAAATTATGGTCATAATTCACAACATACATATGCCCCCATATTTTAGTTAAATTTTCATAGTACATAATATGCCCCAAAAACCCCAAAATCATGGTGCACAATATAAACTATGCCCAATTATAGCCTTTTATTACCGCATATGTCAAATATCCAAATATCCAAATTAGGCGTATTCACATTAATAGTTATCCCTATTTTAATATAGGTTTTTCAGGCCTAAGTCACAAATCCTTTTTCTTCCAAGTCATAAACTGTCATATAAAATATGCCCCAAATCTACATCTTAAATTCAACATGTATTATGTCCTCAAAATCATATCTTGAATTATAACATGCATTAGGTCCCCAAATTACAAGTCATATGTTATCATATAATAATCTTCCTTCTTCTAAATCATGAACCGTCATATATATAGTATGCCCAGATCTAGATCTTAAATTACAACATGTGTTGTGTTCTCAAATCAGTCACAAATCAGTTATGTCCAATTATGCATCTTTCAATATTTTCCCCAAATTTAGCGTTTGTGCGTTCATCTCTTATGAGATTTGGCTGAGGCTCGTGGTAGCCTGACTATAAAAACAGAAATGAAGAAAAGAGGGAAAAGATACAGAACAGTCACAATAAATAAGATAGATTCACAGGAAAACAGATCAGATAAACAAAAATAGGAATCATCTCAGATTCAGATTCATTATCATGCTAGGATCATAATTAAATTTCATATCGGAAAATAACTGTACTTCCCTTGGTTGGATTCTAAAAGAAACAGGTGTCGTAGCTGTTCTCTTTTAATCCTAATCTGAATTTGTAACAACCTGAATTTTTATAACATGTTAAAACCATAAATTAAGGCAGAATTAAATTTTAAAATAAGAATCAAGGGAAACGGGTTACTCCATTGCGTTCGTCTTGAAATTTTACATGAAATAGAGTCTGAGTTTTCGAAAATCGGAGTCCGGATGAAGAAGTTATGGCCTGTAGAAGATTCAGCAGATTTTAGGCAGCACAGGACTAGGCAGGTCGACCTGGGGGTCGACCTACCCCCCAGGTCGACCATGTGGTTGACCTCCCCCCCTACAGGTCGACCTGGTTGGCCTGTTTTGACCCAGAACTCATTTTTGAAGCCTGAAACGTGTTTTGATGGTCCGGATTGATTCTAGGGTTAATCTAAGGGCCTAAACTAGTTGCTACACCTATAAAAACACCCTTAGACCTAACCTAACTCAAATCAAATCATTCTTACACCATTATGCTGCTAAAATACCTCTTGAACCATGTTACAACCCGTATTTTTGAATAACATGTTATAACATAAATGGAGTCAGAATTAAACTGTAAAATCTGAATCAAGGGAAACGGGCTGTGCCATTGCGTTCGTCTCGGAAAAATACGCGAAATAGAGTCCGAGTTTTCGAAAATCGGAGTCCGTATGACCAAGATATGGCCTCGTGAAGTTTCACGAAAAATTCACAAATTAAAGTATACTTAATTAAGTGAAATGGGTTGCACAGAGAAATATATATATTGATATATATATATAATTGAAAATTTAATAAATACATATGCAAAAATGTTCAAAACAACGAATTGGGAGAGGGGAATAACCGAACCGGCCGATTTTTGAGGTCGACCCGAGCTCGTTGGGTCGACTAGGGGTTAATCCAGGGTGTTTGGCTGTCAACCCGTGGGCCGATTCGCTCAAATGCAGATTTTGCATTTGAATGGTTCTTATGGTTCAGCTTTAATCTAAAGGCCCTAGATGGTTCCTACACTTGACTTCTTCCCCAAGACATGCTTTGATGGCTTGGATTGAATCTAGGGTTAATCCTATGGCTAATACTATCCTAATCCTCTATAAAAAGACCCCAAACCTAGCCTAAATCACCATTATTCAATCCTACAACTAAACTATGTCAAATTTGTTCCTCTAATGGCCTCCACTCTCATGCTAAAATTTCTAAGTTAATTTCTATGAGATATTTTGAGTTCATACAAGTGTTTTCAAACTTGTATGAGTGTTCTTAGCTTGCATTCAAGTCAAGTTGCAACATTTCTATTTCAAAGCAAGGGTTTTTATTGAATTGGCTCAAGGGTTTTCATTTGGAGCTTGCATATTTGGGTTTTTGGTGCTTGCATAAGGGCTTCGTCCCAATCTTTATAATAAATATTAATTTGTGTCTTCATAGCATTGTAAGCCCTTTTCTACTTTCTTTCTTTGAACTCTAAAGTTAAATGAATGATGCAAGTTTGGGGTTGATCATTATATGCAAGTTTGGTTGATCATTATATGCAAGTTTGGTTGATCATTATATGCAAGTTTGGTTGGTCATTATATGCAAGTTTGGTTGATCATTATATGCAAGTTTGGTTGTTCATTATATGCAAGTTTGGATGATCATTATGCAAGTTGGTTTAATCATTATGTATGACACATGTTGCTATGTTATGCAAGTTTGGGTTGATCATGTTATGCAAGTTAAACTTGAGGTTTTGAGCATAAAGCTCCAAGCTTTATATTAAAGGTTGCATTTTGGCAACATGAAAGTTATCATATCCCTTATGATAACTTGCATGTGAGGCAAAATGCGAACTTCTAGCAACTTCTACATGTTATTTATCACCATGTATCACTCATATGCTAAGTTTGGTTTTATGCATGCTTTTGAAGCCTAATAATGCAATATGCAAGTATATGAACATATGTACATTTCATATACCACCATGTTAAACTTGTGGCTTCAACACCTATATGTCAAGGTTATGCCAAGTTCCCTATTTTATCCTTTATGCATTGTTGCGATTATGTAAACGATGGGATTACGTTGGGGTTAGGTAACATAATGACATGAACATGATTTTTGTAACATGACGTGATATGTTAACTTGTAATTATGTTTTGGAAACATAATGGACATGACACTTAGAAAATATGAGTGTGGCCAACTCGAGGTTGGGTTGAGTTTGTAGCATAAATCTACCCGGATCCGCCCGGCTTAACTAGTGGCTACAAACAATTGGACCCAATGTGAGAAGTTGGTCATGTTGTGCTCGAACCCGAGGTTAGACCTAGTTGTGGTGTAAAGCTACCCGGACCCGCCCGGCTTAACTAGTAACCACAACAAAGTCTAATGTGAGAGGTTAAAGCGCATTAAGTTAATTAATGCCTCCTGATTAGGGTTAAGTCATGGTCCACTTAATACTTAACCAATTTGGGCTTGATGGATTAATCGAGGTTAAGTCAGGAGCCTTGGGCACTCTTAACCAATTTAATCCACGTGTGGATCGGGTTAACCACATTTAACCCGTTAAGAAACCCTAGTTGCGTGGTCCTTTTCAGCAGTAACCTTCTAGGTAGTATCATAAGACCCTAGGACTAGGCTAGGGTGGGGCACGATTACTGGGCTGATTGTAAGAGACCAAAAGAGACGGCTGAATGATGCCCCGGTTGTTCAGGCGGACCATGGTCGTGCACATCAAGTCCGGAGTTGAACACGGGCACCAGTAGGTTTAGACTGTGCATCCTGTAATGGTGTCAGAGGGTTACACCATAGGGCCTGATACACCCTAGGGTGGACCCTGCACAGTCAACTACATTACATGATTATGCCGCATGACACCGACACTTGACGAGTTAGGCTTATAGGGAGCCGATCGACTAGACTGTGTAGTTAGACCTAGATTTTGGTCACCTCATTATATTGGGCCAAGCTTGGGCCAAGGGTTCAATTCTTGTTTTTACTTGACATGTTAGAATGCTAGTACACCCGTGGTGCAAAACTTAACCTTGATTATGCGATGACACCTTTATCTATCTTGTTAGTTAATCATCATGCCAGTATGTTGTTATCCTTATGTTCATCTCAGCTTCTCATGCCAGTTAACTTTACTAGTTCATAGACATATAGTATTAGGGCTTACCAGTCTTTTTGACTGACATGTTTTCTTTCGCCTCTTTTCTTCTGTTTCCCCCCCCCCCCTCAGGTTCTCAGGGTGGGAACATTGGAGCTTAGCTTGGATCTTTACAGCTTGCTTACTGGATTTGCTCATGTACGGTTTTGTACATTGAGCTAGCTATGGTTTATCACTTCATTTTGGGGATAGTACTTTATGTATTTCAGTTTTTCAGTTTATGCTTTTATTTAGACTTTGTTGTTGGAAAATAATGACCAAGTACTTTGTTGTAACATGACTATGGTTTTGAAATGCTAAGTTTTATCCGCTGCTTTACTACTCTGTTTTACTTATATGTTCTGTCTTGTGATATCTGCATGCATGTTTACCTTGTTTAACACCCCTCTAAAGCTAATGTCCTTGCAAGAGTGGCATTGGCGGAGGTGGGGTGTTACATTTGGTATCAGAGCATAAGGTTTACAAGATTTGAGCAAAAGTGTTTTTGAAACTTACCTTTTGAAAAACTATTTTCAAAACCAATTAAGTATTTTCCAAGAAAAGTCTAGTTATTTTAAAAAGGCTATTCCCCAAAAGCCATAGCACTATCCTTCGTTTCTTCGTTCTGAATCTATCTTTTTCTTCGTTTTTGTATGGCCGATCGCTTTAACATCCCGGAAGGCGTACAAGTACCCGTATGGTTCTGGAGATTTATGGAGGCAAGGTCAAATGAAGCCGGCCCCGCGAACATTCCTCCTCCTTCCCCCGTCGCTTACATCTCTCCTCCTCCCGTAGCTGAGGTTCCTCCTCCCCCTCAGCATCCGCAAGAGGATTTCACAAAGCTTTGCAAAGACTTTTAGGCGATGGGTTGCAAGAATTTTGTCGGAACGGAGACTCCCGTGGAGGCAAGAAATTGGTTGAAAGAAACTGAAGATCTCTTCGCCATCTTTGATGTGCAAGATCATAGAAGGGTTCTATTGGCAGCATGGTTATTGAAAGAAGAAGCTTCTTATTGGTGGGAGGTCACCAATGCTACGAGGCCTATAGAGACTTGGGCCGACTTTAGGACAAGATTTGGGCTTAAGTTTCTATCATCAGTTGAGGCGAATTTGCAATTGGAGAAGTTTATATCTTTGAAACAAGGAGACATGACAGTGAGTGAGTACGTGAATGAGTTTAACAAGCTCGCCCGATTTGGTTTGGACATGATTAATACTCCCCAGAAGAAGGCTTTGCGCTTTGCACGAGGGTTGAATGAGCCACTACAAGGTTTAGCCCTATCTCATATACCTATGGGGGCCACTTTCAAAGGTCTAGTAGACATGGCATTGCTTCAAGGAGACGATAAGAATGGCAAGAAGGAAGTGAAGGCTAATGAGACCCAAGCCAAGAAGACAGACTCCAAGTGGGGAGGAAATCAGAGCAATCAGAACAACAAAAACAACAAGAACAACAAGGGCAACAAGGCCAAGGCAAAGGTCCCAAGAAAATGCCACTACTGTGGGAATGTAGGGCACATAGCTAAAGACTGTAAGAAAAGGAAGAGGAAGTTGGGCGAATGCTTTCACTGTGGAGAGCCTGGACATCTTAGCAAGGATTGCCCCAAGAAGCAAGGACAAGGGCAAGGACAAACTCGGCAAGTAAGACCCTCTGGAGGGCAATTGCAGGCTCTCCTCGCTCTTCCAACTTTTGATCGAGGTAGAGTTTTTATAGAAATTCATGTTTACATTTCTGATTTTCCTGTTCGCACCTTATTTGATTCTGGCGCATCGCATAGTTTTATCTCTTCTGGTATTGTTGAAAGTTTGCACCTAAGTACTAGCTTAGTTGAGGATCCCGTTTGTGTTTCAAATCCAATTGGGGGTTCCGCCCATCTACCTGTGGTTTGTATGGATTTGAAAATCTCTATCTTGAGCATAGAATTCATGTGTAATGTTTAGGTTCTCGGGTTTATGGGATACGGGTTGATTTTGGAGGTGGATTGGTTGTCCAGTTATGGAGCCATTCTTGACTGTGAGCATAGGGTAGGGAGGCTCATGACTCGCCTCGGTAATACCCTAGAAATTTCTTGTAACCCTAGAGGTCCCTTCATGTTATGTTATCTTGAATCTCTCGACTCGTCCATCGATGATCTGCAATCTGTAAGGGTGGTCCGAGACTATCCTGATGTCTTTGAAGAAGTTAAGGGGTTACCCCCTAAACGAGAGATAGATTTCCGCATTTATCTTGTCGATAATGCCAAGCCAGTATCATTGCCTGTTAGGCACATGGCCCCTCGTGAAAGAAGGAAGCTCAGTAAGCAAATCAAGGAGTTGCTTGAGAAGAATTTTATTAGACGAAGCTTTTCTGAATGGGGTGCTCCGGTGGTATTCGCTACTAAGGCGGATGGTTCGCTTCGTCTATGTGTTGATTATCGAGAATTGAACAAGCTGACAAAGAAGAATAGGCACCCGTTACCGAGAATTGATGATCTCTTTGACCAGTTGGTAGGTGCTTCTGTTTTCTCTCAGCTCGATCTAGCCACCAGATTTCTTTAGCTTAGAGTAGCTGAGGATAGTATTGATAAAACTGCGTTTAGGACTCCAGATGGATTCTTTGAATGGCTTGTCATGCCATTCGGTTTGACTAATGCACCCGCATACTTAGTAGACTTGATGAGTAGGGTGTTCAGGGAGTTCCTCAACAAGTTTGTTGTTGTCTTCGTGGATGATATTCTGGTCTTCTCAAAAGATGAGGAAGAACATGCCAGACATCTCAAGGAAGTGATGGATACGCTTAGAGCGCATCAGTTGAAAGCCAAGTTCTCCAAATGTCATTTCTGGAGAAGGGAAGTTCGGTTTCTTGGACATATAGTTTCTAAGCAAGGCATAGCGGTGGATCCCGCGAAAGAGGTTGTGGTTCAAGACTGGAAGACTCCAAGGAATGCAACCGAAGTAAGAAGCTTTCTCGGTCTGGCAGGCTACTATAGGAAGTTCATCAGGGACTTCGCTAAGATTTCGGCCCCTCTTACTAAGTTGACGAAGAAGAACTTAGTCTTTGCATGGGACTTGGAGTGTGAGCTTGCTTTTCAAAGGCTCAAGAGAGCCCTTACCTCAGCTCCAGTTCGGCAACATGGATTGGCACTATTTTCAAGAGATAGTTTTCTGCGTGGGATACCGTATAGTATGTAAACGAGATCCAAGATTCACTAACGAATCTTGGAAAGCTTGCATGAAACCATGAGTACGCAGTTGGGTGAAAGCCAAGTATTTTAGGAAAAGAATAAGTGGAAGTGGAATGAGAGGCAACAATGAAATGTGTTCTAACTCATATTTTGGAAACAAGTATTAAGAACTATGGAATTGCGAAGTTAAAAGACGGTCAGGGCACGATGGGATTAAGCACAAGAAAATGCGGCTTAGAAGATCGAAGACTAGATACGCGCATTTAATCTCTTTCTAAGAGTATATCCTTGATCCCTATTGTTCCGTAGAGCTTACTCGCATGCTACCTTTTAAGTATATCCTCTCAGTCCTATCCTCAATCTTAGTTCTGTCAAAAACCCCCTAAGGAGTATGGCTAGCCTATTTGTGATATATGGTTGGGGTGAAGAAGTTCGCCACCAAACTATTTGGGCTTTATGGGATATGGGTAATAATTGATAGATTTACAAAGAGAGCCCATTTTATTCCGGTGAAAAGCAAGAGGACCGTATCGCGGCTAGCATCTGTTTGTCTTCAAAAGATAGTGCGGCTGCATGGAGTTCCTTCTAGCATAGTTAGCGATCGTGACCCAATTTTCACTAGCCAGTTCTGGAACAGTTTGCAAGAAGCAATGGGTACGCGATTGAATCTGAGTACAGCCTATCACCCCCGGACGGATGGCCAAACCGAAAGGGTGAATAGAGTGCTAGAAGATCTTTTGAGGTTTTGTGTTCTCGACTTCGGTGGTACTTGGGAAAACCACCTTCCTCTTGTAGAGTTTGCTTATAATAATAACTATCAAGCCAGCATAGGAATGGCACCATTTGAAGCTTCATATGGGAGGCCGTGCAAGCCACCAACATGTTGGTGGGAAGACGACGGATAAGCTTATAATTGAGCCCGACATGATAAGGGACACATCCGAGAGGGTTGAATTGATTCGAAGACGGATAAGAACGGCCCAAGACAGACAGAAATCCTATGCAGACAAGCGAAGGACAGACTTGGAATTTAAAATTTGGAGATATGATCTTTGTGAAGATTTCTCCTTTGCGAAATATGGTTCGCTGACACCAAGGATCGTAGGACCCTTCCCTACTATAGAAAGAGTCGGGAAGATGACTTATAAGGTGGAATTGCCGAGAAGCTGGCCGGAGTGCATAATGTCTTTCATGTCTCGCATCTCCGGAAGTGTTTTCACAGACGCGCCAAAGTGGTTGAACCAAGTATTCTTGAAGACAAGGAGGTAGAGGATGAAGCAACCCTGAGACGAGCTCCGATTCGTATCATGGAAATGAAGACAAAGAAGCTAAGAAGCAAAGAAGTTAAGCTTGTTAAGGCGCAATGGAGTGAAACAGAGGGAGACGCAACTTGGGAAACCAAGGAGAAGAGGCGCGTGTTTTATCCATTTCTCTTGGAGGATACATTTTCAATCTCTTTTCCTAGATTGGTATATCTTCCCTTTGCTATCCATGCTTATCTAGTTTATCTTGTTTCGTAAATCTTGTCATGAGAACCTTAGGTAGAAACCCTTGGTTGAAACATGTATTTGAAACATGTTATGTTTGATGTTTGCAAGTGGTTGCAAGTGTTTGCAAGTGGATACTCGTGGATGCATAATACACGTTAGGCACTAAGATCGGCTCACACACTTTCATACCGCATATGCATGAGTGTTTATGCTTATTCATGGATGAAAACTTGTTATGCTATCACGTGGATGTTACATATGGATGAATGTTATGTGCACTCATGTAGAGATTATAAATTATGTTAGGAATTTGCATACATATGGACTCATTTCACTAACATATTTTGCATTAAGGGGGTTTACTGAATCAGTAACCTCCTGATTTTCGCATTAGATAAGTACATATACACACACCTTTGCATATGATCATACAGCATTTAGAACCTTTTAAGAACAATGATTGCTCGTGGATGATGTTTTGAGTAGATGGATGATGGATGGTAGGATACGTTCTTCCTAACTTGGAGATTTCGGGGACGAAATCCTTTAAGGAGGGGAGAATGTAACAACCCGTATTTTTGAATAACATGTTATAACATAAATGGAGGCAGAATTAAACTGTAAAATCTGAATCAAGGGAAACGGGCTGTGCCATTGCGTTCGTCTCGGAAAAATACGCGAAATAGAGTCCGAGTTTTCGAAAATTGGAGTCCGTATGACCAAGATATGGCCTCGCGAAGTTTCACGAAAAATTCACAAATTAAAGTATACTTAATTAAGTGAAATGGGTTGCGCAGAGAAATATATATATTGATATATATATATATATAATTGAAAATTTAATAAATAAATATGCAAAAATGTTCAAAACAGCGAATTGGGTGAGGGGAATAACCGAACCGACCGATTTTTGAGGTCGACCCGAGCCTGCTGGGTCGACTAGGGGTTAATCCAGGGTGTTTGGCTGTCAACCCGTGGGCCGATTCGCTCAAATGCAGATTTTGCATTTGAATGGTTCTCATGGTTCAGCTTTAATCTAAAGGCCCTAGATGGTTCCTACACTTGACTTCTTCCCCAAGACATGCTTTGATGGCTTGGATTGAATCTAGGGTTAATCCTATGGCTAATACTATCCTAATCCTCTATAAAAAGACCCCAAACCTAGCCTAAATCACCATTATTCAATCCTACAACTAAACTATGTCAAATTTGTTCCTCTCATGGCCTCCACTCTCATGCTAAAATTTCTAAGTTAATTTCTATGAGAGATTTTGAGTTCATACAAGTGTTTTCAAACTTGTATGAGTGTTCTTAGCTTGCATTCAAGTCAAGTTGCAACATTTCTATTTCAAAGCAAGGGTTTTTATTGAATTGGCTCAAGGGTTTTCATTTGGAGCTTGCATATTTGGGTTTTTGGTGCTTGCATAAGGGCTTCGTCTCAATCTTTATAATAAATATTAATTTGTGTCTTCATAGCATTGTAAGCCCTTTTCTACTTTCTTTCTTTGAACTCTAAAGTTAAATGAATGATGCAAGTTTGGGGTTGATCATTATATGCAAGTTTGGTTGATCATTATATGCAAGTTTGGTTGATCATTATATGCAAGTTTGGTTGATCATTATATGCAAGTTTGGTTGGTCATTATATGCAAGTTTGGTTTATCATTATATGCAAGTTTGGTTGATCATTATATGCAAGTTTGGATGATCATTATGCAAGTTGGTTTAATCATTATGTATGACACATGTTGCTATGTTATGCAAGTTTGGGTTGATCATGTTATCATGTTATGCAATTTAAACTTGAGGTTTTGAGCATAAAGCTCCAAGCTTTATATTAAAGGTTGCATTTTGGCAACATGAAAGTTATCATATCCCTTATGATAACTTGCATGTGAGGCAAAATGCGAACTTCTAGCAACTTCTACATGTTATTTATCACCATGTATCACTCATATGCTAAGTTTGGTTTTATGCATGCTTTTGAAGCCTAATAATGCAATATGCAAGTATATGAACATATGTACATTTCATATGCCACCATGTTAAACTTGTGGCTTCAACACCTATATGTCAAGGTTATGCCAAGTTCCCTATTTTATCCTTTATGCATTGTTGCGATTATGTAAACGACGGGATTACGTTGGGGTTGGGTAACATAATGACATGAACATGATTTTTGTAACATGACGTGATATGTTAACTTGTAATTATGTTTTGGAAACATAATGGACATGACACTTAGAAAATATGAGTGTGGCCAACTCGAGGTTGGGTTGAGTTTGTAGCATAAATCTACCCGGACCCGCCCGGCTTAACTAGTGGCTACAAACAATAGGACCCAATGTGAGAAGTTGGTCATGTTGTGCTCGAACCCGAGGTTAGACCTAGTTGTGGTGTAAAGCTACCCGGACCCGCCCGGCTTAACTAGTAACCACAACAAAGTCTAATGTGAGAGGTTAAAGCGCATTAAGTTAATTAATGCCTCCTGTTTAGGGTTAAGTCATGGTCCACTTAATACTTAACCAATTTGGGCTTGATGGATTAATCGAGGTTAAGTCAGGAGCCTTGGGCACTCTTAACCAATTTAATCCACGTGTGGATCGGGTTAACCACATTTAACCCGTTAAGAAACCCTAGTTGCGTGGTCCTTTTCAGCAGTAACATTCTAGGTAGTATCATAAGACCCTAGGACTAGGCTAGGGTGGGGCACGATTACTGGGCTGATTGTAAGAGACCAATAGAGACGGCTGAATGATGCCCCGGTTGTTCAGGCGGACCATGGTCATGCACATCAAGTCCGGAGTTGAACACGGGCACCGGTAGGTTTGGACTGTGCATCCTGTAATGGTGTCAGAGGGTTACACCATAGGGCCTGATACACCCTAGGGTGGACCCTGCACAGTCAACTACATTACATGATTATGCCGCATGACACCGACACTTGACGAGTTAGGCTTATAGGGAGCCGATCGACTAGACTGTGTAGTTAGACCTAGATTTTGGTCACCTCATTATATTGGGCCAAGCTTGGGCCAAGGGTTCAATTCTTGTTTTTACTTCACATGTTAGAATGCTAGTACACCCGTGGTGCAAAACTTAACCTTGGTTATGCGATGACACCTTTATCTATCTTGTTAGTTAATCATCATGCCAGTATGTTGTTATCCTTATGTTCATCTCAGCTTCTCATGCCAGTTAACTTTACTAGTTCATAGACATATAGTATTAGGGCTTACCAGTCTTTTTGACTGACATGTTTTCTTTCGCCTCTTTTCTTCTGTTCCCCCCCCTCAGGTTCTCAGGGTGGGAACATTGGAGCTTAGCTTGGATCTTTACAGCTTGCTTACTGGATTTGCTCATGTACGGTTTTGTACATTGAGCTAGCTATGGTTTATCACTTCATTTTGGGGATAGTACTTTATGTATTTCAGTTTTTCAGTTTATGCTTTTATTTAGACTTTGTTGTTGGAAAATAATGACCAAGTACTTTGTTGTAACATGACTATGGTTTTGAAATGCTAAGTTTTATCTGCTGCTTTACTACTCTGTTTTACTTATATGTTCTGTCTTGTGATATCTGCATGCATGTTTACCTTGTTTAACACACCTCCAAAGCTAATGTCCTTGCAAGAGTGGCATTGGCGGAGGTGGGGTGTTACATGGCCTCCATCTCCAAATCAAAGTACAAACATTCAAACTCAAATCAATCCAAAGAACAAGGCTTCTACAATGATTCAAGACAACAAATTAACAACACCGCGACATTTTTACAACAAATTCAGTTCTTAATTCATTAGCCATGCTCTGTAAGTTCTAGTTGTTTTTAGATTTAAATATTTAATTATAATATGGCCATGGAATAAAGTGGAATCGGATTTAAGTATGTTCATTGATTCAGATCTATTTCTGTTGCTTCTTGAATCTTGAGTTTTGGGACTTTTCTATGTTCGTTCTCTGAGACGACCCAATTTCCCGTTCTCACGGAAACAAGGTTATCTTTGGAATATAACACAGAAACATATAATAGCAGAACAGAATTAAATAAATACACCAGAATGAACAACAAAATATACTGGATAAAAGTAATCATCAGAGTTACACAGTATACAGGATCTTACTTAGTACAAATACAGTTCAGCTATACATAAATGTCTACAGCGGGAATAAACAAAATATGTACAATAGGAGCTGAACAGCATAAAAAGAAATAAATGATAGAATCCATCTTCAGCTCCAGCTATCCAGAAAAAGAACCAGCTAAACCTGAATACAAGGCTGCCCGTGTAGAAAAAGGGGCACCCGAGTTTGAAAGTGAAACAAACTACGAGTCAGTCATGGGACTGGTATGAGAAATCTACTCAACACATATATAATATGGCTAATCACAGGACCACGCCACTTTCGTGGAACGGGTTTACTCCATTGGATTGCCAGTGCTTCAAAACAAATATTTCTTTTAAACATCGCTATGCTTTTTATAAAAATGAAGCCGTTATAAGACTCAGTTCCCATCACACAATGCAACGCAAACCGGAGGATAGAGTTTTTACCTTATAACGGCCAAAATATGCTTGATACGAATAAAACAAAGGCATTTGATATTATTGCTAGTGTTTATATGTTTCGAAAACAATTTCAAATCATAACTATCAATCATGGACGACATGAGCGTCCCATGCCACTATGTCGCCAAATGTATATATACAATCGAAACCGCACAGTCACGTACTTGGAAATTGGACTTCCGTCATGAACCAAGGCAAAAGATAGTCCTTACCGAATTCGAGACGCTCTAGCCCGCCCCTCAGGACCCAGACTCAGGTGGGCCCTTGGAGCGACAGGGCCGATCCACCGATGTGGATTAAAATGCCTGAACAATGCGTTTCCCCACCCTTTGGGGTGTAAATGAGCCAACGAATGACTCCATCGGACCCGGATCGTCAGATCAAACCGAGGCGCCTCGCAACAGCAACAACCACATAGGTGAAAAGTATATAAATGTCAGGGCTGGTAGGTCACTGACACCACCCTAGCTAGAAAGAAACGCATGCCCTCCCTGAGGTCCTTCTCCAGTTTTAGGTTCATACCGGGGTGTGAGGCTCGCGAATTCACGTTATACACAAAGCTACGCCACACAGGAGGTGCTTTGATCATCACCACAAGACTTTGCTTTTCAACAGAAGCCCTGATCACTGCATCTTAGCATGCCACACAGGCAATTCATGCCATGCGACTGATGTCCATCGATATACAACCTCTGAGCTCGTGCGTCTCAAAGAAGGGCGTTAAGCAAAAGAATAAATTCTTCGCCGCCAAACAGATGTATATTTAACAGAGATCAATCAACATAGAATAAAATCCAATGTCAGACACACAGTCCATTTACAAGTCCGTTCTGGGTCTGAACGAAACCGTAGGCACTAAATACCTCGCAAACCCTTCGATCACCACGTACGTCTGGACGATCACCACTCATTATCCATATTTCGGGATGCCTCCCAATCAGGACCTCGGTTACCATCCAAACGAGGTGAAGATCTCCGGTCTTCGACCACCATCTTCATCTTCGAATTTCAATCGTCGGTCGATTATTCGAAATGAGAATTAACTCGGCCTTTCCAAATAATTCACGTATATTTAGAATTTCAAATCGATTTATTTCAATGGTTAAATTTTTCGACAACACCAATTGTGTTCTTTAATGTAATTTTCACACCAAACACATTCAACCATCAAAAGCTACGCAAATCAAGCGAATTCAGTTTATTTCTATTCCATATCGCTTATGATATTTTATAACTATTTATCGCTATTTTTATTTATTTTAAAATAGCCATTTTATTCAAAACGACGCTTCGGGCCATAAGGCGGCCGTGGCGCTGTTTTTCTTCAGATTTGATTTACATATATCTGAAAATCTAACCGTTGGATCTTCGCAAAATTTACATCATTAGAAAGGTCTTTTCAAAACGAATCCAACGGTTCCAGTTTCGGGAAATTCCGACGGTCGGATCTCCCGGTACAATCGTTTGAAATTTCGATTTCAAAATACGAACTGCAGCGTCGTTATTCGATTAAATATAATTATATTTATATATATATATATATAAATATAATCGTTTCTGGCGCTGTTTTTCTTCAGATTTGAATTAAACATTCCAGACAATCCAACCGTTGGATTTCTACAAAGTTGGTGCCATTGGGAAGATATTTCCAAGGCGTACCTGACGGTTGAGGTTTCGGGAAAATCCAATGGTCGGATTTCCCGCACTAGTCGTTTGAAATCACCGTTTCAAAATACGAACTGCACGGCCTCGTTTCGTTTTAATTTTGTTTATGTTTATATATTTATATAAATATAGTTCATTCAATGTTTTCTATATCGTTTTCACTTCAAATATTTTTCTAACACCTTAAATTTTGGAAAAATTTCGCCATAACCTCCCCTGTACCGGGAGCATCGGGAAATCGCAAATAGCGTTCCCGGTCCTTCTAATCTCAAAAAGAAAAAGAAGAAGCCAAGCGGCTAGCCAACAGGCTCAAAATCATCACCCAAACAAATCAGTAAATGTGTACCTATTTGTCGGGCACAAAATTTTATTCCTCTTCTCTAGCCCCTTTGCCCATGTTCAATGAATATTGCATGTACATATATATACAGTTCTTATCATTTATCAATTTCTATTCGACTTCATATTTGATTTCTATTTGGTTTAAAAACTCCATTCATTCTAATGTTACATAAATAGGTGCAAATCATTTCATTAGCTAATTAATGAATATTTCAACTCATATATGTTTATTTTGAACAAGTGGCTATTTTTAACCCTTTACATTTCAACGATTTATGCATACAATAAAAATGTGATTTTTATTGTAAAACAATTCATTTCAAAACACTATTTTTCTATATAGTTCAAGTTGGTGATAAAAATGGGATTTTTATCATAAAACAATTTATTTCAAAATATGAATACCATTCAACACATGAATTTCTAAACAACGAATGAATATCAATTCAACACATGAATGTTTTCAATAGTTTTTATATATAGATAAAAATGTGATTTTTATTATCGAACAATTTATTTCAAAATATGAATACCATTCAACACATGAATTTCTAAACAACGAATGAATATCAATTCAACACATGAATGTTTTCAATAGTTTTTATATATAGATAAAAATGTGATTTTTATTATCGAACAATTTATTTCAAAATATGAATACCATTCAACACATGAATTTCTAAACAACGAATGAATATCAATTCAACACATGAATGTTTTCTATAGTTTTTATATATAGATAAAAATGTGATTTTTATTATCGAACAATTTATTTCAAAATATGAATACCATTCAACACATGAATTTCTAAACAACGAATGAATATCAATTCAACACATGAATGTTTTCAATAGTTTTTATATATAGATAAAAATGTGATTTTTATTATCGAACAATTTATTTCAAAATATGAATACAATTCAACACATGAATTTCTAAACAACGAATGAATATCAATTCAACACATGAATGTTTTCAATAGTTTTTATATATAGATAAAAATGTGATTTTTATTATCGAACAATTTATTTCAAAATATGAATACCATTCAACACATGAATTTCTAAACAACGAATGAATATCAATTCAACACATGAATGTTTTCTATACAATGAATAAATATAGTTTAAGCATATGAAAATAATTCAAACACACAAATATTATTCAAAATTTCGGCAGCATAACGGCAGGGTAGTTACACCGGCACCGTCCCTAGTACGGCTCCTCGCTCTACCTTAAAACCTCGCGGTTTTTGACAATGGGGATCATGCATCTAGTTCGCACGCAGGCGGCATGTATATATTTATTTCATTTCCACAAACTAATCCTATGTGGTTTCAACCAAATATTTCACAACCACAAATGGGTATTTTTCAACCACCATCAACCAATATCAATCACAAACAATCCCAAATAATCATTCGCTATCAACCAATTATCACAACCATTTCAATCAATAAATATCGTCCATGGTTTGTGGACGAGGGGCGTATATATATATATATATATATATATATATATATATATATATCTATTTATATATAGCTATTCACTTTCATTTCAACATATATAATATTTTTAAATCAGAAATCTCACCAATAGCTATCCAACTTCACGATACTTCCTTTATAGAAATCTTCGCCTTTTGTCGCTTTCGCCCGTATTCTCTACACGTGTAAAAATCGAATTTTTACTATGTTATTCAGTATATAAAAATCGAATTTCAAAGATATAGATTCTGCCTTTTCAAAAATAAAGATTATATCTTTAATATTCCTACGATGTAAAAATTATTTTTTTATTACTTCAAAAATATAATTTTCATATCTTACTTCTTTTAAATTAAAATTAGTTTTAAAACCTTTATAAAATCAGCTTTATCATCCTTTATAAAATCAGCTTTATCATCCTTTTAAAATCAGTTTTTATCATCTTTTAAAATCAGTTTTTATCACCTTTTAAAATTCAGTTTTTACCATCTTTAAAAAAAAAAAAACAGTTTTAACTTCTATATATAAAAACAGTTTTAACTTCTATATAAAAAAACAGTTTTAACTTCTATATAAAATCAGTTTTAACTTCTATATAAAAAAACAGTTTTTAAAATGCTTTTAAAAATTTCAGTTTTTAAAATGCTTTTTAAAAATTTTCAGTTTTTAAAATGCTTTTAAAAATTCCAGTTTTTAAAATGCTTTTAAAAATTTTCAGTTTTTATTCTTTGTTTAAAAATCGAAATTTTTAGATTAAAAATAAAAATGAAATAAAATAAATAACGTACCTGCGAAGGGGGGGGGGGGGCGACTCGTCTTCGTCGGCGGCAAGGCGGCGCTTCAGGGGGGGCTGCTCTAGGGTTTCGAACGGCTTTGGGGGGGGAAGGGGTTGGATTGAAGGAGGAGGAGGGAGCGGGTGCAAGGAAGGGGGGGGGGGGAAGAAGATCGGAGGCGCGGTGGAGCTTGGTGGAGCGGTCGTGGCGCTGGCGGCTGCTACTGCTTTCTTCTTTTTCCTTTTTTTTTTTTTTTTTGTTTTCGATTTTATGAAATCGGGGGGGGGGGGAGCCAGAAAGAAAGTAAAGAGGGAAATATTATTTTATATACATATATATATTTTTAAATTAATTGCATAAAGTTGACTTTTACCCACGACCTCGAAACGAGGCCCACCGCCTGTCGTCCATAGCGTTTAACCCCCATTCCGAACACAATGGGATATGTATCGCAAGCTGATTTGATCGTTACAATCAGTTTCCTTTTGAATTTTCATTTAAATCATTATATTGAATTTTAAACGTACATTTCAAACTACCGGGGTCACATACTAACACTAAAAATTCCAGAAAAATATTTTCTAGCTTCGTATTGACGATACGGTCCTAACAAAACTAGTTTCGTCGAATTCTGAGACCGTTTGAAAAATGGCCAATTTCTAGTCGATTAAAATCAACTGAAACTGGTCAAACGCGTTTTCCTTTGCCACGCTCACATATTGATTCGAAAAATTATGAAATTTGAAACCTAGCAATAACTTGACACTGCGGATCCAACAAAAGTGGTTTCGTCGAAATCCGAGGTCATTTGCAAAATGTCCATTTTTAAGGGCCTGAATTCCATAGCGACTATTCAGTATTTCCAACTGGACATATCTTTTGATTCCCGCTATCAAATTTCGATTGGTCGGATTCGTTAGAAAGATATTATCATTTAGATCCAAATGTTTTTGGTTTCACTAAAATCCGGATTGTTTTGCACCCGGTATATTCAATTGAAGTTTGAAATCGAATTATCGAACTACCGCGCCATTTTCAATTCTATATATAATTATAATTAATTATATTGGTTTTCAAATGTCGATTCAAACTCAGTTTTCATCGAATTGTTTAAAATATTTATTTTAAATATTTAAAATCCATTATTTTAGCCAATTTAAAAATTTTAAATTGGTTCAGATTTTCTGGGTCGTTACATTCTCATGTCAAGCTTATGATATATTCAGCCTGTTGTAAATCAGTTTTTCTTGATTCATATTGATATTGTTGTCAAGATCTATCTTTTATGCCAGAGATGATGTTTTTATGCCAATTTTTCCTCTCTATACTGATTGTTATACAAATTCTACCTTCCCCTATTTATTTTCTTTCAATGAACCTAGGTCAATTTCGGACCTAGGCCTGAACCGTGATTTGCGTACGATTGAATACGGGTAAATATGGGAATGTTGTCTATACTGGATATATATATATATATATGTTTGATGGAATTGACGGCATAACATGAAATGGGGATATGAGTACTATCGCTATAATTAAAGATTGTAAGTTTGGATAAAATGGTGTAAACATGGAATACATGTAGTTCTGTATGAAACTCGACCTATGTAAAATGGCAAGAATATTGATATATGTAAACGGCATGAAACTTGGTACTTGTGTAAATTGGTATATGCATACATGTGGAAGGGCGTGAATTAAACATATGTAAATTTGGTATGAATTGGGCATATGTAAAAACTAACATGTAATATAGAACTTGGGCGTATGTTAATTATGTAAAATTTTGGAGTTGGAACATATGTGAAAATTTATGACTTCGTAGAGGTTTAATATGAATGCGTCTAAGTTGGGTTTTGGGTGGTTGGCATGTATTGTAAATAAAATGCTATAACTTGGCATAACCTTATAGTGAATTATGATAATAATTTGGGAATACGTTTTGGGGAAAAAACGTGAATTATGAACTTGATAATTGATATATAATTGGAAATATGAACGTGGTTGTAACATGAACATTTCCATATGTTAAACATATGAAATGATATTGGGGTTTTGGGTGGAATATGACCATTAATGAACCTTTGACACAAGGACAGACTCAGTTTGTGGTGTAAATCTGCCCGGAACCGCCCGACAAATCTAGTAGCCACAAAGTGTCAGTCTAATGTGAGAGGTCGAAGGCCAAATTGCAGGCGTAATGGTTTATGACACGAGGTTAGACCTAGGTTGTGGTGTAAATCTGCCCGGAACCGCCCGGCAAATCCAGTGGCCACAAAGTGCACGGCCTAATGTGAGAGGTCATGATTCGTTCGTCATAATGAATGAATTAAAGAATACTAACCATAGTAAGACGTGGGTATGGTTAGAGGATTAGGTGGGATGACATGGAAATTTGACATGTAAATGTGGACCTAACTAGTACGAGTTAAGAACATGTATAACTTACAAATGTAGGCTTAACCAACATAATAGTTAATCAGACCAATGGGTGGGTTAAGTAATATGACTAGATTAATGACACTTAACCAATATAACATGACACGTGGCAGGGTTAAGTCAACTTGAACATATAGATAATACTTAACCGACTTAGCATGATACATGGGCGGGTTAAGCCATGAATTATTTGAATATACTTAACCAGTTGGACATGATGATTTGATAGGGTTAAGTCATGAACCGCTTGAATATACTTAACCAATTGGACACGATGATTTGATAGGGTTAAGTCATGAACCTCTTGAATATACTTAACCAATTTGACACGATGATTTGATAGGGTTAAGTCATGAACCGCTTGAATATACTTAACCAACTTGACAGATGATTCGTAGGGCTAAGTCATGAACTTGAACGACAACACATAGCCAATTTGACATGACACGTAGGCGGGTTAAGTCATGAACTTGAATGACAATACTTAACCAACTTGACATGCTAGACTGATGGGGTTAAGTCTCGAATTTAAATGACAATACTTAACCTACTGAACGGAAACCCTAGTTGCGCGGTCCTTTTCAGCAGTAACCCACTAGATGTATCACGGTACCCTGGAACTAGGTAGGGTGGGGCACGATTACTGGGCTGATTGTAAGCGACCAGAACGACGGCTGAGTTGGTGCGCCATTGTAGGTTCAGGCGGACTATGGTCGTGCACGTAGTCTGGAGTTGAAAAAGAAGTCATTGGGCACCGATAGGTTTACACTGTGCGTGCTTGATTCGTGTCGGTGGTTGGCACCCTAGGGCTTGATACACCCTATGGTGAACCTAGCACAGGTGACTACATTTCGTGATTGGGCCGTATGACACAGACACATGAACGAGCTAGGACTTGTAGGGAGCCGATAGATCGTTACGTGGAAAAAGGGTGTTGTTCGTTAGGTAGCATAATCACTAGTGGTCCTAGGTGGAATAAATCCTAATCGAATCTAGGAAACGTTCAATAGGTAGCATAATCCCTAGTGGTCCTAGGTGGCATAAATCCTAGTTGAACAAGCGATAGTTCATGATAAGGAAACCTAGCCAGAACAAGGGTGGCAGTCCAAACGATTTCAAGAATGGTGGCACTACGTTGAAGTAGTATAGAAATACGTGATGAAACCCGTACAATATACGGCAAGGGACTGTACATATACATGGAAAGGATGATATCGGTTGGGGTACTAGTACAGTTGGTGCAGAGAATTGAGGAAATCAACGAAAATAGTGGAATGGTGAATCTTAGAAATCTTGCGATGTTATACTTAATAGAAACCTTGCAATGTGATACTTGGTAGGAACCTTGTGATGATACTCTTGATAGGAAGCACGGAATGTTATACTTGATCCATCGTCCCTGTAGCTTACCTTGTCATCATTCTTATGTTTACTTTCAGTTTATTTATGCCATATTATCTTCACCTATTTTTATGTTGAAAGCAACTAGAACTTACTCGGTCTTTATGACTGACCCAGTTTGTTTTGCCTCTTTTTCTTTCGTTCCCCCCCCCCCCTCCCAGGATCGTAGGGTGGGAATACAGCTTAGCTCGGGTCTTACCAAGCTCCAAGGCTCTTTCATGTACTGGTTGGATTTCTCTTGGCTATGGCTTGCTTTGCTTTATTGAGGAATACTACAATTTATTTTCATGCTTCTTTGTTTTTGAGCAAGACAAATATTTTAGCTATGTAATTGGGTATTGGAAGTTGATGGGCTTTTATCGTAAACAATTATATTTAATAATTTATTTGAAGTACTTCCACTTTACTTTCCGTTGTTTTTATATATGTATGTCTTGTAATATTTCTGTTCCAGTTCCCATAACGCTCCACTGAAGTTAAGGCATTCCCTTTGTGAGTGACCTTAACGGGTGTGGGGTGTTACATTTGGTATCAGAGCAGAAGGTTACCAGACTGGGCAAAAGTTTTTAAAACCTTTTGAAATTATTTTCAAAACCAGAAAGTTTTTATTTTTAAAGGCTATTCCCCAAAGGCCATTAGCATTACCCTTTGTTTCCTTGTTTGAATCCCTTTTCCTTTCTTTCCTCCATTTGTAGTCACATTAGTTCCATCTGCGACTAATCTTATTTCAAGCTTTGTAGGATTGCCGTGCGATGGAGGTAGTTCTCGAGAGACCTGTTAACACGTTATATAAGTGGGGATAAGAGGGGTTAAGGCGAATGAGGCTCAGAACAAGAAGGTAGAAATGTTTCTGTAGGAAAGTCTAGTTTATCTTTCTATCCTGTTCGTACCCTTTTTGATTATGGTACATCGCATCCTTTTTATTTCTGCTTCGATAGTTGAGTCTCTGCACCTTAGTACTAGCGTAGTAGAGGATCCCATTTTATTCTCAAATCCTGTTAGGGAATCGGCTCATTTATTCATGACTCATTTGGATTTAGGTATGTCTATGCTAAGTGTTGAGTTTAGAAGTAATGCTTTTGTTTTTTTCGGGTTATGGGTTGATTCTAGGGATGGAGTGGTTATCCAGTAATGGTGCCATTTTTGAGTATGAAAAGAGGGTAGTTAGATTCTTGACTTGCCTTGGTAATGCCCTCGAAGTCTAGTGTAACCCTTAGGGTTCTGCCATGCTTATTTACCTAGAACCTCTTGATACATCTATTGATCCCGAGTAGTGTTCGCCACTAAGGTGGATGGTTCATTTCGCTTATGCATGAGTTATAGGAAATCACCTTAGTAAGTACATTTGGCAACATGGTTGACATCTGTTTATTTGCAAGAGATAATCCTTCTGCGTGGAATACCCTATAAACTAGATCCAGGATTCACTAGTGAATTTCGGAAAGCTTGCATGAAACCATGAGTACACAGTTATGTTTGAGCCGAGTATACTAGAAGGAGGATAAGGGAAAATGGGACGAGAGACAACAGTGAAATGTGTTCCAACTCATATTTTGGAAACAAGAATTAAGAAATTATGAAGTTAAAGACGGACAAAGGACAATGGAGTTAAGCTCAAGGAAATGCGACTTAGAAGATTGAAGACTAGATACGCGCATCATATCTCTTTTTAAGAGTATAACCTTGATCCCTCTTTTCCTGTAGAGCTTACTTGCATGCTATCTTTTATGTATATCCTCTCGGTCCTATTCTCAATCTTATTTCTGTTGCAAACCCCATAAGGAGTATGACTCATCTGGTTGTGATATATGTTAGGGTTTGAGGATGTCCGTTGGGTTGACTAAAAATTTTGGGCTTTATAGGATATGGGTTGGTTTTAGGAAGGGATTTCTTGCGATCTAAAAGGAGTTTATCGTGCTTGGTTTCCTAGATTCATATATATTGGTTTTGGGCTGGTGTTTAGGGTACAAAGTTTTTCTTTACTTTCTTCTATCATTCGGTTATACCTTTAGGTGGGAACTAATGGATGTAAACATGTGTTTGAGACATGTTATGGTTGATGGTTGCAAGTGGTTGCTAGCTATTGCTCGTGGATGCATGAACACACATTAGGCACCAGATCGGCTCAGTCACATCTCATATTGCATATGCATGAATGTTTATACTTGTTTATGGATGGAATTGAATGTGTTATCATGTGGATGTTGCATATGGATGGATGTTTGTGCACACATATAGTGTTTATATGACTAGGCCTATTTGCATACATGTTGGATTCATGGCACTAAACATATTTTGCATTTAAAAAGATCAATCAGGCCTGATCATTTGAATTAGACAAGGAACATATACACACACTGCATGCATATGTTCATACAACATTAGAAATCTTTTAAGGACAATGGTTGCTTGTGAATGATGGTTGAGTAGATGGTTGATTGGATGATAGGATGCATTCTTCTTAACTTGAAGATTTCGGGGACGAAATCCTTTAAGGAGGGAAGAATGTAACAATCCGAACTTTTATAACATGTTAAAACCGTAAATCAAGGAAGAATTAAATTTTAAAATAAGAATCAAGGGAAACGGGTTATTCCATTGCGTTCGTCTCGAAATTTTACATGAAATAGAGTCCGAGTTTTCGAAAATCGGAGTCTGGATGAAGAAGTTATGGCCTGTAGAAGATTCAGCAGATTTTAGGCTGCACAGGACCAGGCAGGTCGACCTGGGGGTCGACCTGGGGACCAGGTCGACTATGTGGTCGACCTTAGGGTTGACCTACCCCCCAGGTCGACCATGTGGTCGACCTCCCCCCTACAGGTCGACCTCGTCGGCCTGTTTTGTCCCAGAACTCATTTTTGAAGCCTGAGACGTGTTTTGATGGTCCAGATTGATTCTAGGGTTAATCTAAGGCCTAAACTAGTTGCTACACGTATAAAAACACCCTTAGACCTAACCTAATTTATATCAAATCTTTCTTACACCATTATGCTACTAAAATACCTCTTGAACCATAGTCGCCGTCTCCAAATCAAAGTCCAAACATTCAAACTCAAATCAATCCAAAGAACAAGGCTTCGACAATGATTCAAGACAATAAATTAACAACGCCGCGACATTTTTACAACAAATTCAGTTCTTAATTCATTAGCCATTCTCTGTAAGTTCTAGTTGTTTTTAGATTTAAACATTTAATTATAATATGGCCATGGAATAAAGTGGAATTGGATTAAAGTATGTTCATTGATTCAGATCTATTTCTGTTGCTTCTTGAATCTTGAGTTTTGGGTATTTTCTATGTTCGTTCTCATGTCAAGCTTATGATCTATTCAGCCTGTTGTAAATCAGTTTTTCTTGATTCATATTGATATTATTGTCAAGATCTATCTTTTATGCCAAAGATGATATTTTTATGCCAGTTTTTCCTCTCTATACTGATTGTTATACAAATTCTACCTTCCCCTATTTATTTTCTTTCAATGAACCTAGGTCAATTTCGGACCTAGGCCTGAACCGTGATTTGCGTACGATTGAATACGGGGAAATATGGGAATGTTGTCTATATTGGATATATATATATATATATATATTTGGTGGAATATACGGCATAACATGAAACGGGGATATGAGTATTATCGCTATAATTAAAGACTGTAAGTTTGGATAAAATGGTGTAAACATGGAATACATGTAGTTTGGTATGAAACTTGACCTATGTAAAATGGCAAGAATATTGATATATGTAAACGACATGAAACTTGGTACTTGTGTAAATTGGTATAAAATTTGCATACATGTGGAATGGCGTGAATTAAACATATGTAAATTTTGTATGAATTGGGTATATGTAAAAACTAACATGTAATCTAGAACTTGGGCGTATGTTAATTATGTAAAATTTTGGAGTTGGAACATATGTGAAAATTTATGACTTGGTAGAGGTTTAATATGAACGCACCTAAGTTGGGTTTTGGGTAGTTGGCATGTATTGTAAATAAAAGGCTATAACTTGGCATAACCTTATAGTGAATTATGATAATAATTTGGGAAAACGTTTTAGGGCAAAAACGTGAATTATGAACTTGATATATAACTGGAAATATGAATGTGGTTGGAACATGAACATTTCTATAAATTAAACGCATGAACTGATATTGGGGTTTTGGGTGGAATACGACCATTAATGAACCTTTGACACGAGGTTAGACTCAGTTTGTGGTGTAAATCTGCCCGGAACCGCCCGACAAATCCAGTAGCCACAAAGTGTCAGTTTAATGTGAGAGGTCGAAGGCCAAATTGTAGGCGTAACGGTTTATGACACGAGGTTAGACCCAGTTTGTGGTGTAAATCTTACCGGAACTGCCCAGCAAATCCAGTGGCCACAAAATGAAAGGTCTAATGTGAGAGGTCATGATTCGTTCGTCATAATGAATGAATTAAGGAATACTAACCATAATAAGACGTGGGTATGGTTAGAGGGTTAGGTGGGATGACATGGAAATTTGACATGTAAATATGGACCTAACCGGTATGAGTTAAGAACATGTAAAACTTACAAATGTAGGCTTAATCAACATAATAGTTAATCAGACCAATGGGTCGGTTAAGTAATATGACTAGATTAATGACACTTAACCAATATAACATGACACTTGGCAGGGTTAAGTCAACTTGAACATATAGATAATACTTAACCAACTTAGCATGATACGTGGGCGGGTTAAGCCATGAATTGTTTGAATATACTTAACCAATTGGACATGATGATTTGATAGGGTTAAGTGATGAACCGCTTGAATATACTTAACCAATTGGACATGATGATTTGATAGGGTTAAGTCATGAACCGCTTGAATATACTTAACCAATTTGACATGATGATTTGATAGGGTTAAGTCATGAACCGCTTGAATATACTTAACCAACTTGACAGATGATTCGTAGGGCTAAGTCATGAACTTGAACGACAACGCTTAGCCAATTTGACATGACACGTAGGCGGGTTAAGTCACGAACTTGAATGACAACACTTAACCAACTTGACATGCTAGACTGATGGGGTTAAGTCTCGAATTTAAATGACAACACTTAACCTACTGAACGGAAAACCTAGTTGCGCGGTCCTTTTCGGCAGTAACCCACTAGATGTATCACGGTACCCTGGAACTAGGCAGGGTGGGGCACGATTACTGGGCTGATTGTAAGCAACCAGAACGACGGCTGAGTTGGTGCGCCATTGTAGGTTCAGGCGGACTACGGTCGTGCACGTAGTCCGAAGTTGAAAAAGCAGGCATTGGGCGCTGGTACGTTACACTGTGCGTGCTTGATTCGTGTCGGTGGTTGGCGCCCTAGGGCTTGATACACCCTATGGTGGACCTATCACAGGTGACTACATTTCGTGATTGGGCCGTATGACACAGACACATGAACGAGCTAGGACTTGTAGGGAGCTGATCGATTAATAGATCGTTACGTGGAAAAAGGGTGTTGTTCGTTAGGTAGCATAATCCCAAGTGGTCCTAGGTGGAATAAACCCTAATCGAATCTAGGAAACATTCAATAGGTAGCATAATCCCTAGTGGTCTTAGGTGGCATAAATCCTAGTTGAACACGCGATAGTTCATGATAAGGAAACCTAGCCAGAACAAGGGTGGCAGTCCAAACGATTTCAAGAATGGTGGCACTACGTTGAAGTAGTATAGAAATATGTGATGAAACCCGTACGATATACGGCAAGGGACTGTACATATACATGGAAAGGATGATATGGGTTGGGGTACTAGTTCAGTTGGTGCAGAGAATTTAGGAAATCAAAGAAAATAGTGGAATGGTGAAGCTTAGAAATCTTGCGATGTTATACTTAATAGAAACCTTGCAATGTGATACTTGGTAGGAACCTTGTGATGATACTCTTGATAGGAAGCATGGAATGTTATACTTGATTCATCGTGCCTATAGCTTACCTTGTCATCATGAATATGTTTACTTTCAGTTTATTTATGCCATATTATCTTCACCTGTTTTTATGATGAAAGCCACTAGAACTTACTCAGTCTTTATGACTGACCCAGTTTGTTTCGCCTCTTTTTCTTTCGTCCCCTCCCCCCTAGGTTCGCCGGGTGGGAATACAGCTTAGTTCGAATCTTACCAAGCTCCAAGGCTCTTTCATGTACTGCTTGGATTTCTCTTGGCTATGACTTACTTTGCTTTATTGGGGAATACTACAATTTATTTTCATGCTTCTTTGTTTTTGAGCAAGACAGATAGCTATGTAATTGGGTATTGGAAGTTGATGGGCTTTTATCGTAAACAATTATATTTAATAATTGATTTGAAGTACTTCCACTTTACTTTCCATTGTTTTTATATATGTCTGTCTTATAATATTTCTGTTCCAGTACCCATAATGCTCCGCTGAAGTTAAGGCATTCCCTTTGTGAGTGACCTTAACGGATGTGGGGTGTTACAGAATTTAGGGAAGAAGAATCACAAGTCCTAGCTTAGGATTCAGCAGATTAGGGACACCATTGATTTATTTTTTTAGAGAAGAAGAGAGCAATGGAGGCTAGAGAATTGTGTAAGAGATTTAGGTTTAGGTTAGGGATGTATTTATAGAAGTCTAGGATCGATTAGAGCTCTTAGATTAACCCAGAAACCATCAGGACCACTCAGATGTCATATTAGCCCTTCGGGCGAATCGGGCCACGAGTTGACAGCAAACACCCTGGATTGACCCCTATTCGACCCAGTGGAGCTCGGGTCGACTCCAAAAATGGTGCGGTTCGGCTATTCCCCCTCCCGATTCGCTGTTTTGAACTTTTTTGAATATTTATTTATTTAATTTTTATATATATCTATATATATATTTCTCTCATATGCATACAAACTTCAAGGCTTAATAACTTCTTCATAATTAACCATTTTCACACTAAACCACTTTTTGAACTATGTTCACACTAAGTCACTTTTTAGTCATTCCCCTAAAACAAAAATATGGTGCTGGCGTGGATCGAACTCCGTACCTCTTGTATGCAAGTCGCATGTTCTAATCAAATGAGCTACTAAGTCTTTTACTTACAAACCTTAGAACAATGGTACACATCATTATTTTCTCCTTCCTCTTTTCCAAATAAATTATTCTTTAATTTGTTATTTTAATATTCTCAGAAAATAAGGGGTGTTACATTCTCCCCTCCTTAAAGGATTTCGTCCCTAAAATCTCCAAGTTAAGGAGAATGTATATCCTACAATCCAATCATCCATCTACTCAATCATCAAACAAAGGCATTCATTGTCCTTAAAAGATTTCTAATGCCATATGAACGTATGCAAAAAGTGTGTGTATATGTTCCTTATCCCATGCAAAATCAGGCGGTCTACTGATTCAGTTGACCTCCTTAATGCGAATTATGATAGTGTCATGCGTCCATTATGTATGCAAAAGAACCCTATTGATACATATCATTTCTATATGAGTGCGCAACCAAACATTCAAATGCAACATTCATGTGAGGAGTCAATCATTCTGCATCCACAAAAATTGAAAAATGCACACACATCCATATGCAGTATGAGAGTGTTTTTGAGCCGATCTAGAGCCTAGTGCGTGTATATGCATCCACGAGCATCCACTAGCAACCACTTGCATCCACTTGCAACCATCAATCATAACATGTCTCAAACACATGTTTACATCCATTAGATTCTACCTAAAAATCGATGACTCGATCGATAGGATACAGCCGAGTGGTTGAAGCAAGTACAATTAAAATCAAAGCTCTGTTCCCATTAGACATCGGTTAAGAGAATAATTCCCTAAGTATCAACCCCGAAGACCGAAATCAACAACAGATTGACACTCAGTGAATTACTCCCGTTAAACAGCATCAAAATTGGAAATCTACTTCACGCCTCGAGTATAAACCCCTATCCTTTTCAGAAATATTCAGATACTTACAGACTACTAGTACGGATCAGATTATCAAATGATTCTTAGGAAACTAAGCATGATAAAACCCCACCATATCCCACAAAACCCAATGTATGCGTCATAGTCAACTTAACGCCCAACAATGATTCCCTCAAACCCCAACCTATCACAAATAGAAGAGTCGTAACCCTTATGCGGTTTTGAGACTATAGTGGGATCAGAAACAAGACTAGTATTAAAGTGCAGAGTCTCAATTACAGAAAAATGCCAGAATCAAAAAGAGTTGTAACTCAAAAATCAGATAAGAAAATTAAGCCTCCTAATTATTTTTTTCTATTTCTATCCTATCCATCAGCCCCGAGAGCATTCGCCTGCCCTCCAGAAGTAGGTCCTATCTTCTGCCCTTGCCCTCGTTTCTTCGGGCAGTCCCTGGTGAAGTGTCCCATCTCACCACAGTTGAAGCAAGCGCTGTAACAACCCGAATTTTTAGCAACGTGTTAAGACAAGAATCAAGGCATAATTAAATTATAAAATCTGAATCAGGATAAACGGCTTGCGCCATTGCATTCGTCTCGGAAAAATACGCGAAATAGAGTCCGAAATTTCATAAATTGGAGTCCGTATGAAGAAGATATGGACGAACGAAGTTAGGCAGAAAAACCGAAAACAAGCCAGAATGCACTGGCGCACTTGTGAAGTGCGCCAGCACAAAAATACACTGGCGCACTTGGGAAGTGCGCCCGTGTCGAGCCAGAAACCTGCACAGCCTTCTGGCTTGACCCTGGCTGGCCTGGTGCACCTGTTTTGGCCCTTGGTCTTGTTTTGGAGGCTTGTGACGATTTTTGAGGGCTGGGGTCTATCCTAGAGTTAATCCTATGGCCTAAAACACTTGCCTAATCTATAAATAAGACCCTAACCTACCCTAAATCATCATTAATCTATCCTACAACTAAACTATGGCAAAATCAATCCTCTCATGGCCTCCACTCTCTTCATAAATTCCTAAATCAAATTTCTAAGAGATTTCCATGCATACAAGTGTATTTAGGCTTGTATGATCCTCTTTAGCTTGCATTAAAGTCTTGTTTCTCTATTGGCATCATAAAGGAGGAGTCTTGATCAAGTTTGCTTGCATTTTGGGGTTTTAATTTGTTGCATAAGGGGTTTCTTACATTTGCTATACTCATTTGAGTCCACATAAGCATTGTAAGCCCTTCTCTACTCTTAGATATTAACTATGAAGTTAAATGTTCATGTTGAAAGTTTGGGTTTGATTAATTGGAATGATGCATGCTATCATGTTATGCAAGTTTATGAAGTCATTATCTTGATCTTATGAGCTAAAAGCCACAACCTTTATGTTGAAATGTTGCATTATGCAACATGAGAATCTTCATAATCATTATGTCAACTTGCATATGAAGTCATAATCCTTATATGATGATATATGCGAGTTTCTAGCCATCATTCCATGTCTTTTGTCACCATGATTCGCTTATGTACCAAGTTTGGGTTGATGCATGTTTTTGAGGCTTAAGAATGTAACATGCAAGCTAATGAACACATTTGTGCCTCATTTGCCACCATGATTAACTTGTGGCTTAATACCCATTTTTTTCATTCCTTTGCCAAGTCTCTTCTTTTAATCCATCACGTTGTTGCGAACGTATATGCTAGTTTAAAAAGCGTTGGGGTCACGTTATGGGGAAACCTAATGACATGAATATGACTTGGGTAAATGGGTATAAACATGACAACATGTAACGTTAAATATGACATGTGTTTATACTTGAAAACATGACTTGAAATATAACATGGAAGATGACATGTAAGTATGCATAAAAACATAAGCTTGGGAATTTACCTATTAAGTTAGGTCTACCCTTTGGGAATTTACCTATTAAGTTAGGTCTACCCAAATGCTTGAAAAACTTGTAACATGTTTTGGAAACATGATGAACATGACACTTAGATAATACAAGTGTGGCCAACTCGAGGTTGGGTTGAGTTTGCAACATAAAACTACCCGGAACCGACCGGCCTAACTAGTAGTTGCAAACAATAGGACCCAATGTGAGAAGTTGGTCATGTTGTGCTTGAACCCGAGGTTAGACCAAGTTGTGGTGTAAAGCTACCCGGAACCGACCGGCTTAACTAGTAACCATAACAAAGTCTAATGTGAGAGGTTGGGGTGCATTAAGTAATTAATGCCACATGATAGGGTTAAGTTAATTTGATTAATGACTCTTAACCAAATATGACATGGGTAAATGGGTTAAGTAAATTGGTTAGGCTAATGATACTTAACAAAACATGACAAGGTTGGGTAGGTTAAGTGATTTGATTTGCCTAATGACGCTTAACCATTTTTATACGACTAGTGGACGGGGATTAAGTTAACCAACACTTAATCAATCCAACATGATAATTTGGCAAGGTTAAGTAAGTTTTCTTAATGACACTTAACCATACAAGATGATTAGGGGATGGGGTTAAGTAATTTACACTTAACTAATCTAAACACGGTAATTCGATGGGGTTAAGTTAAACACTTAACCAATTTAAACTCGGTAATTCAATGAGGTTAAGTAACCAATACTTAACCAACTTAACGTGATAATTTAATGGGGTTAAGCAACTTATACTTAACCAATTATACATGATGATTTGATGGGGTTAAGTAACTTACACTTAACCAATCTAATACGCAGACCTGATAAGGTTAAGTCACAAGACCTTTTTAGAATATACTTAACCATTATAGTACGATTAGAGGATGGGGTTAAGCCAACCTATACTTAACCAATCCGACTCGATAATTTGATGGGATTAAGATAATCTATGCTTAATCGATCTAGCAAGATAATCCGATAGGATTAAGGTAAGCTAGTACTTGACGAATTTGACTTGATAAGGTTAAGTCATGAGCCTCTGGGTACACTTAACCAACTTGTGGGACTAAGTCTTGAACTTAAATACTTAGCCAATCTTTAACGTGATTCGTGGGCGGGTTAAGTCATGGACTTGAATGATAACACTTAACCCAATAGACAAACCCTAGCTAGAAGAACTAGGTAGAAAACCGTGGTTAATCAAGGATAACGGGAAAGGAAGCTAAGTGGTAAACCTTAGTTAAGGGTAACTAAGTAATAATTCTTAGCTAAGGACATAGGACTAATTCTCAAAACGATGAGTAACCTGATACGGTAGGTCATCGCTTAGTATACGAGGGGGAGCAAGTTATCTGACTTGGATAAAAGCTCCAGCGCACTGGGTGCCGAAGTGGAAGCTTCGGGGGACGTGAGGATATTCTTGGGATCCCTCTGTGGGCTGCCAGGTAATTATACTAGGCCCATGAGATGTTAAGGTCTGCGTTAGAAGGACCAAGAGTATGCCTTGGTTGCTATGCGAGCAACCTAAAGACTGGGATGGATTAGCGTGGAGTCGACGATTCTTGTTTTTGCCCTGGATAGCACATCGCCGACTACCTACCATCTTTAGTCAATCGTGTACGTGCGGAAAGGCAGGGAACCCCCAACAGACCATGTGCTTGCTATCGAGTCATGGGTGAGGTTGGCCCGTAGGAAAGTGGGCTATAGTGGGGCCGTGGAGTGCTTCTTATACATGATTTTTCTTGGATTGCCTTTCAGTAGTTGAGGGAGGGGTCACGTGGGACCATAGCCACGGGTACAAAAACAGACCTTGATATCTGCATCGGCAGACGATTTAAAGCTCCCGACCGAGTTCCGTATTTCTTGATTTGCCCTGGCACGGAACTCGGATGGCACATTGGGGAACATGTGCATCTAGACATGGAAAACGATTCACGATACATACGTGGGATCAAGAGCGCGGTTGACGGGTGGCGTAATCCCTAGTGGTCCTAGGTGGCCAAAACCCAAACCGAGACATGGAAACGTTCATTAGGTAGCATAATCCCTAGCGGTCCTAGGTGGCATAAATCCTAAGTGGATGCGCGATAGTTCATGGTAAGGAAACACAACTAGATCAAGGGTTGCAGTCCAAAACAACTTCAAGGATAAACCGTTTACATGGGAAAGCCCGTACAGCCTACGGCAAAGGACTGAACTTGTACATGGAAAGAAACATATGAGTTGAGTAACCTATATATGTGGCATATTAGGTTGACATGGACCATTACACGACTTTTGAGTAAGGGTCATTCACGGATAACACGTAATACAGTTGGGGTACTAGTACGGTAGGTGCAGAGCGGATATAAAGGATAGATGCCATGGGACGTTATACGCGATAGATATCTTGGGATATTACACTTGATAGAAACCTGACAATGTGATACCTTGTTTTATCTTGACACCGTAGTTTATCACGACACCCTAGTTTATCTGAGTTCAATAGTTCATCCTGTTATTTTGATTTAGCTTATCTATCTTGTTATCATGCTTATGTTCATCTCATTTTCTCATGTCAGTTAACTTCACTAGTTTTTATACTAATAGTAGATAGGGCTTACTCAGTCTTTTTGACTGACCCGTTTTGTTTCGCCTCTTTTCTTCCGTTTCCCCCCAGGTTACAGGGAGGAAATACTGTTGTTTAGTTCGGACTTCTTCTGCTTGAAGGTCATCATGGATGGCTTGGATTTTTCTTGGCTATGGCTACTTTACTGCTTTTTCTTGGGGAATAATTTATGAAAAAGTCTTTATGCTTCTTTATTATTGCAAGACAGGTTTTGATGTACTCTGATGTAAAAGGCTTTAGACCTTATTTATTCATGTTATGAAAGTTTGATTTTACTTCCGCTATTTTATATATGTTCTGTCTTGTAATATTTCTGTGCATATTTACCAATAATATTCCTCCAAACCTAGTGCATTCCCTTTGTGAGTGACCCTAGCGGAGGTGGGGTGTTACATTTGGTATCAGAGCCAGGTTGGTTACCAGATTAGGCAAAAGTTTTAAAGACCTTCTGAAAACTATTTGAAAATCGTTTATAAAGAAGCATTTTTCAAGAAAGTTTTCTTTTAAAAAGAAAAGGCTATTCCCCAAAGGCCATTAGCATTATCCTTGTTTCCTTAATTAAATCTCTTTTCCTTTCTTTCCTCCATCTGTAGTCACAGTGGTTTTAACTGCGACTAGTCTTTTCTATCTACGAAAGTGCTTTCCATGCGATGGAGGTGGTTCTCGAGAGACCAGTGGCCGCGTTATAAGAAAGGATAGTGAGAAAGAGGATAAAGGATACGAGCTTAAGGATGAGCAACTGGTTGGTATGGCTTAGTCCTCAAAGTAGGGAGAAAGATGAACAATGAAACCCATGACGAAAGAGTACCTTTGGCATGGTAAAACGGGGTGGATAGTTAAGTATTATGGGACAAGGACAAGATCATCGGGAGGGTAATAGTATGCTCTTATTTCTAGGGTACCTCGGAAGGAGGGTAACGATCTTGTTAAAGGTTTAGCTTTTCCTTTCTACCATCCCGTTAGGACTTCGTTGTTCGTATCATTTAAGTCTGCTTCGATAGTTGAGTCTCTGCACCTTAAGTAATAGCGTAATAGAGAACCCCATTTTTGTCTCAAGTCCTGTGGAGAATCGGTCCATTTATTCATGACTTGTTTTGGATTTGAGAATGACATGCCTCGGTTATGGATGGATTCTAGGGATGAAGTGGTTATCCAGTAAGGGGTGCCACTCTCGGTTTTGATAGGAGGGTAGTTAGACTCTTGACTAGTCTTGGTAATACCCTCGAAGTCTCGTGAAACCTTTTGGGTTTGGTCATGATTAGTTACCTAGAATCCCTTGATACCTTTATTGGAAATTTGAAGCCCGATCGAGTGGTGTTCGCCGATAAGACGGATGGTTTATTTCACTTATGCATGGGTTATGGAAATCACCCTAGTAAGTGCACTTGATAACCCGGTTGGCATCTGTTTACTTCCAAGAGAAATTTCTACTACGTGGAATACCTTATGGTACGAAGTCCGAGATTCACTAGTGAATTTTGGAAAGCTTTCATGAGATCATGAGTACGCAGTCATGTTTGCGCTAAGTGTGCGAGTGGAACGAGAGGCGACGAAGAAATGAGTTCCAGCTCATGTTATGGAAACAGGAAATAAGAAGCTACGAAATCGCGAAGTTAAAGGACGGTCAAGGCACAATGGAATTGAGCTCAAGGAAGTACGACTTTGATGGTCAAAGACTAGATACGCGCATGATATCTCTTTTTGGGAGTATATCCTTGATCCCTGTTTTCTGTAGAGCTTACTTGTAGGCTATCTTTTGTGGACACCCTCTCGGTCGTATTTTCTGTTACAAACCCCGTAAGGAGTTTGTCTCGTTTATCTTCTAGACCCTGTTTCAGGGAATCCTAGGTAGAACCCTATGGATGTAAACATGTATTTGAAACATGTTATGATTGATATGGTTGCAAGTGGTTGCTCGTGGATGCGCGAATACACATTAGATTCTAGCTCGACTCGGTCACATTTCATATTGCATATGCACGAGTATTTAGACTTGTTTATGGATGAAATCGAATGTATTATCATGCGGTTGTTGCATATGAATGAATGATTGTGCACGCATATAGTATCTATATGACTAGGACTATTTGCATACATGTTGGATTCATGGCACTATACATATTTTGCATTAGATCACTCAGGTCTGATCATTTACATTAGATAAGTGCATATACACACACGTTTTGCATATATTCATACAGCATTAGAAATCATCTAAGGACAATGGTTGCTTGTGGATGATGTTTTGAGTAGATGGATGATGGATGGTAGGATATGTTCCTCCTAACTTGGAGATTTCAGGGACGAAATCCTTTAAGTTGGGGAGGATGTAACAACCCGAATTTTTAGCAACGTGTTAAGACAAGAATCAAGGCATAATTAAATTATAAAATCTGAATCAGGATAAACGGCTTGCGCCATTGCGTTCGTCTCGAAAAAATACGCGAAATAGAGTCCGAAATTTCGTAAATCGGAGTCCGTATGAAGAAGATATGGACGAACGAAGTTAGGCAGAAAAACCGAAAACAAGCCAGAATGCACTGGCGTACTTGTGAAGTGCGCCAGCACAAAAATACACTGGCGCACTTGGGAAGTGCGCCCGTGTCGAGCCAAAAACCTGCACAGCCTTCTGGCTTGACCCTGGCTGGCCTGGTGCACCTGTTTTGGCCCTTGGTCTTGTTTTGGAGGCTTGTGACGATTTTTGAGGGCTGGGGTCTATCCTAGAGTTAATCCTATGGCCTAAAACACTTGCCTAATCTATAAATAAGACCCTAACCTACCCTAAATCATCATTAATCTATCCTACAACTAAACTATGGCAAAATCAATCCTCTCATGGCCTCCACTCTCTTCATAAATTCCTAAATCAAATTTCTAAGAGATTTCCATGCATACAAGTGTATTTAGGCTTGTATGATCCTCTTTAGCTTGCATTAAAGTCTTGTTTCTCTATTGGCATCATAAAGGAGGAGTCTTGATCAAGTTTGCTTGCATTTTGGGGTTTTAATTTGTTGCATAAGGGGTTTCTTACATTTGCTATACTCATTTGAGTCCACATAAGCATTGTAAGCCCTTCTCTACTCTTAGATATTAACTATGAAGTTAAATGTTCATGTTGAAAGTTTGGGTTTGATTAATTGGAATGATGCATGCTATCATGTTATGCAAGTTTATGAAGTCATTATCTTGATCTTATGAGCTAAAAGCCACAACCTTTATGTTGAAATGTTGCATTATGCAACATGAGAATCTTCATAATCATTATGTCAACTTGCATATGAAGTCATAATCCTTATATGATGATATATGCGAGTTTCTAGCCATCATTCCATGTCTTTTGTCACCATGATTCGCTTATGTACCAAGTTTGGGTTGATGCATGTTTTTGAGGCTTAAGAATGTAACATGCAAGCTAATGAACACATTTGTGCCTCATTTGCCACCATGATTAACTTGTGGCTTAATACCCATTTTTGTCATTCCTTTGCCAAGTCTCTTCTTTTAATCCATCACGTTGTTGCGAACGTAAATGCTAGTTTAAAAAGCGTTGGGGTCACATTATGGGGAAACCTAATGGGATGAATATGACTTGGGTAAATGGGTATAAACATGACAACATGTAACGTTAAATATGACATGTGTTTATACTTGAAAACATGACTTGAAATATAACATGGAAGATGACATGTAAGTATGCATAAAAACATAAGCTTGGGAATTTACCTATTAAGTTAGGTCCACCCTTTGGGAATTTACCTATTAAGTTAGGTCTACCCAAATGCTTGAAAAACTTGTAACATGTTTTGGAAACATGATGAACATGACACTTAGATAATATAAGTGTGGCCAACTCGAGGTTGGGTTGAGTTTGCAACGTAAAACTACCCGGAACCGACCGGCCTAACTAGTAGTTGCAAACAATAGGACCCAATGTGAGAAGTTGGTCATGTTTTGCTTGAACCCGAGGTTAGACCAAGTTGTGGTGTAAAGCTACCCGGAACCGACCGGCTTAACTAGTAACCACAACAAAGTCTAATCTGAGAGGTTGGGGTGCATTAAGTAATTAATGCCACATGATAGGGTTAAGTTAATTTGATTAATGACTCTTAACCAAATATGACATGGGTAAATGGGTTAAGTAAATTGGTTAGGCTAATGATACTTAACAAAACATGACAAGGTTGGGTAGGTTAAGTGATTTGATTTGCCTAATGACGCTTAACCATTTTTATACGACTAGTGGACGGGGATTAAGTTAACCAACACTTAATCAATCCAACATGATAATTTGGCAAGGTTAAGTAAGTTTTCTTAATGACACTTAACCATACAAGATGATTAGGGGATGGGGTTAAGTAATTTACACTTAACTAATCTAAACACGGTAATTCGATGGGGTTAAGTTAAACACTTAACCAATTTAAACTCGGTAATTCAATGAGGTTAAGTAACCAATACTTAACCAACTTAACGTGATAATTTAATGGGGTTAAGCAACTTATACTTAACCAATTATACATGATGATTTGATGGGGTTAAGTAACTTACACTTAACCAATCTAATACGCGGACCTGATAAGGTTAAGTCACAAGACCTTTTTAGAATATACTTAACCATTATAGTACGATTAGAGGATGGGGTTAAGCCAACCTATACTTAACCAATCCGACTCGATAATTTGATGGGATTAAGATAATTTATGCTTAATCGATCTAGCAAGATAATCCGATAGGATTAAGGTAAGCTAGTACTTGACCAATTTGACTTGATAAGGTTAAGTCATGAGCCTCTGGGTACACTTAACCAACTTGTGGGACTAAGTCTTGAACTTAAATACTTAGCCAATCTTTGACGTGATTCGTGGGCGGGTTAAGTCATGGACTTGAATGATAACACTTAACCCAATAGACAAACCCTAGCTAGAAGAACTAGGTAGAAAACCGTGGTTAATCAAGGATAACGGGAAAGGAAGCTAAGTGGTAAACCTTAGTTAAGGGTAACTAAGTAATAATTCTTAGCTAAGGACATAGGACTAATTCTCAAAACGATGAGTAACCTGATACGGTAGGTCATCGCTTAGTATACGAGGGGGAGCAAGTTATCTGACTTGGATAAAAGCTCCAGCGCACTGGGTGCCGAAGTGGAAGCTTCGGGGGACGTGAGGATATTCTTGGGATCCCTCTGTGGGCTGCCAGGTAATTATACTAGGCCCATGAGAGGTTAAGGTCTGCTTTAGAAGGACCAAGAGTATGCCTTGGTTGCTATGCGAGCAACCTAAAGACTGGGATGGATTAGCGTGGAGTCGACGATTCTTGTTTTTGCCCTGGATAGCACATCGCCGACTACCTACCATCTTTAGTCAATCGTGTATGTGCGGAAAGGCAGGGAACCCCCAACAGACCATGTGCTTGCTATCGAGTCATGGGTGAGGTTGGCCCGTAGGAAAGTGGGCTATAGTGGGGCCGTGGAGTGCTTCTTATACATGATTTTTCTTGGATTGCCTTTCAGTAGTTGAGGGAGGGGTCACGTGGGACCATAGCCACGGGTACAAAAACAGACCTTGATATCTGCATCGGCAGACGATTTAAAGCTCCCGACCGGGTTCCGTATTTCTTGATTTGCCCTGGCACGGAACTCGGATGGCACATTGGGGAACATGTGCATCTAGACATGGAAAACGATTCACGATACATACGTGGGATCAAGGGCGCGGTTGACGGGTGGCGTAATCCCTAGTGGTCCTAGGTGGCCAAAACCCAAACCGAGACACGGAAACGTTCATTAGGTAGCATAATCTCTAGCGGTCCTAGGTGGCATAAATCCTAAGTGGACGCGCGATAGTTCATGGTAAGGAAACACAACTAGATCAAGGGTTGCAGTCCAAAACAACTTCAAGGATAAACCGTTTACATGGGAAAGCCCATACAGCCTACGGCAAAGGACTGAACTTATACATGGAAAGAAAAATATGAGTTGAGTAACCTATATATGCGGCATATTCGGTTGACATGGACCATTACACGACTTTTGAGTAAGGGTCATTCACGGATAACACGTAATACAGTTGGGGTACTAGTACGGTAGGTGCAGAGCGGATATACAGGATAGATGCCATGGGACGTTATACGCGATAGATATCTTGGGATATTATACTTGATAGAAACCTGACAATGTGATACCTTGTTTTATCTTGACACCGTAGTTTATCACGACACCCTAGTTTATCTGAGTTCAGTAGTTCATCCTGTTATTTTTATTTAGCTTATCTATCTTGTTATCATGCTTATGTTCATCTCAGTTTCTCATGTCAGTTAACTTCACTAGTTTTTATACTAATAGTAGATAGGGCTTACTCAGTCTTTTTGACTGACCCGTTTTGTTTCGCCTCTTTTCTTCCGTTTCCCCCCCCCCCCCAGGTTATAGGGAGGAAATACTTTTGTTTAGTTCGGACTTCTTCTGGTTGAAGGTCATCATGGATGGCTTGGATTTTTCTTGGCTATGGCTACTTTACTGCTTTTTCTTGGGGAATAATTTATGAAAAAGTCTTTATGCTTCTTTATTATTGCAAGACAGGTTTTGATGTACTCTGATGTAAAAGGCTTTAGACCTTATTTATTCATGTTATGAAAGTTTGATTTTACTTCCGCTATTTTATATATGTTATGTCTTGTAATATTTCTGTGCATATTTACCAATAATACTCCTCCAAACCTAGTGCATTCCCTTTGTGAGTGACCCTAGCGGAGGTGGGGTGTTACAAGCGCCCTTCTTTGGATCCATTTGTGACCTTCCAGAAAAATGAAGCTTCATCCTTCATTAACCAAGCAGTTGGTTGAACCCTCCTCCCATCGTCTATCTCAAAGGTACCAACAAGTCCTCCACTCCGTTGAGCCAACTTCTAGCCTCGACAACGTCTCAGTCCTATAAAGCGGTTTTCCGCCCATCGTACGGAAGTCCTTACATATCTTAGAAAAAGCATCTATACGCGGAGGAAGAGATTCAAAAGGGAAAGAGGAAGGAACTCGAAACAAAGAATCGAAAGAAAGATATATGGCTTTCGGGGATTTTTTTTAAAAATATGTTTTACTTTTGAAAATACTTCCTTTTTAAAACCTTTTGAAAATATTTTTAAAAAACTTTTTATCAAATCTGGTAACCTTTAGCTCTGATACCAAGTGTAACACCCCACGTCCGTTAATGTCACTCACAAAGGGAATGCATTAAGTTTCAAGGAGCGTTTAAGTAAACAGAATAGAATATTACAAGACAGATACATAAAATAGTACTTGAAAAACTTTATAACTTTATTGTAGTGGTATACAGAAATAAGTTTGGTTACATCTTTCAAAATCACAGTACCAAAACTCAAGTACATAAATATCAGCCTTGTTCAAAAGCCATCAGAGCACAAAACTTTAAAATCATAATCCCTACAGAAGATGCCATAAAAAGGCAAGCCATACTTTAAGCACTTCAAGAACTTCAAGAAGAAGAAATCTGGATAAGGCTAGAGTATTCCCTCCTTGAAAACCTGGGGAGGAAACGGAAGAAAAGAGGCGAAACAACAAGGGTCAGACAAAAAATCTGGCAAGTCCAGTGACTTTCAGCTATGAACAGATAATAATGTCATGGCATGCAAATAAAACTGGATGAAAGATAACAGTAACAGGAGTAGCAGATATACCTAGCTTCAACAGAAGAAATAGAATGATATAAGTAATTACTTTTCACTTCTCTGCACTAATACTAGTATAACAGGATTAGGTGTTACCCTAATGTCTAAACAGAAACAAGAACAGAAACAGAATAATCTCTACAGAAACAGAATGCTAGTAATGGGCCTTTATCACCCCAACAGAGACAGAAGGTGCAGAAAATAGAATATTAATAATGGGCCTTTACCACCCCAACTAATGGGCCGTTACCACCCCAACAGACGGTACGACAAAGAAACAGACAGGTGTTACCACCCCAACAGAAAAAGACCATACCTCAACAGAAACAGACAAAACTAGGTGTACCCTAAATTCTACCCCAAGCGATCGGCTCCCTAATACATAAATACCATGTGTCGGTCCCACAGAAGGGTGTATCATTCCATAAAGTAGCAACCTATAGACACAGACCTATTTACAGATGTCACGGTGTCTTACATCCTCAGAGTAGACCAGATCCATGCACGCACATGACCCGGTTGGAATGCGCCATCAATACTCCTCGCCATTACCAGAATGAACCGCTTATAATTAGCTCAGTAAGCGTGCCAGGACCCTACCTACTGTTGGGTCATAGTTTTGATACCAGAAAGGGTTACTGGCTAATATGGGTCCTACACAACAGATGACACAAGTAATTACCCATCCTAACCTTATGTCCCCAGACTAACAGATTACAGATGAACTTGCTTACATATTTCAGATGTACAAAGTTCAGATTAACTAGTTCTCAGATCAGACATACAGGTCAACAAGTTTTCAGACTAGTGAATTAGATGTACGGATTAACAGTCTTATAGATTGTTTCACCTAACTTTGTATTGGGGCTATAGATTCAAGAAACAGGTTATTTTAGATTCATCAGTCCAGTTGATTTAACCCTATCCACCCAACACGTTTTAGGCATCATATTTATCTTCAGTTTGCATTAATTAATTATTAATGCACAGACCTCTCACATTAGGTCGGTAGCTTGTGGTCGCCGGATGTGCCTGGAAGTTCCAGGCAGACTTCCACCACAAGCCAGACCTAACCTCGTGTCTAGGCATCTTTTAGTTATGCCTACGACCTCACATTAGACTGACAGTTTGCGGCTACGGGTTAGGCCGGTTGGTTCCGGACAGGTTTCCACCACAAACTGAGTCTAACCTCGTGTCTCAGCATTCTTATTATAGCTAAAATATTCATTCACAGATTATGCCAATAACAGACTAATTATGCCAATATCAGACGAATTATACCAATTCAACAAATTAACTTCTTTACAAGTTATAGCAGATTATTCAAACATGTTTTGCTCAATTTTAGATCGAGCCTACAGATGCATACTCAAATTACAATATTCAGTTTCAACAGATTTAGCAGATTAGGCAATTAAAACATCTCTCTAAAGTTCCATTAACATATCTTGCTTAACTATAAATTAAGCCTATAAATCTACATGCCCAAATTATGGTCATAATTTACAACATACATATGCCCCCATATTTTAGTTAAATTTGCATAGTGCAGAATATTCCCCCAAAAACCCCAAAATCATGGTGCACAATATAAACTATGCCAAATTATAGCCTTTTACTACCGCATATGTCAAATATCCAAAAATCCAAATTAGGCGTATTCACATTAATAGTTATCCCTATTTTAATATAGGTTTTTCAGGCCTAAATCACAAATCCTTTTTCTTCCAAGTCATAAATTGTCATATAAAATATGCCCCAAATCTAGATCTTAAATTCAACATGTATTATGTCCTCAAAATCAGATCTTGAATTATAACATGCATTAGGTCCCCAAATTACAAGTCATATGTTATCATATAATAATTTTACTTCTTCTAAATCATGAACCGTCATATATATATAGTATGCCCAGATCTAGATCTTAAATTACAACATGTGTTGTGTTCTCAAATCAGTCACAAATCAGTTATGTCCAATTATGCATCTTTCAATATTTTCCCCAAATTTAGTGTTTGTGCGTTCATCTCTTATGAGATTTGGCTCAGGCTCGTGGTAGCCTGGCTATAAAAACAGAAATGAAGAAAAGAGGGAAAAGATACAGAACAGTTACAATAAATAAGATAGATTCACAGGAAAACAGATCAGATAAACAAAAATAGGAATCATCTCAGATTCATTATCATGCTAGGATCATAATTAAATTTCATATCGAAAAATAACTGTACTTGCCGTGGTTGGATTCTAAGAGAAAAAGGTGTTGTGGTTGTTCTCTTTTAATCCTAATTAGAATTGGAGGAAGAAGAAGCACAAGTCCTGGCTTAGGTTTCAACAGAGTTGAGACGCCATTGATTTATTTATTTTAGAGAAGAAGAGAGCAATGGAAGCTAGAGAATTGTGTAAGAGATTTAGATTTAGGTTAGGGATGTATTTATAGATGTCTAGGATCGATTAGAGCTCTTATATTAACCCAAAAACCATCAGGACCACTCAGATGCCATATCAGCCCTTTGGGCGAATCGGGCCATGGGTTGACAGCCAAACACCCTGGATTGACTCCTAGTCGACCCAGCGGAGCTTGGGTCGACTCCAAAAATGGTGCGGTTCGGCTATTCCCCCTCCCGATTCGCTGTTTTGAACTTTTTTGAATATTTATTTATTTAATATATATATATATATATACATATTTCTCTCATATGCATACAAACTTCAAGGCTTAATAACTTCTTCATGATTAACCATTTTCACACTAAACCACTTTTTGAACTGCGTTCACACTAAGCCACTTTTTAGCCATTCCCCTAAAACAAAAATATGGCTCTGGCGGGGATCGAACTCTGTACCTCTTGTATGCAAGTCACATGTTCTAACCAAATGAGCTACTAAGTCTTTTGCTTACAAACCTTATAACAATGCTAAACATCATTCTTTTCTCATTCCTCTTTTTCAAATAAATTATTCTTTAATTTGTTATTTTAATATTCTCAGAAAATACGGGGTGTTACATATTTTATAAATAGTTTATAAATTCATTTTAAAAACGATTCCAATTTCCATTTTAATTTTTAATCAAATTTGAATATTCCATATACAGTTAAAAATTATATATTTTTAACCATCCAATAATTATTTCATTACATTACCATTTTTATTTATCACATATACATGTTAAAAATTATATTTTTAAAGAACAAATATTTATTTCAACACATGACCATTTTATTCATCGCATATATATGATAAAAATTATATTTTTATCGAACTAATAATTATTTCAATGCATGACTATTTTTTACTGTTTAAATTATAGTGGGTATTTATAATTTAATTTCAACCCCCACATTAATGTTAACATTATTTTAAATATGTTAATCATCACAATCACAGTACACAAATCACCAAATCATCCATATAAATAAATACTTAAATACCCAATGCCATTTACGGCGCTACAAGTGGCCATCCGCGAAGTATGAAATGCGAGTGTCGCTAATATACATACATCACTTCTATTTCAAATGATTTATGCAAATTCGTGTGTTGAACTTCAAAAATAAATAATAATTTGATAATTAAAACGGATAAAAATCATTACTGGTAGTATATATATATTTATAGTCATGAAATAAATAACTGTACACATAATTTAGTGAGAGAATTCTCACATTGATTTCCTCTCCATCGTTCTTTTAATTGGAGATTTTATTACTATTCGGATTTCTAATTCTAATTTGCTCCGTTGTGGTTCTAGTCAGTTCCATGTTGTAGCTCTTTTCTCTATGATTCCAACGAACCTGAAATTGCGCGATTCCGGTTCCATATGAAAAAGATACAACGATTTAAACATTTATAAAACAATAACTTATAAAGTAATTAAATTAATTAAATTAGATTTCCCTTAAACCTTTAATCAATCATTCTTCCATCAGCTGTAACCCGCAATTCATCATCGACCTTGACATTCAAGCTCGCGCCGCCTCGTCACACAGTCGGACCGCCATCGACCAATGCCACCTTGAAGAGCTTCAAGGCGCCTCCCTATTGCCGGAGTTCAGGCGAACTCGGTGCCCTTGGTTGCTTGGAATTCTTCTCTAAAGCCACCGTCTTTAGGCATGGAAATCGAGAGACTTGCAACCCAAAATTTGATTATATACGTTCACTTGATCGATCTCACGTTGCTATATAGTTTTGGTGTTGAAATGCTCTTGAATGGATGTGTGGATTTGGAGATTTGAGGGGATCCATTCTAGAAGAAATCGGCCATCAAATTCGTTGCAGGAGGCGGCTGAAGGTTTTTGACCACGATGGGGAAATTGGTTAGGGTTTGACTTGGTTTTAAGGGCCATATATATTAATATTATTTAATTTGCTTTTAAATTCAAATTCATCACGAACTCAAAATCAAACCAAATGACTATCGCTCCTAACCAAATACCCCAATTCCGAACACAATGGGATATGTTTCGTAAGCTAATTCAGCTGTTTCGATCAGTTTTCATCAAAATAGAAATTTAATCAATATATATTGAATTTTAAACGTACATTTTAATTTACTGGGGCCATATACTGACTCCAAAAATTATAGAAAAATAAATCTAGCTATGTTTTGACAATACGGTCCTAACAAAACTAATTTCATCGAATTTGGGGGCTGTTTGAAAAATGGCCCTTTTTCCAGTCGATTAAATTCAAATTGAAAGTACAAAACACATTTAAATTCGCCGTGCTCACGTATTAATTCCAAAAATTATGAAATTTAAAACCTGATAATAATTTGACATTACAGATCCAACAAAAGTGGTTACGTCAAAAACGGAGGTTGTTTGCAAAATGGCTATTTTTAAGGGCTATATATAATATTAAAATATATATAAATCCATAGCGACTGAATTTTAAACTGGATATAACTTTCAATTTATAAAGTGAAATCTTAGTTTCTTACATTTGTTAGAAAGATATAGTTAAATAGATTCTAACGTTTCTTGCTTCATCCAATTCTGATTTATTTTGAATTATATACAATCAATTGAAATTAGAAATCGAATTTTCAAACTACCACGCCATTTCAAACTCTATTTATAATTAAAATAAATTTATACGTTCTAACTTCGATTTAAATAAATTTTTAGTCGTCGTTATATAAAATAAATCACTTTAAATCTTCAAAACCCATTAAAATCGCTGATATAAATTTTTTAAATTGGTTCAGAAATTCCGAGTTGTTACATAGAGAAGCCGGTATGTATACCTTCTCTTAGCCAAATACACATAATATTTTTATGGATGTCAATTAGTGGTGTTTAGCGGATCTAATGATGTGGCATTCAAAGCGGATGGAATTATGCTATTATGAAGGATAAACTTAACCTCTAGCCTCATCAACCGGGAAATGGCATAAAATCGGGTATGTCGCAAGGCTACGTGGGTCGCACCTATTAAAAGGTTATATCATTACCTGATCTAGAGAAATCAAATGCCTTCGGTTGCCCCATTATTTTTGTATGCTTTCGGCAGTTGGCTGGCCCCCAACCGTGGTGATGATATATTAGGTACTCTCAGATAAAGTGAGGGGTTGGTCATGTTTAGCCGGGTTGCAAGATGTTCTTATTGAACTCCAATGTATTCATCTCCAGAGGTACATGGTCAGAAGGTGGTCTCATACCTTGCCAGGAAATCCATTATCCAATAAGAGCCCGCGGTTTTGATTGTATACTATGTATGTAGAGCGTGAGATGCAAACTTTCTACTAGATTGCTATATACTTGTATTACATCACTATTATAATATCAGAATAATATTGATTTCAAAAATGATTTGGGTTATCGTAAGGTTAAAACTGTCCATATTTATGTATGGATTTGGTCTTACGATTATCCTTTCTTTCGAAAAGATTTTTGATTTTAAAATCAAGTTGGATGTTACCCATAAACTTAGTGTATTATCTCACTCTGGTTCACCAGACTAATTTGGTGTTTTTAATGCTTAGGTTAGACCTGGTTGTACAGGTTTAGGTTTATTGGATGCAGTAAAGAAATGTGCTGGAGAAGTCCAGACGTATGATATCTAGTATGTATTCTGTTGTGTGTTGTATATGAGGACAGGATATTATAATTGTCCAGATGTGTTGATGTGCTCTGATGATTGTAAGTATTTTTTTTAAAGCTCTCTGTAAAGATTTATTTCTATATTATATTTTGTTCCGCTGTGATGTAAGACTCTTATTCTGATGCGTTTCTTCTTCTTGTTTCCTCTATTCTAATATTTCTTTCTTATCTCATGATCTAACTTCTTTCTAATAATTATTTGCTTTTCGGTATAATTTGGGTTGGACATTAGTTGTGATTGTCAATCTCAAAGGGTTAAAAGAATTCAATGGTTTTGAGTAACGTATTGAATTGTGAATGGTTTTAATATAACCAGGATTTTCCAACATATGAATTGGAATGGATTTGAATGAAAATTATCTTCGTATATTTCGATATTGGATTCTATGATTATACGGATATCGTTGAGGAATTTGAAAGATATAGATATTGTTATTCCCAAAACGATATTTGTTGGTTTTAGAATTTGGTATTGAATATAAATCGATATGATTTTTATTTAGAGCCTTGTATTTAATATCAAATTGGATTTTGGGTTTATCGTGAATGGTGTCTTAAATAACACTGTTCTTAAACCTAGTTGAGAAAGGAATAAATATTTTAATTAAGATTAATGAGACTTTCCAATTAATAAATATAATTGGAATTGAATGGAAGTTGATTTTTGTGTTCAAGTGAATGATGTTTTAAATGACACTAGTTCTTAAACCCAAATTAACAGTGAAATTATGATTTGGAATTTTTAAATCTTTTAACTAAGATTTAATGAAATTTTCCAAAGAGAAGTTTTCCAATTTAAAAAATATAATTGCAATTGAGTGGAATTCGATATACTAATAATCGAAATGAGCTTCTGCGAATGAAGACCGTTACAATTTATGGAATTTAAAAGGCATTGTCGTTATTCCGTTTATAGTATTAGTATGATATGGAAATTTATATCGATTATATGTTGATTAGATTTTCGTGAAGATTCCATTTTGATGGAAGATGATTTTGGATTTATTGTGAACTGTGTTTCAAATGACATTGTTTCTTTAACTCAGTTAAAGAAAAGATTGATTTCCTAAAGTGGAATAATCATTACATAATGATTTTTTAGATTAATACTAAATGGAGTTTTAACAAATCTTCAATTAGATTGAAATGTGAATGAGGTAATTAAATTTATCGAATTCAAGAGATGTTCGAGAATAGAGTACCACCAATTTTGCTCCACGCGATAGTTAAATATTTAATTAGATTTGAACGTTAAATGGTAGGAAATTTTACCGATAACACATGGGTGTTAGATATAGGGTACTACCAGTTTTGCTCCATAGGATGAATAGGTTGGGATTGGGATAATAAAATGAATGATTACTTCGGTAAGGCTCAATAATCCCGACAAGTTTGATAAACCTTAATTTGGTTTAAGGTTGTTAAGATAACACCAAATCTTTTGAAATGGTTTCTAAGGTGAAGACTTAAATAAAAGGTTTTAATGAATTAAATCTTTGGTAAGATTTATAGGAATAATCTCCAATATTAGAATATTTGACTAAAAGAATATTCTGGATTGGATTGAGGCGTATGATGTGATCATATTTCAATTAATTATAAGACACACGAATTATTCAGAAAGATCGAGTTTAACCGATTCTGAATAATTGATAGGACGATTAAAAGTCGAAGATATGAAGACGGTGGTTGAAGACCGGAGATCTTCACATCGTTTGGATGATTACTGATGTCTTGATTGGGATGTACACCCAAGACGAGGTAATGAGTGGTGATCATCCAAACGTACTTGGAGATCGATCAGATATACAAGAGCCTCTCTCCTGTATTGGACATATGGAATAAGAAACAAGGTGCCTCCGATTTCGTTCAGATCCAGTACGGGCTTACAAATGGATTTTATGTTTGACATTGTATTCTTTTTTGATGTATTCGTTGACCTCTGTTAAATGTATATCTGTTTGGTGACGGAGAATTTATTCTCTTGCTTAACACCCTTCTTTGAGACGTACGAGCTTAAAGGTTATATATTGGTGGAAATCAATGGTATAGTATGAATTAACAATGTGGCATGCTAAGATGCAGTGATCAAAGCTTCATGTTGAAAAGCAGAGCTTTGTAGATGATGATCAAAGCATGGCTGGTATAGAGTAGCTTTGGATTTCAAGACGTTACTTCAACAAGCTTCACAACCTATGAATAATTGATGTTGGATAATAAACGACATGTTGGAATCGGACAGAAGGTACAGATGTTTCCTGGGGATCCAGGCGTAACCTTTATGTATCTAGGGTCCATGGAAGGGAACTGGGAGCCCGCTAAAAGTGACTCCATTGAGCATGAAGGATCCAAGGGAACTGGGAGCACCCCGATAAAGACGACTCCACTGTAGCATGATGGATCCAGATTCTCCATGAAAAAGGCGATGATTAGTGGTGGCAAAAAAGCCTCGGTCATTGATGGAACCTATAATGAACAGAATTTTAAGTGTATTTCTATTTGATTATTTAATTTAAAATTTGATTTCTATTTATATTGTTCGTTTAAAAACTCATGTTGTTTGGATTTTATAAAGAAAATATTCTGATTTTAATTTAAAGCTAAATTTATTTTGGATTTTATCGGTATAAATATAATTTAATAATACAAATTGATATTTGCAATTTCGATCTTACTTATTGAAAAAAATTAATCGAGTTCATTTATTTGAGTTTTAATTTATTCTTATGTTTTAGTTTATATAGTAAACTCATATTGTATAATTTGTTTTAAATATTAATAAAATTTATGTCCTTGATTTAGTTTCATAATATTTTATAATTTCTTGTGAAGGGAATTTGGATTTTGAAATACGTATAGTGAGATGTAGAAATTGTGCAAATTTCATTGGAAAATTTGAATGTTTGTCGATCGAGCATTTTTCAGTGCAAAGCTGCGCATAACGGTTCAAATTTTATCGATTTTAAAATCTCTCTGAAACCAGTTCGGTCAAACATGAAAATATTCTATTCGTTGTCATGAATCCAACGGCAAAATTCATTTCACGAAAGTCATACGTTTTGACCTCCGTTTAATTGTTTTCCTATCCAAATTTTACGTTTAAAGAGGTCTGTAATGCCTTTTTGAACGGAGCATCATGACACTGTAAATTTTATACCGTTGCGTCCATCTCATCGTACAGATTACCCCAATATTTTCATTTGTCAGTTTTGATGCTCGGTTCGCGACATAATTGCAAAAAGGCTTGCACGGTTTATTTTTGAAACAAAGCCATTTGAGTTCAACGTGCCCTATCTGGATCCTTTATATTTTTGTAGACATTTTGCGTCTGCAATACCTATCATTTTATTTTATTGAATCACCCATTTATTTTTTTATTTCCTAAGTGGGCACTTATACATTCCTTTTTATTTACATGTGATTTACATGTATGCTTTACTTTTGTTTTCAATGCACATTTGTTTCCAACTTCATGCATGCATGTTCCATTTCTAATACCTTTAGGTAACCAAAAGTCATGTTGCATTTCCAAGCTATTCCTTTCCAACGCACGGCTCGGTATTTAAAAAAAAAGAATGAAAACTTTCATTACTTGATGCTAATTGCATGTCGATGCCTCGACTGTTTCCTTGATTGTACTGTTTCGCGTACCTATGGAGCTCTTTGTCGCAGTTTAGGTTTATCACTATCATGACTAGCTTGATTGGCGTTTGATGTCGCGTCTTGCATTGTTGTTCATAGCCGTGTGGTTCGCTGATTTGATTGTACTCGCTTGTGCTTTATCATACTCTATGTCAGTTTCCGCATTGATCTCTAGTTCCATTCATTGTTGTCTCCACTCAATCCCACGAAAGGTGAGTTTATCTCACACTTGACCTACATTGCTTCATGATTGTTAGATCAGGACAAATGAACTATTATGAAATGTATAGAATTGCTGGAAGAAATTGTTTTATATGTATGCACGTTTCATATTTGACACAATATTCATATTACACGTAGGTGCACTAATGATTTATATGATGTGATTGATGCTATGTGATTGTTGATTTATGTTTGTTGATTTTCCTATCTTATAAAACCACTAAGGGTTAAAATGGTACATACCCGAATGGACAATAGATTAAGGAAAAATCGTTATGGGTTGAAATGATAGACCTGAATGATTTTTAATGAATTTGGGATTGCGGTTTGAAATGATAGACCCGTAGAGATTTTATAAATTGCGGATTGAAATGATAAATATCCATATCACTTGACCATAGCGTAGAAAACTATATACGAACACCGTTGGTCATGTTTCGAAGTAAAGTGATTTGCAAATTCAGTTTTAAAGTAATAACTTAAGATTTTATGTTTATATTTAATATTTTAAAGATTTTATACTAAAATTTTGTAAAATTTAATTTATATGTTTTAAAATGATTTATGAGTAAATGTGGATTCAAATTCTTATTTTAGTTTTTACTTATAATTTTATTTAATTTAAACCATATAATTAAATCATATATATATATATATTTAACTCTTTTATATTATAATAATCAATTCTTTTAAACCTATGTCTATATTATTTTAAACTTATATACGTTTATAATATGTTTCCTAGTTAATTTTAGAATTTTATAAACTTATATATATTTCAAAGTTATATTTGCTTATATATTTTATAAACTTTAATAATAAACTGAACGGCGGATAAGTTAAGATTTTCGCAATTTGAATTCGAGCTTTAAAGATTTAAATTTATATAATGATACTTGATTCCACGATTGAACTCATACAAGATATGAATTTGAATTCGAAGAGATATAAATTTATAAGGGATGAACTTGAATAGTGAAATTGTTTTGAATTTGAATTTCCAAATTTAAGGAATGAATTTGAATCTATAATGAATATGAAATGAATTTGATTTAAATCAACTGAATGCGACATTGAATTAGTTAATTTAAATTTGAAAGAAATGAATGTTAATTGGGTAAACTGACTTTATTTGAATTTATAATTGACATGAAATGAATTCGATTTTAAGTAACCGAATGTGAATTTGAATATATATATATATATATATATATATATATATATAGAATCGACTTTCATAATCGTATGGTTTGAATTATAATATTTGTGAAATCGAACTTATAAGAATGGTTTAAAATTGTATGAACTGTTTGTATTGAAATATAAGGTTTTGATTTGACTTTATAATAATGAATTTGAATTCAATGCTTGAGCTATAAATTTTGATATGATTCGTTGAAATCGAAATATAAGATTTCGTTTGAATTATATAAAAAGGAATTTTTTAACTTAAGTGTTGGATTCATAAATCGACTAAAACAAATGCTTTAATGGGTAAAACCAGATTATATGAATTGTTTGAAATTACAAATAATGACTTCGAATTTTATGACTTGAATTGTAAATCCGGTATGATTTGTTTAAATTAAAAGTGTAAGTTTTGACTTGAATTGTATATTTTGAATTCGAACCAAAATGTTGGATTTTCAGGACTCAACTTAATGAGTTCTTATAAAGGTAAAATTTTATCATTTGAATTGTTTTGAACTTGAATTTTTGCAAAATATAAACAAAACCAAAATATTATCGAAGTAAAATGTTCTAGTATCGATTTAAATGGAAATTGAGATATTTAAGGTATGATTTTATATAAGTCGATTTTTGGATTTAAGAAATCATTATATGAATATTTTCAAAAGGTAATAAAAATAGAAGTTAAATGTTAGAGTATTAATTTATACTATATTTGATATCTTTACGATATGGTTCTAAATCGATTTGACTTAAGCACTTTGAGTTGTTTTCAAATTTAAATATAATCGAAGTTAGATATTCAAATTTGATTTCAAATTCTAATATGAGATTTGGTATAAACTATTTTATTAAATGATTTATAAAATAATGGCCATGGTGTGAAAAATGTAAACGGTTGGTTGTTAAAAGGACCAGCATCGGCTATTGTCATACTCTCTACCAATACCGAAAACCACTTTAACAACTACGTACGCGGTGGAGTTCCAGAATGAAGTAGGATGGTTTGGCGAATGACTCTATTTTCTATTTGATATTAATTACGAGACCCTGACTACCTTGAGTCAGCTTGATGTGAAATAAACAGGAGCTACGCCAAGACCAAGTGTGGTTATACATCCTATCGAGCGCACTTCTTCAATACCATTATATTGCTTTTGTGATGTGTTTGGTGGCCACCCTCCGATTTGATTATGGGAGTGTGTCTCGAGGTGGAGCGATAGTACCTGTTATGCGTTACCACCAGTCCGGCTTTGCAAACGGTGAATCTACCCTGGCATCCCTTGCGTGCCTTGTCACATGCCATATATGATCCCACTATGACTTTGTTTTGTACTATTTTATATGGAGTGGCCTCTGATAGCCCTCTAGTTTACGGAGGAATTACGCTATTGTATACACTATGGGAATATATAAACGGTGTATGGGTAATAATGGTAATCCTGCTTACGCTATTTTGATACTTTACTTTACCGATAGACAATATTGTATATAGCATGTTATACTATATAGTCTTAGTTTGACGGATCCTTAGAGGATGGTGATCCCAAACATCCTTTGAGTTACTGATTGCATTTCATCAAACATTTCATTTGAGTTTATTTACATCCATGAGAATGTTAGTCCTGATCCGAGTTGTTTTGTTTTGCATTATTGCTCAGGTCAGATCGATTGTCACAGTTTCGAGATTCCTCCTTGGAGTTGGAGCTTATATTGGGTTTCACTCACTTGTATCTACATTTTCAGTTGTTTCCTGTCATTCATGTTCATATTATATCATTTATCTATGTATTAGGAAATTCATTGTATTTAACTTCCGTTGTATTATTTATGTAAGCTCTAATGTAAAAAATTATTTAGTAGCTTTATGAACTTCTACTGTATTTTGTATTTTCCGCTGCGAGATATTATATTGCTTTGTATCTACGTCTGTGATTCTGTGATTTATTCTATTTACCCTAGAAGATAATAAGAATCTGTTGTTTCGGATGGTTCGAGTTGACATGTTTTGTTGACTCGGCACAGTCAAAATGGCGGGTCGTTACATGTGGTATCAGAGATTTGGTTTATCAAAGCTTTAGCCTATGGGGTATAAACTCATTAGAGATAAGGTAGTGATACCCTAGAATGAGTGGGATAAATCGCAGAATCCTTCTTAAGAGAGAGTATATTTTGAAAGTATAAATGGTTTTTAAAATGGTTTCAAATGTGTTAAACAAATATTTTTTGATATAAAATTTTGTTTAGTATTTAAATCTTCTTTTTAAATTTCCCATTCCATTTGAATCCATCTTCCTTTACAGATCCTCTTTGGTTAGGTTCTTTCGTTCGTTTAGCTTTCAAATCAAATTCTATAACTTATCCTTATCCATAACAGGATAAGAAGTAGAAGGAGAGTTTTAGTCTTAGCGAGTTCGTGCTTATTAAATATTGGTTTGTAATAGGTATTATAATTCTCTTGATATAATATTGAAATTCTGATATATATATTTTGGAAGATGTATATTTGAAAATAACATTATGTTTTGGTGATACCAATAGTTTGAAAATTTTGATGTTTATGCTTTAAGATGTTATATTTTATAAACTATATATTTTAAATGAGATATAAAGATGTATATTTTATAAGAAAATGATTTTATTTTGGTTGAAATTCATAATGGTACTGTTTATAAATGTATGTATACGTAGGAGTTTATAAATTTAAATGGGTTTATAAAAATTTAATTTGGGATGCATACATACATACATACATACATATATATGTATATGTATATATTGAAATTATAGAATTAATTTTTTTTATTGGTTTGAATATATATAACGTGCATTTGAAAATATTTAGATATAGTATAGAATAATATTGTTATGTATTTGATTTAGTCATAATATTGTTAATATATTTATTAAGGATTTAAGTTGAATTTTAATAAATAAATGAGTAGGGGAGAGATATAATTTTCCCTACCTAAATTTTTAATGAATTGATATATAATATTTATAATATATGATTGAAATTTGGTATACATTCTGTTTAAATATATAAAGATATTTTGAGTACTTACTTGACATCAAAATTGGCCTATCGAATACCTAGTGATTTGGGTGTATGTCTGATCAACGTATATGTTAAATTCTGTAAGTATTAGATAGATATAGAGTCACACTCTAGTCTCTTGAAAATGATTCTAGTGATGACCGTGACATCATCGATATCTATTTTCAGGTTTCGAAAGTGGTATAAATATATCTCGTCAATCGGGATGTCAAGTGAATACTTAAAACTATTTTGAAATGTTTAAAAATATTTTAACTTTTAATTTTAAATATATATTTTAAATTATATATGATAATAGATATGAACCATTGATTTAAATATAGATTATATTATTTAATTACTATTTCCCTACCGCGTTCCTTTTCGGGGACAAAAAGATTTGAGTGGGGAAGATTGTAACGACCAGAATTTTAAGTGTATTTTTATTTGATTATTTAATTTAAATTTTGATTTCTATTTATTTTGTTGATTTAAAAAACTCAAGTTGTTTGGATTTTATAAGAAAAATATTTTGATTTCGATTTAAAGCTAAATTTTTGATTTTATTGGTATGAATATAATTTAATAAAACAAATTGATATTTGCAATTTCGATCTTACTTATTGAAAAAAATTAATCGAGTTTATTTATTTGAATTTTAATTTATTCATATGTTTTAATTTAAATAGTAAACTCATATTGTATAATTTGTTTTCAATATTAATAAAATTTATGTCCTTGATTTAGTTTCATAATACTATATAATTTCTCGTAACGGGAATTTGGAATTTGAAATACGTATAGTGAGACGTAGCAACTGTGGAAATTTCATCGGAATATTTGAATGTTTGACGGTCGCGCAATTTTCAGTGTAAAGCTGCGCATAATACTTCAAATTTTATCGGTTTTAAAATCTCTCCGAAAACAGTTCGGACATACATGAAAAATATTATGTTCGTTGTCACGAATCCAATGGCGAAATTCATTTCATGAAAATAAGATGTTTTGACCTCCGTTTAATTGTTTTCCTATCCAATTTTACGTTTAAAGGGGTCTGTAATGCCTTTTTGAACAGAGCATCATGGCACTGCAAATTTTATATTGTTGCATCCATCTCATCGTGCTGATTACCCCAATATTTTCATTTGTCAGTTTTGATGCTCATTTCGCGACAGAATTGCGAAAAGGCTTGCACAGTTTATTTTTGAAACAAAGCCATTTGAGTTCAACGTGTCCCTATTTGGATCTTGTATATTTTTGTAGACATTTTGGGTTAGCAATACCCATCCTTTTTTTTTATTGAATCACCCATTTATTTTTTTATTCCCGAAGTGGCACTTATATGTTCCTTTTGATTTACATGTGATTTACATGCATGCGTTACTTTTGTTTTCAATGCACATTTGTTTCCAACTTCATGCATGCACGTTCCATTTCTAATGCCTTTATGTAACCAAAAGTCCTGTTGCGTTTCCATCCTATTCCTTTCCAATACATTGTTCTTTTTTTTTTCAGCAAAAAAAAAAAATCAAACAAAAATCCACGTTTTCCTTCTATAATATCATGCATGCAACGAGTCACCTTAGTTTTCCAACATTGGACTATTTATTCTGTTTCCATTTTCCAACAATTGTATCTTTTCGATTTCAAAACCGCTCCTTTCATTTTCCTTGTTTTATTTTTATTAATCGTCACCTCTCACTTTTCAAAGAAAACCATTAGCTTTCCCTCCCATGCTTATCCCTTCATATGATAAATATATATCATGTGTTTTTCCATACGCCATCCCCTTTTCCCCATCATCTTCTGTTTACCCATTTTGGCATCACCATTCCCACCGCAACTTTCCCCCTTTCCATCTCCTTAGTCGTGCCTGCTACCCTGAACTACCCTCGTTCATCCTCTGCCACCGTGACCCACCAATTTCAGATGGTCTGCACCCATGCAGCTCTCCCGCTGCCTCGCCCACGACAGCTGCGGACCCACCTAAACCCGCGCTTCCGCCACATAACCAACTCCGCCAGAAGCCCCTATCGTGCTCCAACGCCCTGTTTCCTCTCCCGAAACCGAACCCTGGAACCCGAACTGTTAATCTCAGCATACCCGAAACTCAACCGCCCATGTCCGCCTCGTCACCTTCTCCCCCTCACGACTGCTGCGTCAATCCACTGTCTTACTGTTATATACACGTAAATGTGTATACTTTGTCCGCTTATTTATCTAGTTTTCTATTTAAAATAATTGATATTGTGTATTTATAGCTATGTTTTCAGATTGTTGATAAAAAGCTTGGTTTAGAGCATTTGATGGATAAAGCATGAAGAATTTGCTTAAAAAGAGTGAAGTTGAAATTACTAAAGGTTGAAGAGTTTAAAGCTTGAAGAACGGTTGCAAATAGAGTTCAGTTGGGTAGATCTGGCTCACTAAAGACTCATATTGCGTTCACATTGGCTCATTTGCAGGGCATGTCACTCAAGTTGCGTTCACATTAGCTCCTTTGCAAGGCTTCTCATTCACGCATTGCACGCGTTCACATTAGCTCATTTGCAAGGCCTCTCACTCTACAGTTTCGTTCACACTAGCTTATGTGTTAGTTGGGTTAATTCTTTATTCCCACATTATGGAATTTTCCAAGTAGCCTTTGTCATATCAGCTATAAATACACTTTATCTCATTCATTTTAAAACACATTGGGTTTTATTCTGTAATTCTCTTCTTGGAATAAAATCATTCTTCCTCTGTTCTATTTAGTTTTAGTTTTATTTATGTTTATGTTATTTAGTTTATTTTTCTCTTCGTCTTTAGCTATGTCTAGCTAATCCCCTTTGATTAGGGGGTGATGAAGCTAATAGATATGATTCAACATGAATCACATAGCCAATAGATGAGGACTTTATACATGTAGATCTGGATTTGAATCAGGGGTTAGATCTGAACCTTCATATTCGGTGTCGTTTAAGAGCTATGCTCCTTCACAGGGTATATTCGTGTTCGATCTAACAATTATCTGATTTAGATCTAATTTTAGGGTATTAGAAATTAATTAGTGAATATGTCCTGATAGTCTATGGTTGTTTAAGAGCTCAGCTCCTGCATAGGCTATGCTTGTCGTTATTCACTTATTTTGTTTCTAAGAACCTAATTATCGTTGATTCATGTGTGTGACAGAGACATGAATTAGATCTATATTTATTTGTTGGCTATTGATGAGTGTGAATCCAATCTATGTCATTATCCCCTAATTGCTTTCTCTTATTATATAAATCTCTCTTTTTATTTAATTGCTGCTATTTTATGTGTTTTCAATCAATCAAAATCCTGGAATAACTTGATTGGATTTATTAGTTAAAATATTTTTGGTCCTAGAGTTCAACACCCTCTACAACAATCCTTGTTGTTTAGGAAAGCCGAACAGATTTAACAGTTGTTTACAATTGTTTAATTTGTTCGCAAACAAATTTTGGCGCCGTTGCCGGGGACCAAAATAAATTTTATTAGTAAATCCTTCGCATTATTTTTTTTAATTTTTTCTCTCTCTAGATTTCCCTCATAAAAAAAACACAAAAATATTTTATTCTTCTTAGCTAATTTGTCTTTTTTAATTAATTTTTTATTTTTGGTTTCTTTTTATATATAGAAAAAAATTCTCTAGATTAGCTTTAATTTGGTATTGCTGATTTATACCATGATCTCCTAATTAAGAGAGAGAGAAAAATTGCAATTTTCGATTTGATTTCTTTCCCCTTTCAACCTTTTAATTTCTCTCACATTTCATTGCTTTCCACTTTTACAATAAAAAAAATAAAAAGAATAAAAATCCTTGTGCAAACCTTTATTTGATTCCTCTTTTGCTTTATCTTTCTCCCTACATAAACCAGGTTCCATCTGTGTCTCCACTTCAATACTGTACGTCCTCATCTAAGCCAAAGCTTTTAGCCTCACCGAATCTACACCCTCTGGCCATCTCATAACCAAAAACACTCCATCAAATCCACACAGTCAACCTTCCCCCCACACTTCAACCTCCGTCTTCATCCACTTCTACCCCTAAACAAGTTAAACCACATACTCCAATTCTTCCAGACAACTACACTGCTACAACAGCGTCCACCCTCTTTCATTCAAAACAAACGCCTACAGATATTTCACTGTCCATTTACAAGTACATCCACCAATAACCCCTGCTCCATCAACAATTATCTCCACTTCTTAGTATCAGCCTCCATCAAACGCCACTCCCCCAAACCTCACTGACCCAAAACCATATCTACCATCCCACCTCCACGCAAAATTCAGTGATCCCACACCTGCAAACTATCCAAAACCTCCATGCAAATCAGACCGAACTCCATCAAATCCACACAGTCAACCTTCCCCTTTCACACCAGTCGCGCAACCTGCTCTCCAAACCCATACCACCACAGTCAACCATCTACACCACAACCACAGTTCAACTATAACGACCCGCCTTGTATGCCTGATTCTCGTCGGTAATTAAACCAATTTAAATCGTTCACAAAGATGAGTTGTTATGGGTACTTACATATATTGAAACAAATAACAGAACTTTTCATTGCATGATACAATATTATATCAGAGTTACATCGAATATCAGAGTACAACTTATACAGTGGAAGAAAAGTAAATATACTCTCAGCGGAAGAAACAATATGATATTGTGGAAGCTCCAAACTCAAGCGTGTACTCCAATCCAAAAGCGCTTTGAATCTTGCTCCAACGATCTATGACTGTAAAACTAAACTACTAGCTGCCCGTGTAAAAATTTATGGGTACCCAGAGTTTAGGAAGGAACAATAAACTCCAGGTCAGTCATGGGACTAGCGTGAGAACATAAAACAGTTGTCTTTAGGATTCATTTTGAAGTTGGGAAATTCACCGGACCACGCCGCTAACGCGGAACAGTTTTACTCCATGTGAATGCCCATTCATATAAATACGCAATGACTTTCGAAAATGAAGCTATCATAAGCCCGTCCCACATCACACAATGCAAGCGCACACCAGATGGGCGAGTTTTATCTTATGATAACCAAACATGCTTTCATACGTGAAAATCCTCTTTTCATATTATATATAGTGCGGAAAACCATTTCGCAAATAAATGTATAAATCCTAGACGGCATAAGACCCATAATATTATGTCGCTATATATATACAATTAAATCATATGGCTCGTATTGGATATTTGAGTTTCCAACTTGATGATTCCTGACACGAAAGATCAATCAGGGATACAAAACGAAGTGCCTCACGGCTTTTTCGTCCATTCGCGGACAACAACTACACATCGTCAGGGAAGATCAACGGTTTTCGACCAGATACGACGCCCCGAACATACCCAACTTCCCTAGGTTCATAAGTGGTTTCCCACTGCTGCACAGCTTCATCATCAATTCATATATAAGTATAGAAAACCTAAACGCCAATTTCTCATCAATCCGGGGTGTGAGGTTTGTCGATGTCACGTCATACACAAAGCTATGCTTCGATAAGCCATTCTTTGATCATCACTAGCTCGTTTCATAACTTGGGTATGTCACATTGACAATTCACGACATATCACTGATTTAAATCAATGCATACCCTCTAAGTTCATATGACTTGGAGGCGAGGATAATATATTGCCACAAATCCGATATACATTAACGGAAATCAGTGCTATGCGGTCAATTTCGGTGTCAGACACACCATCCATACAAGTCCGTCCTGGGTCTGAACGGAACGAAATCCGAAAGTTCTCCCAACACGTTCGGACTTCCTACCACTCCGGTAATAGGGGCATCTCTCTACTGTAGCTATTCAGTAAAGAAACCAATCGGCAATCAGTCCGTTCAATGGGAAGAACCACGGTCTTCCTCATCGATTCCAAGTCTTTAATTTGCTTCATACGTCGTATTATTACTTGGAATGGTTTTCAGACTTAAATCCAATCCCGGTCTTTCCAAGTAATAAGCAATTCACAAAATGATAGTCATGGATCCCACGGACTTTTCAATTAAATCTCCTTCCAATTATTTCAATTCGTTTACAATGTCAAGGTTGGATTCGTCATAAATTCTATCATCATTTTAACTTCTCTTTGAAATCAAAATGTTCGATTTACCAACCTTTATTCCAACAAAATCCTTCGACCTTTATACTCAAACAAAATCCTTCGATTCCATAAGTCTTTAAGTTTATCGAGTCTTTATTTGGATTGGAATTCCATTAACGATTATCCAAACAATTTATATTCAAACATAAGTTCGATAGAGTTACTTTGACTTATATTCGATATAAATTCACAACCCAACAAGCACTATCAGAACCTTGGTGTAAATATTTCTAGTGCTTCTGATAGTATTTGTTCAACCTTGGAATTACACATCGAATATCCGTCACAAACTCCATTCAACTCATTTCCTTTTTAAATTCTAACTTTTTAGGATTTGTAAATAATTCCATATTAAATCACCTAAAAAATCTTTCCAAACCGTTTACAAATTCTTTAAACATTTAAAATAATGGTTTACGATTTATAAGTTTCAAAACCCATTTGTCTTTGGAAATGAGATAATAACGTTTTGAGAACGTTACTAAAAGCGCTGCAATAGCCATTTAATTCAAATCGATTTCAAATCAATTTAAAGATTCAAATAATTCATTTCAAATTACTTTAAGTTAATAAAGTAAGATTTATTATGAGTTCTCTCTCAATTTAAAGTTGGTTTTATTTGAATTTCCATATGGTCGCTGAACTGTATGTACAGCTACCCTTTCCAAATTTATTTTTGAACATAACTTGGAAATTTTACGTTGAAATTCAAAAATTTCTATTCTATTCAAAAATTGTTAATATTTGAAAATCAACGCTTCTTGTTCCAAGTCAAACAAATCAAGTTATAATCGTTTGAAACTTTAAATCGATATTTACGAACGGTCGCAACGCAGTGTGTTATAACCGATTAAATATAATTCCCTTTAAATCTTTCGAATTTGAATTTAAAATTTCAAAGTAACTAAATTTCAAAACCGATTATTAAGTTAAATCCAATCATTTCAAAATTTCCAAATAAAATTTAAATTTAAATAGGTGAAAACTATATGAATTCAAAAATCCTTTTTAATCATAAATGGTCCTTATTTATTTTGATTTCAAATTGGTTTTTTAAGTTTTAAAACAGCTTCAACTTCAAATTCAATTTATATTTGAATTAACCGTTCCGTCCGTTGGACCAGTTAGGGATAGCCAGGGAGAGCAGGAAACTGGATTTTCAAACCCAAGCCTATACACCATCCTCTCTGTCATCCTAGAACGGTCTGGTATAATATTATAAGATATTATATTTTAAATTTCCAAATATCCTTCAAATTTAAAATTTGACTTAAAAGAATAATATTTTAATATTTGGAAAAAAATCTTCATTTATATGGAAGGAATATTTAAATTGATCGTCTGTATAATTCCACAACCATGGTATTGTGTGTGCATCATACAACAGAAGAAACAAAATCAAGCATATACATCAGACGATAATGGATTATCATCATCAGCAACATCAACAATTCAGCTGTGCACAAGCGTTACCGTCGATAACGCTTTTCAGTGTTCAGATTTTATCTAATTACATGCACATCCATTCACACAATAGCATCCATATCTAACCAATAATCATTGATTTGTCACAAATAATTATTTAATCACTACTAATTTAAATAAATCATTTACTTGGAAGTTCTCACCGAAAATGTTCCAACATCTTCGCTACCAAGATGAACGAGCCGACGAACACTGACACCACAACTCGTATTTCTTCCAATCCCATTTCCATTAGCAGCCGGTGATTGATCTGCTAACCATATACATGGTCTCTAATTAATAACCTTATTTATTATATATATATATATTGTTATAAATATAAAGGCCTCTTATTTTATTTATTAAAAATTTATACTTAATGAAAATTTCCAACTCATATACTAATGGATTCCACTCTTTAATATGGTTCTTACGAACTTATCCGTGCGTAAATCCAATTTAAATTGAGTTAGATATCAGCTAATAACGTTTTAACGTAATTTAAAATGATCAAAAAGGAATTATACCATTCGGACCCAAGCCTAAAGCCCAAAGCCCAAGCACTGATCCAAGCCTTTCAAAACCTACGGCCCCTTCTTCTCCTTCTCCTTTGTTCTTCCACGCCTTCTTTTCCTCTTCCACTATCTTCACGTGAGCAACACTCATCCACCAACACTCATCCATACCCAACAATTTAGGCCCAAGCCCAAAACAATTTTCACCGATCAATCACGGCCCGCACTCTTCCTTCCTTCTTCTCCCTCATGCTCCTCTCCTAGAACCCGCACAGGAACCCAAAGAATCACGCACGGTGTGCACATGCACAACCACAAACTCCACCATTCATTGATCCGAGACCACCATCGAACCTCTCTTCTCCTCCTCTCTTCATTGCACACCTTCCTCCAAACTCCGGCAGCCTCCTCCAAATTCCGACCACCGAACCCGAACGCCTGGAACGCACGCTGCTTGCAAAAGATCGACACTTTTTCTCCTTGAAATCCACCAATTCTTGCCACCCGAAAGCTCTTTCCATTCTCATTACAATGCCACTATCGGATTTGCCAATCGCTGCTTCCTTCATCAACAAACTTCAACCCTAATTTCTGACCTCCAAAATTGTCGACACGGAATCGCTTCGAAAACGCACGAAAAATACTACTCGCTCTGCTGATCTCAATGGTGGTGACGGCGCGATTCAATTCTTAGCGGATTAGGAGAAATGATTTTTCAAAGTTTGCAACTCAAATTTTTAGTTTTACTGTAAATTCGAAATTTCTCTTTTGATAAATGATGAAATCAGGATCCGTCATCTTCTAAAAATCAGAAATGAAAATCTAAACAACATTCGTGCGAATCACTATTGCTAGAAATGAGTGGATTGGGAGATTTGGATTTTTGATTGAAAATGAGGTAAGGTTTTCTTTTACTGTAAACACAAAAGTGGAAGAAGAAAAAGGTATGGGAGAAGTTGCCATGAGAAAACTGAATGGTGCAACCCTTTTCTTTTGTATTTAATGATTTTTAAGTTAGCTTATTATCAAATTAAAGACACTTGGCAATAACATTTCATGCATGAAGACACCTATTTGCATTTAAATTTTTAGCCAATGCATGTTTGCCAAAATAAATTTTTATTTATTTATTAAGTTTTGATTTTTGGTGACATCTTTGCAACAAACATATGTGTAACCTCTTTACTACTTAAGGTTTAGCAAATGATTTATAACTTACTAATTATTCTCAAAATACTTGTCTATCTTATTCATCATTTGATTTACAAAAATACTTTATATTTCAAAATACTTATTTATTTTATTTATCAAATATAAATTATGAAAAAAATGAGGTTTAGAAAGTCAACAATTCTTTATGAAATTAATATATATTTTATAAACTAAGTAATATTATTATTTATTAATTTTTAAAAATATTTATTTAAATTAAGATCTTAAATGAAATCTTTAAACAGGTTATTCATATGAACAAAATATTTATTCAACCACATATAACAAAATTGTATTCAAACCTTATTACATTCACTTGATATTTAGAAAATAGAAATTATATCATATATTAATCATTGAAAATTCTAGTTCGTTACAATCTCCCCCACTTAAGAACTTTTCGTCCTCAAAAAGGAGAGTTCGTAGAATTATACATAAGTAAAATAAACCTTACCTATAATTTCAATATTTGAAAACTCAAGATGATCCCTCGGACTTGCAATCCCATTTTTCAATTTCAACCATTGAAATACTCTAATTCCTCTCATATAGAAAAGCATACTTCCCTTCGGGATTTCCACAACCAATTTGCTTCCAAAATTTCAAATATACTATAACGAAATCTATATGTTATTAGTTCGAGAAGTTCATTCTCATGATAGGGCAACTGAGTATCACCCATCGCACGAAACCCAATCTTTCATCACAACCCAGTTTTAGTCACGGTTACTCGAACAAATCAAATCATTTCCTATCCCGAAGTTGTAAATCATTTCATAATCATAGTTTATAATTACTTATTGTTTTCAAACATTTCAAAATATAGGGATTCTAGTCATCGAAACCACTGTTTATTATAACAGTTATAACCTATTTATCATATCCAAACAGTTGAAAATAAAACTTCCATGCAACTTATATCGACATCAAAATTTCAAGTTTTGAATTCGTACCAAACTTTGTGAATTTAATTTTTCATTCTTTACATAAGTTGATTTTTTTTCTCTTACTGACTCATATTTCATAAATTGGTCTTTTGCAAATTCAAACTTACAATCCAACTGTTTAAACTTCATACACGGCATTAACTTCTTTTAAAATTCAATATTGCTTCAACATTTCAAGACTTTAGTATAATATTTTCCAAGTGTCTAATTCCATAATTTCGAAGTCATATTCATAAAATTGAATAACCCTTTTTTTTGTATTTCGAGATCCACGGCATATATTCATTCTTGTTTCAAATTCCAAATCTTGTTTGGAAAGTTACCTTATTCAACAAGTCTAGCGAATTTTTTTGAAACATTCCTTTCAAATTACCAACACACTTTCGCTGCGCTACTCCGATATACATATTTCAAACAATCTGTCCCAAACACTCTAAATTGATTTCGAAGATTCTCCGAAACTAAAATCTTTATATTTCGAAAAATCAAATTTTTCCTAGTCTACTTACTACGCGAGGTTTACTATTTGAAGTTCAGTTAACATAGGACTTTGGACAAATTGAAATATCCTAATCCAAATCAGTTCCTAGTTTTGTTGGGTACTCTGGTTTTTCCATTAACTTTTCTTGAGTAAATCTTACTTCAAATTTCATCTTCCATTGTATCGTAGCAATTACTCTTTAATACTTTCCATTTGGATTGCTCATACTGTTTCAATAGGGAAAGATAGTTTTCTCCCCCACTTAGGAAATTTATTACAATTTAAACTATTTTTTTTCTTTAAACAAGTTCTTAACTTAAGCCAAAATTACCTTCAAATTCCTTAGGAAATTTTGATTGCAAAAATCATCTTCTAAGAAAAACAGTTTAACTTACATTTTACCATTTACAACTCATTCTAGACATAGGTTCGACTCTGTTTCTTAACACTCATCGAGGAGTATAATATCTTCCCTGATTACACTTATTAGATCTCAAATTTCATACTTATTGATCCATTTTGAAATATGGGTTGATATTTTAATATTATCTCTTAATGAATTATCTCACTTACGTGCGTTTTCAAATCTTTACGTAAGCTTTACTTCTAAAATGTCTTCTTTGGTTGTTAACAAAATGGTTTGTTTGCATTTATAACATATTGTCCATATATTAAATCCTTTAATATTTCCAACATATCGAAATAAATTTAAGTATTTCTTGACATCGTAGCCGGGATCATATAGTCATGCCACTTTCGAAACTCGAAAATCACTACTGATGGTGCCATGGTCATCATTAAATCCACCCTCGAGCGACTAGAATGTGATTCTATATCTATCTAGTATACACTGGACTTCGGATATATGTTAGCTAGGCATATACTCAAAATCCCTATATACTCGATAGTCCAATCGCGACGTCGAACACAATACTCAAGAATTCCTTATCTTTAATTATATTTCAAAAATAATCATACTTTCAAAACGATTTACTTAGTTCAAAATATTTTATATGGATTTCGAAATACGTTCTCTCGACATAATATTCCAAAATCTCGTTCTAGGGCATTTTCTGACCCTATCTCTAATGAGACGTTATAACTCTGATGAGTCCTATCTTTTGTTCAAAATATGTCGTATCCCATAGCTTTGTATAAACCAAAGCTCTGATACCAACTGTAACGACCCGCCTTGTATGCCCGATTCTCGTCGGTAATTAAACCAATTTAAATCGTTCACAAAGACGAGTTGTTATGGGTACTTACATATATTGAAACAAATAACAGAACTTTTCATTGCATGATACAATATTATATCAGAGTTACATCGAATATCAGAGTATAATTTATACAACGGAAGAAAAGTAAATGTACTCTCACCGGAAGAAACAATATGATATTGCGGAAGCTCCAAACTCTAGCGTGAACTCCAATCCAAAAGCGCTTTGAATCTTGCTCCAACGATCTATAACTGTAAAACTAAACTACTAGTTGCCCGTGTAAAAATTTATGGGCACCCAGAGTTTAGGAAGGAACAATAAACTCCAGGTCAGTCATGGGACGGGTGTGAGAACATAAAACAGTTGTCTTTAGGATTCATTTTAAAGTTGAGAAATTCACCCGACCACGCCGCTAACGCGGAACAGTTTTACTAAATGTGAATGCCTGTGCATATAAATACGCCATGACTTTCGAAAATGAAGCTATCATAAGCCCGTCCCACATCACGCAATGCAAGCGCACACCAGATGGGCGAGTTTTATCTTATGATAACCAAACATGCTTCCATACGTGAAAATCCTCTTTTCATATTATATATAGTGCGGAAAACCATTTCGCAAATAAATGTATAAATCCTAGACGGCATAATACCCATAATATTCTGTCGCCATATATATATATATATATATATATATACAATCAAACCGTATGGCTTGTTTTGGAGATTTGAGTTTCCAACTTTATGATTCCTGACACAAAAGATCAATTAGGGATACAAAACGAAGTGCCTCACGGCTTTTTCGTCCATTCGCGGACACCAACTACACATCGTCAGGGCAGATCAACGGTTTTCGACTAGACACGGCCCCCAAAACATACCCAAATTCCCCAGGTTCATAAGTGGTTTCCCACTGCTGCATAGCTTCATCATTAATTCATATATAAGTATAGAAAACCAAACCGCCAGTTTCTCATCGATCCGGGGTGTGAGGTTTGTCGATGTCACGTCATACACAAAGCTATGCTTCGATAAGACATTCTTTGATCATCACTAGCTCGTTTCATAACTCGGGTATGTCACATTGACAATTCACAACATATCACTGATTTAAATCAATGCATACCCTCTAAGTTCATATTACTTAGAGACGGGGATAATATATTGCCACAAATCCAATATACATTAATGGAAATCAGTGTTATGCGGTCAATTTCGATGTCAGACACACCACCCATACAAGTCCGTCCTGGGTCTGAACGGAACGAAATTCGAAAGTTCTCCTAACACGTTCGGACTTCCTACCACTCCGGTAATAGGGGCATCTCTCTACTGTAGCTATTCAGTAAAGAAACCAATCGGCAATCAGTCCGTTCGATGGGAAGAACCACAGTCTTCCTCGTCGATTCCAAGTCTTGAATTCGCTTCATACGTCGTATTATTACTTGGAATGGTTTTTGGACTTAAATCCAATCCCGGTCTTTCCAAGTAATAAGCGTATTCATAAAATGATAGTCATGGATCCCACGGACTTTTCAATTCAATCACCTTCCAATTATTTCAATTCGTTTACAATGTCAAGGTTGGATTCATCATAAATTCTTTCATCATTTTAACTTCTCTTTGAAATCAAAATGTTCGATTTACCAACCTTTATTCCAACAAAACCCTTCGACCCTTATACTCAAACAAAATCCTTCGATTCCATAAGTCTTTAAGTTTATCGAGTCTTTATTTGGATTGGAATTCCATTAACGATTATCCAAACAATTTATATTCAAACATAAGTTCAATAGAGTTACTTTGACTTATATTCGATATAAATTCACAACCCAATAAGCACTATCAGAACCTTGGTGTAAATATTTCTAGTGCTTCTTATAGTATTTGTTCAACCTTGGAATTACACATCGAATATCCATCACAAACTCCATTCAACTCATTTCCTTTTTAAATTCTAACTTTTTAGGATTTGTAAATAATTCCATATTAAATCACCTAAAAATCTTTCCAAACCCTTTACAAATTCTTTAACCATTTAAAATAATGGTTTACGATTTATAAGTTTCAAAACCCATTTGTCTTTGGAAATGAGATAATAACGTTTTGCGAACGTTACTAAAAGTGCTGCAATAGCCATTTAATTCAAATCGATTTCAAATCAATTCAAAAATTCAAATAATTCATTTCAAATTACTTTAAGTTAATAAAGTAAGATTTATTATGAATTCTCTCTCAATTTAAAGTTGGTTTTATTTGAATTTCCGTATGGTCGCTGAACTGTGTGTACAGCTACCCTTTCCAAATTTATTTTTGAACATAACTTGAAAAATTTACGTTGAAATTCAAAAATTTCTCTTCTATTCAAAAATTGTTAATATTTGAAAATCAACGCTTCTTGTTCCAAGTCAAACCGATTTCAAATGGTCAAGTTATAATCGTTTGAAAGTTTAAATCAATATTTACGAACTGTCGCATCGCAGTGCGTTATAAACGATTAAATATAATTCCTTCAAATCTTTCGAATTTGAATTTAAAATTTCAAAGCAACTAAATTTCAAAACCGATTATTAAGTTAAATCCAAAAGTCATTTCAAAATTTCCAAATAAAATTTAAATTTAAATAAGTGAAAACTATTTGAATTCAAAAATCCTTTTTAATCATAAATGGTCCTTATTTATTTTGATTTCAAATTGGTTTTTTAAGTTTTAAAACAACTCCAACTTCAAATTCAATTTATATTTGAATTAACCGTTCCGTCCGTCGGACCAGTTAGGGATAGCCAGGGAGAGCAGGAAACTGGATTTCCAAACCCAAGCCCAGACACCATCCTCTCTGTCATCCTAGAACGGTCTAGTATAATATTATAAAATATTATATTTTAAATTTCCAAATCTCCTTCAAATTTAAAATTTGACTTAAAAGAATAATATTTTAATATTTGGAAAAAAAATCTTCATTTATATGGAAGGAATATTTAAATTGATCGTCTGTATAATTCCACAACCATGGTATTGTGTGTGCATCATACAACAAAATAAATCAACCATATACATCAGACGATAATGGATTATCATCATCAGCAACATCAACAATTCAGTTGTGCACAAGAGTTACTGTCGATAACGCTTTTCAGTGTTCAGTGTTTTATCTAATTACATGCACATCCATTCACACAATAGCATCCATATCTAACCAATAATCATTGATTTATCACAACAAATTATTTAATCACTACTAATTTAAATAAATAATTTACTTAGAAGTTCTCACCGAAAATGTTCCAACATCTTCGCTACCAAGACGAACGAGCCGACGAACACTGACACCACAACTCGTATTTCTTCCAATCCCATTTCCATTAGCAACCGGTGATTGTTCTGCTAATCAAATATATAGTCTCTAATTAATAACCTTATTTATTATATACATATTGTTATAAATATAAAGGCCTCTTATTTTATTTATTAAAATTTTATACTTAATGAAAATTTCCAACTCATATACTAATGGATTCCACTCTTTAATATGGTTCTTACGAACTTATCCGTGCGTAAATCCAATTTAAATTGAGTTAGATAACAGCTAATAACGTTTTAACTTAACTTAAAATGAATAAAAGGAATTATACCATTCGGACCCATGCCTAAAGCCCAAGCACTGATCCAAGCCTTTCAAAACCTACGGCCCCTTCTTCTCTTTCTCCTTTCTTCTTCCACGCCTTCTTTTCCTCTTCCACTATCTTCACGTGAGCAACACTCATCCACCAACACTCATCCATACCCAACAATTTAGGCCCAAGCCCAAAACAATTTCACTGATCCATCACGGCCCGCCCTCTTCCTTCCTTCCTTCTTCTCCCTCATGCTCCTCTCCTAGAACCCGCACAGGAACCCAAAGTATCACGCACGGTGTGCACATGCACAACCACAAACTCCACCATTCATTGATCTGAGACCACCATCGAACCTCTCTTCTCCTCCTCTCTTCATTGCACACCTTCCTCCAAACTCCGGCAGCCTCCTCCAAATTCCGACCACCGAACCCGAACGCCTGGAACGCACGCTGCTTGCAAAAGATCGACACTTTTTCTCCTTGAAATCCACCAATTCTTGCCACCCGAAAGCTTTTTCCATTCTCATTACAACGCCACTATCGGATTTTCCAATCGCTGCTTCCTTCATCAACAAACTTCAACCCTAATTTCTGACTTCCAAAATTGTCGACACAGAATCGCTTCGAAAACGCACGAAAAATACTACTCGCTCTGCTGATCTCAATGGTGGTGACGGCGCGATTCAATTCTTAGTGGATTAGGAGAAATGATTTTTCAAAGTTTGCAACTCAAATTTTCAGTTTTACTATAAATTCGAAATTTCTCTTTTGATAAATGATGAAATCAGGATCCGTCAGCTTCTAAATATCAGAAATGAAAATCTAAACAACATTCGTGCGAATCACTATTGCTAGAAATGAGTGGATTGGGAGATTTGGATTTTTGATTGAAAATGAGGTAAGGTTTTCTTTTACTATAAACACAAAAGTGGAAGAAGAAAAAGGTATGGGAGAAGTTGCCATGAGAAAACTGAATGGTGCAACCCTTTTCCTTTGTATTTAATGATTTTTAAGTTAGCTTATTATCAAATTAAAGACACTTGGCAATAACATTTCATGCATGAAGACACCTATTTGCATTTAAATTTTTAGCCAATGAATGTTTGCCAAAATAAATTTTTATTTCTTTATTAAGTTTTGATTTTTGGTGACATCTTTGCAACAAACATATGTGTAACCTCTTTACTACTTAAGGTTTAGCAAATGATTTATAACTTACTAATTATTCTCAAAATACTTGTCTATCTTATTCATCATTTGATTTACAAAAATACTTTATATTTCAAAATACTTATTTATTTTATTTATCAAATATAAATTATGAAAAAAATGAGGTTTAGAAAGTCAACAATTCTTTATGAAATTAATATATATTTTATAAACTAAGTAATATTATTATTTATCAATTTTTAAAAATATTTATTTAAATAAAGATCTTAAATGAAATCTTTAAACAGGTTATTCATATCAACAAATTATTTATTCAACCACACATATATAATATTTTCAAACAAAATTGTATTCAAACCTTATTACATTCACTTGATATTCAGAAAATAGAAATTATATCATATATTAATCATTGAAAATTCTAGTTCGTTACATCAACCCACTGTTCACCTCAATACCTTATTCCTTGAATCTCTATCCTCTGCAAATTCCCACTACGTCCAACCAAAACACCCTCACTACCCCTTCTATCAAACTAATTTCCGACCAAATTCCACCTTGCATTCTTAACCAACACTACTCTCTGCCATACTCTTCTCTTGCCTATTCCACAACTTCACCTCAACAATCCCAGCAGCCACCACTCAAATTAAAAACGCAGCACACCCTCCTCAGCCACAACATTAAAACTCCACGACCTTCATCCCACCACCACATCTGCAAACTCATACTCACCCACCTAAATCCCCTCACAATCGTTGTCCAACCTTTTCATCAAAACACAGCCCAAACGAATTCACACCATCCACTCAGACACCAGATTCCAACAGCAAATTCCCAAAAACCCAAATCGCAAATTGCCATAGTTCCATTGTTCTAATACAAGACCCCAATTTCGATCATCCGAACCCAATCGAAATCCCACTCCATAATTCCCAGTTTGAACAGTGAATAGCCAAACCAGAATTCAAAAATTAAAAAAAATCAAAGACAAGTCGATCTCGTTTACTCAAATTATTTTAATTTGGGTACAGTGACCCGAACCCAAGCGTTAGCAGTTCACCGAAGCCTCAAACTCTAACTCGCAACGCATCCCCTAATTCCCAAATCGAGATCGCCCAAAACTCAACCATTGGTCATGCAATCATCCAAGCCCAGACATTCACTCCGAACTTCCTCAAAAACTCCACTGGTTACTCCACTGCACCATACTTCCCACTTCAGACTATAAACGACCATTGTCCGTAATCACAGCAACCTTCCCTCTTCAACCAATAATCTGAAACCCTACCTCAACCTTTGGCCTGACAATTTTCAACCATGTCCATCTTCACTTCGCACCAACATTCACGTACAAACAAGCGCCAACTCCATCACTACACAGCACCCATACAGCAGAACGCCTCAGACCCAAAACACAACTTCACCAAATTTCCCCCGAATACCACGCCCACTGCAACTTCAGTAGCTCACCTGTAAGATCAAACCCCAACACTCAACAACATACATCAACTACCCAAGCAGGATAACAACAAATTAACCAAATCGAATCCCTTTGAGAACCTGCGGCTTCAATCGAATACCCAATTCGAAATCAAAACCACCCCTTACCCCAGATTCTAACTCCCTTTTTCTTCCATCACAACCCCGACAGCATACTCCAAATCAAAGCACGCTAAATTTGACTCCTCAACTTATCGGCTCACCCAAGTCCAAGCAAAACCGTGCCCAACCCCACAAGAAACCGACCTCCGATTAGAACCACGGAGGGACCTCGGATTTCCACCAGCAAATTTTAGTTGGTTCAGTCATTGAATTTCTAACTGAGGAATTATTTAGGGGAATATTTTGTTGGGGAATATATCTGTTTTTTTTAGTCGGTGGATTTTGAAGACTCTGGTGATAGTTTGTTGGGTATTGAAATTGTAATTGAGTTCGGTTCTTCACGCATGGGCTTGGGCTTCGGTTTGGTTTTTTGTTAAAAGTGGACTATGTTGAAATTCTTTCAAAGTGGACTAGTAATTGAGTAACCCGATCTAATTTAAGTACTTGCTTTCTTTTTTTCTTCCATTTTCATTCAACTTCCTTTGTTTTCTTTTGACCTTATTTTCCTCCCAGAAAAAAAAAGCAACCAATTTGTTTTTCTTTTCACTACAAGAAAAACAGCATATAGCAGCGACAATATCCGCTTCTAATCCGTCGCTAAATTGAACATAGCGACGGGTTTCCTGCATAACTCGGTGGTCGGTAAAAACCAAGACGGTAATTGTGTCAGAATTTGCGACGGAATTTAGCATGAGTTTTCCGACAGTTTTCCATCATTTTACTAATTTTGTAATAAAAATAACATTTTATTTATTAATTTAATATTTATTTATATACTGACTAATTACCGACGGATAATTAATTTATAATAAAATATTATTTACAAAAGGAGTGGGTAAACCCTTACTAATTGCCAAGGGATTAGCGACAATATTTTTTAGATCAAACATTTTTTGTAGGTGATCCGTCGCTACTCGCTTTCTATTATGCCAATAAACATTCTTTCATGTTTTCTGCTTACAGCTTTACCGAATACTATCGTTCAACTATCAATGGTAAAATAAATAACATAACCCAACAAAAAAGTAAACAACAAATATATAAATTAATGTATATTATTTCATACATATCATTCAAACAACTTAGCATTTCATATATGACGTTTTATCAACTTTTCCATGTCCACACATAATATGACATACATTTTTACATCAATAAATTTGCATACAAAATAGAAAAATGATAGATTTAGTCTTACTTTGCTTCTGATATTTTCTCCAACATCAACAACGATGGTCCTGTCAATGTCAAATAAACATTCAAAACGTTAGTATAATATAAATACTTAGCATACATTCACAAGCAAATATAAATGCCTCTACTGGCAAAAATAGATGCAGATTTCCTAAAAATCAGAACAATTAATAATAGTACGTTTTTCTAAACCAAATGAAACAATTATAACAACACCTTTTTAAAACAAATAAGCAACAAAACATTTTTCCTAAAAACAGTATAACAAATGAAAGAATAACACAATTTTTGTACAAACTAAAAGATATATATTACAATTTGCATAGAACTAAATGCAGAAGCAAAAAAGTGAACACAATCACTATCCATATATGTGTTCATCCCATTTTTACCCATTTGATATTTTGCTTTTATATAAACGTTTTATCACCCTCTGGCTATTGCGCACATATAATAACCAGTTTCTCATTGAGGTAAGCCAATGAAATAGTGTATACAAATTTTCAGCTCAACGGTGGTCCCTAAGCATGTAAGATAGACCAATATTGATATCATGATAATGATAATGAAGAATGTAAATATATACATGACCATCATGTAAATGAAGTTATCAATGTATAAAGAAATGGTAACAACTCACAGAAGATACAGAAAGTGGCCATAACTAGATACATCTGCTTTCCTAAATGCCAACCTCTTAATTTCACATGGAGGCAACTTAAAGTACTTTTCTTTTAAGATGAGATTTTGAAATATTTTGGAATACATGTGTTTTTCCTTTGAACATATATAAGTTAACTTAAAATTTCCTACATCTTAGTTTCTAGTTTCATAAACGGTAAATTTTTATCAGTAACATCTACCTTTATTTGGTGTATAGGAGATAGATGGATATATAATCATGGCAGTGACTATTGAGACATAAAATAAAATATATTTATTTGTTACTCTAATCGATGCTAGTCGTTCGAAGTTAACAGATGCTAGTCATTCGAGTTGAAACGTCACAACGTTGAAATAATTTATTTTTAAAAGCTAACTATTTATAGATATCAAATGTTGTCGACATGTAAACAATATACAGTAAATTAGATTGACCAAATGAACTTGACTCACTAAGTATATCGAAAAGTTTCCGTCACATTATTTCAGCATTATTAATGAGAATCTGGAAATTGGAAGAAGTCCATTGTTAACAAACCCAACATATATCATTTTCAATTAATATCCTAGAATAAAGTAGTTATGAATTGGTCTTATGTGAACTGTGTTTAAACCAGCACTGATTAAAAACAATCCAATAATATATGCCGAAATAATGATGTTTCTCCTATATCAATCTTACTTCTTAAAAATATACTGTCATTTAATTGAAACCATATGCAACCTTGACTATAAACCATGAATCTAAATTTCCAATCAAGTATGTTCAAAATTGCTGTAAAGAATATTCAAACGCGATGGAAACGGTAAATACAAACTGCAGACTTTTACCTCTTGCGAGCTCTTTTCAATGGTGATCTTCTTTTGAACTCTTTAATTACAAACATCAGTGAATGTTCTGCACCATCTCACCAAAAGAATTTCTTTGATTACATCATAATGTTTTCTGGAAGATTTTCAAACATCAGTACATTTACAGTTTCTAATAACAGTAAATGAAAATTAGGAAACATAAATCTTCATTTGTCATTATATAATGTATTTGTTTGCACCATATTCAATATGAATGTGGATTTAAAGCTACAACAATAAACCAAATAAATAGTATATCGACCTAAGTGTAGTGTTGCCAATTTTCAAAACAGGGACGAGAAATTGAAAAGCAGGAATCAAATAAAGTAGCAAACACATTTGCAAGTATTGCTAAATTTCAGAACAGGGATGAGAAATTGAAAAGCATGAATCAAATAAAGTACCGAACACAGATGCAAGTAACTGAACAATCAAAGACGTCGACCATGCCCTAGTTGTGCCGAAGGAGGTTGCAGAGAAGCCTAGCGGTACCTGTCCTCGCACTTGACCCATCATCGAAGATCAAACTGTCAATTGAAGTCGTCGTTGTCGTCGATTCACCATCTAATTTGGAGTCGCTATTTGCTGTAGATGGAGATCCTATTTTCTTTCATTTGCCATTGATTGATTTGAGAATATTAATTTTGTTGCTGTGCGATTTATGAAGATGGGACTCGTGAGTTTTAGTTGGGGCGGTGGTGTTAGAGGCCAGTGGAGAACGTAACAGCCAGGTTTTTTTGAGGCGACCATTAAAGATCTTGAGACTGGTTAGGGTTTCCTTTTGAGTTGGGGGTCCCGTGATTTAACTGGAGTCTTTAGATTAGGTTGGGTCTTGTGGGTATGTGGAGGGAAGATGAAAATTTCAGGAAATATTAAGAGCGGGACGAGAGAGGGTAACGAAAATTTCGATGTACCAGATACATCTCTTTAATTTTGCTTTATTAAATTGATTATTATCTATAACTAAAAGACAATTTTTTACATTAAACAACCAATAAAAGCTTAAATATAGACATATCAAGAAATAATTTTGGATACACAAATAGTTTTATTTTTGAATACCGGATATTCATATTCACGTAATTTTCAAATACGAATGAATGTTTGTTTACACATAAAAATAGTGAAGTTAAAGATGAAATATCAACCCAAAATTAGAAATATAAAAAAAATAGCAACATTTATTCTTACATGGAAACCTATCATGTTATTAAAGTAAACTTTTTTTTCCACATATTTCTAATGTCATAACATGATTAACGCTTTACAAATAAATATTTGCCAACTAAATTAAATACATACCATTTCCATGAAGAGCAAATAATTGTTAAATTGACAAAAAAGTGAATCAAGAAATAATTCAAAGACTTGTTATAAAGTTAAAACAATTCAAACAAATATAATGGGTAAAATGTGAAACCACTTCTACTGTTATAAAATGAGTAACCATTTACAAATTAGTACTAGATAGATTTAATTCTATCAAATCCATGAGCAACAAAAAATTATAACTGACAGCAATAAATCAGGTAATAATAAAGCTTTTTTCTAATTTATTTTTTATTAACAAATATATAATTTTCACACTAATAAACTTGAATAAAAAATAATTTTATAATCGCTTATAATTAATAAATTAAAAAAACTGTGAATCGGTTATTCACCTAATTTTCGATTACGAACAAATGTTTGTTTACACATAAAAATAGTGAAGTTAAAGATGAAATATCAATCGCTCATTCACTTATTTTTTGAATACGAACGAATGTTTGTTTACACATAAAAACAGTGAAGTTAAAGATGAAATATCAACCCAAAATTAGAAATATAAAAAAAAATTAGCAACATTTATTCTTAAATGGAAACCTGTCATGTTATTAAAGTAAACTTTTTTTCACATATTTCTAATGTCATAACATGATCAACGCTTTACAAATAAATATTTTCCAACTAAATTAAATACATAACATTTCCATGAAGAGCAAATAATTGTTAAATTGACAAAAAGTGAATTAGGAAATAATTCAAAGACTTGTTATAAAGTTAAAACAATTCAAACAAATATAATGGGTAAAACGTGAAACCACTTCTACTGTCATAAAATGAGTAACCATTTACAAATTAGTACTAAATAGATTTACTTCTATCAAATCCATGAGCAACAAAAAATTATAACTAACAACTATAAATCAGGTAATAATCAAGCTTTTTTTATTTATTTTTTATGAACAAATATATAATTTTCACACTAATAAAATTGAATAAAAAATAACCCTAAATCGGTATAAAACCATTTTAGTATTTATGCTTATAAATAGTCAAGAAATTAAAAATATGATGATATAAATAGTTTTATACAAATAATATTCTTTTTTTGGCAAGGTCTTTATAGAAACAATATTCATTTATACACAAAGTGGATGAATCAGATTCTTCTATTTATTTATAAATTTATTGCTGTTAATATTTAGTATTATTCTACAATTTATTTTTAGTATTTATTTAATTATTTATAAATAAATTATTATTAATTACTAGTATTTAATAGTGAATTATTTGTAAATTATATATTAATTGATATTTATTTATTTACTTATTATTAACTATCAATTATTACTTACTAGTTAATTATTAATTAATTGTTATTTATTTATTTATTTATGGTTCCATTCCGACGATGGAAGCAAGGTCGGGAACAGAGGTAGCTTCTTCTTTGATCAAGAGTGGCGCTAGCGTTGATATGTTTAGAAATTGAGATTAGGTCTGAGAATGAGATTAAACGTTTTAGATATGAGATTAAATATAAATCAACGACAGTTTATGAAACTTGAATGAAACCCGAACGATGGAGCCAAAAGTTTCACACGTTGGAGCCAAAATTTCACCTACGAAGCCAACGTTTAAAAAATTTGTACTTTATCTTAGTCAGAATTTATAGAAAATTTTAAAATTAGAATATGAAGTATTATACAATTTAAATTAAACTATTAAATGAACCTTTTCAATATTTTAAAGTTTAGAAATTTTGGTAATTTTGTGTCAAACAATAATTGGTTTTACAAACTTTATGATTTATTTCAAATTTATTTTAGACGATTTCAAAATTTTTAATTTTTTAAAATATAAAATATAATTAACAACTATAATTATAAAATATAAGTATCAACTATAATTATCAACTGTAATTATTAAATACAATTATTTAAAATTAATTATTAAATACTAGATATCATTCCATAAGTATTAAATTTTATTATTAATTATTAAATAATTATTATAATAAACTGATATTTTCATCTCATCGTTGATTGGAATCGAAATATCTGCAAGATCCGGGTCACAATTTGTATCGATTAAACAAATTGTTGGAACTCCTAAAATGACACATTCTCAAAGAGCTGTATTTTCTTTTTGCTGATCAATGATGATTACAATATCGTACAACCCAATCATGCAGATCTATTGGAATTTTGCTGCAAAAAAGCTTCGATAAATATTCGTCGGTATTCTGCCTGGATTTGTAGCGGAAAATAGCGGTAGAAATTTTCTGTCGGTAATTTGATGCAATTTGCAACGGCTTAGTGACGGATGACAAAAGAAGACGGTAATAAATAAAAGAAAAAGAAGTTGAAAAAACAAAAAACTATCCCTTGCCATGGAAATCCATCGCAAATTAGCAACGGAAATTTCCGCTTCTAAATATTTGACGCTAAATCAGTGTTTTCTTGTAGTGTTTGGATTTAAAAAAAAATCATCTTTCTTTTGTTTAATTAGGATTAGTTTAGTTTTGTTGTCATTTTTTTTACTCATTTGATTTTTTTAGTTTTCTTTTGTTCTCTTTCATTCTAATTTTCTCTTAAAAAAAATCAAAAGCCAACAGGACGTAAAGAGTTCAAACAATCAACAAACAGGTTGCAGAATTTGAATTGTTCGAGCGGTTGCACACCAAGTGGGGTGTGAACGCGCTAGCGTGACTCAATTGCACTGGACGGACTGGCGACCAAGGTGAGTATTTTATAACTCTACAGGGACTGCTGTTGCAAATAAAAAATATATACAGACGGTGCTTGTAAAAATCTTCTACAGGGCATCAGCTTGCTTGTAAAAAAAAATTATTTCTGCAATTGCCTGTTCTGTAACTTTTCTGAGACTGTTCATTCTGTGACTGATTAAAACAAAAAAAATCGCACATATCTTAGTTTTGTTTTTATTTCCTAAGGACTTCATTATATTTTGACAAATTGGTTTAGTTCTAACGGATTATTTCTCGGTGTCTAGACTACGGCAGAGTAATAACCATTTATAAATATTACGGTGATTCGTAAATATTATATCGGTTGTTCCTCTGAAGGTACTTAACCCTTCGGATGGATTGCTAGGGTGATTCCTGATGCACCGATAACTCCTGTCCGTTAACTGGCTGAGAAATCTTTTATTGAAATAAATCAAACCGTCGTTATATAATTCTAGAAATTGTAAATAAGTAATTTGCATTAAGTTCAATTAAAAAAACAATTTTCTTTTGTGTCTAATTCTTTTTCTCAAAAAAGTAATAATAAAAAAAAAAGAATTTCAAAACAATTCTTGTTTTGTAAAAAAAAAATATTCGCTTCCCAAATTTGTTTTTTCTCATCTTCCCTTATTCTTCTCGCTAGTGCATGCGTAATTAGACTCGTAATCCTTTAGATAATCGTTTAGTTCGAAAAAACATTCCTTTAACCATGGCCGAAGAAAATCCCCCTCGATCTCTTATGGATAGATACTTCCCTGATCGGTTTTCTATTCTTTCTTGCATCATATTGCCCGCCCCAATTGGTAACCACTTTGAAATTCATTCGAATCACATAAATACTCTTCCAAAGTTCGGCAATCTAGAATGTGATGATCCTTATATTTTCTTGACCAAATTTGAACAAGTTTGTGCAACCATGAAATTTCAACAATTAAGTGACGATGGAATCAAACTTAGGTTAATTCCGTTTGCACTTACCGATTATGCTGAGAAATGGTTGTGTAGCTTGCCTTCAAATACGATTGGAACTTGGGGTGAATTTGTGAACATTTTTCTAAAGAAATTTTACCCTCTGGAAAAAACATCCAAAATTCGAAACGAAATCGTCAATTTTCAGCAATTTGGGGGTGAATCCTTTGCAAAATATTTTGAAATATTTAAAGAGATTCTAGTCAAATGTCCACATCACAATTTCGAAAAATGGACTCTTTGTCAAATCTTATACGATGGACTTGAAAATAACTCTCCAACCATGCTCGAATCGATGTGCCAAGGAAATTTTCTAGCCCAAGATCACAATTCCACTTGGCAATTTCTCGAAAATTTGGCCGAAAAATCATCTTAATGGGAAAGATCTAACGAGTAATCGATTTATTCCCGATCTAACGCTCATTCGGTAGGATCATCAGTAGCCTTAGAAGCAAAAATAGACGCAATGATAACCAAATTCGATAATGTCCTATCATCAACTCAAATAAATCAAGCGTCTCAGACCTTATGTTACAAATGTAACGATCCTAACCACATAGTCGATCAATGCCCACATTCATTGGAACAACACAACGCATTTAACAAAGCTAGAAACGACCCATTCTCCCCAACGTATAATCCAGGCTGGCGAAACCATCCTAACTTCTCTTGGGCCCAAAACAATGCAAATTAGAATTCGGTTCGACCTCCTTTTCAACCATTTTCGAATAATACTTCGAATCCTTCCTTTCAACAAACTCAACTCCAAACTCTTGCGCCACCTTCTCAAAATCATGCGCAACAATCCTTTATACCTCAAGAGGATAAACGATTGACGTCACTTGAAAAAACTCTTGAAGCATGGACAAAAGCAACGACTCAAAATCTTCAATCATATAGCAATCTTCAAAACTTATTGACTTCGCATATGCAAAACAAGAGTCAATCAATCGCTAAACTTGAAACGTAAATGAGTCAGTTAGCCACTTCCGTAAGAGAACGGGAAAGAGGCACTTTCCCGAGTCAACCCATTCCAAACCTCAACCATCAAAATCCTAACCCCAACCAAATTCACATCATTCAGGATTCAAACGTTAGTCACTTGAATGCGGTTACGACTCTTAGTTCCGGCAAAAAGATTGACAACCATGTGGTCAACCAAAACAATTTACCCGACAATCTTCCAACTCCGACCAAAAATTCGACCAACTCGGATCAAAACATCGAGCCCATTTCTGACAAGGGTCATCCTCAAACTCAAGTGTTCCAACCTACTGAGATGTCTGCTCCATTTCCTCATAGACTCCGACCTAGGAAAAAGACGGACCGAATAGAAAAGATTCTAGAAATATTTAAGCAAGTTAAAGTGAACATTCCTCTTTTAGATATTATTCAACAAGTTACCAAGTACGCGAAATTTCTAAAAGATTTGTGCACTCAAAAACATCATACACAAGTACCTAAGAAAATGTTTCTACTGGCAACTCTAAGCGAAGTCTTGTCCCAATCAATGCCAGTGAAATACAAAGATCCTGGCTGCCCCACAATATCATGTACTATTGGGGACAAGAAAATCGATAGATGCCTGCTAGACTTAGGTGCTAGTGTTAACTTGCTTCCATATTCCGTCTATCGCCATTTAGGGCTAGGAGAACTAAAACCCACCAAGGTTACCCTTCAGCTTGCAGACTATTCAATTAGGAAACCTGTGGGCGAAATCGAGGATGTGTTGATCAAAATAGGCGAATTCATCTTTCCAGTTGATTTCATTGTCTTAGAAACTCAACAGGTTAGCAATCCTGCAAACCAGATCCCTTTGATTCTAGGATGACCCTTCTTAGCAACATCTAATGCTCTGATCAACTGTAGAAATTGGTCTATGAAACTTTCTTTCGGTAACATGACCGTCGAGCTAAACATCTTTAGAACCGAAAACTCTCCTAACTCTTATGTGGATCAATTTTCTGAAATCCATGCGGTCCATGACAATGACCCTGAGCTCGATCATCTGAACAACGAAATTGAATCAAATTACGAAACATTATTTCAAGATATTCCCGAAAATGTCTCTGATTCAATTCCTGTCGAGCCGCTCACAATTGAGCCTATTCAACCAATTTCTTCGGTTGAGTCGTCCCCAAAATCTAAACTCAAAGTGATGCCCAGTCATCTTAAGTACGCTTACTTAGGAGACAATGAAACTTTTCCTGTCATTATCACTTCTGACCTTACTTTAGAGCAGGAACAATTGCTCCTTCCCATTCTTAAGAAAAACAAGGAAGCAATTGGTTGGTCCATGGCTGATATTAAGGGGATTAGTCCTTCGATAGTCCAACATCTATTCCACCTCATAGATGATGCCAAGCCCACTCGTGATCCCTAGCGTTGACTGAACCCCATCATGAAAGAAGCAGTTCATGCTGAAATTCTTAAATGTCTTTACAATGGAATCATCTACCCGATTTCCAATAGTCAATGGGTTATTCTGATTCATGTCGTACCTAAGAAATCAGGGATTACCGTGATCCAAAATGAAGCCAACAAGCTTATCCCAACCCGCACCCAAACCGGTTGGCGTGTTTGCATTGACTATAGTAAACTTAACACTGCAACACGTAAGGATCATTTCCCTCTACCATTTATTGATCAAATGTTAGAACGACTAGCCGGTCATGAGTACTACTGTTTCCTTGACGGGTACTCAGACTACAATCAAATCCCTATCGCTCTTGAGGACCAAGGGAAGACCACTTTCACTTGTCCCTTTGGTACATTTGCATACCGTCATATGCCTTTTGGTCTCTGTAATGCACCTGCAACCTTCCAGAGGTGCATGATTAGCATTTTTTCTGATATGATCGAGCAATTTTTGGAAGTTTTCATGGATGACTTTTCCATCTTTGGGGACTTGTACACTGAGTGTTTACATCATCTTGATCTTATCCTTAATCATTGCAAAGATAAACACTTAACGCTTAATTGGGAAAAGTGTCACTTCATGGTCAAACATGGCATTGTTTTAGGACATGTCATCTCTAATAAAGGAATTGAAGTAGACAAAGCCAAAATCGAAGTTATCTCTAATCTTCCCATTCCCAAATCCGTTAAGGACATTCGATCCTTTTCAGGTCATGCAGGTTTTTACCATCGCTTTATAAAAGATTTTAGCAAAATCACTCGACCTTTGACTAGTCTTCTGGGTAAGGATGTTCCTTTCGACTTTAATTCTGATTGCATTTCATCTTTTGAGTATCTTAAAAATGAACTTGTCTCTGCCCCGATCATCTGCTCTCCTAATTGGAAGCTGCCTTTTGAAATCATGTGTGACGCCTCGAACTTTGCTGTTGGCGCTATCTTAGGACAACGTATCGATAAGATTCTTCACGTCATTTACTACGCGAGTAAGACTTTGAACGACACTCAAATTAATTATACGACCACTGAAAAGGAACTCTTGGCAGTCGTTTTCGCTTTAGAAAAATTCAGAACTTATTTAGTTGGCTCACACATCATTGTTCATACTGATCATTCGGCACTTAGGTATCTTTTCTCTAAAAAGGTTGCTAAGGCTCGTCTCATTCGTTGGATCCTTCTACTTCAAGAATTTGACCTTGCCATTGAGGATAAAAAAGGATCTGACAACGTTATTGCGGACCACTTGTCTCGTCTTCCAAATGCCCCGTCTTCTTCTCTTCCAGTCAACGAGAACTTTTCGGATGAACAGCTCTATTTATTGTCCACTGATCCTTGGTTCGCTGACATTGTCAACTACTTAGTCACCAAACAGACCCCTTCTTTTTGGTCTAAGCAGGATAAACACAAATTCTTTTCTTAAGTGAAACAATTTTTCTGGGACGACCCTGATCTTTTCAAATACTGTCCTGACCAAATCATCCAAAGGTGTGTTCCAGACACTGAAATTCATAGTGTCCTCTCTTTCTGTCACGACCAAGCCTATGGTGGTCACTTCGGTCACAAAAAGACAGCCGAAAAGGTTCTCCATCCGGGTTTCTACTGGCCCTACCTTTTCAAAGACGCTTACGAATTCTGCAAAACTTGTGATCGATGTCAATTCTTAGGGAAAATTTATAAACGGAATATGTTGCCCCTAAATCCAATTCAAGAAGTCGAAGTTTTTTATGTTTGGGGTATAGACTTCATGGGACCCTTCCTTAATTCATTTGGGAACCTTTACATCCTCTTAGCTGTCGATTATGTTTCTAAATGGGTCGAAGTTGTTCCATCCAAAACAGACGATAACAAGGTTGTTGTGTGCTTCTTGAAAGAAAACATCTTCTCCAAGTTTGGCACACCTCGCACAATAATCAGTGATATTGGAACACACTTCTGTAACCGTTCTTTTGAAGGTCTCATGAGAAATTATTCGATAACCCACAAGTTATCCACTCCTTACCATCCTCAAACCTGTGGGCAAGTTGAAGTATCGAATAGGCAGATTAAACACATCCTTGAGAAAACTGTGAATCGAAATCGTAAAGATTGGTCCCAAAAGTTAACCGACGCTCTTTGGGCTTACCGCACCACTTTCAAAACAAACTTATGTATGTCCCCTTATCGGTTGATTTTTGGTATGCCATGTCACTTGCCAGTTGAACCAGAACATAGGGCATTATGGGCAATAAAAACTTTAAATCTTGACATAGAGCAAGCAGGTGAACATAGGAAGCTCCAACTTAGTGAACATGATGAAATTCGAAATGATGTTTATGAAAATGAACGAATTTACAAGGACAAGGCGAAAGTTTTTCATGATAAATCCATTTTACGTAAAACTTTCATGACAGGTCAAAAAGCTTTGTTATATGACTCAAGTTTGCATTTATTTCCGGGTAAGTTAAAATCTAGATGGATGGGACCTTATATTGTACGGACCGTTTTTCCATATGGTGCGGTAGAAATTGAGAATCCAACCGATGGATCATCCTATAAGGTTAATGGTCAACGCCTAAAACCTTACCTGGAATCAATACCCAACCAAGAGGAAAAGCTCATGGTCCTCCATGAGCCACATTACATTAGGTAAGATGCACTAACCCTCTTTTGTACATATGTAAATATTCTCTTATTTGTTTTTTCCCTTTCACTAAGATATGTTTGATTAACGACTGTAAGGACACAGTCACACTCAAGTGTAGGGGGAATTTACATTACATCAGCAATTAAATTTTATGAAGTAGGTCATTCATTGAACAAGGATTAACTTAAATTCATAAATAACACCTTGGTTCTTGTTTGATAAGTCGAATTGTTGGGTGATGGGAATGAACATTATTCATTCATTGAATCGTAATGTGTCTTTTTAAGATGCTAGCTTGAGACTGTGCAGACGTTAGTCGTGTTCTGGAGTAAGCGTGTCAACCCTTGTTATACATGTTAGAACGTGCAAGTAAAAATAATCCAAAAAAAAAGAAGAAGAAAAAAAATCATGAAATAAAAATGATTTTGCACCTACGTTTGTTGGATTTTTTGAGTTCGTTTTCATGCATAATATTTTCTTTTCCACTCAAATTTTCAAAATCATAAGTTCTAAAATCCACTTGGCCCAATTAAGGAGAAATGACTCATTGTAGCGTTCTTCTTCGATACCCTACATTATTCAAACCCAAGTTTTAGTCGATTTACATCCATGTTTCGACAAGTTTTTCTTATATTGGTATACTTAAGAACCTTTCATTTTCAAAGGTTAAAAACATCACTTTTATACCAATATTACATTACCCACTCCGTACTTGTTTAAAGGTAAGATAACCATATACCACATCTTATTTTATATGGGTTATCTATCTTACGAAACTTTGTTTATCATTCCTTTCAGCTTTTTATATAACTTCAATCCAGACTTGTGTGTTGAATTAGGGTTATAGAAGTAGAGTAACTAGGGCACAAAACTTTCTTTCATGAAGTGTTTTTTATGATTCGCTTAGTAGAGGAGGAATCAAATGAAATAATATACGGTATCATTCCATTCCATCTCCACTCATCATTCATCATGCAAAAAGAAAGGAAAAAACAATGAAGATAAAATCTCTGAGAATAAAATAGTCATCCATCATTCTTGACTATAAAGCATTCATTTCCATTCCATCCACATCCATCATACCGTACTTAAAAGCAAGGATTGTAGTTGAGGAGATGAAAGGAAACAAAAATATTCATATGTGCCTTAGTATTACTTTATCTTTTGTCATTTGAAGTTCAACTATTACACTTGCCCTCTTATCTATAATATTTTTAGAACTTACAAAATTTTCCTTCATCTATGCATAACTCACATCCAATACAGTACAGTTACACTGGTGCAAGATTATACAAAAAAAAAAGAATAAATGATTGGGTGCGTATTGTCGATGTGTAGAACTTTGGTTGACGCCACGCTCTTAACCTTCAAGCCAATTACAGTGTTATCAAGGAATTATGATTCAGCTTGAAATTTTTTATTCATTTTTGCACCAATTATGGGATGGATAATTTAGGGCTAAACCGTTATTATTGAAGTTAAGTGAAATCCTTGGAATGTGATAGACCTTAAATATATTGTTTGATTAATCCGTGTACATAAGACGCTTTAGATTTTGTGGGTAGTATCCGCTGAAAACCCTCACGAGACAACACTCGTCCTACTAGGGATACCTAGGGGTTTAACGGCTTGTTGCATACGCTAAATGCAATCGTATTTCCTACGAAAGTGTGACATATCTTAGTTTAGTTTATTCGAGGACGAATAAAAAGATAAGTGTGGGGGTATTTGATATACACGTAAATGTGTATACTTTATCCGCTTATTTATCTAGTTTTCTATTTAAAATAATTGATATTGTGTATTTATAGCTGTGTTTTCATGTTGTTGATAAAAAGCTTGGTTTAGAGCATTTGATGGATAAAGCATGAAGAATTTGCTTAAAAAGAGTGAAGTTAAAATTACTAAAGCTTGAAGAATGGTTGCAAATAGAGTTCAGTTGGGTAGATTTGGCTCACTAAAGACTCATATTGCGTTCACATTGGCTCATTTGCAGGGCATCTCACTCATGTTGCGTTCACATTAGCTCCTTTGCAAGGCTTCTCATTCACGCACTGCACACGTTCACATTAGCTCATTTGCAAGGCCTCTCACTCTACAGCTGCGTTCACACTAGCTTATGTGTTAGTTAGGTTAATTCTTTAGTCCCACATTATGGAATTTGCCAAGTAGCCTTGTCATATCATCTATAAATACACTTTATCTCATTCATTGTAAAACACATTGGGTTTTATTCTGTAATTCTCTTCTTGGAATAAAATCATTCTTCCTCTGTTCTATTTAGTTTTAGTTTTATTTATGTTTATGTTATTTAGTTTATTTTTCTCTTCTTCTTTAGCTATGTCTAGTTAATCCCCTTTGATTAGGGGGTGATGACGCTAGTAGATATGATTCAACATGAATCACATAGCCAATAGATGAGGACGTTATACATGTAGATCTGGATTTGAATTAAGGGTTAGATCTGAACCTTCATATTCTGTGTCGTTTAAGAGCTATGCTCCTTCACAGAGTATATTCGTGTTCGATCGAACAATTATCAAATTTAGATCTAATTTTAGGGTTTTAGAAATTAATTAGTGAATCTGTCCTGATAGTCTATGGTTGTTTAAGAGCTCAGCTCCTGCATAAGCTATGCTTGTCGTTATTTACTTATTTTGTTTCTAAGAACCTAATTATCGTTGATTCATGTGTGTGACAGAGACATGAATTAGATCTATATTTATTTGTTGGCTATTGATGAGTGTGAATCCAATCTATGTCATTATCCCCTAATTGCTTTCTCTTATTATATAAATTTCTCTTTTTATTTAATTACTGCTATTTTCTGTGTTTTCAATCAATCAAAACCCTGGAATAACTTAATTGGATTTATTAATTAAAATATTTTTGGTCCTAGAGTTCGACACCCTCTACCACAATCCTTGTTGTTTAGGAAAGCCGAACGGATTTTACAGTTATTTACAATTGTTTAATTTGTTCGCAAACATACTGCCAGGTTGAATTCCCTTGCTGTCATGTAGAGGCACATGCATGTTGTAACACCCCACATCCGTTAGTGACACTCACAAAGGGAATGCACTAAGTTCTGTGGAGCATTTAGGGTAAAAGATGCAGATAAATTACAAGACATATAGAAATTAAACAGCGGAAAATAAAACTTTTCTTTATTGATAAAATAGTTTGTACAAAGATTTCTTTACAATATCAGAGTGTCATCTGTCTTACAAAATAAAGAAGCATAAAACAACATTTATATTTCCCCAAATTTTAGCAAGAGCCAGCCATAGCATCTGTTAAGAGAATCCAAGCAAACTTCGACCAATCTTCAAGCTGGGAAAGAGTGACAGTCCAACTTGATCTGAGCTATACTACTCCCTCCTCTACTACCTGGGGGGACAACGGAAGAAAAGAAGACAAGAAAAACAGAGTCAGACATAAAGCCTGAGTAAGTTCAGTAACTTCTAGCATGTGAACATGGAATACAAAACGACATGAATTAACTGAATACAAGATTACACCATGACGATAGGGTCAACAAGATTAGACAAGGTAGTCACAAGATATGCTAAGGTAAACTGGATACGCTCTAATACTTTCGCCGCTTCGCTATTTCCTTGTTATACTGGTTTCTATATCTCTGCACCGCCTATCTAGTGTCCCATCTAGTAACGATAACGTGATCCCAATCCCTGTATTTTCCATTGCCTTCCGGCATACATTCATTATTTATTACCTAGATCAAATCTAGGGTTTTCTATCAAGTGCTTTCTAGATTTAACTAGAGTTTTACACTATCTGCTGAACGCTTCTCAAGTTCAGGGTTTATGCCACCTAGTCCAACTAGGGATTACGCTACCTGTCGAACGATGCCCCCAGGTCTAGGACAGACTACCTAGAGTGGTATATGTTCCTATACTTCCCCAGACATGTATCGCGAATCGTTATCGCTTGTCTAGATGCACATGTCCTGTAACGTGCGACCCGAGTCCTGTGTCAGGGCAAATCATGGAATACAGAACTCGGTCGGGAGCTTTCAGATATCTGTCGATGCAGATGCTAAGGTCTTTTTTTATTCCAGTGGCTACGGTCCCACTTGACCCCTCCCTCAACTAATGAAAGGCATACCTTGTAAAATGAGAACTATACGCCGGCCCCCGGTGCCCCAATATCCTATGGCCATCCGCAACCATAACTGGATAGCAAGTATATGGTCTTTTGGAGTTCTCCACCTTTCCGCTTCACGTATCTCGATTGACTCAAGATGGATGGTAGACGACGAGTTGTTATCACAGGGCTACCGTTTGTTCGTCGAATCACGCTGGTCCATCCTAGTCTTTAGGTTGCCATGTATTGCAACCAAGGCATACCCCTGGTTCTTCTACGCAGACCTTAACCTCTGTGGGCCCAGGCGGATCATCTGCAGCCTCACAGAGGGATACCAAGAGTACCCTCACGTCCGCTCGAAGCCTCGGGCTTCGTAACCCAATTCGTTGGAGCCTTCTCTCTATTCAGACGGACATTCGCTCCTTCCCGTGTTATACTAAGAATTACTACTTAGTTCCCTTTCCCATCAATTTGGATTGGTTAAGTGTCATTAGTCAATTCAAGCCAACTTAACCCTCTTCATTCATCATGTTATACTGGTTAAGTGTTATCAGTAATTCATGTTGACTTAACCCCACCCCAAACCAAGTTATATTGGTTAAGTATTTATTATTACTTAACCTTACCCATTCACCCTGTACTGATTCAGGGTTCCTTTTTAACTTAACCTTGCCCGCCTGTTTTAACTAACCTGTTATTAACGGTTAAGTATTATCCCTTCATGTTTTAGACTTAACCCTATTCCTTTATCAAAATCTGATGGTTAAGTGTTCAAGTTTACTTAACCCTACGGTCTAGCCCAGCTAACATATCAAATTGGCTAAGTGTATTAAATCTTACTTAACCCCAACCTCTAGCCTAGTTAACATGTTAATTTGGCTAAGTGTATTCACTTTACTTAACCCCACTTGCTAGACTAGTTAACATGTTAATTTGGCTAAGTGTTTTCTTAGTTACTTAACCTCTACAAATCTTGTCTTGTTACCATGAGTTTGGTTAAGTGTCCCTGTGGACTTAGCCCTCCGTTCTAGCTTAACTGTGCTTAAGTTGGTTAAGTGTTCCTATGGACTTAACCCTCCCATTCTAGCTTAACTATATGAACCTAACCCCACCTACCAGTCTTGTTATCATGTTGAGTTGGTTAAGTGTCTTAGTTAACATAACCCTAGCATTCTTGTTCTAGCTTCAACTAAATAAATTAAAGCCACGACCACTCACATTAGACAGATATTGTTGCGATTACTGGATGTGCCGGTTGGTTCCGGGCAGGTTTACATCGCAACTCAGTCTAACCTCGGGTTAGGCCTATTCGTGTTTTCTAGTTCAAAGGGTTTTGATTAATTTTCAAATCAGGTTTTGAAAGTAACCATCCCGTCCGTCGGATCAGTTAGGGATAGCCAGGGAGAGCAGGAAACTTGTATTTTCCAAACTCAAGCCTAGACACTATCCTCTCTGTCACCCTAGAACTTTCTGGTTTATTATTAAAAGAGATGTCGTTAACAAACCTTTAATTAACATTTCCTCATTTAGGACAAATTCTATAAGTAAATTAATCCTAATTTACTTATTTCCCAATTACTCTTTTAATGTAAATTGTCAGCATTTATTCTTACGGCCCATTTTCCCCTCTATATCATGTTTATGCTTTTTGGTATGTAAACCATATCAAATGAAGTGTCACTAACCATGATTTTGCTAATCCTGACAATTACTCCCAATTATGGTCAGTTTCAAGTTTATGCCAATTTCCAAGTTAAACTACGTTTTAGTAAATTTCATATTTTGCCCCAAATCGCATTCCCACCGTTCGTAAAATCGTGTTTCAATCTAGATTCTAGATTCGTAGCAAACAAGGAATGAACCAAAGATTGCTATGAAAAGGATAGATATAACAACTGGCATAAAATGGTTTTGAATAACGACGTAGGTTCAAGAACATGGGTAGACCTAACTAAATAGGTAAATTCCCAAGGTCTAAAACCATGAATAGATAGAATAGAGACAGAGGTTCAAGAACATGGGTAGACCTAACTTAATAGGTAAATTCCCAAGTTCTAAAACCAAAGATAACCAAGAATAAACTGAATAGAAAGTCAGGCCTAGATCCAAAATAAACAACATGGTTTTATAACTACAATGTCATGGGCATAAATAATAATCTTATATTCATAGTCATAGGCAATAATCCTCACAGTTCAATGAATAACAGTCTTAGGCGATGTTCATAGTCATAGGCAATAGTCCTCACAGTTCAATGAATCACAGTCTTAGGCGATGTTTATTGTCATATGCAATAGTCCTCACAGTTCAATGAATCACAGTCTTAGGCGATGTTTATAGTCATAGGCAACGTTCATAGTCATAGGAAATATTCATAGTCATAGGCAATATTTTCTGTCCCAAAATCAAAGGCTTATGTTCATAGTTCCAAGGCATATGGTTCTAAAGTCCATAGTTTCACCGTCACAGTCTTATTGGTCATCGAATCGCAACAGTTCTTAATTAGGTCCAAAGGTACAAGCACTGATTCAAGAAGAAAGATTATGCATAGTCTTTTATCCCTTTAATTTCATGTCGCGAATAAAAGCAAAACGTTCAAATCTAAAAATAACTGACTTACAGAGATTAGATTAGAATAGAAAGGAGGCGTTGCTATGATTCATATAGGATCATTCGTTGAAGTCGTTTGAACCTCCTTTTGAATCCTAGCTTGAATCTCTTCTTCTTGAAAGTCTTTTGAGCAGCATCTCCTCGTCTTGTTTTATTTTATATATATTATTTATTTATTTATATATTTTAGAGGAGGAGAAGAAGCCATGTCTAACTAGAATCTTTGCAGCATAAGGGTAGAAAAAGAATTGTGAATAGAGAAGAAGACCAGGGCTGCTTATATAGTGCTAGGCGGACGAACCTGGTCAGAAAACGTGACCAAATACAGCAGAACGAACCAGCTACAGAAAGCCGGAAAAAGCGGGTAGGTCGACACCCGTGTCGACTGGGCAGTCGACACGGGGGGGGGGGGGTGTCGACTGTGCAGTCGACACCCCTGTCGACTTGACCTGGGCGGGAATTTTACCGCCCTGCCCCGTGCGCATTTGAAATTCGAATTTAACTCCGTTTTAAACTGTTTTGAACTTGGAATTTTCTGAAAACTTTGATGGGCCATATCTTGGTCATACGAACTCCGATTTTCGAAAACTCGGACTCTATTTCGCGTATTTTTCTGAGACGAACGCAATGGCGCAACCCGTTTCCCTTGATTTTGATTTTAACTTTAATTCTGCCTTGATTTGCAAATCTTAGTATTACAGAATTTCGGGGTGTTACACATGTACTTGCGTTTTTGTGCAATGTCGGACTGTACATAAATAACACCTGTTTTGCCTAATCCTCTTAAAAAGAAGAATGAAAACTTTCGTTGCTCGATGGTAATTGCTTGTCGCTGCCTCGACTGTTTCCTTGATTGTCCTGTTTCGTGTACCTGTGGAGCTTTTTGTCGCAGTTTAGGTTTATCACTATCATGACTAGCTTGATTGGTGTTTGATGCTGCGTCTTGCATTGTTGTTTATAGCCGTGTGGTTCTCCGATTTGATTGTGCTTGCTCGTGCTTCGTCGTGCTTTGTGTCAGTTTCCGCATTGATCTCTGGGTCCATTCAATGTCGTCTCCATTCAATGCCACGGAAGGTGAGTTTATCTCACACTTGACCTACATTACGTCATGGTTGTTAGATTAGCACAAATGAACTGTTATGAAATGTATATTATTGCTGGTAGAAATTGTTTAATTTTATACACATTTCATATATGACACGATGTTCATATGACACGTAAGTGCACTGATGATTTATATGATGTGATTGATGCTATGTGATTGTTGATTTATGTTTGTTGATTTGCCTAGCTTAGAAAATCACTAAGGGTTGAAATGATATATACCCGAACGGGCATTAGAATAAGGAAAACTCGTTATGGGTTGAAATGATAGGCCTGAATGATTTTTACTGAATTTGGGATAGCGGGTTGAATGATAGACCCATAGAGATTTTATAAATTGCGGATTGAAATGATAAATATCCGTATCACTTGACCATAGGGTAGAAAACTATATACGGACACCGTTGGTCATGTTTCGAAGTAAAGTGATTTGCAAATTTGATTTTAAAATAATAACTTAAGATTTTATATTTATATATTTATATTTTAAAGAATTTAAACTTAAATTTTGTAAATTTTAAGTTATATGTTTTAAAATGATTTATGAGTAAATATTGATTTAAATTCTTATTTTAGATTTTACTTATATTTTTTTTTAAACCATATAATTAAATCATATATGTATTTTAAACTTTTTATATTATAATAATCATTTCTTTAAAACCTATTTCTATATCATTTTAAACTTATATATGTTTATAATCTGTTTCCTAATTAATTTTAGAATTTTATTAACTTATATATATATATATCAAAGTTATGTTTTCTTATATATTTTATAAACTTTAATAATAAACTAAAGGGCGGATAAGTTAAGATTTTCGCAGTTTGAATTCGTGCTTTAAAGATTTAAATTTATATAACGATACTTGATTCAATGAATGAACTCATATAAGATATGAATTTGAATTCAAATCGATATAAATTTATAAGAGAAGAACTTGAATAGTGAAATTGTTTTGAATTTCCAAATTTAAGGAATGAATTTGAATCTATAATGAATATGAAATGAATTTGATTTTAAATCAACTGAATGCGAATTTGAATTGGTTAATCTAAATATTGAAAGAAATGAACGTTATCGCGTAAATTGATTTTATTTGAATTTATAATTAATATGAAATGAATTAGATTTTAAGTAACCGAATGTGAATTTGAATATATTTAGATTGTATATATGGAATCATTTTTTATAATCGTGTGGTTTGAATTAGAATATTTATGAAATCAAACTTATAAGAATGGTTTAAAATTGTATGAACTGGTTAGATTGAAATATAAGGTTTAGATTTGACTTTATAATAATGAATTTGAATTCAATGACTTGATTTATAAATTTGGATATGATTCGTTGAAATTGAAATATAAGATTTCGTTTGAATTATATAAAAGGTAATTTTTAACTTAAGTGTTGGATTTCATAAATCGACTAAAACGAATGCTTTAAAGGGTAAAACCAGATTATATGAATTGTTTGAAATTATAAATAATGACTTCGAATTTTATGACTTGAATTGTAAATACGATATGATTTGTTTAAATTAAAAGTGTAAGTTTTGACTTGAATTGTATATTTTGAATTCGAACTAAAATGTTGAATTTTCATGAATCAACTTAATGAGTTCTTATAAAGATAAAATTGAATCATCTGAATTGTTTTGAACTTGAATTTTTGCGAATATAAACAAAACCAAAATATTATCGAAGTAAAATGTTCTGGCATCGATTTAAATGGAAATTGAGATATTTAAGGTATACTTTATATAAGTCAATTTTTGAAAAGTAATATGAATCAAAGTTAAATGTTATAGTATTAATTTATACTTTATTTGAGATCTTTATGATATGGTTCTAAATCGATTTGATTTAATTGTTTTGAGTTGTTTTCAAATTTAAATATAATCGAAGTTAGATATTTAAATTTGATTTCGAATTCGAATATGAGATTTCGTATAAACTATTTTATAAAGTGATTTATAAAATAATGGCCACGGTGTGAAAAAGGCAAACGGTTGGTTGTTAAAGAGACCCGGATCGGCTATTGTCATACTCTCTACCAATACCGAAAACCACTCTAACAACTATGTACACGGTGGAGTTCCAGAATGAAGTAGGATGGTTTGGCAAACGACTTTATTTTCATTTCCATATTAATTACGAGACCCTGAGTACCTTGAGTCAGCTTGATGTGACTAAAACAGGAGTTATGCCGAGACCAAGTGAGGTCATACCTCCTATCGAGCGCACTTCTACGATACCATTCTATTTCTTTTGTGATGTGTCTGGCGGCCACCCTCCGATTTGACTATGGGAGTGTGTCTCGAGGTGGGGCGGTAGTAGCTGTTATGCGTTACCCCTAGTCCGGCTCTGCAAACGGTGAATCCACCCTGGCATCCCTTGCGTGCCTTGTCAGATTCCATATACGAGCCCACTACGATTTTGTTTTATACTTTTTTATATGGAGTTCCCTTTGATAGCCCTCCAGGTTATGGAGGAATTACGGTACTGTATATACTATGGGAATGTACAAACGGTGTAAGGGTAATAATGGTGATCCCGCTTACGCTATTTTGATACTTTACTTTACTGATAGACATTATTGTATATAGGGTATTGTACTATATAGTATTAGTTTGATGGATTCTTAGAGGACGGTGATCTCAAACATCCTTTGAGTTACTGATTGCATTTCATCGAACATTTCATTTGAGTTGATTTACTTCCATGAGAATGTTAGTCCTGATCCGAGTGTTTGGTTTTGCATTATTGTTCGGGTCAGATCGATTGTCATAGTTTTGAGATTCATCCTTGGATATGGAGCTTATATTGGGTTTCACTCACCTATGTCTACCTATTCAGTTGTTCCAGTTTAGTTGTCCCTTGCCGTTCATGTTCATATTGTATCATTTATCTATATATTAGGAAATTCATTGTATTTAACTTCCGTTGTATTATTTATGTAAACTCTGATGTAAGAATTTATCTAGTTGCTTCATGAACTACTATTGTAGTTTGTATTTTCCGCTACGAGATATTATATTACTCTGCATCCGTGTCTGTGATTTATTCTATTTACCCCAAAAGCTAATAATAATCTGTCGTTTTGGATGGTTCGAGTTGACATGTTTTGTCGATTCGGCACGGTCAAAATGGCAGGTCGTTACAAACCCAATTACAAATACGAAACTTCATGGTTTTAGATGCAACCTATGTATGTAGTCGTAGTACACTACGTCTGCTATGATTGATATATTTACCTATGTAGATGATTTTTACACTATGCATTTATAATAAAATAAAAGGATTTATTTTAAACCGTACCAAGCATGTTTTGCTATTATAAGGTAATACTTTATCTTCCAGCTTGCGGTGCATTGTGTGATTAGACCCGGGTCTAATAATAGCTTCATTTTTCCTTTTGGCAATGTGAGTTTGTTTTATGGTATTCTTGAGAGAAAACCCGTACCGTGTTATACGGTTTGGTCCCTTGACTTACCCAACATTAAAATAAAGTTAATAATTGTTTTATTTCTCGCACCAGTCCCATGACTGACTCGGAGTTTATTGTTTCTACATAAACTCTGGGTACCCATGTTTTCCCGCAATGTATCTAGTAGTTTTGGTTTTCGCAGATATTTCTTTTTACAGGATACTAGGTTACGGCCGGAGCTATACTACATAATGCTTTGTATCCATGTATTTCCTTCAGTCGTGTTAGTTAGTGTTTTCCGTTGCACTTGTGTATTATGTTTCCACTTCTATGTAAATTAATTCTCTGATATTTTCCACTCTATATTATTTATTTGTACTTTGATATCTTGTACTTTGATGTAAATTGTTGTAATAGCAATGAAATGTTCTCAAGTTTGTGTTCTAATGAGTCGTGTTCTCAAAGCAGTCCGCCTTCCTGTTCGGTCTAAGCCGGCCAGGAAGTTCGGGTGGCTATACATGTCACATTATTGTTATGCAAATGAAATTATATATTTAGACAATTTGAAATCAGCGGCTTGGACTCGAAATAAACTCTATATTCAAAATAGTTTGTATATATAGTAGTTAAACTTGTAATAGTTTAATTAAAGTGAATATTAGACTTAAGTCCTTAAAATAAAACTGTAAGGACCGGGAATTTCGCTTGATCCGAATCAGTCGCTGAACCGACCCAGACCGTTTGAAACGCCTGATTGTTTTGAGAACACGACAAAATGGAACCAGACAGAAGAACATTTCATTATATACTACAACAATTCCATCAGAATACAAGAATACACAGAGTATGAATAAATAATATACATCACAAATTATCAGAGATTACAATAAATTACATAGCAGCGGAAAATAATACAATACACAACTAGAAGAGATATACGGATACAAAGCTTTCCGGATTTCATTCCAGCTGTAAACCAGGATCCTATGAGTATAAATCTGCAAAACCAAAACTACTAGCTGCCCGTGTCAAAATAAGGGCACCCAGAGTTTAGGTTAAAACAATAAACTCCAGATCAGTCATGTGACTGGTGTAAGAACTAAAACAGTTATTTAAAACTTTACTTTAAATCGGATATATCAAGGGACCACGCCGTATAACACGGAACGGGTTTCCTCCCAAGAATATCAGTGCATACAACAAAACAGCGCAATGCTTTTTGGGAAAAATGAAGCTATTATAAGACCCAGGTCCTATCACACAATGCAACGCAAGCCGGGGGATGGGGTTTTCCCTTATAATAGCCAAACATGCTTAGTACGTTTTAAACAAATCATTTGATACTAATAAGTGCATAGTGCATAAAACAATTTCAAATCATAAGTATCAATCATATACGGCATGGGTACCATATATCATGTCGCCATACTAGGCTCTACAATCAAAACCGCAAAGTCACATATTTGGAAATTGGATTTCCATCTGCGAACTGAGGCTAGGGATCGTCCTCAACCGATTCGAGACAATCTAGCCCATGTCTCAGGACCCAGACTCAGGTGGGCCCTTGGAGCGACAGGGCCGGTCCACCGATGTGGACTAAAATGCCTGAACAATACGTCTCTCCGCCCTAAGGGGCGTAGATGAGCCAACAAATGACTCCATCGGACCCGGATCGTCCGATCAAACTGAGGCGCCTCGTAGCACCAACAACCACATAAGTCAAACTCGTCAGGGCGTGTAAAACCACTGACGCCACTTCTAGCTAGAAAGAAACGCATGCCCTCCCTGAGGTCCTCTCCCGTTTCTGGTCCACAACCGGGGTGTGAGGCTCGCGAATTCACGCTACACAAAGCGACGCTACACAAAGCGACGCCACAAAGGCCGTGCTTTGATCATCAACCACAAGACTTTTCTTTTCAACAGAAGCCTCAATCAATTGCCACTTAGGCATGCCACACAGGCAATTCATTCCATGCGATGGATATCCATCAATATATAACCCCTGAGCTCGTACGTCTCAGAGAAGGGCGTTAAGCAAGAGAATAAATTCTCCGCCGCCAAACAGATATATATTTAATAGAAGTCAATCACACAGACTGAAATCCGATGTCAAACACACAGTCCATTTACAAGTTCGTTCTAGGTCTGAACGAAACCGGAGCCACCTCGTACCCCGCATATCCATCGATCTCCAAGTACGTCTGGATGATCACCAACTGATTCCCTCCTCTTGGGTGTACGACCCAATCAAGATCATCGGTAATTATTCAAACGATGTGAAGACCTCCGGTCTTCGACCATCGTCTTCATCTTCGACTTATCATCGTATCAGTTATTCAGAACGGGATAAACCCGGTCTTTCCGAATAACTCGCGTATATAATGAACAAGTGTTACACATGACCGGCTAGTCAATTCGCTTTCCAACTATGACAAGGTATGGAACCACCTTCTAGTAGTATAACTCTAGAGAGGAATACATTGGGCTCAACAAGAATATCTTGCAATCCAGCCACACATGACCGGCTAGTCAATTCGCTTGAATGTAGCGAAGGTATTATCACCAACGGTTGTGATCAACAATCATTAGCGAAAGCATACAGCGGCGATAGAATAAGAATAAATAAATTTTTCACTAGATTGGGTGATAATACACCCTAAAGGGGGCAACCCACATAGCCATGCCTCCTGCACAATTTTTGTCATCTTTCCGGTTGATTACAATTACCTTTTGGCCATTTCATTCACGTTGAATGGCACATTGTCAGATCCATCAATTACTGGTTGATTTACACAAATACACTCTGGGAGTTGAGTTAAGAGAAGTTATTTTCTCTGCCGCATTACTCGGTATATTTGTAAAAAACCAACGTACATAATCATTGGAAATACTCTGTCAAACATTCGTCAATACAAGTTCGTTCTGGGACTAAACAAAACAGAATGCACTATCTCTATTAATTCGTCTAAGGCAATTTCTAACTAGGATTAATAGAAAAAGCCCTTGCACTTTACTCCATATTTGATTATCTTCAAAATAATCTGATTCACAAAGATTGTGCCAATATAGAGTGGTTTCGTATAATAATCCAACCGGCTCTCCATACTGACAACGATAACATTTAACTAGCCCAAATTTTGATAGTCGGTTATTTAACTATCGAAGGAACAAATATTCATCCAAATCCTTATTTCCAAAAGGAAATGCTATTGATTTGCACCTAACAACCACTGAACCCTTTTTAATCATTATTTCATTAAATAAACTCATCCCAATGTTATTACCAAATCTCCGTACCGAGATATTTTTCGCACCCGCTTTGGATTCTCACTATACTTGGAAAGCATTTCCATATTGCACATTCTTTAATTTTCTATAATTTGGAAACACCTTCTATTTATAATTGGAAAACAATTCCAATTGCTTAACCTTTCCACGAAATCATTCATTTCTGTACTTAGGAAATATTCGTTGTGATATTCCCAATGTAACGTCCTAGAAATTTCGACAACTGGAATGTGGAATCAATAAAATATTTAACTATTAATTATCAATTTTATATAAATACTTGGGTTAAAAATCAAATATATTATTTGAGTTGACCGAATTCAATATTTAGTTCAGAATGGCTGGTTGGGAATCAAATATTTATTGTTGAATATTCGAATTGAATTTGGTTGGATATTTGAATTGGATTTGAAATCCGACTTAGGAATTTAAATTGGATTTAAAAATAAACGTAGTTGACGTTAAAAATTTGGGAATTTTATTTGTTGAAATATATGGAAATTTGTTTGGGTATGTGTATTGTAACGACCCGCATTCTACGCATTGGTGGATCATAGAATATTTATTTCACTTTCATATGAAGTCATATAGTCGTGTAACTTTGGGGAACGACTATTGGGGTCATTTCCTATGTTTACGATTTTTATCGATTTTTAAATGACCATTTTACCCCTAGTGAATCTTGTTTTGCCTATAACTTTTGATTGGTAAGGAGTTTTGGCTTGAAACCACTTCCATTGGATTCAGATGATGGTTTACCTTTCCGTAGAGTGGTTACATTAATCAAACGGACTTAACGTTTGGGAGATATGGCTGAAATAAGGTTTGGAAGGTAGAAAACAACTTAAACGGGCCTAATAGGGTAATTAGCAGTTAGACCCATTAAGGATTTCGGGATTAGGGTTATATAAGGGATGGAAGCGGTTAGAGAAACCCTTCTTTGTCATTTTTACAGCCGCCACTTATCTTTCTTCAACCCTAGCAATGACCTCCACCTTCTAAATTCATCTTTAATCACTTTCTAATCACATATTAGCCAAATCTACATCAAATTAAGGCGGATTAGCATGGAAATCGAGATAGAGCTGCTAGAATACATTGGGATCTGTGCCACATCAGTTAGAGTTTCAGATCTGTGATTTATTTGTGGCTAAGGTGAGTGATTTGCACTTTTATTCACTAAATACGGCAAATTAGTGGTGATTAGTGTTAATTAGCGAAATTATGCATCATAAAAATAAGGAAAAATATGTAGAAATTCTAAAATATTATTTTATGTCGCTGGTGAAAATGTGGGTTAATTTGGATTAAGTTTGCTAGTTCTATAGTTAAAACATGGTTAAGGAGATTAAGGGGAAAATCATGGTTTTGAGTGTGTTTGATCCATAATTACATGTTAAATCTTTGTTTGGATGTTTTTGATTGATTTTACATGTTACTAATATTGTTTAGTATGCCTTATGGTTGCATAGGAAAGTTAGAATGGTTAAAAACGCCGTCGAGAGGCGAGAATAGTTTGCTGGAAAATGGTGCAGGTTTTGGGTCGCACCTACGACAGCATTTGTGAAATGCTGTGGTCGGTCGCACCTATGACAACATTTGTGAAATGCTATGGTCGGTCGCACCTACGACAAAATTTGTGAAATGCTGTGGTCGGTCGCGCATGGGTTTCGGTCGCACCTACGACAACATTTGTGGAATGATGTGTTCGGTCGCACCTACTACAGCATTTGCGAAATGTTGTAATCGGTCGCACCTATGACAACATTTGTGAAATGCCGTAGTCGGTCGCGCATGGGTTTCGGTCACACCTACGACAACATTTGTGAAATGTTGTGGTCGGTCGCGCATGGGTTTTGGTCGCACCTACGACAACATTTGTAAAATGTTGTGGTCGGTCGCACCTACGACAACATTTGTGAAATGTTGTGATCGGTCGCAACTACGACAGCACTTCTGAAATGCTGTGGTCAGTTGCACACGGGTTTCGGTCGCACCTGAGCTACGGCAGCACTTCTGAAACGCTGCAAAAAGGGCAGAAACGCTGTGAAAGCCAGTTTTGTTTAGCTCTTCACACTAGATGAATGCAGAATTGAACCAGGTGATATAACAGCATTTCAGTAATGTTGTAAAAGGTTGTTTTGACATTTTTGTCAGTTTTCATAGCCTAACGGCTTTGTTGCGGGACGTGTGCAAAGGAGTTATCGCTATTTATAACATTGGTTCACCGTTGAGGGAGGGGGCATGTAGACGAAGCCAAAGGATGTATGGATTGTGAAGGGTTATTGGCTATAGACCAGAAGGGCATGGCCATGGTAATTAGTTGTACAGAGTCCAGAAGGGCATGGACCCGTCATGGCCCTAATGGATTTGGTGATCAAAGCGATGGATATCATATGCTTTACACACTGAGTGAGAGATGTGAGGTTGATTGCTATGTTTGATGTTTGTTATCACCATGACACGCAGACTACCATTTTACACCTTATGTTAGTGTTTATCTTAGAGTACTGTACATCTTGTCGTACTAACTCTTTGGTTGCAGGTCCAGGTTCAGGTATGATTATTTATACATGTTATTGTTTTGTTTTGTTTTGCTGCTATCGCCCGTATCATACTTTTTTCTGACCTAGAGTTTTATGTCTCTTCTTATTACTCTAGGTGCTCCTAAACGAGCAGACTAGAGACAGGTTAGGTGGTTATGCACGAGTAGCTGTCCGGAGACGAGCAGGAGGCTTCCACGTACTATTTACACATATTCTCCCTGTGTTGTTGCTAGTCACTACTTGGGCATTAGTAGTGTACCTTTTCTATCTTGCTTTAGAGACAGTATTTTCAAGTTATAATAATGGTTTGGATCATAAGCTGTATTTTGGATTCTGCTGCTATGATGATTTAGTTTTCATCTTATGCACTATCTCGCCTGTTTTATGTCAAGTTATGTTATTATTATATTTTATTCCATGAACTATGAGATATACTACAGGTTCCTTTGTAGATCATAGTTTCAAATTCCTTTCTTTGACAACCGTCCCGTGCTGGTCGGACATCGGTACAACGCATTTCGAGGAAATGTCGGCTGGTTCGGGGGGCCCATCAGAATTGGTATCAGAGCCCTGGTTGCGTAGTTTAACCTATGGGAAGATATGAGGGAGAGATAGTATACGTATATCAGAGAGCGTATTTGTGATATTTTGGTTTTCAAAAGCTATATATATATATATTATTAGTATAGCTAAGGATGAAGTCGCACTACATTGGCACCACTAAAGAGATGGTTAATCGTTTTTCTCTTTACAGATTTAACGATGTGCCGATACTACGAGGAGTACGGATTCATGGGCCAACAATGGGAATGTCCGTGATATGAGGACAATGTTTACTTCCTTCATGCAAGAGATGCTTAGGGATGCTCAGGGAATAGTTCCTAGTGCTGCTAACGGTGGTGGTGCAGCGATGCAGGCGCCTAAGGCCGATTTCTCCAAGCTCAACAAGGATTATACTAGTCATGGTGGTTAGTCGTTCCATGGAACGGAGTCGGCTACGAATGTTCGAGATTGGCTTGATAGTTGTGAGCACTTCTTCGAGGATTTGGGAATCGATGATGCAATGAAGATAAAGTTAGCATCGTGTCTACTTCAAGGAAGGGCTATGAATTGGGGGAATGCTATTAAAGCAGCAACTACTGAGGATCAAGTTACATGGAATCAATTTAAGACTCTTTTCAGTGATAAGTTTATCCTAGCTACTCAGAAGTCAGAATTGTTTAGGAAATTCTTGGAGCTTAAGCAAAATGGTAGGGTAGTCTCGGAGTATATTGCAGAATTTAATACCTTATTGAAGTATGGATTATCTCTTATCGATACTGTCGAGAAGAAGAACGAGAAGTTCATAACTGGCTTAGATGGGTACTTGGGGGAAAGGCTTATGAACCACATCGATGAGGCATTCGAATCTATTGTGGGGAAAGCATTAGATCAGAAAGTCTTTACCCGAAGTCAAAGACCTAAGTTGCTATCGCATTTGCAGGAGAGCCGAAATCGCGAGCAAGCGGTGGAGGAAAGGAAAAGTCCCAGAGTAGGAGGAAACATAACCAAACCAAGGATGGTCAGAATAAGAATAATAAGAAAGGCAGAGAGTGCTTTAACTGTGGCAAGAAGGGCCACTATGCCAGAGATTGTCAGAAAAAGCCCGGGGAAAGGAAGTGCTTCAATTGCGGCCAAGCGGGAGATCACTAGGATAAATGTCTGCAACCTTCTAAGGAGAAGCAGAACGTGAAAGTATATGATATCAATGTTGTTCCTTCTTCATCGAATGCCCCAACTGCGGCGCAGAAGGGAGAGGGCATCGTTATTCAAGGTATGCTTTCTATTTATGATGTTTCTGTTCGAGTTTTGCTTGATACCGCGGCATTCCTTCATATCTAGTGACCTGGTAGATACGTTGAAATCAAGATTTGTTGTAATTTGGTCTTATCGAGTCACAGATGCATGTTTGCTTGTGATTGTTTTGTTTTAGGCTTTAATGGGTTTAACATTATTTTGGGAGTCGATTTACTCTAAAGGTTTAGGGTGGTATTGGGTACCTACCTAGTGATGGCGATAATAACTACAGTTAGGGGAGCAAAGAGATTCGGGTTGGCCATGACTCGTGAAGGAGGGGCCTTTGGAAGCATTTTTAAATGCTGTGGTGAATAGCATAAGCATTGTGGTATTCCGTAGTAAATGAGTGATTATTATGGATTGTTTAGGACTTTATGTTGATGTTCTCTTTGGTTCAAGAATGGTAATAACTTCGGAGTAAATTCAAGAGGGAAATCTCGAAGCGATAAGATGTGGTCATTGATTGTAGGGATACAACGAAGGTTAGGACGATTCAAGTTGGACTTGAAATTGTAAACAATGGTTGTTTGTTAATCTTGGAGATGCAACGAGTAGGGAGACGACTCATGTAACAACCTAGAAAATCTGAACCAATTTAAAAAAATTATTTTGGCTATTTCAGTAGATTTTGAATAGTTAAAATAATTTATTTTAAATAATAGCGATTAAAAAATTATTTTAGTCAAAGTTAGAGCGAATATATTTATTTAGATTTCTAAAGGAATTAGAAATAGTACGGTAGTTTGAAAAGTCAAATCAGAACTTTGACTGAATGTACCAGATTTAAAATCTAACGGATTTTAGTGAAACCAAAAATATCTGAATCTATTTGAAAATATCTTTCCAAAAAATCGAAATTTCATAGTGGGATTCAAAAGTTATAGCCAGTTGAATATTCAGAATGGTCGCTATAGTATAATTTGTAGCCCGTATAAAAGGCCATTTTTCAAACGACCGCCGTTTTCGATGAAACCACTTTTGTTGGACCTGGAATGTCAAATTATTGCTAAGTTTAATTTTCCGGAATTTTTGGAATTAATATGTGAGCGTGGCAAACGAAAATGTGTTTTGTCAATTTTAGTCAAATTTGATCGACTTGAAAATGACCATTTTTCAAACGATCTCGAAATTTGACAAAATTAGTTTTGTTAGGGCCATATCGTCAAACCAAAGCCAGAAATATTTTTTTTGGAATTTTCTGAGTCCGTATTTGGCCCAGTGAATTTAAATGTACGAATTAATTAAATAAATAATTTAAATATTAAATTAAATAAAATAGGCTAAAGACGACCGTTTAGGCTGACGAGACCTAGCCCATTAGATCCGGAACGGGGGCTATTGGGTGCGGTCAACTCCTGTTGGACTGAAACTGGATTTGTTTAGGAATTAGGGATTTATTTGTAAAATTAGCATTAAAATATTATAAAAATGCATTGTCTACCTCTAAACCCTAGTCTTCACTATAGCCGCCGCAACAACGAAAGCCATGGCCGACGTTGCTCCCTTCTTTCCCCTTTAAATTTCGTCGATCCATACATCAAAACCCCCTCCTCATTTAGACTTTTCTATAGAGATTTTCATCCTCCTCATTTCCATATGGTTAGATCATCACCAAGAGGCATGAACGCCGAGGTACATCTCCCCGAAGTAGCGCCGTACACAGCGATGTCGCACCCCCATAGCTCGATCGAGCTTCGCCCAAGTGGGACTCCCCTGTGAGCCTCCCGTAGCTCTCCGGCGTGGCATATCCTGATCGAGACGAAGTTGAACGGATTGCGATAGATATCGAACCCTAGAACTGAAGCTATTGGGTTTACCTACAGCCGATTTTCTGTGTTGAGGAAGAAGGTTAAATCCTTTAAAATATTTTGTTAATTTAATTTAAATTTTTTTATCTATCTTATTTAAATCATAACTAATTCATACGACATCGAAAATGAACGATTTCAGATTCTGTGCGATCGTAGAGAGGAGGTCTACGCTGCTGTTCTGACTAGAAGCGATTCCGAGCTGATAAAATTTTGACCAAATTTGTGGATCCAAACAATTCAGATTCACGACTGTGAGATTTCTGATTTTAAATAATTAATCAATTTAATTATTTTTCTTGCTGTTAAATAGTTGTATGTATGTTAATGAATTAGATCTGCGATGTGATGAAATTTTGGATGATTGATCTGCTTATTTGTGATGTATAGATCTGTTAGTTAAATTATAGATCTGTATGTGTTGGTTAAATTAAAATAAATCATTTTTGTCAATATTTTGGGAATCAAGTATATTAAACAAAAATGGAATATCATTTTGTTTATATTATTGAATTGTATTAGAATTGTCAATTCAATAAAAATTTCTTTTTGCTTATATTATTGAATTGAATTAGAATTGTCAATTCAATAAAAATATCATTTTGCTTATATTATGGAATTAAATTAGAATTGTTAATTCAATGAAAACATCACTTTGTTTATGTTAGTGAAATGAATTAGAACTTTCAATTCAATATAAAATGTATCACTTTGTTTGTTGATTGATAAAAAACATCACCTTTTTTGTTGTTTGATTGAATTAGAGCTTTCAATCAAATAAAATAATAGAGCAAAAAGTTATATTTTTATTTACATATTAGATGTAAATAAAAGAGTAAAATAAAAAGTTGTATTTTTATTTACATATTAGATGTAAATAAAATAATAGAATAAAAAGTTATATTTTTATTTACATATTGGATGTAAATAAAAGAATAGAATAAAAAGTTATATTTTTATTTACATATCAGATGTAAATAAAAGAATAGAATAAAAGGTTATATTTTTATTTACTTATTAGATGTAAACAAAGAACAGATTGAAAAGATTACCTTTTTATTTGCATTTTAGTTGAAAATAAAACATAGATTAAAAGATTACATTTTTTATTTGCGTTTTAGTTGCAAATAAAACATAAAATGAAAGTTACATTTTTTTATTTATTTGCATTTTAGTTGCAAATAAAACATAGATTGAAAGATTACATTTTTTGTTTGCATTTTAGATGAAAGTAAAAACATTGATTTAAAAGTCACATTTTTATTTGTATTTTAGATGCAAATAAAAACATTGATTTAAAAAGTTGCATTTTTATTTGTATTTTAGATGCAAATGAAAACATTGATTTAAAAGTTTCATTTTTATTTGCATTTTAGATGTGAATAAAAACATTGATTTAAAGATAACATATTTATTTGCATTTTAGATGTGAATAAAAACATCGATTTAAAAGTTGCATTTTTTTTTGCATTTTAGATACAAATAGAAACATAAGTAAAAAAATTACATTTTTATTTACATGTTAGTCGAAATAAAAATAATAGGATTTAAAAGTTACAACTTTATCTACATTTTAGATGTAATAAAAGTATAGTTTTAAAAGTTATATTTTTATTGTCAAATTAGAGACAATAAAAAGAATAAATCAAAAATGACATTTTTGTTGACATGTTAGTTGTAATAACGGTATAGTTTTAAAAGTTATATTCTTTTTGTCAAATTAGAGACAATAAAAAGAATAAATCAAAAACCACATTATTGTTGACGTGTTAGTTGTAAATAAAAGAGCAGATTTTAAATTTACATTTTTATTATCATTTTAGAGACAATAAAAAAGAACAGAATTGAAAGTTACATTTTTATTGTCATGTTAAATGAAATAAAAAAAAAGAGAAATAAAAAATTACATTTTTATTGCCACTTTAGAGACAATGAAGAGAGTAGATTAAAATGTCACAATTTTAATGTCATTTTAGTTGAAATAAAAAGAATAAGATCAAATTTTGCATTTGATTGAAAAAAAAAATTAATACAATAAAAGAATAGATTTAAATGTCACATTTTTATTGTCATTTTGGATTAAATAAAAATAGTAGGATTAAATGTCATGCTTTTATTGTCGTTCGGTTTCTAAATAAAGAGTGAACATTAGGAATACATATTTTCAATGTAACTTAGTTACCATTGGAAATAATTAGTCATTAAAACATGATTTATTTCAAATCATCATTTTTATCATGTTAGTAGGATTATGAAATTCATATATAAAATCTCTAACATGAATATAGACTGTATTTGGCTTGCATGTGATTGTTTGAAAGTAGTTGAAATCGCCAAACGAATAATATATATATATATATATATATATATATATATATATATTAATTAAAATTAAACGAATCGCGCGCGATAGTTCGCATTTCGGCAATCATAACTTTAAACGATTATACCGAAAGATCCAACCGTCGGATTTTCCTAAAACTAGAACCGCTAGGACCGCTTTGGAAAGATCTTTTTATCGATATGAATTTTGTTAAAATCCAACGTTTAGATTTCAAGATATGGGTAAATCAAATTTTGGTAAAAACAGCGCCAAGGCCGCCCATCGACCCGAAGCGTCGTTAAATAAATTTGGCTATTTTTATATAAATAAAAATAGCTATTAATCGTTATTAAATACCATTAACGATGTGAAATGATTTTAAATATATATATATATATATATGCGAGGATCATTTGAAACGAACGAGTTAAAACTCATTTCAAATGCTCATACGATAATCTAAATTGAAGATCTTAAAGACGGCGATTGAAGACCGACGATCTTCACATCGAAAGGATGACTAATGATGCCTGGCATTGGCTAGCTACTAATAAAGGGTTAAAGTAGTAGTTGTCCGGAAGTACTTGTTGATTGTCCGGATACGCGAGCACCTCACTTCCATATTGGACATACGAGACGAGGAATAAGGTGACTCTGGTTTCGTTCAGACCCAAAACGGACTTGTAAATGGATGTGTGTCCGACATTGAATTTCATTCTGTGTAATTAAATTGATATATATATATATTAATATATATCTGTGGTGGCGGAGAATTTATTCTCTTGCTTAACACGCTTCTTTGAGACGCATGAGCTCGAAGGTTATATATTGGTAGTTATCGATCGCATGGTGTGAACTGTCAATGTGGCATGCCAAGATGTAATTGATCGAGGCTTTTGTTGAAAGCAGAGCCTTTTGGATGATGATCAAAGCATAGCCTATTTCGGCATAGCTTTGTGTATTACGTTACCTCACGAGCCTCACACCCCGGTAGAGTCAAAAACGGGACAAGGGAATGCAGGGAGTGCACACGTTTCTTTCTAGCTAGAAGTGGTGTTTGGGTTTTTACAAGGCCCGACATTTTTACTTATGTGGTTGATGGAATGAGGCGCCTCGGTTATTTTTATTGGTCGCCAATGGCCAATTTAAAGTCCAATAGAATCGGAAAGCGTGTGTACAGGCATAACTAATCCACTAAAGTATTTGTGGACCGGCCCTACAGGATCCAAGGGTTCGCCAGCGTACGAATCCTGGGACATTGCTAGAGTGTCTCAAATCGGTTAGGATATCGTCCCTATCCTTAACTCGTGATGGAAACCAACCTCCAATACGACATTACGGTCTTGATTGTAAACCTATATATGGCGACATAGTATATGGTAGTTATGCCGTATAGGATTGGTACATTTACTTTAAAGTATTTTTGAAACCTATTAGACACTAATAATAATATTAAAATATTATTTTCTACGTATCAAGCATTTTTATCATTATACGGTAAAACTCTATCCTCCGTTTGCGTTGCATTGTGTGATGTGACATGAGTCTTGTAATGATTTCATTTTCTAAAAAGCATTGCGTTGTTTTTGACTTAAAAATTTATTAAACTTATGCACTGGCAATCCAATGGAGTAAACCCATTCCACGTTAGTGGCATGGTCTGGTGATTAGCCAAAATTGTTAGTTTAGTAAGATATCCCATACCAGTCCCATGACTGACTCGTAGTTTGTTTCACTTTGCAAACTCGGGTGCCCTCTTTCCACATGGGCAGCCAATTGACAGGTGTTAGGTATGGATATTTTCTGGAACTGGAGCTTGTTGTTAAAGAAGATGAAGAATCTTTTCTTTTTATCTTTTTATTTACTTTTTGAGTCATTGAGACAATATTGAGTATTGATGTATTGTGGGATATTGAGACTTTATTTCTTTCCCTGTTTTAGACATCTATTTTACTAAGTGTATCATGTACTGCGTACTCTAATGTTCTGTGATGACATTTCCATTTCCGCTGTAATGATTTATATGTTTTGCTATTACCTGAGATCTGTTATTGTTTTAATTATGTTATGCTCCTATGATCATCCTTACTTTCGTACCCCGGAAGTTTGGGTCGTCACATTTGGTATCAGAGTTAAAGGTTAACCTTAGCTACGGAATATAACATTTTTAGAACAATTCGTCCAGATAGAATCGGTAGTATTCTAAGACGAGTAGCTCATTAGAGATAGGATTAGTAATGTCCTAGAATGAGCACAGCAGAATAGCACATATTAATCAGTCATGACATCATTATCATCTTATCATATGTCTCTATTTTTAAAATCTTTCCTTTGAAAAAAATTATCATTTCTGTTAGTCTGACTCTTTCCTTGATGGTACAGAACTAACTAACGAATGAATAACAAAGCACATAATAGAGCATGAGGCCGAGGTGGGGCAAGGGGACCCGCCAGAGATGTGACTCCTACGGCCCAGGAATAGGAACAGGCCACCCACGAAGTTGAGACACACCACCACCACCTCAACGTGCTTTTGATCTAGACAAGGTGGCAAAGAAAATCAAGAATTTAGGAGGCGTGCATTTCATAGGCCTAGAGACGGTGACAGAGGCACAAGCATGGCTTAAGATGATTGAGAAAATTTTGGGAGGATTAAAGCTCGAAGATCATAGGAAGCGATTTATGGCGACATGGTTCCTGAAGTACCAGGCCCAGATTTGGTGGGAAACAGCCATGGCTAGGGGTAATGAAGATGATGTAACTTAGGGGAAATTCAAAGAGCTATTCAATGAGAAGTTCATTCCCCCTCACGAAGTTGAGCTCCATCATGATGAGTTTGCCCACCTCCAACAAGGGAGTATGACTATTGCTGAGTATGTAAAGAAATTCGACGAGCTTTCCAGATATGCCCCAGAGTTAGTCCAAGACCCGATTCAGAAAAATAAGAGGTTTATCAATGTTCTGGCGAGGAGGTATCATAATAGGATGACGGTACACATCGAGCGTCCATTTGCTAAAGTGATCGAGATGGCCTGCAGATATGAGGAGATTGACCAGAAGAGTTCTCAGCAAGAGCGAGAAAAGAATCAAGCCAACAACAAGAAAAAGGAGTCGGACAAGAAACCTGAGGTAGGCAGATCTTCTACCGCCAAGCCCCAAGAGAAGAAGAAGAGGGACAGATCTAAGGTCAAGTGCTTCAATTGCCAGAGGATAGGGCATTTTGACTATGAGTGTCGAGCCCCGAAGAGACGAAGAAGGAACGACTCTGGACCGAGTCAGAACAGTGGACATAATCCCCGTGGCCTAAGGGAATGCTTTAACTGCCACAAGCCTGGACACCTTATCAAGAATTGTCCTCTACGCAAGAAATCTGAAGTGGCACATGTCTATGACGGAGCGGCTGCACCGGCTTCTTCCGAAGCAGCAGGTAAGCCTGATGTTTTAGGAGGTACTCTTAACATTAAGAACATTCCTATTACAGTTTTGTTTGATACTGGTGCACCTAGAAGTTTCATATCCAATGACACGATTAAAAAGCTTAAGTTGAAACCCAGAAAACTTAAAGAACCGATTAGAGTCCATAGCCCGATAGGAGGTTCGCTTATTCTCAATCAGTATTATAGTGTGCCTGTTTCTTATTCCTATTTCCAATTTTCTTTTAATCTGATCATCCTGAATTTCTCCGGGTATGATATCATACTTGGAATGGACTGGCTAACGAAATATGAGGCTGTGTTACTTTGTGCTGAAAGAGTAGTCAGAATCAAAACCAAATGTGGAGACATTATTGCTATTCCATGCCACAGCTCAGCCACAGATACGAAAGAATTTCGGTCTTCTCTAGAAGTCACCCTACTTCTATTGAGGACATTCCTATCGTCAGAGACTACATGGATGTGTTCGAAGAAGTTGACAGCTTACCCCCGCGTAGAGAAATCGATTTCAGAATTGACTTAGTTCCGAATGCAAGTCCAGTTGTACACCCTTTCGAAGGATGTAACTGGAAGAAAAAGAGGAGCTGAGCAATCAAACCAAGCAGCTTTTGTGGAAGGGTCTGATCAAGCCTAGTTTCTCAAGCTGGGGTGTAGCAGTGGTTTTCGCCCCAAAGTCAGACGGTACCCTCAGGCTATGTGTGGACTACCGTGATCTAAATAAGCAGACTCTGAAAAATAAATATCCACTGCCACGCATAGATGATCTGCTCTGCTAGACCGCTTGAACGGAGCATGAGTATTCTCTAGGACGGACCTAGATATAGGTTTCCACCAATTACGCATGGCCGAGGAATGTGTGCCTTTGACAGCTTTCAGAGGACCAGACTTATTTTATGAATGGCTAGTGATGCCCTTCGGCTTATGCAATGATCCAACATACTTCGTAGATCTGATGAATAGAGTCTTCCGCGATGTTTTAAATAAATTCGTGCTGGTGTTCATCGATAATATTCTAATCTTTTCTAAATCCACTGCTGAACACGAGAAGCATCTGAAAGAAGTCTTGGAGATTTTCTGTAGAAATGCGCTGAAAGCCAGATTCTCCAAATGCATATTCTGGCAAGAAGAGGTGAAATTCCTCGGCCATCTTGTATCTAAGGAAGGCATCTCAGTAGATCCAGGAAAGATCTCGGCCATCAAAGACTAGAAGCAGCCTACCACGCCCACAGAAGTTAGAAGTTTCTTAGGTCTGGCTGGCAATTATCATAAATTCGTCAAGGATTTCTCAAAATTATCTTGTCCATTGACTAAGCTGACTAAGAAGCATACCAAGTTCATTTGGACACCCGAATGTGAGGCAGCTTTCCAAGAGCTGAAACAGAGGTTGATCACTGCTCCTGTGTTGACCATTATTGATTGCAATCGGGATCTAAAAGCCTGGACAGACGCTTCTAGAGAAGGTTATCCTTTTCATCTAAATAAACATGTCAGAAATGACATTTTTCTAATGTCAAATCTTATTTTAACATGTTATCCTTTTATCTGTTTAAGGTATTGGTGCAGTGCTAACGCAAAGAGACAAAGTTGTTGCATATGCTAGCCGTCAGTTAAAACCGCATGAAAAGAATTACGCCACTCATGATCTTAAGCTAATGGCCATCGTATTTGCTTTAAAGACATGGAGGCACTATATCTTGGGCGAGAAATTCGAGCTATATACTGACCACAAATCATTAAAGTATCTATTCACCCAAAGAGATTTGAACTTGAGGCAGCAACGTTGGGTTGAATTCCTTGCACCCTATGACCTGGACATCTTATATACTCCAGGGAAAGCCAATGTAGTGACAGATGCTCTTAGCAGAAAGAATACGGCCAGCACCAACCTTATCCTTGCCAATCTCATTATTACCCCTACCTTGATCAATAAGATCTCTTCTCTTCAGAAGAATGATGAATTTATTCAAAAGAATCAGCAAAAGGGTCAGGGAAGGCGAACCCACGAGTTTCCAGATTGATGACAAAAGGGTTCTGAGGCTATTGGGTCGAATTTGTGTTCTGAATCTTCCTAAGCTCAGAAAGGAAGTAATGGACGAATGTCACAAGTCTAAGCTCAGCATTCATCCGGGTGTGAGAAAGATGTACCATGACCTCAAGCATACATTTTGGTGGAGATCTATGAAGAGAGACATTTCTATATATGTTTCTAGATGTCCCACGTGTCAGCAAGTCAAAAGCAATCAGCAAAAGCTAGCTGGTCTATTGCAACCGCTAGGGGTTCCAAGTTGGAAATGGGACGAAATTTCTATGGACTTTACTGATGGCTTGCCCCGGACTAGGAAAGGCAATGACAGTATATGGGTGATTGTTGTAACAACCCGCAAATTCTGAACCAATTTAAAAAATTTATTTTAGAAAATTTTAATGAATTTTGAGGTTATAATTTATTATTAATAATAATGGCTAGAATTTATTTTAATCGAAGTTAAAGCGAATAAATTTAATTTAAATATAAATGGAATTAGAAATAACGCAGTAGTTTGAAAAGTCAAACTTGAACTTTGACTGACCGTACAGGTTGCAAAATTTAAAGGATTTTAGTGAAACCAAAAATATTAGAATCTATTTAAAAATATTTTTCTAACGAATCTAAAAAATTGAAATTTCATAGCGGAAATCAAAAGTTATGGCCAACTCAATTTCTAGAAGGGTCGCTGTAGAAATTATAGGGCCCGAAAGGCTACTTTTCACATATGAAGGAATTTCGACTCGAAACCACTTCCATTGAGTTCGGAATGACGTTTCTGCATTGAAAAACGATAAACACTTATATATTTTGAGTTTCGGAAATTATTTGTTTCAAAATGTATTTTTAATATTAAATATATTGGCCTTGAAAATAGTTATTTTTCAAACAACCTCCGTTTTCGACGAAACCACTTTTGTTGGAACCGGAATGTCAAATTATAGCTAGGTTTCAATTTTCAGAATTTTTCGAATTAATATGTGAGTGTGGCGGTGGAAAATGTGTTTTGACTATTACAGTTAAATTTAAACGCCTTAAAAATAGTCATTTTTCAAACAGTCTCAGAATTCGACGAAAATAATTTTGCTGGATTCGTATTGTCATAAGAAAGCTAAAAATATATTTTTTAGAATTTTCTGAGGTCGTATGTGGCCCCGGCATATTTAAATGTACGGTAAAAATTAAATTATTTATTTAATATTGTATTTTTAAATTAAAACCAAAAAAAAACGTACAGACATCAGAATTAGAGCCCGGGACATAGCCCATCGCGTTCAGAAGGCCTCAAAACGTTAAGATCGACAGTTAGCAGGCCCAAATCCGAGAAAGTCCAAAAATCTACTTTATTCCACGAAATTCGAAATTAAACATTAAAATATTATTAAAAAATTCGGCCGAAACCCTAATAGGTCATGGCAGCCGCCACCCAACCGAAGGCCGAAATTCACCCAATTTCAAATGCTTAGATCTCTTAATCCGCTCGACAAAAATTGACGTATGACCTACCAAATCGAAGAGAATTCAGAGAGCTACAAATCTATACAGTTAAGATCGGATTTTGGTGCACGGATTTCGCGAATTTCGACCAAGAAGGGGCTGCGGTTTTTGATGGTTTGCGGGCCCTAGGAGAGGACGAGTTCGACGGGGTTGATGGTGTAGGTGGCTCTGGGCTTGGCGGTCGCGGTGGTGGTGTTGGATCGGATGTTGGATAGCCAGAAGGGGGTGCGATTTTGACATGGGAGGAGGAGCATGGGTTCGGCCGATGAAGAACACGGTGGAAGAAGAAAGGTCCGCTTCTTTTTTTATTATTATTTTATTATTTAATTTGTCCGATCTTTAAAAATCGATAACTCTTTCATACGAGATCCGTTTGACAAACCGTAAATTGCGTTGGAATCACAAAATTAAGAGCTTCGCGATGGCACAGACCAGAACTGATTCCGAGACAGTCAAATTTTGACCAAAATTCAATGTGAGAATTCAAATTCTATTATTTAATTAATTATTAATTAATTTTCTCGTGTTAAAAAATTATTGTATTATTGTGTTGATTCAGATCTAAAATGTTTGGGTTGCATAGATGATTGATTGTTGCTTGTGGTATGATTTGTTGTTTGTGACATGTTAGATCCGCATTGAAATTGCTATATTATCGAATTCTATTTGGGATTAGAAAATTAAATCTAAATTTAGATTTAAATCATATATTTGTATCGAAAATAAAAAGATGAAAATTTTACGTTGTAAATGAAAAGATAATATTTTTTTGTATTGAAAAAAAAGAAAAGAAGAAGAAAAAGATCATATTTTTAAATGGAAATAAAAAGATAAATTTTTACGGTGTAAATAGAAAGGTGATAAATTTTTACATTGTAAAATATTAAAAGGTGATATTTTACGATTAAATATTAAAAGACGATGTCTTTACATTAAAATATAAAAGTTGATATTTTTACACCATAAAATATAAAGGTTGATATTTTTACATTGTAAAAATAAAAAAAAGTTGATAGCTTTACATTGTAAACATAAAAGTGAATATTTTTACATTTTAAGTAAAAGAATGAAATTTTATGATGTAAAATAAATTACATTTTTATTATGTAATTTATGAATGAATTTACACCGTATGAAATAAATTACATTTTATTATGTAATTTATGAATGAATTTACTCCGCATGAATGAAATTTCATTTATTTTGTAATGTATATGAAATAAATGTATGGACTTGCTTTGTAAATTAAAAATTACATTTTTATAGGTAATTAAAATGTGAATTTACACTGTATGATAAAAATTACATTTTTAGATGTAATTTAGATATGAATTTATGTCGTATGTTAGAAATTACATTTTTCTATGTAATTAAAATATGAATTTCCATCGCATGATGAAAATTACATTTTTCTATGTAACTTAAAATTTGAATTTGTACTGCATGATAAGAATTACATTTTCCTATGTAATTTAAATGTGAATTAGAACGGTAAAATAAAAATGACTTTTTTTTTCTATGTAATTTATATGTGAGTTGTATTGGTAAGATAAAAATTACATTTTTCAATGTAATTAGAATATGAATTGGTATTGCATTATAACAATTACATTTCTTTATGTAGTTGGGACATGAATTTACAATGTGAAATAAAAATTACATTTTTATATGTAATTAGAAATGGGATCTGCAAATAAAATTAAGACTTACATTTTTATATGTAATTTAGGATGATATATACAATGTAAAATAAAATTTACATTTTTATATGTAGTAAGAAATTGAAAATTCGCATTGATATTAAAATAACACTTTTGTAAAGATATTGCATTAGAATAAAAAGATAATTTTTGTCGCTTTTTCTTTTTAGAATTAAAAACATATTTTGTCACCTTTTCTTTTTAACATGAAAAGGGTCATTTTTGTCGCTTCTTCTTTTTAACATTAAAAGAACATTTTTATGTCATGTTTCTTTTTAGCATTAAAAGAAGCATTTTTGTTGTTTTTCCTTTTAGTAATAAAAAGAATATTTTGCTTTCATTTCTTATGATCATATTTTATCGTCATTTTGAATGCGGTAAAAATAGAATTGTTAATGTTGAATATTTTATCGTCATTTTGAATGCGGTGAAAATAGAATGGTTAATGTTGTCATTTTTATCGACCTTTTTTGTGCGATAAAAATAGACAATGTTAGTGATTCATTTTTATCGACATTTTTGGCACGATAAAAATAGACAATGTTAGTGATTCATTTTTATCGACATTTTTGGTGCGATAAAAATAGACAATCTTAGTGATTCATTTTTATCGACATTTTTTGTGCGATAAAAATAGACAATGTTAGTGATTCATTTTTATCGACATTTTTGGTGCGATAAAAATAGACAATGTTAGTGATTCATTTTTATCGACATTTTTGGTGTGATAAAAATAGACAATGTTAGTGATTCATTTTTATCATCATTTTAGATGCGATAAAAAGAATATGTTTTTGTGTTACATTTTATTGTCTTTCTAGAGACAATAAAAAGAATAAAATTAAATAACTACAATTTTATGTAAAATTGCTTTCATTGAAAAGAATAAATATAGAAGACGAGATTTTTGTTGTTAATGATAAACAATGAAAAAGGGAACATTTACATTTTGATGTAAATAAACAATAAAAAGAAAAATTACATTCAAAATGTAAGTTAGAATAAAAAGGACATTTTGTTAAAAAAAATGTAAATTACAATAAAAAGTATAGAAATAAAGATCACATTTTTATTGACCGTTTATAGGCAATAAAAGAGACATTTTTATCGTCGTGTTATATATTGTGTAATACACTTCCATAGACAAGTTACCCGACTTGTGTATGTGATTGGGACGATAATTTTTACACATCGCCCAAGTGTACAAATTAGTTTATCATTTGCTTGATTGGTTGAAAACCCCACACGGGTGTTGGGATGAAAATTCACATACACTAATCCCAATATTTAGTTGTATGTTGATCGTTAGATCGGCAGGCTGTGATGAGCGTTATTATTTAATTTTAACGCTTACACAGTGGAAATTACACTTTGGATGTAATGGATGACTTGATGATTATACCGTTATTGTCATATATATGATGTGTGTGAAATCCATAAAATCCAAATTATATGGTAAATGTTTGAGTCGCATTTCGATTCAAGTGTTCTTTTAAATAAGACTATTTTTACATTAGAAATCCTTTTTATATAAAGTATATATATTTTCAAAATATAGATTGTTAATTAACTATATGTTAAAACAAGGAATATTTGTAGAAGACAAAGATTTGTAAAATAAAGAATACTTCTCATTTAGAATCTTTTATATAAAGAATATTTTTATGATTATTTTAAAATATGTTTTTAAAAGATTACTAGCATTTGCAATTATATTTTGTGATATGTAATAAATTGAGATGTGAAGTGGATTTATCGTGGACGATGTTTAAACGACACTTGTCCTTTAATCCAATTTACATTGAAATTATTATTTGGAACTTATGAATCTATTTTGTAGATTTAAAAAGACATTTTCTATAAATCAAGTTTTTCAACTAATATATTAAATTGGAATTTAGTGGAAATTTGATTGGTAATAATCGAAATGGGCTTCTGTAAAAGAAGACCGATATTATATATGGAATTTGAGAGGCTTTGCCATTATTCCATTTATACTATTGGTCCGATACATAAATCTATATCGATTATGTATTGATTGGATTTCTGTGGAATTCCATATTTTGGAAATTGATTTATAGATTTTATTTTAAATATTTATCTTTGATAAAATTAATGAGAATCTTCTAAAATGAATATTTTATTAAAAGAATATTCTGAGAAGGAATGTGGCGAAATGTGTGATTTTCCAATATTTGTTTTTAATCCCAAAATACGCAAGTTATTCAGAAAGACCGGGTTTAACCCATTCTGAATAATCATCGCGACGATCAAGAGTCAAAGACGAAGATGGTGATTGAAGACCGAAGGTTTTCACATCGTTGGGATGATGATGACTGGTATCTTGAATTGGGATTGGCCTTCCAAGGCAAGGTATTTGCTAATGATCGTCCAAACGTATTTGGAGATCGACGGACACGATGTTTCGCTCAGACCCAGAGTGGACTTGTAAATGGATTGCGTGTCTAACATTGTATTCCTTTCTACTGTATTTGTTGAACGCTACTGATTATATATTTCTGTTGGTGGTGAAGAATATATTCTTTACTTATCACCCCTCTCTAAGACGTATGAGCTTAGAGGTTATATATATATATTGGTAGATGATCAATAATATGGTAGGGTCTGACAATGTGGCACGCCAAGATGCAAATTGATCAAGGCTTTTGTTGAAAAGCAGGGCCTTGTGGAATGATCAAAATATAGCCTATTACGGCATAGCTTTGTGTATATCGTGACTTCGCGAGCCTCACACCCTGGTATGAGTCAAAAACGGGATATGGACCGTAGGGAGTGCACATGTTTCTTTCTAGCTAGCGTGGTGTCAGTGACCTACCAGCCCTGACATTTTACTTATGTGGATGATGGATTTTGAGGCGCCTCGGATTTTTATAGGCCGATAGTGGTCATATTATAGGTTCAAAGGAACTGGGAAGCGTGTGTTCAGGCACAACCAATCCATTGCCGATAGGCGGGGACCGGCCCTGCCGCATCCAAGGGTTCACTGCGGGGGATCCTGAGGCATTTATTAGAGTGTCTCGAATCTGAGAGGAGCTTGCCCCTAGCCTCAACTCATGATGGAAACCCAATTCCCAATACGCCCTTGCGATTTTGATTGTAAACTTATATACGGCGACATAGTATATGGTACCTATGCCGTCTAGGATTGATATTATACTTGAATGTTTTAAATATATATATATACACTAATAATAATATCGTTTTTTTACGTATCAAGCATCTTTTGACCATTATATGGTAAAACCCTATCCTCTGGTGTGCGTTGCATTGTGTGATGGGACCTGGGTCTTATAATCGTTTCATTTTTTCTAAAAAGGCATTGCGATATTTGACGATTTACTTTATTTATGCACTGGCAATCCAATGGAGTAAACCCGTTCCGCGTTAGCGGCGTGGTCCTGTGATTAGCCTACTATTTAGATAAGTTAAGTATAGAATTCTCACACCAGTCCCACGACTGACCTGTAGTTTGTTTCACTTTGCAAACTCGGGTGCCCTCTTTCCACACGGGCAGTCGAGTGGCTTTTTGCAGATATAGTTAAGCAGGATCCTGGATTGAAGTCTGAAGCCGGGTCTAGAATATTGATGGCCTTCCGCTGAGATTAGTTCCGCTGCAATGTATTTAATTTAATGTAAATGTATCTTCCGCTGTATTATTTATTGATATACTCTGATATATTATGTACTCTGATGTAACAATTATTATTGATGTTATAAAAGTCTGTGTTTGTTCTGATGTGTTGTATGCCCAAAGTTAACGTACGCGGGTTTTGAACGGTTTTAATCGATCTTGCGATCGATTGGGGTCGGGCGAAATTCGGGTCGTTACAATTGTAGATCGCTTCATAAAGACTGCCCATTTCATCCCTGTCAAAGCCAATAGAACAGCTCGGAGTTTGGCACAACTTTATTTCAGAGAGACTGTTAGACTACATGAAGTTCCCGGTATCATTGTCAGTGACAGCGATCCGATATTTGCTTGCAAATTCTGGGAAGCTTTCCAAGAAGAGCTAGGGACTAAGCTGAATATGAGCACTGCTTATCATCCTCAAACAGATGGCCAGACTGAGAGGGTGAACCGCATATTGGAAGACTTGTTGCGAGCATGCATCCTAGATTTGGATGGGTCATGGGAAGATCATTTGCACTTGGCTGAATTCTCTTATAATAACAGCTACCAAGCAAGCTTGCAGATGTCTCCATTTGAAGCATTATATGGCAGGCCATGCAGATCTCCCGCATGTCGGGTGGAACCCGGCAATCGATTAGTATTGGGTCCCGACATGATTCGCGAAGCATCAGACAAAGTTGGTTTTATTAAGAAGCGATTACTGGCTACCCAAAGCCGAAATAAGAGCTATGCAGACGCTCGAAGAAGGGATTTAGAATTCTCTGTCGGTGATCTTGTATACTTGAAGGTTTCCCCACCGAGAGGTGTAATTCGATTTGGGAAGACTGGAAAATTGGCACTCAGATTCATTGGTCCATTCCCTATTCTAGAAAGGATTGGAACTCTCACTTATAGAGTACAATTGCCTGACTAGTTGCTAGGGGTCCACGATGTATTTCATGTGTCCCAACTCCGGAAGCATGTTCACGATCTAGATTTAGTTGTGGGGGAAGCAGCACAACGAGATTTGGAGATTACCTCGGCCCTAGCAGTGAGAAGGGAACCAGCGAAAATTGTTGGCAAAGAAACCCGAGTGCTGAGGAACAAGAGGATCCACTTAGTTAAGGTGCAGTGGAGCGGGGATCATAGAGACTATACATGGGAGACTAAGGATAACATCAAACAGGCCTATCCCAAGTGCAGAGTGGATATCTTCGAGTAGCTTTTGTGCTGAGGTACATTTATGATACCTTGCATTTTCCGTTTTGTTTCCTACTTTACAATTATTTCCTTTTCGGGGACGAAAAGCTTTTAAGTGGGGGAGATTGTAACAACACAGAAAATCCGAACCAATTTAAATTTTTTTTATCTATTTCAGTAGATTTTGAATAGTTAAAATAATTTATTTAAATAATAACGATTAAAAATTTATTTTAATCAAAGTTAGAGCGAATATATTTATTTTGATTTCTAAAGGAATTAGAAATAGTACGGTAGTTTGAAAAGTCAAACCTAAAATTTGACTGAATGTACTGGATTCAAAATCTAACAGATTATAGTGAAACCAAAAATATCTAAATCTGTTAGAAAATATCTTTCCAACAAATCCGAAAAATCGAAATTTCATAGCGGGAGTCAAAAGTTATGGCCAGTTGAATATTCAGAATGGTCGCTATAGTATAATTTATAGCCCGTATAAAAGGCCATTTTTCAAACGACCTCCGTTTTAGACGAAACCACTTTTTTTAGATACGGAATGTCAAATTATTGCTAAGTTTAATTTTCTAGAATTTTTGGAATTAATATGTAAGCGTGGCAAAAGAAAATGTGTTTTGTCAATTTCAGTCAAATCTAATTGACTTGAAAATGGCCATTTTTCAAGTGGTCTCAGAATTTGACGAAATTAATTTTCTCAGGACTGTATCGTCAGAATTAAGCCATAAACAATTTTTCTGGAATTTTCTGAGTCCGTATGTGGCCTCGGTGAATTTAAATGTATGAACGAATTAATTAAATAAATAATTTAAATATTAAATTAAATAAAATAAGCTAAAGACGATCGTTTGGGCTGACGAGACCTAGCCCATTAGATCCGGAACGGGGGCTATTGGGTGGGGTCAACTCCTATTGGACTGAAACTGGAATTGTTTAGGACTTAGAGATTTATTTGTAAAATTAGCATTAAAATATTACAAAAATGCATTGTCTTCCCCTAAACCCTTGTCACTGTAGGCGCCGCCACAATGAAACCCATGACCGACGTTGCTTTCTTCTTCCCCCTTTAAATTCCGTCGATCCATACATCAAAACCTCCTCCTCCTTTAGACTTTTCTTTAGATATTTTCATCCTCCTCATTTCCATACGGTTGGATCATCAGCAAGAGGCACGAACGTCGAGGTAAAACGCCCCAAAGTAGCACCGTACACAGCGTCGCCGCACCCCCACAGCTCGATCGAGCTTCACCCAAGTGGGCCCCCCCTGTATGCCTCCCGTAGCTCTCCGGCGTGGCATATCCTGATCGAGACGTAGTTGAATGGATTGTGATAGATATAGAACCCTAGAACTGAAGCTATTGGGTTTACCTATGACCGTTTTTCTGTGTTGAGGAAGAAGGTTAAATCCTTTTAAACATTTTATTAATTTAATTTAAAAATTACTATATATCTTGTTTAAATCCTAACTAATTCATACGACATCGAAAATGAACGATTTTAGATTCTGTGCGATCGTAGAGACGAGATCTACGCTGCTGTTCTGACTAGAAGCGATTCCGAGATGATAAAATTTTGACCAAATTGAGGATCCAAACAATTCAGATTCACGACTGTGAGATTTCTGATTTTAAATAATTAATCAATTTAATTATTTTTCTTGTTGTTAAATAGTTGTATGTATGTTAATGAATTAGTTCTGCGATGTGAAGAAATTTTGGATGATTGATCTGTTTATTTGTGATGTATAGATCTATTAGTTAAATTATAGATCTGCATGTGTTGGTTAAATTAAAATAAGTCATTTTTTTCAATATCTTGTGAATCATGTATATTAAACAAAAATGAAATATCATTTTGTTTATATTATTGAATTGAATTAGAATTGTCAATTCAATAAAAATATCATTTTGTTATATTATTGAATTGAATTAGAATTGTCAATTCAATAAAAATATCATTTTGTTTATATTATTGAATTGAGTTAGAATTGTCAATTCAAAAAAAATATCTTTTTGCTTATATTATTGAATTGAATTAGAATTGTCAATTCAATAAATATATCATTTTGCTTATATTATTGAATTGAATTAGAATTGTCAATTCAATAAATATATCATTTTGCTTATATTATTGAATTGAATTAGAATTGTCAATTCAATGAAAACATCACATTGTTTATGTTATTGAATTGAATTAGAACTTTCAATTCAATATAAATGTATCACTTTGTTTGTTGATTGATAAAAAAAACATCACCGTTGTTGTTTTTGATTGAATTAGAGCTTTCAATCAAATAATATAATAGAATAAAAAGTTATATTTTTATTTACATATTAGATGTAAATAAAAGATTAAAATAAAATTTATATTTTTATTTACATATTAGATGTAAATAAAATAATAGAATAAAAAGTTATATTTTTATTTACATATTTGATGTAAATAAAAGAACAGAATAAAAATTTATATTTTTATTTACATATTGGATGTAAATAAAAGAATAGAATAAAAGGTTATATTTTTATTTACATATTAGATGTAAACAAAGAATAGATTGAAAAGATTACATTTTTATTTGCATTTTAGTTGCAAATAAAACATAGATTAAAAGATGACATTTTTTACATGAATTTTAGTTCCAAATAAAACATAGAATGAAAGTTACATTTTTTTATTTGCAATTTAGTTGCAAATAAAACATAGATTGAAAAATTAGATTTTTTGTTTGTATTTTAGATGCAAGTAAAAACATTGATTTAAAAGTCACATTTTTATTTGTGTTTTAGATGCAAATAAAAACACTTATTTAAAAAGTTGCATTTTTATTTGTATTTTAGATGCAAATGGAAACATTGATTTAAAAGTTACATTTTTATTTGCATTTTAGACGTGAATAAAAACATTGATTTAAAAGTAGCTTATTTATTTGCATTTTAGATGTGAATAAACACATCGATTTAAAAGTTGCATTTTTGTTTGCATTTTAGATACAAATAAAAACATAAGTAAAAAAAATACATTTTTATTTACATGTTAGTTGAAATAAAAAGAATAGGGTTTAAAAGCTACATCTTTATCTACATTTTAGATGTAATAAAGGCATAGTTTTAAAAATTATATTTTTATTGTCAAATTTGAGACAATAAAAAGAATAAATCAAAAATGACATTTTTGTTGACATGTTAGTTGTAATAAGGGTATAGTTTTAAAAATTATATTTTTATTGCCAAATTAGAGACAATAAAAAGAATAAATCAAAAATGACATTTTTGTTGATGTGTTAGTTGTAAATAAAAGAGTAGATTTTAAATTTACATTTTTATTGTCATTTTAGAGACAATAAAAAAGAACTGAATTGAAAGTTACATTTTAATTGTCACTTTAAATGAAATAAAAAAAGAGTGAAATAAAAAATTACATTTTTATTGCCACTTTAGAGACAATGAAGAGAGTAGATTAAAATATCACAATTTTAATGTCATTTTAGTTGAAATAAAAAGAATAAGATCAAATTTGCATTTGATTGACATTTTTTTATACAATAAAAGAATAGATTTAAATGTCACATTTTTATTATCATTTTGGTTGAAATAAAATTAGTAGGATTAAAAGTCATGCTTTTATTGTCGTTTGGTTTCAACATAAAGAGTGAACATTAGGAATACATATTTTCAATGTAACTTAGTTACCATTGAAGATAATTAGTCATTAAAACATGATTTATTTCAAATCATCATTTTTATCATGTTAGTAGGATTATGAAAATCATAAATAAAATCTCTAACATGAATATATACTGTATTTGGCTTGCATGTGATTGTTTGAAAGTAGTTGAAATCGCCAAACGAATAATATATATATAAATAAATATTAATTAAAATTAAACGAATCGCGCGCGGTAGTTCGCGTTTCGGCAATCGCAACTTTAAACGATTATACCAAAATATCCAACCGTCGGATTTTCCCAAAACTGGAACCGCTAGGACCACTTTGGGAAGATCTTTTCATCGATTTGAATTTTGTTAAAATCCAACGGTTAGATTTCAAGATACGGGTAAATTAAATTTTGGTAAAAACAGCGCCAGGGCCGCCCATCGACCCGAAGCGTCGTTAAATAAATTTGGCTATTTATATATAAATAAAAATAGCTATAAATCGTTATTAAATACCATTAACGATATGAAATGATTTAATATTATATATATGCGAGGATCATTTAAAAAGAACGAGTTAAAACTCATTTCAAATGGTCATACGACGATCTAAATTGAAGATCTTAAAGACGGCGATTGAAGACCGGCGATCTTCTCATCGAAAGGATGACTACTGATGCCTGGCATTGGCTAGCTACAATAAATGGTTAAAGTGGTAGTTTTCCGGACGTACTTGTTGATTGTCGGGATATGCAAGCACCTCACTTCCGTATTGGACATACGGGACGAGGAATAAGGTGACTCCGGTTTCATTCAGACCCAGAACGGTCTTGTAAATGGATGCATGTCCGACATTGAATTTCATTCTGTGTAATTAAATTGATATCTATTAATATATATATATCTGTGGTGGCGGAGAACTTATTCTCTTGCTTGACACCCTCCTTTGAGACGGATGAGCTCGAAGGTTATATATTGGTAGTTATCGATCATATGGTGCGAACTGTCAATGTGGCATGCCAAGATGCAATTGATCGAGGCTTTTGTTGAAAAGAAGAGCCTTGTGGATGATGATCAAGGCATAGCCTATTTCGGCATAACTTTGTGTATTACGTTACCTCACGAGCCTCACACCCCGGTAGAGTCAAAAACGGGATAAGGGAACGTAGGGAGTGCACACGTTTCTTTCTAGCTAGAAGTGGTGTTTGGGTTTTTACAAGGCCCGACATTTTTACTTATGTGGTTGATGGAATGAGGCACCTCGGATACTTTTATTGGTCACCAATGGCCAATTTATAGGTCCAACAGGATCGACGAGCGTGTGTTCAGGCATAACTAATTCACTAAAGTATTTATGGACCGGCCCTACAGGATCCAAGGGTTCGCCAACGTTCGAATCCTGAGACATTGCTAGAGTGTCTTGAATCGGTTAGGAGATCATCCCTAGCCTTGACTCATGATGGAAACCAACCTCCAATACGACATTACGGTCTTGATTGTAAACCTATATATGGCGACATAGTATATGGAAGCTATGCCGTCTAGGATTGATACATTTACTTTGAAGTATTTCTGAAACTTATTAGACACTAATAATAATATTAAAAGTATTATTTTCTACGTATCAAGCATTTTTTATCATTATAAGGTAAAACTCTATCCTCCGTTTGTGTTGCATTGTGTGATGGGACATGAGTCTTATAATGATTTCATTTTCTAAAAAGCATTGCGTTGTTTTTGACCTAAAAATTTATAAAACTTATGCACTGGCAATCCAATGGAGTAAACTCGTTCCGCGTTAGTTGCATGGTCCAGTAATTAGCCAAAATTGTTAATTTAGTGAGATTTCTCATACCAGTCTCATGACTGACTCGTAGTTTTTTCACTTTGCAAACTCGGTGCCCTCTTTCCACACGGGCAGCCAATTGACAGGTGTTAGGTATGAATATTTTCTAGAACTGGAGCTATGAGATGACTCGAGTGGGACTCGAGAGGGCTACAAGATAGTGGATTGACTTGGGTTGGACTCGAATTAAAGATGGAGTTGTGGATAGCTCTTCTGATGAGGTGCCAAGGAATCGTCGATAGTTTAGAGTGTTCTTGGCAGACTGGAAGCAGGGGCATCTCGGGACGCCCATTTACCTTTGATCCATTGGACGTGATTTAGTTATCCTTGGAGGATAAACGTACATTGAACATGCGGTAGTCCGTTTGGAACCGGGGCTTCCATGGGCCCTTGATGTTGGTTGGACCGGTCATATGAGTATCAACGTATCAATGGATTTAGCAGGTGATAGATAGGACTTGTTTGATGGTGGATATGGTTGTTCATATTTTTCTTCTCTTGAGTAGACTATCACCTGTAGGATTCTGGCAATGGGAAATGAAGAGATGACAGTATACACGGATGCTATCGGACTAGGTGTGATAGTTGATGCATTTAGTAGGAGACATGCCGGTTTAGATGTTATGTTTCTTGAATGGAAGCAACTGGAGTATATCGCGGGATATGATTTCAGACCTAAGTATGGATTGGATCCAAAGATGTTAGCATGTTTAACAATTAGAACGACTTCGATTGAGCGGATTGGTTCCACTCAGAGGGACGATCCTAACCTAATGGAAATCATCTCCAAGGTAGAGATGAATATCGATGGTGAGAAAATGAACAAGTATGGACTTGATAGAGAAGGATAGGAGACTAGTTGTACCCAACGTTAATGGATTGAGAGATGAAGTGCTTAGAGAATGTCATCACTCGAAATTGACTATACATCCCGGTGGTAACAAAATGTATCGAGACATAAAGCAAACCTACCACTGGAAAGGGATGATGAGGGATGTTGGGAAGTTTATCTCCAAGGGCTTGAATTTCCTGTTAATTAAAGCCGAGCAAAAGAAGCCTAGTGGTTTGTTACAACCGTTGGAAACTCCCGAATGGAAATGGGAACAAGTCTCAATGGACTTCATCGATGGTTTACCAACGACTAGATCCGACCATGATAGTATTTGGGTGATTGTGGACCGATTGACAAAAGTGCAAGGTTTATACCCGTCAAGTCGATTAGAGCGTCAACTAAGTTAGCAGAACTATATATGAAGTGGTGTGATAATGAGAATGACTGTACTTGGGAACCCGAGAAGAACATAAGGAAGTCATATCCAGAGCTCTTGGGAATCATAGAATATTTATTTCAATTGCATATGAAGTTATATAGTCATATAATTTTGGGGAACGACTATTGGGGTCATTTCTCATGTTCACGATTTTTGTCGATTTTTAAATGATCGTTTTACCCCTTGGGAATCTTTTTTTGCCTATAATTTTTGATTGGTAAAGAGTTTTGACCTGAAACCACTTCCACTGAATTCAGATGATGGGTTACCTTTCCGTAGATGGTCACATTAACCAAACGGACTTACCGTTTGGGAGATATGACTGAAATAAGGTTTGGAAGATAGAAAACAACTTAAACGGGCCTAATAGGGTAATTAGCGGTTAGGCCCATTAGGGATTTCAGGATTAGGGTTATATAAGGGTTGGAAGGGGTTAGAGAAACCCTTCATTGTCATTTTTACAGCCACCACTTGCCTTTTTTCAACCCTAGCAATGGCCTCCACCTTCTAAATTCATCTTTAATCACTTTCTAATAACATATTAACCAAATCTACATCAAATTAAGGCAGATTAGTATAGAAATCGAGATAGAGCAGCGGGAATACATTGGGATCCGTGCCATCTCAGTTAGAGTTTCAGACCTGAGATGTATTTGTGGCTAAGGTGAGTGGTTTGCACTTTTATTCACTAATTACGGCTAATTTGGGGTGATTAGTGATAATTAGCGAAATTATGCATCATAAAAGTATGAAAAAATATATAGAAATTCTAAAATATTATTTTATGTCACTGGTGAAAATTTGGGTTAATTTGGATTAAGTTTGCTAATTCTATAGTTAAAACATGGTTAAAGGGATTAAGGGGAAAATCATAGTTTTAGGTATGTTTGATCCATAATTACATGTTAAATCTTTGTTTGTATGTTTTTGATTGATTCTACATGTTACTACTATTGTTTTGCTATGCCTTATGGTTGAATGGGAAAGTTAGAATGGTCGAAAACGTCGTCGAGAGGCAAGAATTGTTTGCTGGAAAATGGTGCAGGTTTTGGGTCGCACCTACGACAGCATTTGTGAAATATTGTGGTCGGTCGCACCTACGACAACATTTGTGAAATGTTGTGGTCAGTTGCACTTACGACAACATTTGTGAAATGTTGTGGTCGGTCGCACATGGGTTTCGGTTGCCCCTACGACAGCATTTGTGAAATGATGTGGTCGGTCGTGCATGGGTTTCGGTCGCACCTATGACAACATTTGTGCTGTGGTCGGTTGCGCATGGGTTTTGGTCGCACCTACGACAACATTTGTGAAATGTTGTGGTCGGTCGCATCTACGACCGCATTTGCGAAATGCTGTGGTCGGTTGCACCTATGACAGCACTAGTGAAATGCTGTGGTCGGTCGCGCATGGGGTTTCGGTCGCACCAACGAAAACATTTGTGAAATGCTATGGTCGGTCGCACCTACGACAACATTTGCGAAATGCTGTGATCGGTCACACCTAGCATTTGTGAAATGCTATAGTCGGTCGCGCTTGAGTTTCGGTCGCACTTACGACAACATTTGTGAAATGTTGTGGTCGGTCGCGCATGGGTTTCGGTCGCACCTACGACAGCACTTGTGAAATGTTGTCGTCGGTCGCGCATGGGTTTCGGTTGCACCTGAGCTACGACAGCACTTCTGAAACGCTGTAAAAAGGGCAGAAACGCTGTGAATGCCAGTTTAGCTCTTCACACTAGATGAATGCAGAATAGAACCAGGGGATATAATAGCATTTCAGTAACGCTGTAAAAGGTTGTTTTGAAATTTTTGTCAGTTTTCGTAGCCTAACGGCTTTGTTTTGGGACGTGTGCAAATGAGTTATCGATATTTATAACATTGGTTCACCGTTAAGGGAGGGGCATGCAGACGAAGCCGGAGGATGTATGGACTAGGAAGGGTTATTGGCTATAGAACAGAAGGGCATGGTCATGGTAATTAGTTGTACGAAGTCCAGAAAGGCATGGACCCGTCATGGCCCCAACAAATCTGGTGATCAAAGCGGTGGATATCGTATGCTTTACGCACTGAGTGAGAGATGTGAGGTTGATTGTTATGTTTGATGTTTGCTATCACCATGACACGCACACTCCCATTTTACACCATATGTTAGTGTTTACCTTAAAGTAGTGTACATCTTGTCGTGCTAACTCTTTGGTTGCAGGTCCAGGTATGATTATTTATACATATTATATATTGTTTTGTTTTGTTTTGCTGCTATCGCACATACCAGACTTTTGTCTGACCCAGAGTTTTATGTCTCTTCTTACTACTCTGGGTGCTCCTGTACGAGCAGACTAGAGACAGGTTAGGTGGCTATGCACGTGCAGCTGTCCGGAGACGAGCAGGGGGCTTCCACGTACTATTTACACATATTCTCTGTGTGTTGTTGCTGGTCACTGCTTGCGCATTAGTAGTGTACCTTTTCTATCTTGCTTTAGAGACAGTATTTTGAAGTTGTAATAATGGTTTGGATCATAAGTTGTATTTTGGATTCCCCTGCTATGATGATTTAGCTTTCAGCTTATGCACTGTCTCGCCTATTTTATGTCAAGTTATGTTATTATTATATTTTATTCCATGCGCTGTGAGATATACTACAGATTCCTTTGTAGATCATAGTTTCATATTCCTTTCTTTGACGATCGTCCCGTGCTGGTCGTACATCGGTACAACGCATTTCGGGGAAATGTCGGCTGGCTCCGGGCGGGTCGTCACATGTATATTTGTGTGTATAAAGAAACTGAATTTAACTTTTAAATTTTGAAAACGAATGGGATTGTCGTTGAACGAAGAGAATAAAATCGGTGATCTGATAAATAATTTAAAAATAATGTCATATACGAACATATTCAGATTACAACCAGGTTATTTTTGTTGGATTCGGAACGGGGAGACAAAAAGGTACATAAAAATTTTGTCGCATTTGGGGGACTGTGTTGGTGGTATAAACATTAAGCGTTCAAGGAAAAATTATGGTACAGTTAAAATTTAATTAAATATCGTTTATCAGCTACCCTAAATATTACCTACCTCAGATGTTTTTACATAGACCTATAAACGCTCAACTAACCTATTCTACCGATGTTACTTCGTTCCAATCCCGTTTCTTTTTATTCTATAAGCCAACGTATTCTTCACCAATTACATTCAACAAAAATCAGGTTTTTCATTTTAAGTGGTCGAATTAATCTCCTCCCTAATCCAAATTAACGACCTCCAAAATCTCACATCCATGGTCTCCTGAAAACCGCAAGCCACCAAGATCGCATTCTCTAAACCCTTATTAGTCACCGCTTCTTTCCCTTTTCTTTCACCGAGTGTCACCGAAGCCCCAAATTTTACAAAATTAGTTTTCCCAAAATTGAAACAAGGGAACCCGTCCACGATCGTATCACAACCATCGGTGCAACGTTTCACTCGAACCATCATTGCATCGCCAGGTCCCATCGCCGCCACCAGCTCGTGCGCTTAGTCATCCTTCGTCGCCACTGATCACCGTGCACCCGCATCTTCTGTTAACTAAGCCTGCCTTTTTTATCGTCACTCCAGGTGAGCATTGCTGTAACACCCCGAATTTTCTATTAACACTAAAGTTGCTAAAATAATAATAAGTGTGTAGAAGAGGGGATGTATCTATTATCAATATAAAAATATTAATAAGTATGTAAGAGAGGGGATGTATTTAATATGAATATAAAAATATTAATAAGTGTATAAGAGAGGGGATGTATCTAATATGAATATAAAAATATTAATAAGTGTGTAAGAGAGGGGATGTATCTAATATGAATATAAAAATATTAATAAGTGTGTGAGAGAGGGGATGTATCTAATATGTATATAAAAACAATAATAAGTAAAGGGGGATGTATCTAATATGTACATTGTAGAATATATATATATTTATGACATGAATAGAAGTTTATTAATATGCTGAGTGTTTGCTGAGTCACTTCTGACTTATTGCTGAGTCAACAAGATAAACCCCATCTTGTCTGAACGGCTGCGGTTATTTCTAGGTTAAATCTAATGGCCTAAATGAATTCTAAAATCTATAAATAAGTGGGTATACCCTAGACCTAAATCACTTGTAAAATTAGAGAAGCTACCGTCATGCTGCTGCCATGGAGTTCAGCATAGCCGTCACAAACTAAGAAGAGGAAGCCTAATCATCTACAACTAAATCTACACAAATCAAATCAAAAGATCTCTCTTTCTCTAATTCTTTTCTTTTGTTGGTGAGTATGATGATTCTCACAAGACTATTACAAACTAATTTGACTCAGTTATGAATGGATCACAAGAAAGTGATGTGATTTGTAATTGTAAATTCTATATATTGTGGATCTCTTATTATGTTATTATGTTGTCGTATGATGTAAATTATATATGCTATGTCATGCCATGTTGTAAATTCTCTTATGCTATGTTGTGCTATGTTGAGAATCATGTCAAGCTATGTTATACTATCATACTATGCCATGTTATAAATCATGCTATATTATGTTGAAAAATCATGTTGTTGGATCATGCTTAAAGTTATGTTTTTTTTTCTTAATTTAAATGGATCTTGTTTATGGGAATTTGCCTATTAGGTTAGGTGTACCCATAAACTTGAAACTATAATTAAATAAAACTTGATTATGGGAATTTGCCTATTGAGTTAGGTGTACCCATATAAAACCATGTTGTTAAAAAAATTAGATGATGTTGATTCACACATGTTCATATGTAAGTTTATGAAAATTGATTGAGATTATATTAGGTGAATTTTGAACAAGTTGACACCTTTAGGTCCATGACATGTATAATCTATGCAAGTTGGACATATGCAAGTTTCACCCCTTATTATGATTCATTTGGTCACATATACATGTTGTTATTATGATAATCTCTTTTATGCTATGAGTTAGGCTATTCGAGTCTAACATATATTTTGCGAATAAACGTTCAAACGTGGGGTAGGGGTAATATTAGGAATTAATAAATTGGGTGCAATTTTGTAAGATTTTGCATACCATGAATGGATGTCCATAATTGAGTCAATTATGGACATTGTTAAAAATTGGAAGTAATTAATAATTCAAGTAGGGAATTATTAAAATTGGGGGAAAGTGGATTATTATTAATAATCAATGCTTAGGACACGAGGTTGGACCCGTTTGTGATGTAAACCTGCCCGGACCCGCCCGGCAAATCCAGTAGTCACAAATGTCGGCCCAATGTGAGAGGTCCTAGGCCCAAACTAAAGCATAACAGTTGTAAAGACACGAGGTTAGACTCTTTTATGGTGTAAGACTGCCCGGACCCGCCCGGCAAATCCAGCTGCCATAAATGCCAGTCTAATGTGAGAGGCCTTTATGAGGTTATGGCCTTAATGAACTAAGAAATACTTAACCAGATAATCATGTAAGGTGGGACATGGGGGTTAAGTAGGTGCCTTGGGTGGCATGAGGAATCTGGTGGTTGCCTTTAGAGGCATTTGAAATACGATTAGACTTAACCAAACACACATGTAAATGAACATGACTAAGTGGCTTAAGTGGGATGGACTAATAGGGACAAGCTTAGGTGGAATGCTTGTGGTAAATAGTGGGGGCCCATTTCAACCAGTATCCCAAAACGTATCTTTGTGGGCTCGACCCAAGTCGAGGACGGGACACGCATACTTGGTTTGACTATAAGAGGCCAAAACAGGGAGCGGTGGCAACGCAAGTCCAACGGGTTTCATATGCGTGTGTGGACCCGGGCTGGTAGGTAAGACGTTGTTGCATCGTGTAGGTATAAGCCGTGCATGTCCGTTGTATCAGGTTGCCACTTTAGGGGAGTGATACACCCCACTGTGGGGCCAGCACGGGTATCTACGAGTTAGGGAGCCGATCGAATAATGGGAAGTAGGGTACACCTAGTGGAGATAGGGGCAGGCGGCACCTATGTAGTCAGCTAGGGGTACGTAAAGCCATTGGGAAAGTTTCTAAGTGAAGCTAAGTGGGATGAATCTTTAGGGTGACTGGTGTGGTGCAGTATAGTGTTTATCCTTTAGTATTTAGGAGCGCCTATAACGTTGCCTTTAGCGATTGTCTATGTCCTTAATCTGCTCTTCATAGACATTTTCTTGTTTTCCAGCTTATGCCTTAGTCCAGTTATTTTGGTAATAGTATTGTAGAATTATCATATTCACCAGACTTTATGTCTGACCCCCTCTTTTCCCATCCTTTTTCTCCCTTCAGGTCCGCAGGTTGGGCCAAGTTCTAGTGGAGTCTAGTTGGATCGCTTATCTTCTGGAAAGCTTGGACTGCTGAAGTAAAGTCCAGCTTGTTATCTTTCTTTTTAATGGCTATTCATGTAATGGGATTATGTACTTGTTTTATCAAGATAGATATTGTACTTGACATTGAATATGGTGTTATGATGTAATCAAACATGTTTTGACTTCTGCTACAATGAAATAAAGTTTTTGAATTTCCAAGTACTATTTTATATCTGTCTTGTTGTAATTTTACTGTTCTATATTCACTTAAAACCTCCATGGAAGTTAATGCATTCCCTTTGTGAGTGACATTAATGGACGTGGGGTGTTACACGTGGTATCAAAGCATAAGGTTACAAGAACAGATAAAAAAAAATTTTTAGAAAAATATTTTTTTTCTCTAAAGTATTTTTGGAAGAAGTGCTTTCAAAAAAAAACATGTTATTTAAAGAGAGTTTTTATGAAAAACATAATCCCAAATAGCCACATCCTTATCTTTATCTTTCGAATTCTCCATTTTGAATCTTTCCTTTTTCGTTTCAGCATGGCTGAAGATCTTAATCTCCCAGAAGGTGTGACGATTCCAGGGTGGTTTAGGAGATACTTGGAGGCTAGGGCCACCACTGCAGGCCCAGCGGATACTCCTCCACCCCTAGTTGCACCCATTCCTCCTCCTCCTCGTGTTGACACTTTTGCAAAGACGTGCAAGGAATTCAAGGCTATGGGAGGAAAAACTTTTCAAGGGACTGAGACGTTTGTGGAGGCCAGAGATTGGCTTAAGGAGACTGAGGAATTGTTGGATATCTTTGAAGTGGAAGATGGGAGGAAAGTCCGTTTAGCTGCTTGGTTAATGAAGGGAGAGGCCTCGTTTTGGTGGGAGGTCACTAACGGGGAACGTCCAGTTGATTCATGGGCGGATTTCAGACGAAGGTTTGAGGCAAAGTTTCTTTCAAGGGCAGAGGAGAACTTAAATATGGAAAAATTCCCGGCACTAAAGCAAGGGAGCTCATCAGTAAAGGAATATGTCAATAAATTTAATCAGTTAGCAAGGTTTGGCTTGGAGTTGGTGAACACGCCAGAGAAGAAAGCTTTGAGGTTCGTTAGAGGCTTGAATGAACCGTTGCAAGGGTTGGCTATGACCCACATCCCTATGGGAGCCACCTTTGAAAAGCTAGTAGAAATGGCACTTATGCATGAGGATAAGGCAGTTGAAAAGAAAGGGGATCAGAAGAAACCCCAACAGCAAAATAAGAAGGGTGGTAAAAACAATAATGGCAAACGGAAGAAGAAATGCTTCAATTGTGGGACGCCTGGCCATCTCAGCAAAGATTGTAGAAAGAAAAAGAAGACTGGTTGTTTTCATTGTGGAGATGCGGGACATTTAGTGAAGGACTGTCCAAAGAAGGGGCAGAGGGCAGGGTCTACCTCGGGAGGACAGGTGCAGGCTCTTATGGCACCAGGGCAGGCAAGGGGGCAAGTTCAGGCTATTGCGGCCCCACCGCTGCAAGAAAGAGGTAGAACAATTTCTGTTGAAAGCTTAGTTTTTCTGTTTGATCATCCTGTCCGTACCTTATTCGATTCTGGCGCATCTCATTCGTTTATCTCTGCATCATTAGTTGAATCACTGCACTTGAACACCAGTTTAGTAGAGGATCCCTTGGTCGTTTCAAATCCAATTGGGGGTTCGGCTCATTTGACCATGATATGTTTGGATTTGAAAATCTCTATACTTAGCGTTGAATTTAGATGTGATGCTTATGTATTGGGCTTCACGGGCTATGGGCTAATTTTAGGAATGGCTTGGTTGTCTAGAAATAGGGCCATTCTTGATTGTGAAAGGAGAGTAGTTAGGCTTGTGACTCGCCTTGGTAATGCTCTCGACATCTTTTGTAATCCCATAAATTCCGTTATGCTAAGTTATCTTGAATCGCTTGACGCGTCTGTAGAGAACCTGCGATCGGTAGAAGTGGTCCAGGAATATCCGGATGTGTTTGAGGAGGTGAAGGGCTTACCTCCAAAGCGGGAGATAGACTTTCGAATTTATCTTGTGGATAATGCTAAACCCGTATCTTTGCCAGTGCGCCACATGGCTCCTCGTGAAAGGAGGGAACTCAATAAGCAAGTAAAGGAGTTGCTTGAGAAGGGGTTCATAAGACGTAGTATATCGGAGTGGGGTGCTCCAGTAGTTTTTGCCACAAAGGCGGATGGGTCTCTTAGACTTTGTATGGACTATAGAGAACTAAACAAGCTTACTAAAAAGAACCGACACCCACTGCCGAGGATTGACGATCTCTTTGATCAGTTAGTTGGCGCCTCAGTGTTTTCGCAGTTGGACTTAGCCACTGGCTTTCATCAACTGAGAGTGGCTGAGGATAGTATAGATAAGACTGCTTTTAGGACTCCTGACGGATTCTATGAATGGCGAGTGATGCCCTTTGGTTTGACAAACGCCCCCGCATATTTTGTTGATTTGATGAGTAGGGTGTTTAGGGAATACCTTAACAAATTCGTGGTAGTCTTTGTGGATGACATCTTAGTCTTTTCTAATAATAAAGAAGAGCACTCCCTACATCTAAGGGAAGTGTTGGAAACCCTTCGAGCGCATAACCTTAAGGCAAAATTTTCTAAGTGTCACTTCTGGAGGAAGGAAGTACGGTTCTTAGGGCACGTGGTTTCCAAAGAAGGGATAGCAGTGGATCCCGCAAAGGTGGTGGCCATCCAAGATTGGAAGGTCCCTAAAAATGCAACCGAAGTAAGAAGTTTCTTGGGGTTGGCTGGCTATTATAGGAAGTTTATCAAAGACTTCGCAAAAATATCAGCTCCATTAACACGGTTAACGAAGAAGAACCTGGTTTTTACGTGGGACAAAGATTGCGATGATGCGTTCCAACGTTTAAAGAGAGCCTTAACTTCAGCCCCAGTCTTAGTGCTGCCAGACGGGAATAAACCGTTTACCATCTATACTGATGCTTGTGGGACGGGACTTGGCGCGGTCCTCATGCAAGAGGGAAGAGTAATAGCCTATGGTGGAAGGCAGTTGAGGGTTCATGAAAAGAATTACCCCACGCATGACTTAGAGCTAGCCGCAATTGTTTTCGCGCTTAAGTCTTGGCGTCACTATCTTCTTGGTGAGAAATTCGAACTGTTCACTGACCACAAATCATTAAAATACTTATTCTCTCAGAAGGATTTGAATTTAAGGAAGCAACGGTGGATGGAATTCTTAGCCTCCTACGATTTTGAAATAGCATATACCCCGGGCAAGGGTAACGTGGTGGCAGACGCCTTAAGTAGGAAAAGGTTGTCCTTGAGTCCGTTGTTTGTTGAACGACAAAGCTTAGAATTCATCTCTATGTTTGACTTTAGACCCTCCGTTGACTTAGTACCCAGTCTGTTAGCATCCTTGGAGGTTAGATCTACACTTCTAGGACGGGTTAGTGAGGCACAGCGAGACGACCCACGGTTGGTTGAGATAGTAGAAAAGCTCAAAGGGGGGGAGTCGTCAAGCCATCTTCGTAGGTATACCCTAGACGATAAGGGTTGGTTACGAAGGGATAATAGACTTTGTGTACCGCAAGACGAAGACTTAAGGAAGGCCATTCTTGATGATGCTCATCGCTCAAAAATGACCATTCATCCCGGCGGGGATAAGATGTACAAAGATATGAAGCGGGTTTTCTTTTGGGCCGGTATGAAAAAGGATGTGGCCGAGTACGTCGCTAGATGCTTGGTGTGCCAACGAGTTAAAGCAGAACAAAAGAAACCCGGTGGGTTGCTTCACCCATTAGAGGTTCCACTATGGAAATGGGAAAGCATCTCAATGGATTTTGTGGATGGATTACCAAGATCAAGGAAGGGTAACACGGGGATTTGGGTTATAGTAGATAGACTTACTAAAAGCGCCCATTTTATTCCCGTGAAAAGTAAGAGGACTGCTCCGTGGTTGGCTTCTGTATACATTAAGGAGATAGTTCGTTTGCACGGTATTCCTTCTAGTATAGTAAGCGACCGTGACCCCATCTTTACTAGCGAATTTTGGAAGAGTTTACAAGAGGCGGTAGGGACTCAGCTATGTTTGAGCACCGCATATCATCCTCAGACAGACGGCCAGACCGAGAGGGTGAATCGCATTCTAGAGGATCTTTTAAGGCTTTGTATCTTAGACTTTGGGGGTACATGGGAAGAGCACCTTCCGTTAGTAGAATTCGCATATAATAATAGCTTTCAGTCTAGTATTGGCATGGCACCTTTCGAAGCTCTTTATGGAAGGCCTTGCCGTTCGCCTACATGTTGGTGGGAATCTACCGATAAAATCCTACTTGGGCCCGATATGGTTAGGGAAACCTCGGAGAAGATTGAGTTGATTCGAAGGAGGATGAAAGCAGCACAAGATAGGCAAAAATCGTATGCTGATAAGAGGAGGACAGATCTTGAGTTTGACATTGGGGACATGGTTTTTATCAAAGTATCTCCGTTACAGAATGTTGTTCGCTTTGGGTCCGTGGGGAAATTAGCATCAAGGTTTGTAGGGCCGTTTCCTGTAAAAAAAAAATAGGATTGGGAAGATGGCATATAGGGTGGAGTTGCCTGAGAAACTTAGTGGAGTACACGACGTATTCCATGTATCACATTTGAGGAAGTGTTTGCACAAGACCGCGGAGGTGGTAGAGCCGAGCTTGCTTAAAGAGGTGGAAATAGAGCGTGATGCAACAATTAGACGAGCTCCTACATGCATTCTTGGGTCGGAGATCAAAAAGTTGAGGAATCGAGAGGTCAGACTGGTTAAAGTGCAATGGGGAGATGATGAGAGCAACGCAACTTGGGAGACAGAAGAGAAGATGCGTTCGTTGTACCCTTTTCTTTTTGAGGGTATGTCTTTTAATTTCTCCTTTATCGCTTAGCTTATCTTATCTTTAGTATGTCCTCTCATTAGTATCTTTGACCTTTAGTTAGGATAATCCTATGGTTGAAACATGTGTTTGAGACATGTTATGTATGATGGATGCAAAATGGATGCAAGTGTTTGCTAGTGGTTGCTCGTGGATGCATATATACACACACTTTAGGCACTAGATCGGCTCAGTCACTACATATTGCATATTGCATATATATATGGATGTATTTAGTAAAATGGATGAACGATGGTTGTATTATCATGTGGATGCTGCATTCAGATGATGGTTGTGCACGCATATAGAAGTATTATGTAGCATTAAGAATCTTTTGCATACATAATGGATGCATGGCACAATCATAGTTGCATTAAGGAGGTCAACTGAATCAGTGGACCGCCTGATTTTGCATTAGATACGGACATATACACACACTGTGCATTTAAACATGAAAGCATTAGAAGTCTGTAAGGACAATGGATGCCTGTGTATGATGGATGAGTAGATGGACGTTTGGATGGTAGGATATACATTCTTCCAGACTTGAAGATTTCGGGGACGAAATCCTAAAAGGAGGGGAGAATGTAACACCCCGAATTTTCTATTAACACTAAAGTTGCTAAAATAATAATAAGTGTGTAGAAGAGGGGATGTATCTATTATGAATATAAAAATATTAATAAGTATGTAAGAGAGGGGATGTATTTAATATGAATATAAAAATATTAATAAGTGTATAAGAGAGGGGATGTATCTAATATGAATATAAAAATATTAATAAGTGTGTAAGAGAGGGGATGTATCTAATATGAATATAAAAATATTAATAAGTGTGTGAGAGAGGGGATGTATCTAATATGTATATAAAAACAATAATAAGTAAAGGGGGATGTATCTAATATGTACATTGTAGAATATATATATATTTATGACATGAATAGAAGTTTATTAATATGCTGAGTGTTTGCTGAGTCACTTCTGACTCATTGATGAGTCAACAAGATAAACCCCATCTTGTCTGAACGGCTGCGGTTATTTCTAGGTTAAATCTAATGGCCTAAATGAATTCTAAAATCTATAAATAAGTGGGTATACCCTAGACCTAAATCACTTGTAAAATTAGAGAAGCTACCGTCATGCTGCTGCCATGGAGTTCAGCATAGCCGTCACAAACTAAGAAGAGGAAGCCTAATCATCTACAACTAAATCTACACAAATCAAATCAAAAGATCTCTCTTTCTCTAATTCTTTTCTTTTGTTGGTGAGTATGATGATTCTCACAAGACTATTACAAACTAATTTGACTCAGTTATGAATGGATCACAAGAAAGTGATGTGATTTGTAATTGTAAATTCTATATATTGTGGATCTCTTATTATGTTATTATGTTGTCGTATGATGTAAATTATATATGCTATGTCATGCTATGTTGTAAATTCTCTTATGCTATGTCGTGCTATGTTGAGAATCATGTCAAGCTATGTTATACTATCATACTATGCCATGTTATAAATCATGCTATATTATGTTGAAAAATCATGTTGTTGGATCATGCTTAAAGTTATGTTTTTTTTTCTTAATTTAAATGGATCTTGTTTATGGGAATTTGCCTATTAGGTTAGGTGTACCCATAAACTTGAAACTATAATTAAATAAAACTTGATTATGGGAATTTGCCTATTGAGTTAGGTGTACCCATATAAAACCATGTTGTTAAAAAAATTAGATGATGTTGATTCACACATGTTCATATGTAAGTTTATGAAAATTGATTGAGATTATATTAGGTGAATTTTGAACAAGTTGACACCTTTAGGTCCATGAAATGTATAATCTATGCAAGTTGGACATATGCAAGTTTCACCCCTTATTATGATTCATTTGGTCACATATACATGTTGTTATTACGATAATCTCTTTTATGCTATGAGTTAGGCTATTCGAGTCTAACATATATTTTGCGAATAAACGTTCAAACGTGGGGTAGGGGTAATATTAGGAATTAATAAATTGGGTGCAATTTTGTAAGATTTTGCATACCATGAATGGATGTCCATAATTGAGTCAATTATGGACATTGTTAAAAATTGGAAGTAATTAATAATTCAAGTAGGGAATTATTAAAATTGGGGGAAAGTGGATTATTATTAATAATCAATGCTTAGGACACGAGGTTGGACCCGTTTGTGATGTAAACCTGCCCGGACCCGCCCGGCAAATCCAGTAGTCACAAATGTCGGCCCAATGTGAGAGGTCCTAGGCCCAAACTAAAGCATAACAGTTGTAAAGACACGAGGTTAGACTCTTTTATGGTGTAAGACTGCCCGGACCCGCCCGGCAAATCCAGCTGCCATAAATGCCAGTCTAATGTGAGAGGCCTTTATGAGGTTATGGCCTTAATGAACTAAGAAATACTTAACCAGATAATCATGTAAGGTGGGACATGGGGGTTAAGTAGGTGCCTTGGGTGGCATGAGGAATCTGGTGGTTGCCTTTAGAGGCATTTGAAATACGATTAGACTTAACCAAACACACATGTAAATGAACATGACTAAGTGGCTTAAGTGGGATGGACTAATGGGGACAAGCTTAGGTGGAATGCTTGTGGTAAATAGTGGGGGCCCATTTCAACCAGTATCCCAAAACGTATCTTTGTGGGCTCGACCCAAGTCGAGGACGGGACACGCATACTGGGTTTGACTATAAGAGGCCAAAACAGGGAGCGGTGGCAACGCAAGTCCAACGGGTTTCATATGCGTGTGTGGACCCGGGCTGGTAGGTAAGACGTTGTTGCATCGTGTAGGTATAAGCCGTGCATGTCCGTTGTATCAGGTTGCCACTTTAGGGGAGTGATACACCCCACTGTGGGGCCAGCACGGGTATCTACGAGTTAGGGAGCCGATCGAATAATGGGAAGTAGGGTACACCTAGTGGAGATAGGGGCAGGCGGCACCTATGTAGTCAGCTAGGGGTACGTAAAGCCATTGGGAAAGTTTCTAAGTGAAGCTAAGTGGGATGAATCTTTAGGGTGACTGGTGTGGTGCAGTATAGTGTTTATCCTTTAGTATTTAGGAGCGCCTATAACGTTGCCTTTAGCGATTGTCTATGTCCTTAATCTGCTCTTCATAGACATTTTCTTGTTTTCCAGCTTATGCCTTAGTCCAGTTATTTTGGTAATAGTATTGTAGAATTATCATATTCACCAGACTTTATGTCTGACCCCCTCTTTTCCCATCCTTTTTCTCCCTTCAGGTCCGCAGGTTGGGCCAAGTTCTAGTGGAGTCTAGTTGGATCGCTTATCTTCTGGAAAGCTTGGACTGCTGAAGTAAAGTCCAGCTTGTTATCTTTCTTTTTAATGGCTATTCATGTAATGGGATTATGTACTTGTTTTATCAAGATAGATATTGTACTTGACATTGAATATGGTGTTATGATGTAATCAAACATGTTTTGACTTCTGCTACAATGAAATAAAGTTTTTGAATTTCCAAGTACTATTTTATATCTGTCTTGTTGTAATTTTACTGTTCTATATTCACTTAAAACCTCCATGGAAGTTAATGCATTCCCTTTGTGAGTGACATTAATGGACGTGGGGTGTTACAATTGCTCACGGTTTATTTTTGATTTAAGCTATTAAATTCAGTTGTTTGTCTGAATGAAACGGTCGATTAGGTTCTTCACTGCATGTTGCTGACCAGTTTGGACACATTTGAAACAAGTAACTGCTTATATTGACTAAGTATTACACTAAAGTACCCTTTCTCTTACTAGAAAGATATTCGAGTATATCCTTGTCTTGTTATAAACCTTAATGGGTATTCTAGTTCATGGCGTGCTATATTATACCTCTGGCTTATGTCGTGAACTTGAGATCCCATGTACATGTGTAGTAATTGAATAGTTCCACTAAACGATTTTTTGTAATGCCCTGACGATTTATTATTGTCCATGCGGTAGAGTTTTATGGACATGTATTTTTGTTTAGTTCATGCCCTTGTGAAGCTCATTTCTAGAAATTTTGAGTTTATATGTTTTGCATGCCGCATGCACCAAACTTTGAGTATACACAACTTGTATGTGTATACATAAAAAGGGAAGGCATCATTGCTTTGACAACGAAATGGTATTATATTACCATGTATATATGCATTAGTATATATATAGTTGTTATGAATGGTCTGTGGCTGGAAATCTGAGTGCCCTATTATCTTTCTTAAAAGTCTGAACGAGTCAATTGTCTGGTTTAAGAGCATGAAACAAAATACAAAAGACAGTAAACATTTTGGTGGAAACATTAACCAAAACCCTTTTGATATATATACTACTACAAATACATTAAATTTTGAGGATGTTTTCCATAATCTCGACATGACTCTATGTGATATGCATATTCGTCGACTGGTATATGTACATACACCCTATACGGTAAATGTTTGGATCTTATAATTTTTTTCCGAGTTCTTATGAGAAAAATTCTTTTATCAAAAATCTTGATTAATGTATAAAAGCTTTATTTTGATGTTCAATATTGTGTTGTTTATTTATTATGTGTCTTCTGTGTGGATTCTGTTTTTAAACTTTGTAAGCTAAATAACGATCCATCGATTTGAGCATATTAAGTTGGTTTAATTACCAATTTGAAGTGGTCAAAAAGGCGAGACTTTACAAGTGGTATCAGAGCTTTGGTTTTTTCAAAGCTTAGCTTGTTGGGTATAAAAGAGGATCTTGGAAGTAAAACAGGTTTTGAAATATAATTTTTGAAAGTATAAATAATTTCAAAATAGATTCTTTGAATGGTAAATTACTTTGGGAATGTTAAGTATTTTGAAAATATATTTTGAAGCTAATACAGCGGAAATAAAAAGTTATTTTGAGATTTAAAATTCTTTTCGGAATCCCCAGTCTTCGAATCTGAGAGCTATTCTTTGATCAGTTCCCTTGGGTTTGAATTTCGAGTCCATTATCAAATGGTAACAAAAGAAGATAAGTAAAAGAGAATCAACGAATCAATTTCTTTAATCGTGTATTTTAGAAATCAAAGACGACTGAAATTTATTGGAATAAGAATTTAGTTAGGAATTTGAATGAAAATGGGAAATTTGAAATCATTTCAAAGATGAAACGATGTATTTTATTTCGACATTCGAAATATAAATTGATGGAAATTAAAATCAAAAGGGGTATAATTGAAATTTGACCATGTCAAATTTTATTGCTAATTTATTAATTATTCAGAACTTAGCAAGATAAATTATAACTGGTTTCAAGCCAATAACGTATAAACGAATATATGAATTCGATGCTAAGTTATAAACTTGTTAATTAATTAACTTGGAGTGAATTGTAAACGAGAGTCGTAAATGAAGCAATATATGAATACAGATTTTGAAGAGAAATCAACCGATATTTAAATAGAATAAAAACTGATTTGATGTGATGAGTTCAGATTCCTATAAAATGATATTCATTTTTGGAAGTAAATAACGTGCGAAAGCATAAATGTTGCAAATGAAATTGGGGATAAAGGAAATGGAGATTTTTCCGAAGTTCGGAATATATTATCGAATAAGAAATTATTCGAAAGAAAGATTTTGATGGGAGTCAAGTATGTACTATTTACTTTATGTTTTTAACTGAAATTGAATATATTATTAATTAATTAATTATGTATTCAGATTAATGAATAAAGAATATTTTAAAGTTAAATATTTCGAAGGCGTGAATTATTATAAAAGAAGTGAATTCTTAACATGAATTCGAAAATTACCAAAATGAATGTTTTATTGGTATTCGAAGTTGTGAACTTAATCTATTTCAAAGTTAATAATGTTGTTCAGTTTAGGTCTGAGAGGTAATTATACCAAAAGTTGATTGACTTCATTGTTGACTAAGAAATGGTTAGGGTTCGATAGCAAGAGATGGTTAAGAGCAGCAAGTTAATGAGTGTCAATATTTAAGTGGAATTAATGATGTTCTATTTAACAGATGTTTAATCCAAATGATGAATTTAGAAATGCCCCCCCCCCCGAAAAAAGGTATATTTTATATAACAAAGATTTTTGAGTATATGAAAATGTTTTCCAATGGTAATAAGTGATTTTCTAGAATTATAGAAAATAAATATGATAACTAAAATTTTGTTTTAAAATATCGTGAGAGGCTAATGGGTTTTGATAAATCAAAATTACAAGAACTGAAGAACAAAAAGCCGCACGTCGAGGACGAAGAGCGGCAGAACGTAAAAGAAGGGAGGAATTGATTTTAGAGTACGAGAAGAGGATCGAGGAGAAACAGATAGTTGGCCCTATGATAATGTCGTATGTTACAGATGTCAGAAAAAGGGGCATTACACAGCTACGTGTGGAGAGAGAGACAAGTGAAAGAAGAAAGCGGAAAAGATTTACTGTTCCAAGATTTTCGTTTTTAAATGTCGAGAGAGGGGACATTTTCCAAGTTGTTGTCTTAAGGTGAAAAAGAAGAAGCCTGCCATCACCGAGAAGTCTGATGGACCAATTGTTTGTTATCATTGTAAGAAAGTTGGGCATATAACTTGGATTGTTCCGAGAGGCAACAAGGAAGTCAGTCAGTGTTGCGCCCCGCTAGAGAGAAAACGGTGAAGTACATAGATAAAGATGGCTCCATCTCGTATCATTGTAAGAGCTGCAAGGAGTGGGGTTATGTGGATGACGAATGCACTAATCTTTTTGTGGAGATTTCATAATGATAGAAATCATGAAGTAGTTTATGCGAAAAGGTGGATTATCGATCGAAAAGTAGACAATCACTGATGATTGTGAATCCTAATTAGTTAACTCTGTTTCGTAATACTATCTTTTGTAAACCTAATCTCCTATGTACTTATTTTGAATTAATGAAGGCTATGTATAATTATGCAAATAATGTAGTTATGGAAAAATTTATTAATGGTTTAATCTCATTGGTATGATGTTAATTGAGAATCTTGAAAGTGAAATATTTCTAAGTAGGGGAGACCATTTTTGCCTGGTTATTATCTGTCTTGATAAAATAAATTGATTTTTGAAATATTGTTTGATATACGGAAATGTATAGTTTTCGAATATTCTGAATCCGAGAGTTGCGTAAGAAATGATCTGATAAGAAATAAAGGAAATTTGGAAACTGACGGGAGATTAGTCAAGTTGAATGACTTGCTGAGTGTTGATCTAATGTCGATCTTATCCTTTAATATTGATATTTTGGGAGTTGTTCACTTGCTAATTTACAGTTGAAGGATGTGAATATAGGAGAGTAATAATGCGTGGATGAGAAATTTGTTATAAGAATGGAAAATTCTAAAATTTTGGACAGCACAAAGATTTGAAATAAGCGATGAACTTAATATTTGGAAAACTGGAAGAAAATTTGGTTTATAACCCCTAGATTCGTAAATTTGAGTTTGAAAAGATATTAATTATATGAATTGATTAAGAGATCGAAATTTTGAAATTTGAATGGAAACTTGGGAATATATGATTTTGGGATATTGGATATAGAAGTTTCCGAGACTTATATGAAAACATATAAGAATATAGCGAATTCGGAAACCATTGATTTGGAAGGTAATGAATTGAGATAAAATCTTATATAACAGAAATTATAATGAGATCTTATGTAAGTTGGCATAAATATGGTTTTAAGGGGAGTACGAAATGAAGTACTATATGTACAAAGTATCGTATATTTTCAAATTAAGATAAGGGAAGTACCTTCCCTCTCATTTAAATTTCGAGCTTAGTTGAGATATGTTGCTGATGGTAATAGGTAGTCCGGACATAAAACTCACGAGTGGTCATAGTTCTTTGAAGAACACAATCGTGTAGCAAAATTCACATGGCTGTAGATGGCCTATGGTGGACAAACGTTTCTTGAGGGAACCAAGCGTAACCATTGTGTCTACTACGATCTACAGTCATGGTATAAAGGCGAAATCCGCAGAGCTGTGAAAGCTTAAGGATATGGATGTTTCCTGTGGGACCCAGATGTAACCATTGTGTATCTGCGGTCCACATGGCATATCTACAAGTGAAAGAAATGTAATCACTAGAGTTACTAAAGTTAGAATGGATCCATGTAAAGCTTGAGATATCATAGTGAGATTGAGCCACCTGTTGATGCAGCAATTTGTCTTCGTGACTTGATTGGTCCTCATGACCTGGTTTATTTTAATCATTTGATAATTTGTTTCCGTGACTCTAAGATAGAGCAACCAATGCTCAATGACCTCAGATTTTCTTTTGATTCTTAAATTTCTTTCGTTGATCTGTCCATGACGAAATTTACAGGGAAGTGATTTCTTATGGATACGGATATTTTCTGGGGGATCCAGACGAAACCATTGTGTATCTGCGATTCATGAACAATCAACATATCAACATCATCATATTGGTACTTTTCGTATCTATTTTCATTAAAAAAAAGAATTTTTGAAATATTTTCATTGGGGGTCGAAGCAAGGATATTTAGTACTAAGAAATTTTAGTTGTGCGCCTGGCCAGCGTACGCCTAACATCTGTGAGAACAATAATAGACATGTCAAAGTTTTATCAAATATTTTTAAATCAATAAATTGAAATTAGATTATACCTAGTTTGATAAATTAAGAAAGAGGATTTTGAAGCAGCTTTGGATAAATAATACAAATATTTTCTATACGAAATTCGTATTATAAAAGATTTCGGATTTTGGAAATTTTCAAGTCGACAATTTGTAACTTAAAGAAGTGATGTTATTTACACTCTTTAATGAGTTTTGGAAAAGATTAAATGGATTGAATGTAAAGAGATTGGGTTGAACTTGGAATAAGAGCAACGATGAATACGCAAATGTTGACTAATGAGGTTTGGTAAGAAATTGAGATGCATAAAATCAAACTTATGCAGAAATTGAAATTTAAAAAGGGATTGATTTTGGAAAGAATTTATATGATTTGTATCTCTTAGAAGATTAGATATAATGAAAATTTGAGGGATATCTCGAAACAATTTGAGATGAAAATTGGTCTATGAAAATTGAATATAGTAAAAAGCAAGGAAATGAATAAACCTGATTAGGAAGATAAAGAAAATCGTGTTTGATCAAAATTGATTCCCAACTATAAGAAATAAAATATTGATTTTTCGAGTTAATTGAATATGACAAATAAACAAAGAAGTTCGATGATTTAAATATCGATATTTAAAATAATTATGGAAGATTTCACACAAACATGAGAATTTGAAGTATCTAACAATCTCTCCTTTTCGGAGATGAAAAGTTTTAAAGGGGGGGAGGTTGTAACGTCCCAGAAATTTCTACAACTAGAATGTGGAATCAATTAAAGATTTAACTATTAATAATCAATTTTATATTTATACTTGGGTTAGAAATCAAATATATTGTTTGAGTTGAATTGAATTCAGTATTTAGTTCAAAATGGTTGGTTGGGAATCAAATATTTATTGTTGAATATTTGAATTGAATTTGGTTGGATATTTGAACTGGATTTGAAATTCGACTTAGGAATTTAAATGGTTGAATTTAAAAATAAATGTAGTTGACGTTAAAAAAATTGGGAATTTTATTTGTTGAAATATATGAAAATTTGTTTCTGTATGTGTATATTTGTGTGTATAAAGAAATTGAATTTAACTTTTAAAATTTGGAAACGAACGAAGTTGTCTTTGGATGAACGAAATAAAACCGATGATCCGATAAATAATTTAAAATTTAAAAATAATGTCGTATACGAACAGAGTCAGATTACAACCAGATTAATTTTATTAGATTCAGAACCCGAAGTCAAAAAGGTACGCATAAATTTTGTTGCATTTAGGGGACAATGTTGGCGGTACAAATATTAAGCGTTCAAGGAAGATTTACGGTACAATTAAAATTTAATTAAATATCATTGATCACCTACCCTAAATATTACCTACCTCGGATGTTTTTACGCAGACCTATCGTCTGTAAATGCTCAGCTACCCTATTCTATCGATATTACTTCGTTCCAATCCCCTTTCTTTTTATTCTATAAATCAGTGTATTCTTCCCCAATTACATTCAACAAAAATTGGTTTTTTTGTTTTTATTTTAAATGTCTGAATTAATCTCCTCCCCAATCCAAATTAACAACCTCCAAAATCTCACATCCATGGTCTCCTGGAAATCGCAAGTTACTAAAATCGCATCCTCCAAACCCTTATTTGTCACCGCTTCTTTCCCTTTTCTTTCACCGAGTGTCACCGAAACCCCAAATTTTACAAAATTAGTTTTCCCCAAATTGAAAAAAAGGTACCTGTCCCCAATCATATCGCAACCACCGGTGCTGCATTTCACTCGATCCACCATCGCGTCGCCAGGTCCCATCACCACCAGCAGCTTGTGTGCTTATTTATCCTTCATCGCTACTGATCACCGTGCACCCGCATCTCCTATCAGTCGAGCCTGCCTTTTTTATCATCACTGCAAGTGAGCATTGCTCATGATTTATTTTTGATTCAAGTTATTAACTTCTGTAATTTTTCTGAATGAAATAGTTGATTAGGTTCTTCACTGCATGTTGCCGACCAGTTTGGATATATTTGAAACTAGTAACTTATTATATTGACTAATTATTACATTTGAGTACCCTTTATCTTCCTGGAAAGAGATTCGAGTATATCCTTGTCTTGTTATAAACCTTAATGGGTATTTTAATTCACGGCCTACTATACTATACCTCTGGCTTATGTCGTGAACGTGAAATCCCATGTACATGTGTATTAATTGAACTATTCCACTAAATTTACTTAAATTTCTAGTTATCAAATTTACTTAAATTTTTGTATCTCCTTAAATATCCAGAAAATTTCGCCAGTGTCTCATTTGCACGGTTCAATCGATACAACTACAAATCGCCTCTCTAGAACTTTTCCATTCAAAAATAAAATTAAAATCCAAGCAATTTGCCAAATTGGCTTACAAATTCTCTTGCTGAATTAAACTCGTACCTTTTTCGAGCATTCACTTAATTTCCTTCATCCACTTCATTCCATACTTGTTTAACATATATTCAACCATTCCCAATTTATTCCAGCACAGTCAAATCCTTTTTAACTCAATTCGCTAATTTATTCTCTAATTAGCTCTTTTGTCTGATCGCCATTTAGTTTGAACATATCATGTTCAAATAAACATGTAATTCGCATGTACACAAGTCGACTTCCATTTTTAGCTCGAGTTTTATATTCAAATTCAAATTTTAATTTATAAATCCAATTTTCTTAACCAAAGTTAAGTTCGATCCAAAACTTTATTAACTAATTAACTTCTAATTAGTTATCATCATTCCACAATCCAAAATCTGATTTTTATTTCAAAAATCAATTCATTCGCTCCACTTCGGTTCATATTTATTCTATAACTCAAGTCTGGATTTTACTAATGGAAAATTAAGTTTTATTCACTTAAAATTATTATGTTTACATAAATCATTATGGTTTGTAAATGATTACACCGCTATTTTTCTGGAAATTTGATTTTGACATAACTCAAAATCTATAAGATGAAATACATATTTTTGTCTTTTATTAGAAAACTATTATTCAAGGACGATTCTTGTTTCAAAGAATTTGGACTTATATTGTGTTCTGAAAACTTAAATAAAGTACGAAACGTAAAACCATGGACTACCGCGCCGAGGCGAGTTCGTTTTAATTAAATTTAAATATAAACGTACAAACTTCGTTTATTAATAAATTTCAACTCCATTTTTCGATATCTTAAAATAAATTAATGCTGGTTTTCCGAATTTAACTTAAAATTTTCGATTATCCAAAATCATCGATTATTTCATTCAACATTCATCACTCGGTTATATATTTATTCACAACTCAATTTACTTTATTAAATTCGAATCCCTTTAGAAATAAATTGTTTTATAAAATTCGACATAATTGAATTCCAAGTATAAACCCCTTCGATTTATCTCAATTCTGTTTATATACCGAATTTCGAAATAAATTATTTCGTTCCCTTTTCTAAATGATTTCCTATTCCCTTTCAAATACACGTTTGAATTTAAACTTCCAAATTATCCAATGATAATTATTTTACTACATTTATAAACATCGTCTATAAATTTAACTTACTTGTTCTAAATATTAAAACAAGCTTCCATTTCAAAATCCTTTTGAACCCAATTCCTATTTTGGAATATTTTATTATTTTAACTTATATATATAGACATAGAATTAATTTTCATATTAAATTTTAATTTTTAGTTTCTATTTAATACAATTTCAATACTCTTTCTGGAAAAAATTATTTTTGTAAATTTGACATAGTCGAATTTTAATCATAAATCCATATGGATATATTTCAATTCAATTTACATTCCAAACTTCAGAATAAATTCCATCGTTTCACTTTTTAAAATGATACCCAGTTTCCTTTTTAAATTCATACTTGAATTTCGACCTTTTGAATTATCCAATGATAAATTTTCACTTACATTTATAAACACCATTTATAAATTCCCTACTTATTTTTATTATTAAGAACAAGTTAATAATTCCTAGCCCATTCGAAATTCAAATTCTATTTTGAAAAAAATAAATTTTCCATTTAAATCCCAAAATTTCTTTTTATTTTACATTTTAATATATTTGTAATGGTATTTAATTACCAATATTTTAAGGTCAGTGTTATTAAAACATTAAAATCACACAATCATCAATCATAGATTTTCTAGCATATCATATATGATAATATATACGAAAATAAAACAAAATAAATTTGAGGAATCCAATTGATCCCTCCAACCAGTTTTTCCTGCATCCACAGATGTTAGACAACATAAGTAATACCAATCCCGCTTCAAGGCGGGATATCGCGGTATAGAAGGTCATCCGCTATCATGCGGGATGCATAGGGTCTCATCCGCTAAAAAATGGCCATAATTGATCAATAATTCATCAATGCATCCAGACAGCCAACAAACAACATATAAAAATATATACTAAATAAAAATCCATTTATAATAAATTATAACGAACCAGAGAGTGAGTTTACTTACACTGATTTTTAACTACTGAATAACAATCGATTTCAATTAAATCAAACAGGTGTTTATTTTAATTAAAAATCCCCATTGGCTCAAAATCCAACCAGTCTAACTCTACCATGTAGCTATCACTGATACGAGTCCAACGCACTTCGTTTCGTGCAATTCTGTTATTGTGTAAATGAGATATGTGTGTTACAATATTCAATTCAAGTTAAAATAAATTATTATTAACTATTAACCATCATTAAACTAATTACCTTAATTAGTCAAATACCTTGTTAATCACCGTCTTTCCCACGTAGCTTCACACCCCTCTGCAGGCTTTTCCATTCGTTGCCTCACCATCCATCTCTCTCCACGCTTCACTATTCATCAAACTAACGCCACAATTCTCTTCCTTTTCACTTCCTTTTCTCAACGACCACCATTGGCACAAACACCGGTCCTTCTAAGACATCGTAACCTTCACCCATCATCACGGGTTCGTAGTACAGGTTGCGTCAAACTTTGGGGCTGAATCACTTCCAAATTTTTTGACATGTGCCACTTTACACCATGTACTCAAAACTAAACTCAAAATCGCATCAATCCTTCACCATCGAGGAGAAACCGAACCCCAACTTGCAATTTACAATAGTCGAATCGTCCAAACCCCCATCATTCCATACACAATTTATACCCAAGTAAAGATCTCAATAAAAGAGGAGCGATGGATCTAGATTTAAGTAGTTTCGCTAAGTATTTGATTTTTTATGAATTGTTGAAGAATCAGAGGAGGAACGGCTTTAGATTTAATTCTTGACCTGGAAAAACGAAGAAAGAAATGAAAAGGAAAGAAAGGAGAGTGTGGGTGTCTATTTATAAAGAAATTATATTATATATATTCTTGTGAAACTTAAGTCCAAAGCAACATGTTTAAACAACCACATACAAGCTTCAATCACAATGAAACTTGTAATCATATAATAACTTAATATTTCGAACATGATGGAACTAGTTTAGTCGAATTCCAATACCATTTGTAAAACTTCCTTTTTAATTCTCAATGTGAATAGATATGTGTTTAAATTGCGCACAATCGCATATAAACTCCCATTTAACACAAAATTTGAAATCAAGTAATAATTAAATATTATGGATTTTATAAAATTAGTTTCGTTGAAAGACGGACCAATAGACCACTTAATACCTAATAATGGTCGGCCCTCTGACTTTAGCCCAAAACCAAGGAGTGAACCTTAGGAATAGATTAAGTTCTAATCGTTTAATACCCAAATAAGGTGGATCAGCCACTTAATACCTTCTCGAGGCAGGCCTACTTCACACAAGTATTTATTATACAAAACGTCTCACATTAACATGACTTTTGTAGTTGCTGGATTTGCCGGACAGTTTCAGGAAAACTCATACTACAAGTAGGGGTTAACCTCGTGTCCATGTGTATTTTATATAAATGGCGCATGATGCTAGACATCTAACATAACCCGACCTCTTGTAGCTACTGGACTTTCCGACCGGTTCGGAGCAGGCTTCTACTATAAGTAGGGGTTAACCTCATGTTATGTGTCAATTAATATTTTAAAATCTGTTAGTACACGCACAACATATAAATTTTCCTATGGGGACATTTTAAATTCGAATTCCTAGTTAAACTCCTTTAATACACATTTATGATACATTAATTACACTATTTATTATATATATGTAAAACGTGATTAGTAGCGCGCATACAGGAAACTTCCTAAACATAGAAATGTCAATCCTAACCCAAAATCAAGGTGTATAGCTCATATTCTCAAAATTTCATAGCATAACATATAATTTCTCATTTTAAATCCAAAGCAATATTAGGGAAATAACATAACATAAAAAATTTATAACCTGGGTTTTTTTGGAATATTTCAATAAATAAAAAGGGACAACGTGAATAATTAGTATATGTATATTCCTTCCAGTACCACTTTACTTTCATATAAGATATTTGCACAAAAACAAGGATTTTGGGCATATGGTTTTATTAGATTTAAACCATATATTTTATAAAAATAGAGGTTTAAACATATACAAGTTACCATACCCTAATCCACGCTTTTGTCACTTTGACTTGTAATAAAAATGAAAGAAAGTAAATCAGACTAAATGGTAAAATTCACGTATACACCCAAAAATTCATTGTTACTTATATCCGTAATCCAAAAACAAAATAAACACTAGATTGACAATTTTCAGTATTTATTAGGGATTTGGGGGAATTGAAATGTTTCATTTTGATAAGGATCTCTAATCTCTTTAGGCATAAACAATCCAACATTAAACTAATAATCTTAGAAAATAGGAAAACTTGGAAGAATTCTCACTCACAGTACAAGAAGAAGAAGAAGAATCTGTAAATAACCAAATTTTGGGTTGTAACCTCAAATATACGTAATCCAGTTACTTCTTTTAAATTATTATACATGTGTAGGAATCAAATTAGAATCTTATACGTATATAAATCTAGGTTTAGAAATCTATATAGAAATTAGAATAGACAAGATAGAAATAAATTAGATTTGTGGAGAAAAAAACTAACCTGGACTAATTTGGAACTAAACAGAATGGTGGAGAGATGGAATGGAGGTGGAGTCTAGAGGAGAATATGAGGTTTAGAGAGGAGTCTAGTGTCTTATTATAGTTGTTGAGTGCATGTGAACCGTCAGATTCAAAGTTATAAAATCCAAATAGTTCAAATCAACAATTATAGAAGAAAACCTAACAAAACATAGTCAACGTCCTACTTTTCCCCATAGGGCGGTCGATACCTACCCTATAAGGGCGGTCGACCCCCTTAGGGGGAGGCGGTCGACCCCCCTTAAGATTATGGGCGTTATGAATTTATTTCACTTGAATGTTCATTTTGTATTAATTACTTATTAATTATATTCAATTCTTTATGTTTCTTTCGTATAATCCCCTCTTACACACATATGTATAGACACACACAATTTGGTATTTGAAAAGGGATTATTTTCTTATGCCATTTGTATTTATTTTTATTCTAGATTTATATTAACAGTTTCAAATTCAAATTCTGTGTGTATATTATTATTGCCTAGTTTTTTTATTTGTAACTTTTTTATACGAACTCCGTTTTCCATAGATAAAATATAAAAATGGGTTAGAACCTAGCTACGAATACAATGATTATATTTCCTTGACCAAATTCTCAATTATTACATATTTGTATTTTAGTCTATTTTTATTTTAGTTGTTATTATTTATTATTTTTAGTTTAATCATCTATGTCTATTTAGGATATGTTTCGTAGGGTGTTACATAAGCAATTGTGTACAAATTATAACAAAGAAAGTGACACCTCAACAAACACATGGTAAGTATCTATGTATTAAACTAGAAACAAACAATAACATATTCAATATCATAATTACCATGACAACATGTACTAAGAATATAGCATGAACATGATAACAATCAAGAACATGCTTTGTTTTATGGCATTTTATAATAATACGACAATAACATTCATATAATAAACAAGACAAAGATAATATAGTGTCGTACAAAGACAATACAACAATAATCATCACCAACATCATAATCAGCATGAGTAAAATTAGTCTATAGATCATTAAAATCAAAATCATCAACACCAGTTTTATCATCATAACTATTAACTCGAGGTCGAGGATGGTACCGCTCCTCGTTAGCAGTAGTAAGCTCGTTAATACGAGTTGTCAAATCATCAATGCACATCGATGTTCAGCATTTTGCAACCCCAACAGCATTTAATATAAATTCTCGTATAAAAAAATCTAGACCTGGATACAAAGTAACTTTTACACGAGAAATATCACGTACCAATCACCACCCGTAGCTGTCGGAATATCCACCGTCCAATCATAATCTACTGCTAGCGATGGAGGCTAAGCATGATATATCTACGTCCATTACATCAAATCTTGCAACTTTGGGGGAACAATACCAGGTAGGATAGCTAAGGGTCTAACCAAATCATATTCTGCAGAATGAAAGAAAGGAACCACATGCGATGGAGTGTAGAATCTTTGCCAAAATGCTACATAGTCCAACCGGTTATTATAAAGTTATTAGCATGTCACCACTCATGATCTCATGCTCTATGCAAGTCATGATTATCATATTTCCTCAAATAAGATGTATCTGGGTGTGGATCATCAAACATGAAATCATCATTAGAGATCCTCCTTAAACTACGTTCTCCGTGGAACCAATAATAGCGAATAGCAAGCAGAGATGACACCAAAGGAAAACGTCTCACTGAAAGAAATCCAGCATGAACTGCGCTCTCGTCGGTCATATAAGGTGAACCACATATGCATGCCAAATGATAATCCCTCGTGTTGTATGTAATTCAATTTGATTACAAGCCACTACAAATATGTAGCGAGACTGACTACCATCCACATGTCTTCGTTTCTGATGAGCCTATGTCCCGACTCAAGGAAAGAATATGGATAAAGCAGAATCTGCTATTAGGTAAGTTATAATTCCAGAGTGCCATAATAACAATACTGTAAAATCTGCCAAAGATCGGTAATGGACGTGGATCTCAAATTGATAATGCACTTACGATCTAAAGAGCGATACAAGTATGCTAAGACTAGAGTCCCCCAATCATATTTGACGAGACAATCAAATGTCAAATCTGTAACTGCTACTACATATCCAGCCAACAATGTGTCTAACGGTTTCGATAAAAATAGGTTTCCCATCAAAAATATAATGAACAGTCATGCTATCCCCAAATCGTGCTTTTCTTGGCCGTATACTTAGGTTGAATCTTGGATTTTCCATCTATTGATTAACCAACAACTGCACTCCAAAAGACAATCTATCTTGTAAGTCAAAATGATGTAGTATAGCTCATAAAATGTTAGGTCACTGATACTGCTCATCATAAGGTAATGTATCCCCGACTCCTACCGCTAATCCAATAAGCATGCACTAAAGGAGTGAAACCTAAATCCCCAAAACTAAAATGAAACATATGGGTGGTCTTTAACCAACAGGTAGTTAACGCATTAGTCATTTGAACATCCGAATTTTAAAGATTTTGAATATCTAACAAATAAATTAACGATTACCTGAAGCTATTATAAGGTATGAAATATTTTAATTATAGTTAAGTGAATACGTACTCATGAAATCACTAATTTCAACCTCACCGATAAGTGTATGAATATTACCTTGTGTATCATAATTGCTAATCATTGCATATAAACGAATAACACTTAGGCAAGCTTTATGCAATTCAATCTCGAGATGCCTCTTTATAAATGGGTCAATATTCATATTTATAATTTAAAAAACATAATCTTGAAAAGGAAAATTAGATAACTTACAGAATCTTTGACGAACGTGCTTATGTGTCATTACTGGTTGCACAGTAATTGCCCAAGTCCTTGTCGGATCCTAAATTTTGTTCGATATGCGGATCCAAACATACTTCCCATCTAGATTGTCACCTTACCACATCTAATTTGGCATGAGTTGTGATGTTTATATTTTCTTTAAAGGGAATATTTATTTCTTCTTCAACATGGATTTTTTCTTCATTTGCACATACAATTCCTGCACTTTGACTTCTGCTACCTCGCAATGTGTCAGAGTTTATGCACTAGGGGCAATCCATTTGATGTGATTAATAACACTGTTGATTTTATTATTTTATTTGGAATAAGAATATTAAGTTATGTTATATTTGTTGCGTAATATAAATGTTAACATAATAGAAGTCCATAGAATAACAATACGGAATTATATAGTTCAAGTAAACGACTTAAACTTGAGATTATATAATATATAAGTATTATAATTTCTAAACGTCCCTAGTCAAATTTTATTATTTACATAGGACAACAATAAAACATGGAGACTAGTATGTTTATTGACTAATGATCATGTCTCATTGATCATTAATATACGTGATATTAATGTCAATACATAAATACGTATTGGGGAATAGCTTATTGGGCAGTACCACTATGAGAAAACTATATGGAATATAATTAACAGTATCATAAGTTATTCTCATAGTGACAGTGATGTAATGGTGGTCCTCAAACTTGAAAGTCATTACGATTTTATTCGAGAATATTTGTATTTTAATATAATCAAAAATTACTTTTAACCAAGTAGACGATAAAGGTGATTATTGGATACATCTCGAATAATTTGAAAATTATGAATGACCTAGATGGAATTTAACCCTTCAATATATATGTTGTGATATCCATGAGCCTCTTGATTGAGTGAGACTATAAAATGCATGGTCATGCTCAAATATTGATTTGTTTTAAATAGTCTATTCAACGATCAAGATAAATGGATTAAATTATAAAGAGGGTGATATGTTCGATGCGTCAAGTTTAATCTTGGATATATTGGTTAAAAGAATTATATTATATTGATACACTGGTCACAAAAAGGTTGTATCGAAACGTTTATTTTATTATAAATTTGGTAGTAGTGATGTATTACTAGATGTCTCTTCCTTTTTGTAATTTTAAATATGATTTAAAATTGTTGCCAATATTATACTAACCTATTGGGTGACACACTTAGAGCGTTCTTAAAGGAAAACAATTACATGGATAAATAAATGGGGACGGCTATTTGAACACAAAATTAGACACAAAGAGAGAGACACAGAACCTCAACCATTGGATCCTTTTGTCTTTATATGGAGAGGTGTAATTCATGTGGTGATCAAATGGTGCAAATCGATTGTATCACCATTTATGCCAAAATTTTGTGTCTTTATAAACTTTCCCTAAATAAAATATCAATCTATTGATATTTCATTTAAGTTAGAATAGCTATACGGGTGCGTTCCAAAAATAGTGGTTCGCGTTATTTTTATAGAAGGGTTTACACCCTTTCTTTAAAGATATACGGAAACCACAGTGTTTTGGAACCACCGAATACCTTTCCTAACCCTAATTGTAATGGCGACTAGTATCGCCTCTTCACCATCTTCTCTTCGATCTGTATGACAATCGAAGAGAGAGATCATTCGTGTGGACTTCTATGGGGGCTCGACACTTGGAGGGGCTCGACACTTGGAGGGTCTCGAATCGATTCAACCCGATTTCTCACGTATGATTCGCAGATTGAAAAACAAGGCAAAGGTATACTGTTAACCCGATTCTGAATTCATATATGTAATTTAGGTTAATAAATTGTTATTTCTACTGTCAATTGATCTATTTCACTTTCAACGGTATCAGAGCCTAGGGTTTTTCGAATTCAAATGTTTGGGTTGGATGTATGTAATGTTAGCATGATAAATTTTGATTTCATATAGTGATACAGATAAGAAAATCGTAGTCATAAGGATTTGGTTTAGATCCGAAATAGTTTCAGTATAAACAAATTTTTGTTCAGTTATAAAACCTGATTAGAAACATGATTAATATATGTGATATTAATTCTGTTAAGATACTACTTCTTACTTATCATATTTGATAATATGAACCTTTAACTAATACTGGAGCTATATGAAAAGCATTCCCGATGCAAAATCCATTTTGCTAAAAAATAACATTTATATTCAATATAAATTGGGATATGAATCCATGGATTAATATTTAGTATTAATCCTATTTTTATCATAGTAGTTAAGGCGCGCATAAGGCGCAGGCGCAGGTCCTGCGCCTTGCTGGTGGCTGAGGCGCCATCTCTAACGGAGGCGCACGAAAGGCGCGCCTCAAATTCGATTTAGGGTTTTTAACCGTTTGAGCCAAATCGACATCGAATTCGACATCGGAAAAAGAAAAAAAAACTGTGCCGCTGCTTTCGGGTTTTCGAAATCGAATTTGAGCTAGGTCGACATCGAATTCGACTTAGGGTTTTGAACCATTTTGTTTGATTGCTCATTTTATCCGTAGTTTTCTGTTTTTGTTTTACAGCAGTTTAAAAAAAATGCAGCAGAGTTTTTTTTTTTTAATATATGTACCAGGTTATTTCCTTTTTTTTTGCAACAGTTTTTTTTTTTTGGTGCAGAAGTTTTTTATGTTTTAAAAATATATGCAGCTTGCCATCATGATTTTTTTAGTTAGTATTTAGTAAAATAGTTTAGTAAATAATAACTTTATATCACTTATTTTATTTCAGGTTTATATGGATCCAAATGCTCAAACTTGAATGATGATTATAGTTGGAATTAGTAGAAGTTGAACTTGAATTCCAATTCCTTTATCGTTTCTAGCCTTTTGTTATCGTTATCGTGTTGTTTATGACTTAAAACTATTATGTTTTTGGTGTTGAAACTTCAATTTGTGTTCGTTTTAGTTTTGGAATTGCATTTGTGACTTCATACCTACTAATCTATGTTTTTTATCACTAAATTCATCGTTTTTGGTAGCATTTTATAGTGCAGGTTTTTTTCTAACAAAAAATCCCGCACTTGTATAAAAGTCGCACAAAAAAGCACAAGGCTCAAAAAAGCCCAGGGCTCGAGCCTTGCGCCTTAGCGCCTTAACTACTATGATTTTTATATTGGTAGTCTATACCAATAATGTATTATGATAATCAGGATTTATTTAATAATAGGATTGGAATTAAGAATTTGATTTTCAAATTTTGATTCCTATTATTGAAAACATAGACATAAAAATTTGTTGTATCAAATGAACCTTCAACTAATATTTGATATTAATTCTGTCATACGGATTTAGATTGCTAGTTCTAGTTAAACCATGTACTATGAATTATCTGTTTGACATGTATGTAAATTCATTGAGTCTTTCAATGAATACAGATGTCTTATAATTTTGATTTACCATTTTTTTTGTTTAATCAAAATTATTAAGTCCCTTTTAATCTGACCTTTTGAATATACTGAAATTTAAAACTGTATGTTTAAAATTGATGATGCAATTATGATTTCTAATTGAACAAGTATGACTTGTTTTGAATATTAAATTTTGGCTGTTTGAACCTTAGTTGCATATGTCAGTTTTAAATATGTATGTGGTTTGAATTAGATGTGATTTCTTTTAACACTGAATCAAAGTTGTTTGATTAATGAAACTGAATCGTAATTTTTTTTTCTTCGATTCAATGTTCCAGAATTACACTCCTAACTTTATATTACTCCTTGAATGGTTGTTATATAACTCATAAATTTACTTCTGAAGTATATTTGATCAGCTTTGAGGCACATATACAACTGTTTAATGATGTGTTGATTCATATAATTTTAATGTAGTACCACTTTGAGTAATATGGTAAAAAAAAATATACATGCATAAATCAGAAACAGGCCACTAGATTTAATTGCATTGATAATACAAACTGGAATCTATAGTTGGTAGTTAATTTTTTTACAGTTTTAATTGCCTATACCACTGCAAATAGAACTGCAGTATTGCATGAGTGCTTATATTGATAAACACCTCTGATATATACATGTCATATGACACTGTAATAAAAATATACATATATATATATATATTGAAATTTGGTACTCTTTATTTCTGAACTAAAAATATAAACATACAATAAGCATAGAACAAAACATAAATCAGAAATAAAGCCCAAACAAAGCATAAACCAAAAGCAAGAAACCAGACATAAAAGCCCAATCTCGCTACAGCCCAACCAGGCCCATCTCCACCGCCTATTACCGGTCATCCAGTATCAAGTATCTCGATACCCCATCTGCCTAACAAGCATTTACTTCATTCATCTCGTTTCGATCTGCTTCCATTGTTCTTCACCAGAAATTTAATCTCTCTTTCGATTTTCCAGAGACACATCATAGAATCCATGCTTTTAGCTTGAAAAATTCTTGAATTCCTCTCTTTCCACAAAAAGTAAATAGCTGTAGTGAATGAAGCGCATGCCAAGTCCCTTAATTGATCTTTGATTCTGAAATTATCATGCAAGTTCTTCGCTTCCGTCTTCAGATCCACCAAATCAAGAGAAAGATCTAATCTTTGCTTCAAAGAGAGCCAGATAAACACTGAATAATCGCAATTAAAGAAGAGATGCTGAATCGTCTCTGGTTGCTTATTGCATAAAGGACACTGCAAATCTGAGAGGTTGCTATAGCGTTGAATCTTGTCTTTGGTGTTCAATCTGCCTAAAAAAGCAAGATAAGTGATAAAAGACATTTTTTTACTATTTTTACTATGCCATATAACTGAAATAAATTCTTCTTTTTGATCATGAGTTCGCAGATGTTCCCATGCTTTATGAAAGGAAAATTGGCCTCCATCACTCCATTCATATTCATCATGTTTTCTACTTGGATAGGTAGATATTGCGCTTATCTCTTCTAATAATTCCCTTGTAGCCGGATGGATGTCAGGTATAAGCTTTTCATTTCTTATGATACAACTCACTTTCTCCTCTGCATTCCCAATTAAATTCAATCTATCATACCCAAGTAGATCTACTAGACACCTACTATTGATCCATGGATCATGCCATAATGAAGTTTCCTCTTCTTTTGCTATGATTTTATTGAACAACTGCTTTGTTCTCGTTCTCAGTCTTAGAATAGATTTCCAAGTAGAAGATGCATTGTTGTCTTGAGCCATTGTCCAGAAAAAAATCATTTTTTGCAGTATTTATTGTGTAACCACATGCTCCACATTGATGACTTTGATAAGTATTTCCACATTAGCTTCACACAAGCAGCTTTTTTAAGGTCTGTCAAATGTTTCAATCCTACACCTCCTTCATCTTTTGGTTTACATAATTTTTCCCATGAGACTTTATGTGATGCTCCCCCCCAAAAAAAAATCAGCACAAATAGCATTTAGCTTATCAATTGTATATTCTGGGATTTGATATATAAAAATCCAATACAATATTATAGGAGTAATAACTGTATTTATCAATTCAGCTCTTCCTGCAAAACTTAACAGTTTTGTTTCCCAACCACTTATTCTGCTTTGAACTTTATCAATTAAAGCATCATATTCTGCATAATGCAAGTAATTAGCAGATAAGGGAACTCCCAAATATTTAATTGGAAAAACTCCTTGTTGAAATCCCAAAATATCTTGGATCTGTGCTGAATTTAAAGTTGAGGTACTAAAAAACACTTTTGTCTTACTAGTATTCACATTAAGCCCTGCATATTTACTCAACTTCTGAAAAACTGTCTTCAAAGTCTTTGCATTAGAAATAGATGATTTTCCAAAAATCATTAAATCATCTGCATATAACAGATGAGAGACTATAGGTTGAGTCAAACTGCTAGGCTGAAATAGCCTTTCTTGAGTAACTACATCCATCATATATGAAAAGTATTGCATTGCAATAGAGAATAAATAAGGAGACAATGGATCACCCTGTCTAATACCCCTATTGGAAGTTATGAAACCTTTAGGAACCCCTTGAATCATTATTGAGAAGGTTGTTGTAGACATGCATTCATATATTATTTTTATGAAATGTATAGGAAACTTCATCTTTGACATGATAAAACATATGAATGCTCTGTTTACTTGATCATAAGCTTTCTGTAAATCCACTTTAACACACATTTTTGAAATCCCTTTTTTCTTGAAATCCCTTAACAATTCATGTGCTAACAATATTATATCTAGAATATATCTTCCATGTATGAAAGCACATTGATTCTCAGATATCACATGAGGCAGAAATAGTTTTAGTCTATTGCATAAAACTTTTGCAAAGATTTTATAATAGACATTACAACAAGCTATTGGCCTGTAATGTGATATCATTGTTGGCTTGTCATTCTTAGGGATAAGGGTTATAAATGTATGATTAATGGATTTAGGAAGCTTACCAGATATGAACATATCAGATATAGCCAGTAGTAGATCATTTTTCAGCTCCTCCCAATGCATTTTGAAATTTTTTGAATTAATCCCATCTGGCCCAGGGCTAGAATCATCTTCAATTGAAAATACTGCTTCCTTAACCTCTGATAATTCAACTGATTTCATCAGAAACTGCTGACCTTGAGCATTAATAAAACTGATAGGATTGAAACTTGGAAAAGAAGTTGTACTTGACCCATTGAACATGTCTTGAAAATAATTAATAGCTTGCATTTCAATATCTTCTGCCTTATATAAAAAATTCCCATTTTGATCCATAAGAGCTCTTATATGATTGAAGAATCTTCTATTTGTCATTCTTGCATAAAAGAATTTTGAGTTTGTATCTGATTGTTGAAGCCAAGTGCTCTTTGATTGCTGCCTAAAATCCATGAAATATATTTTTTGCAGGTCCTGCAATTCTTTCTTTGCCATCAAATAATTATCATACAACTGCATATCTTTTGGAGCATCATCTACTGCCTTTTCTAATTGATTAGCAACTTCTTCTGCTTGATTGAGATTGTAAGCATTTTTGTCTCTCAATTTATTCCAGTTTTTCAGTTCTACTTTACAATTTTTAAGTTTCTGCATGAACTGATAGCTATAATGACCCCAACCTGTTGTATTTAATCCTTTAAACACTGCATCCTTGTACCCATCTAAACAATGCCAATTGTTTTTGTATCTAAAAGGAAAGCCTTTAACTTCTTTAGTAGGTACTAGGTCTACCATGATTGGGTTATGATCACTGGATTTTTGAGACAAAGCTAAAGCTTTCATATGAAGAAATAAATGCAGACATCTATTATTAACCAAAATTTTGTCTATGCAAGTTGCAATGCCCTTTCTCCTCCAAGTATATTTAAAACCCAAAGGTTTAATTTCTACAAGAGATACTTGGGTTAATAAATTCTGAAATTCTCTGATATGTTGAAAAGGAACTTTCAATCCCCCTCTTTTGTCACTTTGACTCAAGGCATTGTTGAAATCACCCATAAGAATCCAAGTGTTATCTATTAGTGCAGATTCATTTATCAAATCATGCCATAAATGTCTTCTCTCCTCAAATAGATTACTTGCATATATCACTGTGAACACCATCTCAAAACCTCCTTTATTATGCACATTTAATGTCATATGCTGAAAAGAATAAGATGACATCCCCACATCCCACACAATAGTGTCCTACATTACTAAAATTCTTCCAGATGAACTTGCTGAATTATTAGTTAGAGATCTCCAAGTAGAAGGTAACATTGACAAAAATAAAACTAGATTATTAGCTAATAGCTTTGTTTCCACTAAACCAACAAGAGTTGATTTAGTATTAGTCAGAATGGATAACACTTCTTTCATCCTAAAAGGAGTGTTCATCCCTCTGACATTCCAAGTTAACAATGTCATTTAATAGAGGTAGAGCTCCTAGTAGTTCTTTTAGGAGGAGCAATACTAGAAGAAGCTAAAGTGTCATTATCTTTGCCATAATTCAAGTTTTTGTCAACCATTTTAGAAACATCAATGTGTTTACCCTTGTCCTTCAAACCTTCTTTCTCTTTTCCTGAAATTGCATCAGCAATTACATTTAAGTCATCTGGCACAATGTCATCTGGAAGCTTTGAATTTAGAAAATCCAAATCATCTGGATTAGAAAAAATGTTTTCTGCAACATTTCCATAATGTTTATCTTCTGCATTTTGCTCATCTTCATTTTCTACTATTACCTCATTAATTTCTGCTTGTTTTTCAGAAGGAACCCATCTGGAATCATTATCAATCTCATGATATGCATCATCATGCCCAAATAACTTGCATTGCATACATTTGTCGGGTACAAATTCATATTCTACCTTCACTTTCACTTTTGACCCATTATGCATTAAAACTGGAACTTCAGATTTCAGTTCAGTCAAAGCATCAATAGATAGCAACACTCTAGCATATTTTGTAAATTTCTTCTTTGCTGTATTTTCATCAATCAGAACTGGATTTGAAATATAACTAGCAATCATTTGAATAGCATCTAAAGTCCAAAATTCCATAGGTAGATCCAATAATCTAACCCAGATCTGAACTGTATCATTCTGTTTTTTCAAAAAATCATAGCCTGGATACCATGTCTCTATCATAAGTAGTCTCCCAAAATAAGAGTAGGTATTACTTTCCAGAATTCTTGAAAAATCAAAATATTCCTCAAATTGAACAGCAAAGTCATATGATGGAGAAACATGAATGTGATAATTACCTACAGGTTTCCATACTTTTCCTATATATTCTTTGAGTTTAATCGAAGATAATCTGAAAAATATAGGCATTAGAACAATCGTATTCACCCATGATTCATTTGCTTTCTTGTAGATCTGCTCTGGAATGAAGACATATTCAGCTGAGGGTTTCACAAATTTGAGATTTCTTTCGGCTCTACTTCGCTTGATCGAATCAATAGAAGGATGATTTGGATCTGATTCTAATTGTAAATTATTTGATATAGATTGATTTAGATCTGGTTTCGATTGAGGAATAGATGTAGATCTTGAATTTTCAGTCGCCATTAGAAGGTAAAACGAAAGTTATATATCTATATGTATGTATGTATTATATATATATATATATATATATATATATATATATATATACATGTAAAGCTAAAATTATGTGAACTTATATATATATTGCTAACAGAGCCCGTCCTTAGACTTATGATGTCCGGTGCGATATACTAAATGATGCCCCCAAGGTTTAAAAAAATCACAACGATACTAAATAATTTTCATATTATAAGGCATTAATATTGGAAAATTCATATCTTGCTACTATTTACTAATAATGCATGCATTATAAATAAAAATAACGTGGTCATAATGCAAAAAATCATAAATAGTAAGTCTAAATATAAAGAATACTTGCTAAGAGACCCTCTTAATGATTTGGCTATCTCTTCGTTTCTTTTTTTGGTTTTTCCTATTAGAACTTCTAGACGGTTGCTTTTGTGGGAACATTACAACTACTTTTATTTTGTTTCAAATTGAAAATATGACTCCGGTTGAAAAAAAATCGATATTTACAACAAGAAAAAAAAATGTTTTTAACAGCATTTTTGTTCGTCAAATTTATAGATAAAAATTGATATCTTGTTAAACACATTCAGCATTTAGAAATTCTAACATTTGTAACCAAATTCAAATTCTCATCTACAATTAAACAAAAAAAAAAAAAAAAAAAAACCAAGTTTCTTTCTTTCTTTTATTAGTTGAAATAAGATAACAAATTAGGAGTAGTCAGCTATGATCCATTGAATACTACAAAATATATACACACACTAAATAGATTAAAAGCAATGTTTCATAACAATTGTGGTATTCCTACCAAAAAAGTAATTGAAAGGCGTATTGTCATCCTAAATATACAATCATAATTGTAGCTAATAACCCAAAATTAGACTAAAGTGGATAAATTAGAAATTAGGCATACCTAAAATCAAATCAAATATGAGAGGTTGAAGATTTGAAATTTTTATTCCTGCGTGCGTATTCGCTATTCAGTATTCCCCTTGCGTGCGTATGTCATATGTGGTATACCCTTGTGTGTCTTTAGCTTCGTATGCCCTTGTTCTCCTCCCTGTTGTGCGCTTTGCCCTTGTTCTCAAATGCGATATTTAATTTCACGTTTTCCCCTTTCGTTTTATTTTCGGTACGCGAGATCCCCGTGCGTATGCCCCGTTTGCACTGGGCCAGGGCCGCCTATGGCTGCTAATGTAGCAGGCAGTACATAAATATAAGTATACATATGGTTTTAAATAATATTAGATGTATTTACTTATAACGATGCACATGAATGTTGATTAATTACATGTAAATCTGTTGTTAATTTTATGAATTAACATGACTTATCAATACATGATATAGCACATAATAGTTATGCGCATGATTTATTATCGATGAAATATATCCTAAATGTAAACTTATTGTATTCTTGTAAATATCAAAACTCTGTTTTGATAAGATGGCCTAAATATATATGCTGCAACGGTTTTACTGTAATTCCTTGTTTGATTGCATGCGTTTCTGTGCGTGTATAAATTAATATAGGAGGTTTTTGCCTGCCTTAACATATGTGTGTGTGTGTGTGTGTATATATATATATGAATTTATGTTTTATTCTTTATAACTGGTTTTAGAAGATATTGTATGACAATATAACCACTATCAGTTGTTCATGTTATCTGTACCTACATAAATGTGTATAAATTGATTAAAAAAATTACATCTCCTGCTTTGAGATGTTGAGTTCATATGCCTGTAAAACTGAAGGCAATTTGATTGCTAAAGGTATTGACTAAATTAAGGCATGATGAATAAAAATTCATCTCATCTTAATAAACTGTTTATTTATATTCAAATGTGGACATTACAAGTATGATTTGCATATCCAAACCCCTGTTACTTGTATACATGTCACTGTAACATTATAAATCCCTTGGTAGATACTTGTGTTTGTTTATATATTTTCCAGAATAAGTTTAACCATGGGCGAACTTATATATGTATGTATGTATGTATATATGTACATTATTTTTTTGTCTATGTCTTACATAAACTAGCCTGAACAAGAACATAAATCATCTTCATATATATGTTACAGACATACACCATACATTTATATGATGTTATGTTTGTAAGCTATATTTATTTATTTTAAGTACTACTTGCAAATTATAGTAGCATGCAAATATGATTTGCATACTATCCCTTGGATACATTAGGCAATTCAGTATGAAGGACCTTACACGATAATGTATCTTTTATGGGCTTTAGTTTCACTGATGTAGGCATTTGATGTCTGTTGTCAAATTAGGGGTGGGCATAAACCGCACTGCAATGCGGAAACCGCCCAGACCGAACTGTAAAAACGGTGCAGAAAACAGCACCGCATTCTCTTTCTAAAATAAACAACCCAAACCGAACCGACTCGCGACGATACGGTTCGGTTGCGGTTTGAACTTTTACCAAACCATATTAATCCGAACCGCATTGCTACACCGACAATGTTATGATAAAAAAATTGATGAATTCCTATCTAACTTTTAATTTAACGATATATATTCTATTTTCAACGTATGTTGTCCTAATATTAATTAAAGATAACACTATGTGTTTTAAACTTCAGATGACACAACGTCATACAATCGTAAATTGTTTGTTGATAGATATAATTTTCTTGTTTCATATTTAATACGGGTTCAAACCGGACCAAACCAAAACTGAACCGTATTACATTAAAACCGAACCGAAGCCAAACCGTTTGAACGGTTAGTATAATGGTTTGCATTTTTAATCAACCGTTTGATGCGGTGTGGAAGCGGTTTGAGCTTCAAACCGCACCAAACCGAACCGCGTCCACCCCTATGTCAAATGGTGCTGGCAAAAGGTGGCATTAGTCAAGTTGGAGACAATTTTTCATCACTGGTGAGACCAGTGTTGGTTTCAAAAAATTTGCCCATACAAGTGTGACTTTTTTTATGATATTGTTGTTTGTATATATACTTGTTAGTGCCTATAAGTGAATTTGATTCAAAAGGCCATTATGTATCTTATTTGATGTACATAATTAGTTTATGTAATGATAATGTATGAGACATTATTACAGTGTTATGTGAATATATAAGATGGCAGTTATGTTTTGTCATGGGAAAAAAACTTGTGTATTTGCATAAGAAAATATGTACACTGTACGTAATAAAATGAATATATATATATATATATAAGAATTATCTACTGATGTGTATAGATGTATACATTATTTAATATAGTGTACAATGAATGAATTGAACTGTCAAAAGGGTTGCATATAGATTAGATTTGCCTATGTAAATAGTTGTATAAGTTTACCCAGTAATTGCCGACCACATATTTGTGAATATAAATGTTTTGACACCATTGTTTTATGTTTAAATCTGGGTACTTATTAGGCCATGAAATATCCTTTTACATAAGTTTGGATTTATATACATTAATGGGATGTGTGTGATCTGTTTTATCTAACAAATGTCTTGTTATTATTAATCTTCAGTTGGCCTAAATATTACTTACAAAAAGTTGTATTACACTTTCAAGCCCTATCTAAGAATTTACAAATGTTTTTGTAAACGTGGCCAGTTTAAGAGTATGCTAAATGATGTGTTATATAAATTTTCTGGCCTGTGAGAATTTTACAAAAGGGTCTTTCTTTTGATCACCTGAAATGTTTAGAAACAAAAGGTATTGGCATATGACAACGTACAAATATAATTTTATTCATTATTAGATTTATATGAAATTGATAATTCCAATATATGTAGTTTAAAACGAATGAATATATGACACCAAATATGGCATGCCATCAAAATATAAAATCCCTTCAAGTAAATTTTGTTATATTAAGTTATGGTGACATCTCCATTTAATACACTCATCAATGCCAGTAATGCCAAAGCGTCGTGTACCCTTTTATTTTGGTTATATAGGAAAGAGTAAATGTGATACTCTGCTGTATTATTGGGTCTGACAAAACTAGACTGCATAATAAGATTATGGCCTTAGAGACAAGGAGCATGAACTATTTAATATTTAAATGGACAAAAATTGTTCTTCATGTGATCCAAGAGTTATATTGAGATATAATTGACAAGATGTCTACCTAATAGGTTGTGTTTTCGGGTTTAGCTAAAGCTAAGTCAAGGCATGATTAGATATGGATCTTGGACATTATATATATATATATATATATATATATATATATATATAAAGAGGGAGAGAGGGAGAATGATGTTAATTTGAGTGGGAGCATATTTTGGTTTAAATTATACATTTATATTAACATAAATTTTTGATTGCCAAAAATTGTGTTTATGTTAAAATTTATAAAATTGGTTATTATTTATTATCTACTATAGATATTAAATAGCAAATAACTCTGATAATTTAAAATCAACCCTTAAGAAGGATAAATTGAATTAAATCAAATTTCTTGACTAACATCGAAATTAGAGGATCGCCCTCAAACAAATTAAAACGTAATTGTTTACAGATATAGAAGATCTAATATGAAGATTTTAATTATGACTTCAACCGAGTAAGATATAAATGTTATAATAGTCAACTTAAACATCTATAGTATAAGATAATAGACATGTATCACATATATGTATGTGAATTTGTAGGAATTGCAAAATAAGTAGAAATCTGACAAAAGGACAAGTGTATTTATGATAGGAAATGAAGAAAATGTTGCTGAAATGTCCATAAGAAGTTGCTTCTTGATCTATGTACTGGCTTAATTGAATAATTAAAATATTGTTATAAAATTCCATTTAAAATAAATGTTATTCTATATCTTGTTTAGACAAGTTCGACTTTCATTTGTAATAAAAGGACAACTGTTGTTCGTTTTGTTTAAATGAAATATCTTATGGAATTGCATAATTAGTTAAGACATTAACTTTAATGTGAAAGTTTATAACATAAATATTGAATGGGTTAAATCATATAATCAACCATACCAGGGCATTATCGCTTAGGCCGTATAAACAAGAATCGTGTATCAAAACTCCATAATGATGTAATTTTAAGTTCATTTGAATTCGAATCATATGAAGAATGCAAATCTTGTTTATTAGGTAAGATGATTTAAGCACCTTTCACTTGGGAACGGTGAACGGGCTAGTGATATATTGGCCCTTATACATAATGATGTATGCGGACCAAATAAGTACATCAGCTGGAGGTAGATTTATTGCTTCATTCTGTTTACTAATGATGTCAGTAGATAAAGATGAGTGTCTCATGGAACACGAATCAGAATGCTTTGAAAAGTACAAATAATTCAAGAATGAAGTTCAACACTAATTTTGAAAGAATATAAAGACTCTTCGAACAGATTGAGGGAATAATTAAGCCAATTATAAATGACTATCTAATAGAGTGTTGAATTGTCACACAATTCACTCCACCAAGAACACCATATTGGAATGGTGTGTCTGAAAGGAGAAGTCGCACCTTATAAGATACGATACGATCAATGATGGGTCATACAGATCTTCCAATAAATTTTGGGTTAACCCCTTGAAACAGTTACATTCACATTAATTGTAATCCTACTAAAACGATTCTGAAGGCATCATATAAAATATGGACTAGGAAACGTCCTAGTATGTCTAATATGAAGATTTAGGATGTAAGGCATTTGCTAAAAGTCTTACCTCTTATAAGATCAGACCCAAATCTGATAATTATTTTGTGGAATATCCAAAAGAAGCAAAAGAATGTTCTGAGAATAAAATGTTTATTGCTTGAATTGGTATCCTTTTAAAAGTAGAGTCAGTCTCTAAGATGTTGGTGGAAAAAAAGTAGAACTTGAAATGTCCCGAGAACCACAAAATACCATTGAACCTTGTATAGAAAAGAAATTGAGTGTAAGTGACACAATAATCAAATGTTATATATAGATAACATAATACTTGTTGTGAATGATGTTAGTTCAAAACAAGAAGTAAATACTAATTCTATAAAGGAGGATGTTTGGATTAAAAGTTCATCTTTGAGCTTAGTTATATCTATTGTTGATCTAATGATTTTACATTGTGATAACAATGGCGCTATTGATCAGGATTAGAGACCTTGATCTAATCATCGATCCAAAACTATATTTAAGAAATATAATTTTTATGTGAAATTGTTCACAGAGGAGAAATACATATCTGCAAAGTTACAAAAGTTTGTATTGTTGTAGACCTACTGACTTAAACTCTGTCGCAACAGAAGTTTAATAATCACACTAGTTTCATAGGTATACGATACATGAATGATTGACTCTAGTGCAAGTGGGATATTATTAGAGTTTATGCCCTAGAGGTAATCCATTTGATGTGATCAATAACATTGTTGATGTTATTATTTTACTTGGAATAAAAAATTTCTGCTATGTTATATTTGCTGCATAATATAAATGTTAACATAATAGTAGTCCTTAGAATAATAATACGGAATTATATAGTTCAAGTAAGTGACTTGAATATGAGATTATATAACATATTAAGTATTATAATTTTTAAATGTCCCAAGTCAAGTTTTATTGTTAACATAGGACAATAATAAAACATTGAGACTAGCACATTGATTGACTAAGGATCATATCTCATTGATCATTAATATACGTGATATTAATGTCAATACATAAATACGTATTGAAGAATAGCGTATTGGGCAGAACCACCTTGAGAAAACTACATTGAATATAACTAACAATATCATAAGTTATTTTCATAGTGATAGTAATGTAATGGTCCTCAAACCTGAAAATCATTATGATTTTATTCGAGGATATTTGTGTTTTGATATCATCAAAAATTACTTTTAACCGAGTAGATGATAAAAGTGATTATTGGATACATCTTGAATCGATTGAAAATTATGAATGATCTAGATAAAATTTAACCCTACAATATATATTTAGTGATATCCATGGGCCTCTTGATTGAGTGAGACTATAAAATGCATCTCCATGCTCAAATATTGATTTGTTTTAAATAGTCTACTCATCGATCAAGATAAAAGGATTAAATTATAATGAGGGTGATACGATCCATTTAATCCTGGATATATTAGTTAAAAGGATTATATTATATTGATACACTGGTCACAAAAAGGTTGTATCAGATCGTTTATTTTATTATAACTTTGGTAGCAGTGATGTATTACTAGATGTCTCTCACTGTTTATAATTTTAAATATGATTTAAATTTATTGTCAACGTTATAGTAACATATTGGGTGACACACTTAGAATGTTCTTCAAGGAAAACAATTATGTGGATAAATAAAATATCGATCTGTTGATATTTCATTTAACGTTAGAATAGGTATACCGGTTCACTCCAAAAATAGTGGTTTGCGTTATTTTTATAAAAGGGTTTACACCCTTCCTTTAAAGATATATGAATACCACAGTGCTTTGGAAGCACCGAATACCTTTCCTAAACCTAACTGTAATGGCGGTTAGTACCGCCTTTTCACCATCTTTTCTTCGATCTATATGACGGTCGAAGAGAGAGATCATTCGTGTGGACTTCTATCGAGGCTCGACACTTGGAGGGCTCGAATCGATTCAACCCAATCTCGATTTCTCAGTATCATTCGTATATTGAAAAACAAAGCAAAAGTATAATGTTAACCCGATTTTGAATTCATACAGGTAATTTAGGTTAATAAGTTGTTATTTCCGCTATCAATCGATCCATTTTCACTTTCACAATGCCCTTCTGGCTCTTGTTTTTTTATGAAGGTGGTCGGCGGAAGGGAAGACGGAGAGAAGAGGAAGAAGGAGAAGAATTGAATGTTGGAGAAAAGTGTGCTACAACCTGCTTATTTATAGATGGCTATAGCACGGTCTTTTGGCGGACTAAATAGCTAGTGTCAATCGTGATCCACACTATCTACCTTAGCTGGCTAAAGCAGATACAACGCCTCCGGTTGGGGCGTTATTTTTTCTCCCAATGGGGAGGGGTTATGGGTCAATCGAAGAGAATTTGACCTACTAAAACCTCCTATTGAGGAAAATCTAATACAAAATATAGTGAGCTGTGATTGGTTAGTCTTAATTATAAATTTTGTGGGTTTAGAAATCAGCTGCAAAAATGTTTGGCTACAAGTTTAGTTTACTGAGAAATGAATTCTTTAGGAGTTGGAAGTAGCTTGGATTATGGAAGATATACCCTATTTGAATATGACATTGATCTCTTATTAAAACTTATAGGATTCATGTACATTCCTTTGTAGCATGATTCTTGTGTCAACTTTAAGGCGTAACCAACAAGTTTTGGATTTATTATTCCCTTTAATAGGCTTTCAGATTCCCCAAACTTAATTTTGTAGTTCTTGTTAGTTTTGTTAATTGTGGGTACGGAGGTTTGAGGTTAAAGATTATGATACTATAGTAAGTTAATATCTATATCTATGAATATCACCAGTCATGTTGAGTTGAGGAGTATTTCTATGTTACTTTAAACAAAATGGTTGGATGCATATTACTTGTGTAATAGAAACATATCATATGAACTATGACAAAAAAAAAATCTTTAGCAACTGCGCCGAGGAATAAAAAAGAAGCATAAACAGTAATAAATAAAGAATTTACTCAAACTTTAAGCTTGAAATCTTACTTCCACTGAATCAAGGAGGTTAAGACTAAATTACAATTTTCATGCCTCTAAGTTTCCTATATTTTTCTCAATTAATAATTTTAGTCATGTTAATGCTTTGATCTAACGGTTGTCAACTTGAGCAAAATACTCAGTATGAAATGTAAAATTCATTCCCATTAACTATTAGATATAAAGAGCCTTTCTATTTTCAAACCAATTGTTAGAAAGGTTTGCTTACCATCACTTGGTCAGAATAAATTTTTGTGAAGTCAAAAAATACTCCCCCTTTCTCGGAATTTTTTTCTCTAATATTTTTAATGATTCAAATTCTAAAGCCTAATTTTTTTTTCTAAAACATCCATTAAGTTTTAAATCTACTTTATATCTATCGTCAATAATATCCTATTTCTGTTAGAATATCCTCTTAGAGATCTAAATAGATTATTTAGAAAATGCAACACATTTAAAAAATGCAACAATTCTTAAACCAATCACTGCTTTAAAAAAAAATTGAAGGACTTACACTCACTTCCATCATTATTTTGAAACACTTTGACATAAGAATTAGTGTTTTTTCCTGCCACGTAGACAAAATTCATGACAGCATCATGTGCTTCCGATTTATCCTTTAAAGTGTATTCAAGTACGTCATGAGTACGCATTAATGGAAGAAATATAGTATTTAAAGCCAAAGTCAAAATGAATAGGTGTAGGACCCCCTAAGTCATAAACAACTAAATGTAGTGGTTTGAAATATTTTATGCTGGAGTCATTGAAAGGCAATTTATGACTCTTGCCTATCCGGCAATGAGTACAAACACATGGTGAAGTGACATTATTGAACTTGGTATTATTACTAGATATAATTTGCTTTAGAGTTTGGACACATATGTGACCAAGTTTGCAACGCCATATATCAAATACATCTTTGGTCATGTTTATATTATCCATAACAGACACATTTCTTCACTTTTATAGGCCTTGTATTTTTGTTGAAATTAAACTTGTATTGGCCTAGAACAACATCTCTTATAAAAGAATTTCTTTAATTGGAATTTCATTAAACAAACAAAAATTTTGGTATAATTCAAAGTAAGCACTATTGTCTTTAGCAAATTGAGAAACATCAATAAGATTCTTTCCTATTTTTGGTGCTCTTAATACGTTGTGTAGAAATAACTGCTTTTTTAACCTCCAATGCATGCATTGCCAGTATGAGAAATTTGAGTATTCTTACCATTTTTCATGATTATACATTGTTTATCTTTATACTCATTGTATCCAAAATATAAATTGTCTAAATTGTTTGTGATGTAGTAAGTGGTTCCTGAGTCTAGATACCGGTTGTCATCTTGAATTTGGTCTGATCTGACATTGTCAAAATGTAATTCTTGCTTGAATCCAGCTGACTTGAATCTTTCTATACATGTGAAACATTAGCGCTTAGGTTTGCATTTATTTGATTATTTTTATTTTGACCTAGTACAATGTTGTTGAATCTGAAGTAACATTTCAGTGCAGTGTGACCAACCTTTTCACATACTTGACATTTAGATCTATTGTTGTTATTGCAACGACCTCTCCCTCTTGATATGTTGGTGTAGTTGGATTTCTGACTTGGTTTTTCACCTTTATTATTCTTTTGCACATTGTTTTTAAAACCAGTTGTAAGATTCACTGCAAAATCTAAATCTTGAGATCTTTCATTAATGAATTTTGCTTTACGATATAATAGTATAACATGCTCATGATCAATAGGAGGTAAAACTTTTGCTTAATCAATCAGCTGCTGTAACAACCCGCATTCTACGCATCGAAGGATCGTAGAATATTTATTTCTTTCACATACGAAGTCGTATGGTCATTGTAACACTCCGTGTATTCTATAACTGTGAAATTAACAAATTAAAGTATAATTAATTTGAAATCAAATAACTAAGGGAAACGGGATACGCCATTGCGTTCGTCTCGGAAAAATACGCGAAATAGAGTCCGAGTTTTCGAAAAACGGAGTCCGTATGAAGAAGATATAGCCTCCGGAAGTTTCTGAATTAAGTTTAAAATTCGAACAGCTCAGAAAAACAAGTTTAAAATTTAAAAATCGGGCCCAATTGGCCAGGGCGGGAAAATTCCCGCCTAAGACACCCAGGTCGACTGGGCTGTCGACCTGGTCTAGCCAGGTCGACAGGGCTGTCGACAGGGCTGTCGACCTGGTCCAGACCCAGGTCGAACCCAGTCCACCCTGGCTGGCCTAGTCTATGTTGGTCGATTTTCAGAAGCATGCTTTGTCATTAGGGCTAGGTGGCAGGCTCTAATTGGTCTCTATTTCGAATGAATGGCTACGATCAATCCAAGCAACATCGATGGTCCTAATCAGTTCATAAACTCTATAAAAATGACCCTAGACTCTACCTAACCTAAGTCTCTAACACAATTCTCTAGCCTCCATTGCTCTCTTCTTCTAATTAAAAATAAAAATGGCATCGCTACTCTGCTAGAATCAAAACTAGAAGTCAATCAACATCATCCTAAATTCAAATTTGAGATAAAAGCTTCTGCAACAATTCTGTAACAACTAAAGTCCTTTCTTTAATCCAATCAAGGCAAGTACAGTTATTTTCCGCTATAAACGTTAATTATAATTTTGATATGTTTTTAATTCTGAATCTGAGATTGTATATATATTCTCTTCTGTCAGATCTGTTTTTCTGTGACTGTTCTGTATCCCTTTTCTTCTTTTCTGTTTCTATAGCCAGGCTACCACGAGCCTGTGCCTAATCTCATAAGAGATGAACGTATGAACGCAAATTTTGGGATGAATGATGCGAAATTTGACAAGACTGAATTGAATGTATGACTTTAGGTCTGAGGCATAAAATATATTGGACATGTGACTTGGGATTGGATGCATAAATTTGACTATGAACATATAATTTATATATGTTGTATGCATAGTTATGTTGTAATTTAGATCTGTAATTAATTAGAAAAAAAGATGAGCATATGTTGTAAACTAGATTTGGATCTATGCATATTCTATGATAGAAGAAAAGAGGAACCATTGTATGATTACATATGATTTGAGACTTTGGACAAAATGCATATAAAAGTCAAGATCTGATTTTTTTAGAAGATATTATTTAGATTGTTGGGTATATTTTGCATAATGATTCATGACTTAATAAGAAGAAGGATATAGAAACGTAGGTGTAAAAGATTTACATTAATTAGGATCTCTACTATTGTGATTACACCTAAATAGGGAATTTTGCATATATGGCATGCACTATAATTAATGATCATATTTGGTATAATTTATATGTGAATCTGCTGTATAAGGTTAGTTTAACAAAAATTGGAACATATGTTATAGGGTAAATTATGTCCATATTCTGCGCTATGTAAAGGTATGCAAACATGGAAGTATATGATCTTATTGTGAATCACGACAATTATTTAGGCATATGAATTTAGGCAAGGCATGTAAATAGAACCTTTAGAAATATTTAATTTGCTAAATATGCTAATTTGCCAAGTTGCCTAAACTGCTAGTTTTGTTATATTGCCTAGACTGCTAATTAGATTGAAATGCCTAATTTGTTAAATTTGTCGGTTGAAATGCCTAACCTGTTATATGCCAAAATCTACTAAGTTGCTAAATCTGTTAAATCCGTTAAGTCATATAAAATCTGTTATCTGCTAAAGTCTGTTATCTGCTGTGTTGATATAATCATCCTGTTATTGATATAATCTGAATTAGTATATATATTGGGCGTGCGCATAAACGGTAAATTATTAATTAATTGGCCGCAAAGATAAACATGGCTAACTCGAGGTTAGAATGAGTTTGCGGCGTAATTCTGCCCGGAACCGCCCGGCACATCCAGTGGCCGCAAACAATAGGTTCTAATGTGAGAAGTTAGTCATAACCTGCTTAAGACACGAGGTTAGGTCTGGCTTGTGGCAGAAGTCTGCCCGGAACCGCCCGGCCCATCCAGCGGCCACAAGCTAGCGACCTAATGTGAGAGGTCTGGGCATTAATAATTAATTAATGCAAATCTAAGATAAGAATGACGTCTAAAACGTATTGGGGGAAAATAGGGTTAAACCAACTGGATTAATAGGTGTAGTAAACCCGTCCATGAATCTGTAGGCCCAATACAAAGTTAGACAAATCTGAAAAATCTGTACATCTGATCTGTTAGTCTGAAAACTTGTTAACTTAATCTATGAACTAGTAAATCTGAATTCTGTATGTCTGAACTTGTAAACAAGTTAATCTGAGATCTGTTAGTCTGGGGACACAAGGTTAGGAGGGGAATTACTTGTGTCATCTGTTGTTTGGGACCCATATTAGTCAGTAACCCTTTCTGGTATCAAAACTTTGACCCAACAGTAGGTAGGGTCCGGGCACGCTTACTGAACTAATTATAAGTGGTTCATTCTGATAATGGCGAGGGGTGTTGATGGTGCTTTCCAACCGGGTCATGTGCGTGCATGGATCCCGGTCTGCCTCTGAGGATGTAAGACGCCGTGACATCTGTAAATAGGTCTGTGCCAATTGGTTGTCACTTTAGGGAGTGATACACCCTACTGTGGGGCCGACACAGGATATTTATGTATTAGGGAGCCGATCGCTTGGGGTAGGGTTTTAGGGTACGCTTAGTTCTGTCTGTTTCTGTTGGTACCGTCTGTTTCTGTTGGGTGGTAACACCTGTCTGTTTCTGTGTGGTACCATCTGTTCGGGTGGTAAAGGCCCATTACTAGTGTACACCTAATTCAACATTCTGTTTCCGTAGAGATAAATCTGTTCCTGCTTCTGTCTGTTTCTGATCGGGTAGTAAAGGCCCATTATTAGCATTCTGTTTCTGTTAAAGTATTCTGTACCCGTTCCTGCTTCAATTTAGACATTAGGGAGACACCTAATTCTGCTATACTAGCATTAGTGCAGAGAAGTGTAAAACAATAGTTTATATCACTCTGTTTTTCTGTTATATCTGCTACACCTGTTATAGTTATCTCACATCCAGTTTTATGTTCATATCATATTATTATTATCTGTTCATATGCTGAAAGTCACTGGACTTGCCAGACTTTTTGTCCGACCCTTGTTGTTTCGCCTCCTTTCTTCCGTTCCCCCCCCCCCCAGGTTATCCAAGGAGGGAAATACTTTAGCTTGATCCGGATTTCTCTTTGCTTGAAGTGCTTAAAGTATGGCTTGGCTCTATATAGCTTCCGTTCCATGGGGATTATGATTTTAAACTATGCATTTTGAAGGCTTTTGTACAAGACTGATATTTTGTACTTGAATTCTGAAATTGAAAGGATGTAACCATATTAATTTTCTGTTTCCGCTGTAATAAAGTTAAAATTTTTCAAGTACTGTTTTATCTGTCTTGTAAGTTTCTGTTCTGTTTACTAAAATGCTCCACCAAAGTTAAGGCATTCCCTTTGTGAGTGACCTTAACGGAGGTGGGGTGTTACACTTGGTATCAGAGCTGAAGGTTACCAGATTGGGTAAAGTTTTTGAAAACTATTTCAAAAAGGTTTTGGAAGGAAGTATTTTCAAAAATAAAGCTTATTTTGGAAAACATGATCCCCAAGAGCCATATATCTTTCTTTCAGTCCTTTTTGTATTGAACCTTTCCTTTTTCGTTCCAGCATGTCTGAAGCATCTGAGATACCAGAGGGTGTTCATGTACCCGGTTGGTTTCGTCAATATCTTGAGGCTAGGACCGCCGCTGCAGGTCCCGCAAATGATCCCTCTCCTCCACCCCCTCCTTGTGCAATTGCTTTCTCAAAGATCTGTAGAGATTTTAGGGCCATGGGTGGGAAGGATTTCAAAGGAACTGAATCATTCGTAGAAGCAAGGAATTGGCTCAAAGAAACTGAGGATCTATTCGATATCTTCGAGGTGGACGATAGGCAGAAGGTACAGTTGGCTGTATGGCTGCTCAAAGATGAAGCTTCCTACTGGTGGGAAGTCACTAACGCCGAGAGGCCGGTTGAGACATGGATGGATTTCAGAACAAGGTTTGAGACAAAATTCCTCTCGCAAGCTGAACGAAGTTTACAATTGGAAAAGTTCTTGTCTCTTAAGCAAGGAAGTATGACGGTCAAGGAATACGTCAACCAGTTCAACCAACTAGCAAGATTCGGATTGGATTTAGTCAACACTCAGCATAAAAAGGCTCTCCGCTTTGTTAAAGGATTGAATGAGCCACTGCACAGCCTAGTCATGACCCATGTACCCATGGGAGCAACTTACGAGAAATTGGTGGATATGGCACTACTGCACGAGGAAGACAAGGGCCCGAAAGAGAAAAAGAAGGAAGAACCACAGAATAAGAAAGCGGGGCCCAAAAAGGAAACACAAAAGAAGGATGATAAGTCTGAAGATAAGAAGGGGAAAAAGTGCTTTACTTGTGGGAGCTCAACTCATCTGAACAAGGATTGCAGAAAAAGGAAGGGCGCTTGCTTCAACTGTGGGGAGATGGGACACTTCACTAGGGACTGCCCGAAGAGACGAGAACAAGGAGGGCAGGCGAACACTCTTGAGGCTAGTGGCTAGGATAGGAATAGGAAAATTTCTATAGTAGGTTTAATTTCTTTATCTGATTGTGACTTTTTTTGATTTTGGTATTTTGATTTTGTAATCGATACTCTGCACTTTAATGCTAGTATTATTTCTGAATTCCGCTATAGACTCAGACCCATAAGGGTTATGGATCGTCTGTTTGAGACTGGGGTTTGAGGGATATCTGTGTTAGGCGTCAAGTATGACGCATACATTCTGAGTTTTCGTGGGGTATCAATTTGATGTTGGTTTCGGTCTTTGGGACCGATACTTAGGACCCATGTCTAATGGGAACCAAATTTTCGTTCTATCTGTACTCGCTTCCATCATTCGACTGTATCCTATCGATTGAATCTTCGAACTTTAGGTAGAAACTAATGGGTGTAAACATGTGTTTGAGACATGTTATGTTTGATGGTTGCAAGTGGATGCAAATGGTTGCTAGTGGTTGCCCGTGGATGCATATACACACACTAGGCACTAGATCGGCTCGAAAACACTCTCATACTGCATATGGATGGGTGAGCATTTTTCAATTCTTGTGGATGCAAAATGGTTGATTCAGCACATGGATGTTGCATTTGTGTGAATGATTGTGCACTCATATAGAAATAATATATATCATCAGAATTCTATTGCATACATGTTGGACTCATGGCACTGACATAATTCGCATTAAGGAGGTCAACTGAATCAGTAGACCGCCTGATCTTTGCATTTGATAAGGAACATATACACACACTTTTGCATATGTTCATACAACATTAGAAGTTTTCTAAGGACAATGGATGCTTGTGGTTGATGGTTGAGTAGATGGGTGATTGGATGGTAGAACACATTCTTCTTAACTTGAAGATTTCGGGGACGAAATCCTTTTAAGTGGGGGAGAATGTAACACCCCGTGTATTCTATAACTGTGAAATTAACAAATTAAAGTATAATTAATTTGAAATCAAAGAACTAAGGGAAACGGGATACGCCATTGCGTTCGTCTCGGAAAAATACGCGAAATAGAGTCCGAGTTTTCGAAAAACGGAGTCCGTATGAAGAAGATATAGCCTCCGGAAGTTTCTGAATTAAGTTTAAAATTCGAACAGCTCAGAAAAACAAGTTTAAAATTTAAAAATCGGGCCCAATTGGCCAGGGCGGGAAAATTCCCGCCTAAGACACCCAGGTCGACTGGGCTGTCGACCTGGTCTAGCCAGGTCGACAGGGCTGTCGACAGGGCTGTCGACCTGGTCCAGACCCAGGTCGAACCCAGTCCACCCTGGCTGGCCTAGTCTATGTTGGTCGATTTTCAGAAGCATGCTTTGTCATTAGGGCTAGGTGGCAGGCTCTAATTGGTCTCTCTTTCGAATGAATGGCTACGATCAATCCAAGCAACATCGATGGTCCTAATCAGTTCATAAACTCTATAAAAATGACCCTAGACTCTACCTAACCTAAGTCTCTAACACAATTCTCTAGCCTCCATTGCTCTCTTCTTCTAATTAAAAATAAAAATGGCGTCGCTACTCTGCTAGAATCAAAACTAGAAGTCAATCAACATCATCCTAAATTCAAATTTGAGATAAAAGCTTCTGCAACAATTCTGTAACAACTAAAGTCCTTTCTTTAATCCAATCAAGGCAAGTACAGTTATTTTCCGCTATAAACGTTAATTATAATTTTGATATGTTTTTAATTCTGAATCTGAGATTGTATATATATTCTCTTCTGTCAGATCTGTTTTTCTGTGACTGTTCTGTATCCCTTTTCTTCTTTTCTGTTTCTATAGCCAGGCTACCACGAGCCTGTGCCTAATCTCATAAGAGATGAACGTATGAACGCAAATTTTGGGATGAATGATGCGAAATTTGACAAGACTGAATTGAATGTATGACTTTAGGTATGAGGCATAAAATATATTGGACATGTGACTTGGGATTGGATGCATAAATTTGACTATGAACATATAATTTATATATGTTGTATGCATAGTTATGTTGTAATTTAGATCTGTAATTAATTAGAAAAAAAGATGAGCATATGTTGTAAACTAGATTTGGATCTATGCATATTCTATGATAGAAGAAAAGAGGAACCATTGTATGATCACATATGATTTGAGACTTTGGACAAAATGCATATAAAAGTCAAGATCTGATTTTTTTTAGAAGATATGATTTAGATTGTTGGGTATATTTTGCATATTGATTCATGACTTAATAAGAAGAAGGATATGGAAACGTAGGTGTAAAAGATTTACATTAATTAGGATCTCTACTATTGTGATTACACCTAAATAGGGAATTTTGCATATATGGCATGCACTGTAATTAATGATCATATTTGGTATAATTTATATGTGAATCTGCTGTATAAGGTTAGTTTAACAAAAATTGGAACATATGTTATAGGGTAAATTATGTCCATATTCTGCGCTATGTAAAGGTATGCAAACATGGAAGTATATGATCTTATTGTGAATAACGACAATTATTTAGGTATATGAATTTAGGCAAGGCATGTAAATAGAACCTTTAGAAATATTAAATTTGCTAAATATGCTAATTTGCCAAGTTGCCTAAACTGCTAGTTTTGTTATATTGCCTAGACTGCTAATTAGATTGAAATGCCTAATTTGTTAAATTTGTCGGTTGAAATGCCTAACCTGTTATATGCCAAAATCTGCTAAGTTGCTAAATCTGTTAAATCCGTTAAGTCATATAAAATCTGTTATCTGCTAAAGTCTGTTATCTGCTGTGTTGATATAATCATCCTGTTATTGATATAATCTGAATTAGTATATATATTGGGCGTGCGCATAAACGGTAAATTATTAATTAATTGGCCGCAAAGATAAACATGGCTAACTCGAGGTTAGAATGAGTTTGCGGCGTAATTCTGCCCGGAACCGCCCGGCACATCCAGTGGCCGCAAACAATAGGTTCTAATGTGAGAAGTTAGTCATAACCTGCTTAAGACACGAGGTTAGGTCTGGCTTGTGGCAGAAGTCTGCCCGGAACCGCCCGGCCCATCCAGCGGCCACAAGCTAGCGACCTAATGTGAGAGGTCTGGGCATTAATAATTAATTAATGCAAATCTAAGATAAGAATGACGTCTAAAACGTATTGGGGGAAAATAGGGTTAAACCAACTGGATTAATAGGTGTAGTAAACCCGTCCATGAATCTGTAGGCCCAATACAAAGTTAGACAAATCTGAAAAATCTGTACATCTGATCTGTTAGTCTGAAAACTTGTTAACTTAATCTATGAACTAGTAAATCTGAATTCTGTATGTCTGAACTTGTAAACAAGTTAATCTGAGATCTGTTAGTCTGGGGACACAAGGTTAGGAGGGGAATTACTTGTGTCATCTGTTGTTTGGGACCCATATTAGTCAGTAACCCTTTCTGGTATCAAAACTTTGACCCAACAGTAGGTAGGGTCCGGGCACGCTTACTGAACTAATTATAAGTGGTTCATTCTGATAATGGCGAGGGGTGTTGATGGTGCGTTCCAACCGGGTCATGTGCGTGCATGGATCCCGGTCTGCCTCTGAGGATGTAAGACGCCGTGACATCTGTAAATAGGTCTGTGCCAATTGGTTGTCACTTTAGGGAGTGATACACCCTACTGTGGGGCCGACACAGGATATTTATGTATTAGGGAGCCGATCGCTTGGGGTAGGGTTTTAGGGTACGCTTAGTTCTGTCTGTTTCTGTTGGTACCGTCTGTTTCTGTTGGGTGGTAACACCTGTCTGTTTCTGTGTGGTACCGTCTGTTCGGGTGGTAAAGGCCCATTACTAGTGTACACCTAATTCTACATTCTGTTTCCGTAGAGATAAATCTGTTCCTGCTTCTGTCTGTTTCTGATCGGGTAGTAAAGGCCCATTATTAGCATTCTGTTTCTGTTAAAGTATTCTGTACCCGTTCCTGCTTCAATTTAGACATTAGGGAGACACCTAATTCTGCTATACTAGTATTAGTGCAGAGAAGTGTAAAACAATAGTTTATATCATTCTGTTTTTCTGTTATATCTGCTACACCTGTTATAGTTATCTCACATCCAGTTTTATGTTCATATCATATTATTATTATCTATTCATATGCTGAAAGTCACTGGACTTGCCAGACTTTTTGTCTGACCCTTGTTGTTTCGCCTCCTTTCTTCCGTTCCCCCCCCCCCCCAGGTTATCCAACGAGGGAAATACTTTAGCTTGATCCAGATTTCTCTTTGCTTGAAGTGCTTAAAGTATGGCTTGGCTCTGTATAGCTTCCGTTCCATGGGGATTATGATTTTAAACTATGCATTTTGAAGGCTTTTGTACAAGACTGATATTTTGTACTTGAATTCTGAAATTGAAAGGATGTAACCATATTAATTTTCTGTTTCCGCTGTAATAAAGTTAAAAATTTTCAAGTACTGTTTTATCTGTCTTGTAAGTTTCTGTTCTGTTTACTAAAATGCTCCACCAAAGTTAAGGCATTCCCTTTGTGAGTGACCTTAACGGAGGTGGGGTGTTACAGTCATGTAACTTTGGAAGACGACTATTGGGGTCATTTCCCATGTTCATGATTTTTGCCGAGTTTTAAATGGTCGCTTTGCCCTTAGCTGATACTGTTTTGGCCATAACTTTTGACTGGGAAGGAATTTTGACCTGAGACCGCTTCCATAAGATTCGTTTGATAGTTTACAATTCCGTAGAGTGGTCACATTAGCCAAACGAACTCACCTTTTGGGAGATATGACTGAAACAAGTTTCAAATGGTGAAAAACAGCTTGATTGGGCTAAACCGGGTAATTAACTGCTAGGCCCATAACCCATTTCGGGATTAGGTTATGGGGAGGCTGATAGGGTTTAGAAAATCATTTCATTTCAGTTTTTGAGCCGCCACTTTCATTCTTGAAACCCTAGTAATGGCATCCACCTTCAAAAACACTCCAAAACACATTTCTAAGCATATATTAGCCTAATCTACATCAAATCAAGGGAGATCTTCATCAAATAAAGATTAGAGCCGCTGTTTTGCATTGGTATTCGCGCCATATCAGAGATTTATTTCAGATCTAAAGTTCATTTGTGGCTAAGGTGAGTGGTTAACTTGCTTTTACACTAATTATGGCTAATTATGGTAATTAGCGAAGATTAGCGAAATTATAACTCAGAAAAATCTAGAAAAATTTGTAAAATTTTAGAATATTATTTTATGCCTTTGATATGAATTTGGGTTAATTTGGACTAATTTTGCTAATCCCGGAATTTAGGGGATTAAGGGGTGATTAGTGATAATTAGCTAATTTATGCATATTAAAAATCTGAAAAAATATTCATAAATTCTTAAATATTATTTTAGGCCTCTGTTAGAAAATTTGGCTAATTTGGTTAAGTTTTGTTAATCTTATCATTAGTCTGGTTTAAACATGCTTAAGGGAAAATATGGGGTTATGGCTATGTTTGATCCATTTTAACTTATCATATTGATGCTATGGCGTTTGAGGTCACTTCTACTTATTGCTATGACTTTGTGGTATGCTTTGTGATTGATTAGAATAGTTGGAATGGTCAAAAACGTCGTCGAATGGCGTAAAACACTCGTTGGAAAAAGTTGCAGGAAATGCTACAGGAATCCGGATCGGATCAGATAAGGGGGTCGGGTCGGATAGCCGAACCGAACCGCCATAAGACCCATACCCATGATCCGCCAGTAGTTCCCGTACCCGATCCGCTCGCGCTTCGCACCCCGATCCGACCAGAGGAAGTCAGCATGAACTGGTGAGGCCACGATCCACTTGCACTTGAACGCTCTGACCCGGATGCTCACGATCCGACAAGCCAGAGATCAGAGGAAGGGAGCACTCGATCAGAACCGTGGCAAGCTGGAGGTCGTGATCCGACACCATGCGCGATCCGTACCGTCACCAGGAGGCAGGGATCCGAACAGATGAAGAAAAGGGGAAGCCGGACCGATCCGGGGAAAAAGACGAATAACCCGAGATGCAAAGGCAGTCCAAATAGGAAGTTAGAGCTCAGGATCCAGTTGGGAACCAACGAGTTCAGTTCATAATTGGACTTTGCTGCGGGACGTGTGCAAAGGGGTTATCAGTATCTGTAACCTTGGTTCACTACTGAGAGACAGATTAGGGGCTTGTAGTGATAGTTGTACGGGATTGGATTCTGTCATGGCCCAAAGGATTAGGTGATCAAAGTAAAGGATATCGTATGCTTTACGCACTGAGTGAGGGATGTGAGGATGATTGCTATACTTGATTGTTGACATCACTATGACATGCATACCCCCAACCCCGTGTTTCTTACACCGTATGTTAGTGGTACCTTAGAGTATTGTATGGTATGTAGTGCTAACTCTTTGGTTGCCGGTTCAGGTATGATTGGATTATACCTGTTATTGTTCTGTTTAGCTGCTTATCGCTCATACCAGACTTTTTGTCTGACCCAGAGTTTTATGTCTCTTCTTATTACTTTGGGTGCTCACACGAGCAGACTAGAGACAGATTAGTTGGTGATGCACGGGTAGCTGATTCGGAGACGAGCAGGAGGCTCCTACGTATGATATCTACATATATTCTCCCTATGTCGTTGGTGGTCACTACTTGGGCATTAGTAGTGTACCTCCCTTATCTTGCTTTTGCATTTAGAGACAGTTTGAAAAGATGTAATAATGACGATATGGAACATAAGCTGTATTTGGATTTTCCGCTGCTATGATAGTTTGTTTCAACTTATGCACGGTATCGCCTGTTTTGTGTCAAGTATATGTTATGATTATATTTTACCCCATGCGCTGTGAGACATATTACAGGTTCTTTGTTGTTTCTTCATCTTCTTTCTTTTCTTCTAACAACCGTCCCATGCTAACTGGACATTTGTACAATGCACTTTAGGAGTAAATGTCGGTTGGTGCGGGGCGGGCCGTCACATTTGGTATCAGAGCTCTAAGTTGCGTAGTTAACCTAGGGAAAGACACTAGGGAGAGATAGTACGTATATGAGAGCGCGTATTTGTGATTACTTTGGTTTTCAAAAGCTATCTATATATATACTATTAGTAGATGTAAGGATGAAGTCGTACTGCACTAGCACCACATTGAGATGGTTAATCGTTTTCTCTTTAAAGATTGAACGATGAGCCGATATATGAGGAGTACGGGTTCAGGAGCAAACAATGGGAATGTTCCTGATATGAGGACGATGTTTACTACCTTCATGCGAGAGATGCTTAGGGATGCTCAGGGAGCAGTTCCTAATGCTGCGAATGGTAATGGTGCAGTAGTGCAGGCATTTAGGGCCGATTTCACCAAGCTAAACAAGGATTATACTTGTAACACCCCATGTCTATTAATGTCACTCACAAAGGGAATGCATTAACTTCCATGGAGCATTTTAAGTAAGTATAGAACAGAAAATCACAACAAGACAGATATAAAGCAGTACTTGAAAATTAAAACTTTATTTCATTGCAGTAGATAAACCCATATGTTTGATTACATCATCAAAACCATAAACCAAAGTCAAGTACATCATATCCGTCTTGATAAAACAAAGTACATAAACTAAAAGACATAATCCCCAACATTAAAATAGCCATAAATAAAGAGAAGCTGAACTTTACTTCAGCGGTCCAAGAAATCTTCTAAAGCAGTCCAAGATCAAGCTCCACTGGTGCTAGTTCCAACCTGAGCACCTGGAGGGGGAAAAGGAAAGAGATGGAAAATGGGGGTCAGACATAAAGTCTGGCGAGTGCGATAATTCTAACAATATAATTAACAAAGTAACTAGGCTAAGGCATAAGTTGGAAAATAGGGAAATGACCATGAACCATTGAGTATAACAGAGTAAACAAGGAAACAAGATGTATTACGAACCTAAACTACTATAGGATAATTACTGAACTACACAACACTATGGGATAATTCCTAGACTGCACCGCCACTAGTATACTGCACAATTACTAGTCACCCTAAGATTGATCCCGCCTATAGACTTAATAATGATATTGGTAGTTTCGTGCACCCCTAGCTGCCTTCATAGGTGCCGTCTGCCCCTATCTCCACTAGGTGTACCCACTACCCCCAAGCGATCGGCTCCCTAACTCGTAAATACCCGTGCTGGCCCCACAGTGGGGTGTATCACTCCCCAAAGTGGCAACCCGATACAGCAAAGAATGCACGGCTTATACCTACACGATGCAACAACGTCTTACCTACCAGCCCGGGTCCACACACGCATATGAACCCGTTGGACTTGCGTTGCCATCGCTAACCCGGTTTGGCCTCTTACAGTCAAGCCCAGTATGCGTGTCCCGTCCTCGACTTGGGTCGAGCCCACAAAGATACGTATGGGTTACTGGTTGAAACGGGCCCCCATTACTTGACACAAGCTATCCACCTAAGCTTGGTCCCCTCTAGTACATCCCACTTAACCTACTTCTTATTCATGTTTCAATTACATGTTTCATATTTTGGTTAAGTGTTTCTAATTGTATTTCCAAATGCCACCCAAGGCACCCACTAGATTCCACATGCCACCCAAGGCACCCACTTAACCCCCTCATGTCCTACTACATGCTTATCTGGTTAAGTGTTTCTTAATTTATTAAGACCGTAACCTCATAAAAACCTCTCACATTAGACTGACATTTGTGGCAGCTGGATTTGCCGGGCGGGTCCGGGCAGTCTTACACCACAAAAGAGTCTAACCTCGTGTCTTTACAATTGTTACGTATTTAGTTTATGCCTAAGACCTCTCACATTAGACTGACATTTGTGGCAGCTGGATTTGCCGGGCGGGTCCGGGCAGTCTTATACCACAAAAGAGTCTAACCTCATGTCTTAGACGATTAATTACCCCTAATTAATCAACCCCAATTTGAATTACTTTCCCTATTCAAATTATCAATCAATTCCAAATTTTGCGATGTCCATAATTGACTCAATTATGTCCATCCATTTATGGTATGTAAAATCATACCAATTTCACCACAATTTTATTTTATGCCTTTTAAGGCATTTATGCCAATTAAATATTAATATTATCCCCTTTTCCCCACGTAGTATGTTTGTTCGTTTAACGTAAAGATATACGTTAGACTCGAATAGTCTAACTCATGAAATAAAAGAAAACATCACATACATAATTAAAACATGGATCTAACATAGGGGTGAACTTGCATATGTGATTGATGTTCTACATCTAAAACTTGCATAGGCCAAGATTATAACTTGCATAACAACATATGTCATGGTTCCAAATTTAAAGGTGTGAACTTGATGAGAAATTGGCCATAAACTTGCATAAACATCATGTATAACATAGATCCAAATCTAAAGGTGTGAATTTGATGAAATAATGGCCACAAACTTGCATAGACAACATATGTCATAAACCTATATCTAACGGGGTTAAACTTGCATAGGTAATAACATAACATGACTCATGTCCAACTCATAAATTCACATATGTGATTTATACATCACAATAATGGTGTAAACTAATATCTAACATGTAAAGGATCATGTCATAGCCTAGCTTTCAATTAAATTCTCACATAAACTAGGTGCCATAATCATGTAAGGTCACATGTAATTCTACCCAAACTTGTATATGGTTCATGTTTGAATCAACATCTAAACTTCCCTACATATGGATTATCATATGAATCAATACCACAAACTATCATAAGAAACATGACGATTTGAATATATATATAATTACAACATGGATGATAGCAACATAACTTTGCATCACAACATAACATCATAGATATTTCAATCATAATCCTACAACATCATTACAACATACAATCAATACTTCATATCACATCCATACAAATCCGTGTTATAACTTAATCTAATTAAATTACTAATTATATTGCTAAGATTATCGAACTCACAACTCAAAAGCAGTCTCGAGTTCTGAATTCTGATTTCTGGAGTTGAATTAGAGCTCCTTTGATGAAGAATCGCTGTTAGGGTTGAGTAGTTCTGATTTTGGTTGTTGTTCTTCCTCTTAATTTTGGTGGCGGCTGCTCTAGGGTTTAGGACAATAGCATGACGGCCATAGTTTTTGTTTTAATTGTGATTTAGGGTTTGTGTCTATAGGTCTTTTTATAGAGTTATGAATTAATTTAAGCCGTCGGATGTTCTTAGGGTTAATCAAAACCATTCAATTATGATAGGGTGATGAGTCAGCCCTAGTGACTCAGCAAGGAGTCAAAATGGACTCAACAACACGGGTCAGCCTGAACCAGAAAGCTGTGCAGGCTCCAGCCTCGGCCTGGGCGCACTTGGCAGGTACGCCAGTGTAAATATGTACTGGCGCACTTCCCAAGTGCGCCAGTGCATTTATATTTTTTTTCTACTTTGCCACCAAACTTCGTTCGTCCATAACTCTTTCATCTGGTACTTGTTTCCCGCAAACTCGGACTCTATCTTCACTAGAATTCCGAGACGAACACAATGGCGCAACCCAATCCCCACAATTCTCAGGTCTGAGATTTATTATTCTTTAATTTAGTTAATTCGATTATTCAAAAATATAGGGTGTTACAATACTAGTCTTGGTGGGAAGCCGTTCCATGGAACGGAGTCGGCAATAGAAGTTCAAGATTGGCTAGATAGTTGCGAGTGCATCGTCGAGGATCTGGGAATCGAGGACGTAATGAAGAGGAAGCTAGCATCGCGTCAACTGCAAGGACGAGCTATGAATTGGTGGAATACTATTAAGGAAGCTACTCCTGAGGATCAGATTACCTGGAATCAGTTTAAGACTCGCTTTTGTGATAAGTTTATTCCAACTGCTCATAAATCAGAATTATTTAGGAAGTTCTTGGAGCTTAAGCAGAATGGTAGAGCAGTCTCGGAGTATATCGCTGAATTCGACACTTTATCGAAATATGGATTGTTCCTTATCGATACAGTCGAAAAGAAGAACGAAAAGTTCATAACTGGTTTAGATGGGTACTTGGGTGAAAGACTTATAAACCATATCGACGAGACGTTCGAGTCTATTGTAGGAAAGGCTTTAAGGTAAGAGAGCCTTTTCCCTAAGTCAAAGACCGAAGTTGCTATTGCATCTACAGAGGAACTAAAGTCGCAAGCAGGCGGTGAAGGCAAGAAGAATTCTCAGAACAAGAGGAAGCAGAACCCGACCAAGGATGGTCAGAATAAGAAGAATAAGAATGGTGGCGAGTGTTTTAGTTTTAGCAAGAAGGGCCACTATGCCAGAGATTGTCGAGAAAAGCCTGGGGAAAGGAAGTGCTTTAACTGCAGCTAAGTGGGGCATCACAAGGATGATTGTCCGCAACCCCCTAAAGAGAAACAGATTGTGAAAGCATATGCTATCAACGTCGTTCCTTCTTTGTCGAATGCTCCAACTGCGGCGCAAAAGGGAAAGGGTGTCATTATCAAAGGTATGCTTTCTATTTAAGGTGTTTTGTTCGAGTATAGTTTGACAAACCCGAGATAGTCGATAGACCTTTAGTAGTGACGAACCCGGTTGGTGGTTCGACTAGTTTTGGAATGATTTGTTGTAATGTGGTCTTATCGAGTCAGGGATGTATTTTTGTTGTGATTGCTTTGTTTTGGGCTTTACTAGGTTTAGCATTATTTTAGGGAGTCGATCTACTCCAAAGGAATAGGGTGGTATTAGGTACCTACCTAGTGATGGCGATAGTAACTGGAGTTAAGGAAGCTGAAAAGTTATCGTTGTAATAAGTTCTAGTTGTCTCTGGGAGGCAAATGAGTGCTCCAGTGCTTAGTTGTTTTGTTAGTATCACCTCACGTGGATTGTCCGAATTCGTAGGATATGTTCCTTGGGTGCTTGTCCGATATTGGTTTAGGCCTTTGGGGCTTGTGCTTGGGGAATATCGAGTTCGACTAGGATGGTTTGCGAGAGAGATAAATAGTTGTTGCGATTCTTCATTGGATGATATCTTGGTTTACTCGAGGAGTGATGGGCAGCCGTGACATGATAAGAATGTTCAATGGTATAGACTTCCCCGAGTTAGACTCGATAAGGTTATGAGATGGCTCAACTGGGATTCGATAAAGATACAAAGTAATGGATTGTTTAGGACCCTATGCTGATATTCTCTTTGGATAGTAGAACTTTGAAGGAATAGGAAGTGTTCGTTGATCATGGAAGATGCAACGAAGATTAGGACGATTCAAGTTGGACTTGAACTCATAAAAGAAAATGGGTGTTCGTTGAGATGCAACGAATAGGGAGACGACTCACGTTGGTCTAGAGTTTGTCGGTAATGGATACTCAAGACTAGGTCTGAATTATAGATTGAATCGAGTTGGACTCGAGAAGGCTGCAATGAATTGGATTTAGCTCGAGTTGGACTCGAGAGGGCAGCAAGATAATGGATAGACTTGGGTTGGAATCAAGTATTTTAGGCGGACTTAAAGCAGGGGTATCTGGGGACGCCCGTTACCTTTGATCCGTTGGACGTGATCTAGTTATCCTTGGAGGATAAAACGTACGTTGGATGTATAGTATTCCATTTGGAGGCTGGGCTTTCATTAGTTCTTGATGTTGGTTGGACCAGACATACAAGAATCGACATATTGGGATTGGTTAGACCAGTCATGTAGGTATCGACGTGTTCATGGCATTAGTAGGTGATAGGTAGGACTTGTTTGATGGATGTTATGGTTGCTATGTTTGTCCCTATCTTTCTTCTCTTGCATAGACTATCACCTGTAAGGTTCTAGCGATAGGGAACAAAGAGATGGTAGTATGGACGGACATTAGGCTACGTATCAGTGCAGTGGGGTAGTCATTACTCAATGGGGCAGAGTGATCGTAGCAAGGCTATGAGCCAGTGCAGTGATGTTATCATGACTTCATGGGGGCAAAGTGGACATAGCAAAGGATTTAGGTGCGGTAATAGTGGCATTGTGTAAGAGGCATGCTAGTCTAGAGGTTATGTTTCTGGGTTGGAAGCAACTAGAGTACATCACAGGATATGATTTCAGACTTAAGAGTGAATTGGATTCAGAAACGCTGGTAAGCTTGACGATTAGATCGATTTTGATTGAGTGGATTGTTTCCAGTTAGAAGGACGATCCTAACCTATTGGAAATCATCTCTAGGGTAGAGATGGGTATCAATGGAAATAGAACGATCAAGCAAGGATTTGATCGAGAAGTATGGCTTCAAAAGAATGGGGGACTAGTTGTACCCAACGTAGACGAACTGAGAGATGAAGTGCTTAGAGCATGTCATCACTCAAAACTGACTATACATCCCGGTGGTAACAAGATGTATCGAGACATGAAACAGACCTACTACTGGGAAGGGATGAAAAGAGACGTTGGGAAGTTTATATCCAAATGCATGAATTGCCAGCTAGTTAAAGCTGAGCAAAAGAAGCCTAGTGGTTTGTTACAACCATTAGAAATTCCAGAATGGAAATGGGAACAAGTCTCGATGGATTTCATTGATGGTTTACCAAGAACTAGATCGGGACATGATAGCATTTAGGTAATTATGGATCGATTGACCAAGAGTGCAAGGTTTATACTAGTTAAATCGACCAGAACAGCAGCTAAGTTAGCAGAGCTGTATATGAAGTGGGTAGTGAGATTTCATGGAATACCTAAAAGCATTGTAAGTGACTGAGACCCGTTGTTTACTAGTGGGTTTTGGAAGAGCTTACAAGAGGCTCTAGGGTCAGAATTACATCTCAGTACCGCGTATCAACCTCAAACCGACGGTCAGACAGAGAGGGTGAATCGTATATTGGAAGATCTCTTGAGAGCTTGTATATTGGATTTTGGTGGATCATGGGATGATCATTTGCATCTAGTAGAGTTTGCATATAACAATAGTTACCAATCCAGTATTAGTATGGCTCCATATGAAGCATTGTACGGAAGACTATGCAACTCACCATCATGTTGGATAGAGACCGGTGAGAAGTTTGTGCTTGGACCAGATGTGGTAAGGGAAACTTCAGATAAGGTTAAAATCATTCAACAACGAATGAAGGCTGCCCAGGATAGGCAGAAGAGTTATGCTGATAAGAGGAGAAGAGACCTAAAATTCTCCGTTGGTGACTTGGTATTTGTGAAGATTTCTCCGTTAAAGAGCGTGATTCGATTTGGAAGGAGAGGCAAGCTAGCACCAAGATTCGTTGGTCCATTCCCAGTTCTCGAGCAAGTTGGGAATTTGGCGTATAGAGTTGACTTACCAGATAAGATAGTGGGAGTTCACAACGTATTTCATGTTTCCCAGCTAAGGAAGTTCGTGCACGACCCAGATACGACTATTTCACCTGATCAGTTAGAGGACTTCGAAGTAGAACCCGAGGCGGTTGGGAACCGCAAGCCGATTCGTATTGTCGAGCACGATACGAAGCAACTTCGAAGGAAGGCGGTGAAGCAAGTCAAGGTTCAGTGGGGCGAAAACGAGAATGACTGTACTTGGGAGACAGAGGAGAGCATTAGGAAGACATATCCAGAACTCTTTGCCTGGTAAGATTTACTTTGCAATTTAGTTATTCCGCATGCTAGGATGGACTTGTTTTGCCTGTTTTGCATGTCCGATTGTTGCTTTATGGTTGATAGACATGCGGGACCCTTTGTGTGCTTTGGTTAGGGAATTTCGGGGGCGAAATTTCTTAAGGGAGGGGGGGGGGAGAATGTAACAACCCGCATTCTACGCATCGAAGGATCGTAGAATATTTATTTCTTTCACATACGAAGTCGTATGGTCATGTAACTTTGGAAGACGACTATTGGGGTCATTTCCCATGTTCATGACTTTTGCCGATTTTTAAATGACCGTTTTCCCCTAGCTAATACTGTTTTGGCCATAACTTTTGACCGGAAAGGAATTTTAACCTGAGACCACTTCCATTAGATTCGTTTGATGGTTTACAATTCCGTAGAGTGGTCACATTAGCCAAACGGACTCACCGTTTGGGAGATATGGCTGAAACAAGTTTTAGATGGTGAAAAATAGCTTAATTGGGCTAAACCGGGTAATTAACAGCTAGGCCCATAACCCATTTCGGGATTAGGGTTATGGGGAGGCTGATAGGGTTTAGAAAATCATTTCTTTTCAGTTTTTGAGCCGCCACTTTCATTCTCGAAACCCTAGTAATGACCTCCACTTTCTAAAACACTCCAAAACACATTTCTAAGCATATATTAGCCTAATCTACGTCAAATCAAGGGAGATCTTCACCAAATAAAGATTAGAGCTGCTGTTTTGCATTGGTATTCACGCCATATCAGAGATTTATTTCAGATCTAAAGTTCATTTGTGGCTAAGGTGAGTGATTAGCTTGCTTTTACACTAATTATGGCTAATTATGGTAATTAGCGAAATTATAACTCAGAAAAATATAGAAAAATTTGTAAAATTCTATAATATTATTTTATGCCGCTGATATGAATTTGGGTTAATTTGGACTAATTTTGCTAATCCTGGAATTTAGGGGATCAAGGGGTGGTTAGTGATAATTAGCGAATTTATGCATGTTAAAAATCTGAAAAAATATTCATAAATTCTTAAATATTATTTTAGGCCTCTGTTAGAAAATTTGGCTAATTTGGTTAAGTTTTGTTAATCCTATCATTAGTTTAGTTTAAACAAGCTTAAGGGAAAATATGGGGGTTTAGCTATGTTTGATCCATTTTAACTTATCATATTGATGTTATGGCGTTTGAGGTCACTTCTACTTGTTGTTATGACTTTGTGGTATGCTTTGTGATTGATTAGAATAGTTGGAATGGTCAAAAACGTCGTCGAATGGCGTAAAACACTCATTGGAAAAAGTTGCAGGAAATGCTACAGGAATCCGGATCGGATCGGATAAGGGGGTCGGGTCGGATAGCCGAACCGAACTGCCATAAGACCCATACCCATGATCCACCAGTAGTTCCCGTACCCGATCCGCTCGCGCTTCGCACCCCGATCCGACCAGAGGAAGTCAGCATGAACTGGTGAGGCCACGATCCACTTGCACTTGAACGCTCTGACCCGGATGCTCACGATCCGACAAGCCAGAGATCAGAGGAACGGAGCACTCGATCCGAACCGTGGCAAGCTGGAGGTCGCGATCCGAACCGTCACGAGGAGGAGGCAGGGATCTGAACCGATGAAGAGAAGGGGAAGCCGAACCGATCCGAGGAAAAAGACCAATAACCCGAGATGCAAAGGCAGTCCAAATAGGAAGTTAGAGCTCAGGACCCAGTTGGGAACCAACGAGTTCACTTCATGATTGGACTTTGCTGCGGGACGTGTGCAAAGGGGTTATCGGTATCCGTAACCTTGGTTCACTATTGAGAGACAGATTAGGGGCTTGTAGTGATAGTTGTGCGGGATTGGATTCCATCATGGCCCAAAGGATTAGGTAACCAAAGTAAAGGATATCGTATGCTTTATGCATTGAGTGAGGGATGTGAGGATGATTGTTATGCTTGACTGTTGACATCACTATGACATGCACACCCCCACCCCCGTGTTTCTTACACCGTATGTTAGTGGCACCTTAGAGTATTGTATGGTATGTAGTGCTAACTCTTTGGTTGCAGGTCCAGGTTCAGGTATGATTGGATTATACCTGTTATTGTTCTGTTTAGCTGCTTATCGCTCATACCAGACTTTTTGTCTGACCCAGAGTTTTATGTCTCTTCTTATTACTCTGGGTACTCACACGAGCAGACTAGAGACAGATTAGCTGGTGATGCACAGGTAGCTGATTCGGAGACGAGCTGGAGGCTCCTACGTATGATATCTACATATATTCTCCCTGTGTCGTTGGTGGTCACTACTTGGGCATTAGTAGTGTACCTCCCTTATCTTGCTTTTTCTTTTAGAGACAGTTTGAAAAGTTGTAATAATGATGATATCTAACATAAGCTGTATTTGGATTTTCCGCTGCTATGATAGTTTGTTTCAGCTTATGCATTGTCTTGCCTGTTTTGTGTCAAGTATATGTTATGATTATATTTTATCCCATGCGCTTTGAGACATATTACAGGTTCTTTGTTGTTTCTTCGTCTTCTTTCTTTTCTTCTGACGACCATCCCGTGCTAACGGGACATTTGTACAATGCACTTTAGGAGTAAATGTCGGTTGGTGCGGGGCGGGCCGTCAAAACTGCAGTTATTATTTGCCCTGAGTCATTTATCTATTGGTCAACACCTTCAAGAGGATCACATATGTTTTTAATTTTAGATGGATATTCTCTCGTAGTTGAATTTTCTATCCTTAAACTTTGTAATTGTCTCTTTTAATAAATTTCTTTGGTGGCTAATGGGGTGTTGAGTATCCTTTCAATTGTTAACCAGATTTCATTAGATGTTTTACACCCAATGACTTGGGATAATAAGTTCGTGCCAATTGAAGAGAATATCCAATAACTACTTAGTATATCTTGTCTATTATACTTTACGTAGTCTTCATTAGTGACCATTCTATTTTTTTGATCAATGGTGAATTATGAAGTAATAGCAAGTGTTTCATTTATGTATCATTTAAGACGATAACTCTCGATGGTTGTTTCAACTTGTAGCATCCATAGAAGATAATTATCTTCTTCAAAATGGACTGTAATCAGTTGGCTTTGCAGAATAATTATAGTCTTGATCAAGTTTTTAGCATTGATAATTGCTTGAATCGAGTTGTTAGATGTTCTAATAGCAAGTGTTTCATTGATGTATCATTCAAGACGATAACTCTCGATGGTTGTTTCAACTTGTAGCTTCCATAGAAGATAATTATCTTCTTCAAAATGGACTGTAATTAGTTGGCTTTGCAGAATAATTATAGTCTTGATCAAGTTTTCAGCATTGATAATTGCTTGATTCGAGTTGTTAGATGTTGTATAATTGCTTTCGTGAGACATAGTGAATATGTATAAAGAAATGGGATAATTGAAAACACATGAAAAGAAAAGTAGCCTTGAGCCTAATTCGAATTTTGAGAAGCAGAAATCAACATAAGGAGAATGTTGCAAGTCAGCCATAAATGATGTTAATAATTCTGATAAGGTCATGTGGTATGACACCTTCTTAACAACTTATGATTTATCTTCTTAACTATAATTATTAAATGATGTTAATAATTCATTACATTGTGAAATAAAACAAAGGTAATGTATCTATATGTAATAGGGCAATACACAGGTTTGAAAGAAATAAAATACGGTTTTAACCCTTGGCCTATTTTTTCCTTTCGCTTGAATATAATAACTTTTGTCTAAAGCCCTTGCTCATTCCTTCAGTTATGAAAAAGAACTGCCGACTAATATTCTTTCTAGGTTGAAGGTGGCAAAAAAATGGATATCCAAACCAGAGGCAGGGCGTATTTGAAACTTGCAAGGAAATTTTTTCTTACCATACGTTTTACCTTGGCATGCAACGAGATTGGGGACACTTTGATTAATGCATTTCTAAGAATAACATTATGATTGAGGATTCATGAAAGTATTTTTGAGTTATAATATAGAAATGAATACCCTTCTCCTTGTCCTGCAATTTCATCTATAATTACAGACAGTTGGATATGTTTTACGTTATAACAAGAGGTATATAGGTGTTGTTTACAGGTTTAAGCTCGATAGGCAAATATTCACCTTTTCTCCAGCTACTTCATATGATACAAATACTATAAGAAACATTGAAATTTTCGACAGGAGGGGGCGACGGCTTGCGTTGGCTAATTTCTAACGGCTTTCGACGGGCCATCGACACGTGTTGGAAGTCGTCGGAAATTATCGGGATATACAGCTGGTAGAACTCTTTCTTCCCCATTTCTCTCTTCTTCCATTTTTTTTTACTGCATATGGGTTTTAAATCCTACCATCCCCAAATCCGAATTTTTTCGCCTCCAAACATCGATTTCTTCGCGTACAATCCTCCCCGGCTTCAATTCCAACCTCTAGAGCAAGCAATTTGAAGTATAATCTCTTTAATTGCATAAAATTCATTTTTTTACCGATACCTATATATGCTTAAAATCGAAAAATTACGGTTATCTATTGATTGTAATTAGTTCCAATAGAATTCTAGTGGGTAATAACATCCTATTATGTGCATATTTCATGTGAAATAGTGAAATTGAAAATTTTATGTGCAATGTTTGGTTATTTGTGCATATGTTCCCTTTTAGCTTTGTTTTGACCATTGCATAATTGTGGTTATTTGTGTATATGTGCACCATTGTGTACGTATGATTCTTGTATTGTGTTAGTAGTTACAGGAAAAACTGAATGCATAAGCTATGAATAGTACATTGTGCATGTTTTGACTTGTACAAAAAAAACATGAGTCTAAATTCTAACTGAGTCTATTGAAGAGACATTAGTAGTAAATTATCTTTAAGTTGATTGATTCATCGAACAAATGTGTTGAATTAAAATATTTTTGTATTGTAGTAAAACTATATTTTTCTAGTAAAATGCGCACATCTAATTGGCTAATATCCCTTACAGTGTTTTCGGCCCCGTCCGACGAGTGTTATACATGATCGTTATATACATAGTCGTATGAGTGCCATCGAGCATATCAATGCAGATGGGACCTTCTCATATGCATGGCATGATGACAAATCTAGGAAGAGCCATGTAAGATTTCAATTTATGTAAAAGTATTTGTAGTAATTGTTAAATTATAAAAAAAAGATATCATGATATTAAATTTTATCAACATTCTTATTTGTTCTTACAGGAGAAGTTTATGGAGCAGCGCTAGAAGCATCTAGCTGAGACTGGACAAAAGCAGCTTACGACTGACGATGAGGACATTATATTACAGTCAATGATGGATACACCGACGCAAAACAGGCGTTATGGCTTTGGAAATCAACTAGTAAACGATTTTTCCCTTAATTTAATTTTTTTTAGAAATGAAATAAATTTAACGGGTTACAGATAATTAACATAATCGCACATGGTTAAAAGTTTTTAAATAATTATTACAAGCTAGCAGTCAGCAGAGACGGGGCAAGCATACTAGAGCCGATATTGACGCCGCAGAGATTGAGAAGTTGAGGTCTAGGATGGCGCAGCTTGAGGACCAGAATCGCCGTCAAGCCATCGAGATGAGAACTTCTAGATCAGCAGTATGACTTCTTTCGGACTTCAGCTGGTTCCGCAGATTATCAGTGATGCTCTATTAGGTATGTTTTGTTGTTGTGGCTGTGTGCATATGACTATGGGTTGATATGAATGGGTTGGTATTTTGTATGTATTATGACGGTAGACTTGTTGTGGTAGTGTTGATTTGATAGACTTGATGCATTTATGTTATTATGATGGTAGACTTATTGTCACTTGAGTTTGTAGTTTAATTTATGTTGTTTTTGTGTTTTTGATGATTTTTTGAGTTAAATTTGGTTTCATTTTGATATTTGCTTGGTATATGGTGTTCTAGGATTATACATTGTTGTTGAGATGATGGTGAGTGATATATGTAGTCGGAAGGCTAAATAGCAGCTAAAATACAAAAAGTGCAGGTTTTTCGACGGTTTATAGGTACACGAATCTGTAGCGGCTTCCGACGGTTTACAACAGTTTACTGGCATAGTGTATTTAACGGCTTCCGATGGCTATCGATGGCCGTCGAAAACCTACACCAACCATTCTAAGTGGTCGTAAATTGAAACGACGGGCTGTGTCGATAGCCGTCGGAAACTCTGTTTCTCGACGCCACTAAAAGCGATGGCTATTTCCGATGGCTTCCGGTGGTCGCCGACGGTTTTTAGTTATCAGAAATTGCATGTTTTCTTGTACTGAAACAATGACAGCTTTAAAGCAATAATAAACTAGAATATTTATTACCATGTAAAACAACACACTTTATAACATGGACAGTGTATCAGTAGTTCGATAGATGAAATATATGAAGTATAAACACATAAAAAACTCTTATTCGTCTACGTAAAATTTTATATCTCTTAAGCCTCATAAGCAGTAGGAATGTAATGCAACTTTAGGAATTGAGATGCCAAATGAGCTCCATCTTATGGTTGTACCATGGAGGATATCTCAACGTAAACTTGGTCAAGAAACCTCTCTTTCTAGCTAGTTTTTCATGACTAAGAGTATCAAGCGAGCGTTTGCCATTGTATTTTCCAAACCATTTCTCTCCCACACTTGAAATGGTATGATATTGCTAGTATTTAATTTAGCCTAATTAATTTAAGAGAAATCAAAACAATAAGTAAATAAGAATTTGGGGGAGCATACGGGAGTCCACTGAATTTGATTATTCAAAAATTATGATCTTCCACGGAACCAGTTTCTCTTCTACATTACTTCTCTCTGACAGGGAAGAAAAGAAAAGAAATGAAAAGAACGTACTATTTCTCGGAGAGGGCAACTGTTTTTATCAAATAATAATCATTTATTAAATATTGGCAATTTGGTCCCTTATCAAATTGTAAATAACACTTATTGTTTTCACACATTCATTCCATGATACTAACACCATGTATTAATCATAATAACATCATATAATTATGTAACGAACTTGGATTTTTGACCCCGAAAATCGACATAAAACCTATGTCAACTATTCAAAAATCGAACATATCAGATCATAAATAGAAAGAAGTTAGAGGGTGATAAATAGAAATAAAGAAATATTATAGTATATAAGAAGAAAAAGATAGAAGAAGAACAAAATATAACAACACAGAATATCACATCGCAGCGGAATAAAATAAAATATATATAACAACTTTTGAAATACAAAATTTTCCGTATACATACCATCATTAGAGTACAATACAACATAGCGGAACATAAACGGTAAATATCTAATGCTAAAGCCTCCTACTCCAAGCTCCTTCAAGTATCTGCAAACACCTGAACTACTTGACTGCTCATAAAAATTTGGGCACCCAAAAGTTTAGGGTAAAACAAAACAAAATAAACTATGGATAATTCATGGAACCAGTGTGAGTAAACTCCAACAACTTGTTTTAACTTTTAAAAATGCTTTTTTAAAAGAAAAGACAATCTTAAGATGGATCCATACATAAATATGGATGGTTTTTACCTTACGATAACCCAAACATTCTTGGAAACCAATACTCTTATGAAATAATAGTGTCTAAAACAAGTATATAACAATTTAGCAGAATGCTTACATCTCACGCTGTAACGGCTAGGGATTTCGCCCAGACCCAATCGATCGCAAAATTGACTAAGATCATTCAAAACCAGAACACGTTAACTCTGGGAATACAACAACATCAGAACAATAACAACAAACTTTTGTAAATATTACAATAATGTTACATCAGAGTACAGAACATATCAGAGTACATTGAATAAAATTACAACGGAAGATAAATTTCAATAAATTAAATACAATAAACAGCAGTAAACAGCGGAAGACTTCTATGCTCTGGACACAGCTTTAGGCTTCGATCCAGAATCCTGCTCAAGAGATAAATATCTGCAAAAAGCTACTCGACTGCCAGTGTGGAAAATAGGGCACCCGAGTTTGCAAAGGTGGAAACAAACAACGGGTCAGTCATGGGACTGGTGTGAGAATTCTTAACTAATTTAACTAATAGCAATAAGGCAAATCCAAGGACCACGCCGCTAATGCGGAACGGGTTTTATTCCAATGGATTGTCGGTGCATAAATTAAAGTAAATCGTTAAACAACGCAATGCTTTTTGGAAAATTGAAACCATCATAAGACTCAAGTCCCATCACACAATGCAACGCAAACCAGAGGATAGAGTATTACCTTATGATGATTAAACATGCTTGGTACGATAAAAACGAATTTGATATTATTATTGGTGTATATACGTTTCAAAAACATTTCAAAGTAAATGCATCAATCCTAGGAAGCATAGCTACCATATACTAGCCTCCATACTAGTAATACAGTCAAGTCCATAGGGTCGCATTGGAAATTGGGTTTCCATCATGAGTCAAGGCTAGGAACGATCTCCTTACCGATTCGAGACACTCTAGCTAATGTCTCAGGATCCCCCGCAGTGAACCCTTGGATCCTGCAGGGTCGGTCCACACATACGATTTCGCGGATTGGCAATTCCTAAACACATGTTTCCCGGTCCTATAGGACCTATCATCCGAGGCTCCTCATTCCATCATCCACATAACTAAAAAGTCAGCCAGTTTAAGCACAGACACTACTTCTAGCTAGAAAGAAACGTGCTGCTTTCCCTGCGTTCCCAAGCTCCGTTTTAGACTCAACCGGGTTGTGAGGCTCGCGAAGTCACGCCATACACAAAGTTACGCCTAAACATGCCGTGCATTGATCATCAACCACAAGGCATGCTTTTCTTTTGAAAATGCTTCTTTTAAAACTGTTTGAAAATAATAATTTTTTTCAAATCTTTTATCTGATCTGGTAACCTTCAGCTCTGATACCACGTGTAACACCCCACATCCTTTAGTGTCGCTCACAAAGGGAATGCACTAAGTTCTGTGGAGCATTTAGGGTAAAAGATACAGATAAATTACAAGACAGACAAAATTAAAACAACGGAAAATAAACTTTACTTTACTGATAAAATATTTTGTACAACAATTGTTTTCCAATATCAGAGTATCATCTGTCTTACAAAATAAAGAAGCATAAAATAACATTTATATTCCCCAATGTAGCATAAGCCAGCCATAGCAGCAGAAAAAAGAGAGTCCAAAGCACTCTGTCAAAGAATCTTCGAGCTTGGGAAGAGTGACGGTCCAATCTAACCTGAGCTATACTATTCCCTCCTTAACTACCTGGGGGGAACGGAAGAAAAGAAGATGAAAGTAAACTAGGTCAAACATAAAGTCTGGTAAGTTCAGTTACTTCTAGCATGTGAACAAGGAAAAACAAAACGACATGAATTAACTGAATACGAGACAATACCATGATGATAGGGCCAACAAGATAGGATAAGATTAACACAAGATATGTTAAGAAAAGATAAACTGGATATACTTTAGTACTTTCTCCGCTTCGCTATTAACCTGTTATTATGGTTTCTATGTCTCTGCACCACCTATCTAGTGTCCCAACTAGTAATCTGTCTAAAATGATAACGCGATCCCAATCCCAGAAATTGTGGTTGCCTTTAGGCGTACATTTATTATTTATTACCCAGATCTAATCTAGGGTTTTCTTATCGAGCGCTTCCTAAATTCAACTAGGGTTTATGCGACTTATCTAATACTTCTCGGATTCAGGATTTTTGCCACCTAGGTCCAACTAGGGATTATGCTACCTATTGAACGATGCACCTAGTCTAGGACGCACTACCTAGAGTGGTATATGTTCCTAGACTTTCCCCACGTATGTGTCGCGAATCGTTTATCGTTGTCTAGATGCACATGTCATGAAATGTGCGACCCGAGTCCCGTAGCAGGGCTATTCTAGAAACACGGAACTCGGTCGGGAGCTTTCAGGTATCTGCCAATGCAGATGCTAAGGTCTGTTTTTTCCAGTGGCTATGGTCCCACCTGACCCCTCCCTCAACTAATGAAAGGCCACCCTTGAAAAATTGAGAACTATACGTAGGCCCCCTATGCCCCACTGTCTTATGGCCATCCTCACCCATAACTAGATAGCAAGTACATGGTCTTTTGGAGTTCTCCGCCTTTCCGCTTTACGTATCTTGACTGACTCAAGATGGTAGGTAGATGACGAGCTGCTATCACAGGGCTACTGGTCTCGCCGAATCACGCTGGTCCATCCTAGACTTTAGGTTGCCTTATACTGCAACCAAGGCATACTCTTGGTTCTTCTAACGCAGACCTTAACCTATGTGAGCCCAGGAGGATCATCTGCAGCCTCACAGAGGGATACCAAGAATACCCTCACGTCCTCTCAAAGCCTTGGGCTTCGTAACCCAATTCGTTGGAGCCTTTTTTTAAGATTAGATGGACGTTCGCTCCTCCTCGTGTTATACTAAGAATTACTACTTAGTTTTCCTAATTAAGGTTTACCACTTAGTTTCCTGAATTGTCGTTTTCTTAACTAAGGTTTACTACTTGGCCCACTTCAACTAAGGTTTACTACTTAGTTCTCTTTCTCGTCAAGTTGGATTGGTTAAGTGTCATTAGTCGATACAAGTTAACTTAACCCATTCATTTGTCATGTTAAACTGGTTAAGTGTTATCAGTAATTCACGTTGACTTAACCTTACCAGCATCAAGTTATATTGGTTAAGTATTTACTTAACCCTACCCATTCATCTTGTATTGGTTAAGTGTTCCTTTTTAACTTAACCTTGCCTATCTGTTTTAACTAACATGTTATAACGGTTAAATGTTCCCTTAGTTAACTTAACCCTAACATTGGTTTGATTAACATGTTCTAATGGTTAATTATTGTCCCTTCATGTTTTTAACTTAACCCTGTTCATTTATCACACTCTGATGGTTAAGTGTTCAAGCTTACTTAACCCTACGGTCTAGTCCAGCTAACATATTAAATTGGCTAAGTGTATTAAATTTACTTAACCCCAACCTCTAGTCTAGTTCGCATGTTAAATTGGCTAAGTGTATTAACTTTACTTATCCCCAACCTCTAGTCTAGTTAACATGTTAAATTTTCTAAGTGTATTGAATTTACTTAACCTCCACTTTCTAGTCTGGTTAACATATTAAATTGGCTAAGTGTTTTTCTTAGTTACTTAACCCCTACAAATCTTGTCTTGTTACCATGTTAAGTTGGTTAAATGTTCCTATGAACTTAACCCTCCCATTCTAGCTTAACTGTGTTAAGTTGGTTAATTGTTCTTATGGACTTAACCCTCCCAATCTAGCTTAACTTTAATTGTCTTATTAAAGCATCAGCCACTCACATTAGACGGGTATTGTTGTGGCTGCCGGTATGCCGGTTGGTTCCGGGCAGTCTTACGCCAAAACTCAGTCTAACCTTGGGCCTTTATCGGGCTCAAAGCCTTAACCTCCCACATTGGATAGGTATTGTTGTGATCACTGGACAGTCGGGCGGGTCCGGGCAGGTTTACATCACAACTCAATCCAACCTCGGGTTAAGCATGTTCGTATTGTCTAAATTTACTTTTCTCATTTAGGATAAATTCTATAAGTAAATTTTCCCTAATTTACTTATTCCATTATTACTCTTTTAATGTACATAGTCAACATTTATTATTATGGCCCATTTTCCCTATATATCATATTTATAGTTTTTGGTATGTAAATTATACCAAATTAAATGTCACTAACCATGATTATTCTAAACATGACAATTACTCACAATTATGACTAAATTCAAAATTTGTGCTAATATACTTATTATGCCAAATTAACTTTAATTGACCCAATTCTGTTTTAACACCCTAATTTACAGTTTATGGCAAGACTAGAATTATTATTCTAGTTTACCGTTTATGCCTAAAACTTAGCTTACTTGCCAATACTAAATTTAATATGTCAAATTACATATTCCATAATTCATGTCAAATTTTCAAATTTGCGTTCTAATAAACATGCCATAATACATGTTCTAAATTATGTCAATCATAGTTATGTTAATGTTCCACATTATGCCAATTTCCAAGTTTACAACCATGTATAAGTCAAATTTATGATTTGCCCAAATCGTATTCCCATCGTTCGTGTAATCGTGATTTCATCCTAGATTATAGATAAATCTAGATTCGTGGATAAGAAGGGAATGAACCAAAATGCCATGAAAAGATAGACATAATGACTGGCAGAAGATGATAATTCACTAATCACATATCTAACAAATTACACTGAATAAATTGATTAAAGCATCGAAGGCCTATAGATCTGATAATATTATGACATAAAAAGGGTTGAACAAATAGCATAGGTTCAAGTATATGGGTAGATCTAACTTAATAGATAAATTCCCATAATCAAGATCCAAGGATAATTATGAATAAACTGAATAGATAATCAAGTTTAGATCCAATCTCACAGTCATAATCCTAGGCAATAATATCATGTTCATGAATCATACGTAATTATCCATTATTGTCCTTATCATAGTCATAGGCATTGGTTTATACTCCTAGTCAAAGGCTTATGTTCATAGTCAATGGCTTATGTTCGTAGTCAAAGGCTTATGGTTTCAATGGCCACAGTTCCATAGTCATAATCTTAAGCATTGGCAATTTAGTCACAATGTGTTCTAGGCCATAATCAAGAATCAGATCCAAAGTCATAAACAAGCAAAGATTCAATGAAATGATAAGGCATATTTCTTATATTCTTTTAATTTCATGTCACAAATAGAAAAGGCGTTCAAATCTAAAAAGTAACCGACTTACATTGATTGGATCTAGAAAAGAATAGAAAGATAGCGTTGCTTGAAGCCGTTGAATCTTTACTTGAATCCTAACTTGTTTCGAATCTTCTCTTGAAAGACTGGAGCAGGATATCCTCGTCTTGATTTATATTTTATTTTAATTTATTTATTTAGATTTAGAGGAAGAAGAAGAATCCATTTCCATCAAGAATTTGTGCAGCATAAGGTTAGAGAAGAATGGTGCAAAGAGAAGGAGACTAGGGGGCTGTTTATATAGGATTGCAAGTTAATTTGAGCCTTCGATGAAGCCAAGGTTAATCAAAGCCATCGTTCTAAAGAGAAGCCAATTATGTTCACAATTACTTTCTTAATGTACATTATTAACATTTATTATTAAATTTGTATGCACATTAGATACATCCCCCCTTTACACATTTATTATTAAATTTGTATGCACATCAGATACATCTCCCCTCTACACATTTATTATTAAATTTGTATGCACGTTAGATACATCTCCCCTTTACACATTTATTATTAAATTAGTAACTTTAGTGTTAACAGAAATACAGGGTGTTAAATTCTCCCCTCCTTAAAGGATTTCGACCCCGAAATCTTCAAGTCGAGAAGAATGTAAATCCTACCATCCAATCATCCATCTACTCAACCATCAAACACAGGCATCCATTGTCCTTAAAGACTTCTAATGCTTGTATGTTCATATGCATAGTGTGTGTACATGTCTTTATCTAATGCAAAATCAGGTGGTCTACTGATTCAGTTGACCTCCTTAATGCAAATCATGTCAGTGCCATGCATCCAATATGTATGCAAATCTTAATGATGCATATTATTTCTATATGAGTGCACAATCATTCACTCAAATGATAACACATTAAGTTCAATTCATAAACAAATACATATATGTAAATGAAATATGAAGGCGTCTGAGCTGATCTAGTGCCTAATACGTGTGTATATGCATTCACGAGCAACCACTAGCAACCATTCGCAACCATCAACCATAACATGTTTCAAATACATGTTTACATCCAAAAGGGTTTCTACCTAAGGATCGATGATATGTCCTAGAGGATATACCTTAAAAACTAGAAATTAGTATGCATAGAATTCCTAAAAAAAGGAATCAAGGATGTACCCTTAAGAAAAAGGGTATGAGGCGTGTATGCCTTATCTTCAGTCTCCCGTATCACGTCTTCTTGAGCTTTACTCAACTGTACCTTAACAGATTCAACTTCACGATTGCGAAGTTTCTTGACCTCCATTTCCAAAATAAACAAATGTCAACCATGATACTGAGTGTATATACTATGATGATCGGTGGTCTCTCCTCTTAGCTTATCCATCATGCCATAACTATGAGGGTCAAAAGGTCACTACGTACTTTTTACCTCTCTTAAGGTTAGTCCTTCTCTATATAGAGCGCCTGCCACAACTATTCATCTCTCAAGCAAACCATCCTAGTCGAACTCGACATCCCTCAAGTACAAGCCCCAAAGGCCTAAACCAATATCAAACAAGCACCCGTGGAATGTCTCCTCCAAATTTGGACGATCTACGTGAGATGATCTAAGCAAAAACAACCAAACACTTGAGCACTAGTTGGGATCTTTTACTATACAAGTACTAAGGTGTAGAGACTCAACTATGGAAGCAAATATGAACAAATGCGAAATGCTAAAACCAAAAGAAAGAGTACAAACAGATAAGCTAGACTCTTCCAACAGAACTTTACTACCTTTCTCCTAGGTACGCTTAGTGGTGAAAGCATGTACTTGCCCTTCTGAAAATCTTGTCCTTTGTTCTTAATTATATGCCATATTCTGCCATAGTAAAGATACTTCCTCTTGTCTTAGGTTTTATAATTCCTTCATCCTTCGTGAGCCAAGTCTACATCCATGAATTCCTCATCCTTGGGTTGTGCTCCTTAGCCAAACTCCTCATCCTCTTTCGTGTGTAATCACGTCGACAAATCTCTCGAAATCTGCCTCCATCGTACAAAAAACCCTACTAAGCTTGAAAGAAAACTAGCCGCAGGTGAAACTACTACGGCTATAGATGGAAGTCGGGCACTACTTCGTTCTTCGATGAGGTTACCTCCTAGAAAGCCAGGAGCCCCAGAGACTCAAGAAAGAAGGGGACAAGAATTCAAACAGAGAATCAGAAGATAGTGCGTATGGCTTTTGGGGAATATGCCTTTAAAACAAAACTTTTCTTTTGAAAATGCTTCTTTTAAAACTGTTTGAAAATAATAATTTTTTTCAAATCTTTTATCTGATCCGGTAACCTTCAGCTCTGATACCACGTGTAACACCCCACATCCTTTAGTGTCTCTCACAAAGGGAATGCACTAAGTTCTGTGGAGCATTTAGGGTAAAAGATGCAGATAAATTACAAGACAGACAAAATTAAAACAACGGAAAATAAAACTTTACTTTATTGATAAAATAGTTTGTACAACAATTGTTTTCCAATATCAGAGTATCATCTATCTTACAAAATAAAGAAGCATAAAATAACATTTATATTCCCCAATGTAGCATAAGCCAGCCATAGCAGCAGAAAAAAGAGAGTCCAAAGCACTTTATCAAAGAATCTTCGAGCTTGGGAAGAGTGACGGTCCAATCTAACCTGAGCTATACTATTCCCTCCTTAACTACCTGGGGGGAAACAGAAGAAAAGAAGACGAAAGAAAACTTGGTCAGACATAAAGTCTGGTAAGTTCAGTTACTTCTAGCATGTGAACAAGGAAAAACAAAACGACATGAATTAACTGAGTACAAGACAATACCATGATGATAGGGCCAACAAGCTAAGATAAGATTAACACAAGATATGCAAAGACAAGATAAACTGGATATGCTTTAATACTTTCTCCGCTTCGCTATTAACCTGTTATTATGGTTTCTATGTCTCTGCACCACCTATCTAGTGTCCCAACTAGTAATCTGTCTAAAATGATAACGCGATCCCAATCCTAGAAATTGTGGTTGCCTTTAGGCGTACATTTATTATTTATTACCCAGATATAATCTAGGGTTTTCTTATCGAGCGCTTCCTAAATTCAAATAGGGTTTATGCAACTTATCTAATACTTCTCGGATTCATGATTTATGCCACCTAGGTCCAACTAGGGATTATGCTACCTGTCGAACGATGCCCCTAGTCTAGGACGCACTACCTAGAGTGGTATATGTTCCTAGACTTTCCCCACGTATGTGTCGCGAATCGTTTATCGCTGTCTAGATGCACATGTCATGAAATGTGCGACCCGAGTCCCGTAACAGGGCTATTCTAGAAACACGGAACTCGGTCGGGAGCTTTCAGGTATCTGCCAATGCAGATGCTAAGGTTTGTTTTGTCCAGTGGCTATGGTCCCACCTGACCCCTCCCTCAACTAATGAAAGGCCGCCCTTGAAAAATTGAGAATACGCAGGCCCCCTATGCCCCACTGTCTTATGGCCATCCTCACCCATAACTAGATAGCAAGTATATGGTCTTTTGGAGTTCTCCGCCTTTCCGCTTTACGTATCTCGACTGACTCAAGATGGTAGGTAGACGACGAGTTGCTATCACAGGGCTACTGGTGTCGCCGAATCACGCTGGTTTATCCTAGTCTTTAGGTTGCCTTATATTGCAACCAAGGCATACTCTTGGTTCTTCTAACGCAGACCTTATCCTCTGTGAGCCCAAGAGGACAATCTGCAGCCTCACAGAGGGATATCAAGAATACCTTCACGTCCTCTCGAAGCCTCGGGCTTAGTAACCCAATTCGTTGGAGCCTTTTTTTAAGATTAGATGGACGTTCGCTCCCCCTTGTGTTATACTAAGAATTACTACTTAGTTTTCCTAACTAAGGTTTACCACTTAGTTTCCTGAATTGTCGTTTTCTTAACTAAGGTTTACTACTTAGCCCCTTTCAACTAAGGTTTACTACTTAGTTCTCTTTCTCGTCAAGTTGGATTGGTTAAGTGTCGTTAGTCTATACAAGTTAACTTAACCCATTCATTTGTCATGTTAAACTGGTTAAGTGTTATCAGTAATTCACGTTGACTTAACCTTACCAGCATCTAGTTATATTGGTTTAGTATTTACTTAACCCTACCCATTCATCTTGTATTAGTTAAGTGTTCCTTTTTAACTTAACCTTGCCTATCTGTTTTAACTAACATGTTATAACGGTTAAGTGTTTCCTTAGTTAACTTAACCCTAACATTGGTTTGATTAACATGTTCTAATGGTTAAGTATTGTCCCTTCATGTTTTTAACTTAACACTATTCATTTATCACACTCTGATGGTTAAGTGTTCAAGCTTACTTAACCCTACGGTCTAGTCCAGCTAACATATTAAATTGGCTAAGTGTAATAAGTTTACTTAACCCCAACCTCTAGTCTAGTTAGCATGTTAAATTGGCTAAGTGTATTAACTTTACTTATCCCCAACCTCTAGTCTAGTTAACATGTTAAATTGGCTAAGTGTATTGAATTTACTTAACCCTCACTTTCTAGTCTGGTTAACATATTAAATTGGCTAAGTGTTTTTCATAGTTACTTAACCCCTACAAATCTTGTCTTGTTACCATGTTAAGTTGGTTAAGTGTTCCTGTGGACTTAACCCTCCCATTCTAGCTTAACTGTATTAAGTTGGTTAAGTGTTCTTATGGACTTAACCCTTCCATTCTAGCTTAAATTTAATTGTCTTATTAAAGCACCAGCCACTCACATTAGACAGGTATTATTGTGGCTGCCGGTATGCCGGTTGGTTCCGGGCAGTCTTACACCTCAACCCAGTCCAATCTCGGGCCTTTATCGGGCTCAATGCCTTAACCTCCCACATTGGATAGGTATTGTTGTGATCACTGGACAGCAGGGCGGGTCCGGGCAGGTTTACATCACAACTCAATTCAACCTCGGGTTAAGCATGTTCGTATTGTCTAAATTTACTTTTCTCATTTAGGATAAATTCTATAAGTAAATTTTCCCTAATTTACTTATTCCATTATTACTCTTTTAACGTACATTGTCAACATTTATTATTATGGCCAATTTTCCCTATATATCATATTTATAGTTTTTGGTATGTAAATTATACCAAATTAAGTGTCACTAACCATGATTATTCTAAACATGACTATTACTCACAATTATGACTAAATTCAAAATTTGTGCTAATATACTTATTATGCCAAATTAACTTTTATTGACCCAATTCTTATTTAACACCCTAATTTACAGTTTATGGCAAGACTAGAATTATTATTCTAGTTTACCGTTTACGCCTAAAACATAGCTTACTTGCCAATACTAAATTTAATATGTCAAATTACATATTCCATAATTCATGTCAAATTTTCAAATTTGTATTCTAATAAACATGCCATAATACATGTTCTAAATTATGTCAATCATAATTATGTTAATGTTCCACATTATGCCAATTTCCAAGTTTACAACCATGTTTAAGTCAAATTTATGATTTGCCCAAATCGTATTCCCATCGTTCGTGTAATCGTGATTTCATCCTAGATTATAGATAAATCTAGATTCGTGGATAAGAAGGGAATGAACCAAAATGCCATGAAAAGATAGACATAATGACTGGCAGAAGATGATAATTCACTAATCACAGATCTAACAAATTACACTGAATAAATTGATTAAAGCATCGAAGGCCTATAGATCTGATAATATTATGACATAAAAAGGGTTGAACAAATAACATAGGTTCAAGTATATGGGTAGATCTAACTTAATAGATAAATTCCCATAATCAAGATCCAAGGATAATTAAGAATAAACTGAATAGATAACCAAGTTTAGATCCAATCTCAGAGTCATAATCCTAGGCAATAATATCATGTTCATGAATCATAGGTAATTATCCACTATTGTCCTTGTCATAGTCATAGGCATTGGTTTATGCTCCTAGTCAAAGGCTTGTTCATAGTCAAAGGCTTATGTTCATAGTCAAAGGCTTATGGTTTCAAAGGTCACAGTTCCATAGTCATAATCTTAAGCATTGGCAATTTAGTCACAATGTGTTCTAGGCCATAATCAAGAATCAGATCCAAAGTCATAAACAATCACAGATTCAATGAAATGATAAGGCATATTTCTTATATTCTTTTAATTTCATGTCACAAATAGAAAAGGCGTTCAAATCTAAAAAGTAACCGACTTACATTGATTAGATCTAGAAAAGATTAGAAAGATAGTGTTGCTTGAAGCCGTTGAATCTTTACTTGAATCCTAACTTGTTTTGAATCTTCTCTTGAAAGACTTGAGCAGGATATCCTCGTCTTGATTTATATTTTATTTTAATTTATTTATTTAGATTTAGAGGAAGAAGAAGAAGCCATGTCCATCAAGAATTTGTGCAGCATAAGGTTAGAGAAGAATGGTGCAAAGAGAAGAAGACTAGGGGGCTGTTTATATAGGATTGCAAGTTAATTTGGGCCGTCGATGAAGCCAAGGTTAATCAAAGCCACCCGTTCTAAAGAGAAGCCAATTATGTTCACAGTTACTTTCTTAATGTACATTATTAACATTTATTATTAAATTTGTATGCACATTAGATACATCCCCCCTTTACACATTTATTATTAAATTTGTATGCACATTAGATACATCTCCCCTTTACACATTTATTATTCAATTTGTATGCACATTAGATACATCTCCCCTTTACACATTTATTATTAAATTCGTAACTTTAGTGTTAACAGAAATACGGGGTGTTACATATCAAAAGGGTGTTAAGCAAGAGAATAAATTCTCCGCCACCAAGCATTCATACATTCGATAGAAAATCGATAAATACAATATAAAGGAGTAAAATGTCGGATATACATTCCATTTATAATCCCGTTCTGGGTCTGAATGAAACTATATCCGGTAGATCTCCAAATACGTTTGGACAATTACCACCGAAACCCTTTTCAAGGTTGCAAATCAATCGAGGGCATCGGTAGCCGTCATGCATTCGATGTCGAAGATTACCGGTCTTCAATCACCGTCTTCAAATCTTCGATTTTTAAACATCGTCTAATTACTTGGAATGAGATTAATCTCGGACTTTCCAAATAATTCTCGCATACTAAATTTGAAAACCATTTCATATTGTTGTTAATAATTTATAATGATCTATCGCTATTTTTATTTTAATTTACATACACATCCTAAACATAACAATGTATATTTTCTTCTTTCATCTTTCAATTTACACAAAATATATATTTGGTTTCATTATTTTTTTTCCAATGAAAATCCATTCCTTAGAAATGTAAATTTCAAATCCTATTATTTACATTGAAAAATGTAAATTTCTATTCCTATTTAATTTACATTGAGAAATGTAAACTTATATTTCAATATATTATGTCGAAAATGTAACTTTTATTTCATATTCTAATTAGATTGGAAAATGTAAATTCCTATTCATTCTTTTATTTCTTTTGTTTACATTGAAAAATGTAAATTCTTTTATTTACATATAATAATAAAAAAAGTGTAATTTCTATTTCATCCTTATTTACATTGAAAAATGTAAGTTTCTATATTTCTATAATTACATATAAAAATGTAACTTCCTATTTTTCTTTTATTTACATTGAAAAATGTAACTTCTTTTTACTGACTCTAGAATGACGATAAAAATATATAATTTTTATTCTATTCTTTTATCGCATCTAAAGTGACGATAAAAATATACATTTCATTTTTACTCTTTTTATCGCATCTAAAATAACGGTAAAAATATACATTTTAATTCTATTATTTTTATCGCGTCCAAAATGACGATAAAAATATACATTTTAATTCTCTTATTTTTATTCACATTAAAAATGTAAACTATTCTTTTTAATATAATCTACATTAAAAATGTGACTTTTCTTTTTAATATAATCTACATTAAAAATGTAAATAATTTTGCAATGTCAAAATCTAATCTTTTCATTACATAAAAATGTAATTTTCTTACTTTAAATCTTAATTACATGAAAATATAAACTTTATCTTCTTTAACTTAATTACATAAAAATGTAATTTTTCTCCTTTATCTTAATACATTAAAACATAAATTTTCTTTTTAATCTTAACACATTAAAATGTAACTTTTCTTTTTACATTAAAAAAGTAACTTTTATTTCTTTATTCTTATTTTTACATAGAAATGTAGATTATATTTCAACATTGCATTCCTTTCGTTATTATTTTGTTTACAAAGAAATGTAAATTATTTTTCAACGTTGTGTTCTACTCTTTTAATTCTATTCTTGTGATTTCATGGAAAATCCATTCTTTTAATTACATTAAAAATGTAATAATTTACAATGCTAAAAATTCCTTTTTAATTACATTAAAAATGCAATTAACGTTACAATGTCAAATTTTGTCCTTTCATTTACAATGTAAAAATTCCTTTTCCTAATTACATTATAAATTCATGCCTAAATTACATTGAATAAGAATGTAATTTTTCTTTTATGTACAAAATCTGATCTTTTTACTTTTAACAAAAAGTAAAAAAAAAAAATCATACCGTTCACATATTTTTTTAATAAAAATCCAATCTTTACCATACCGTTATATTTCAATTTAACAACAACATGGCAATATTTTATTAAACTAAAAAGATCTAGTCCAACCAAAAACAACAGGGTGGTATTGAATAGAAAATTCTAGTTCAATCCAAAGACATGAACAAGGTGATATATTTATTTTTCATGAATCACTGAATATCAACAAACATGATTCGACAAAATATTTAAACAAATAATTGGTTCTAATTTACTATCATACACAGATCTAAAACTTTGACTATCAGATCTAGCATCATACATCACACAACAACAGATCAATCATTCAGAATATCATTACATCGCAGATCTAGTTTATTTACAGTTCAACTGATTTAAATAACTAGAGAATAATAGTTAACTTGATTTAATTATTTAAAATAGAATCTCACCTTGATTGGATCAGTATTAGAAATTCAAACGAGTTCAGAACTGGTCCCAATTGCTTTAAAGAGGTTTTATTCGACGTTACGGTTCAAACGGTTCTAAAAAATTTCAGTTTGGAGTTCGTATGAACAAATTATCAATTTCTTTTCGCAACTGCAATTGCAACAAATAAAAGCGTGGTAAATCAGATTGGAATTTCATTCCTTAATTTTCAGTTTTGTTCAAAACTTTGGATCGATATAACTTTTGATTCGTTGCATGGATTCACGAACGGGGAGTTGGAGGTTGGAGGGCTTGGACAGGCGGTTGTTCGCCTGGAAGGGGGGAGGTCGCGGTGGTGTGTGGTGGCAGGGGAGGCGTGCGAACGGAGGCGGGTTCGAGGTGGTGGTGCGGCGGCTACAGGCTACGGGGCGGAGTGATTTCGTTGTAGAATCGAAGAGGAGGAAGAAATCTTGAAAAAGTTCCACAGTGGCCAAGTCTAATTCTTCATGGATTGGGAGGAAAAGAAGAGAGAAGGTGGGAGGTATATGGAGGCTATGTGTTTGAGGAATCGGGGAAGAAGGTCTCGACTTCCGTGTTCTTTAAATAATAAAATATTATTTTATTCCTTAATTTTCAAATAAAGGCCCGTTTTGCAACATTGTCCGATTCCAGCCAAACGACTGTCGTTCTTACCCATTAACCCCTATTTCGGACTCATCTGGCTATGTCCTGCAGGCCCAAATGATCATCTTGACCCCCATTTCTCAGTTTTAAAATATAATTCAGTTATTTAAAATTCAAACGTACATAAAAATTCACCGGGGCCACAAATTAACTTCAAAAATCCCCGAAAAATATATTTAGCTGTGTTTTGATGCTGCGGACCTAGGAAAATTAATTTCGTTCGATTCTGAGCCGGTTTGTAAAATGGCCTTTTTCAAGGCGTATATATTAAATATTAAAAATACATTTTTAAACAAATAATTTCCGAAACTCAAAATATATAAGTGTTTATACTTTTTAAATGCAGAAACATCATTCTAAACTCAATGGAAGTGGTTTCGAGTTAAAATTCCTTCGTATGCAAAAAGTAGCATTTTTGACCTTTGTAAATTTCATAGCGACCTTTCTAAAATTTAATTTTGACATAACTTTTGATTCCTGGAATGAAATTTCAATTTTTCAGATTCGTTAGAAAGATATTTTTTAATAGATTCTAATATTTTTGGTTTCACTAAAATCCCTTAAATTTTACATCCCGTATGGTCAGTCAAAGTTCAAGTTTGACTTTTCAAACTACCGCGTTATATTTAACTCCTTTTATAATTAAATTTAAATTATTCATTCTAACTTCGATTTAAATCAATTTTTAATCATTATTATTTTAAATATCAAAAACTCATTAAAATTACTTAATATAAATTTTTAAATTTACCCCCAAAATTCAGGGTTGTTACAGTCTCCCCCACTTATAAACTTTTCGTCCTCGAAAAGGAACAAAGCTAAAAGTTGTTTAAGTATCCTATCTTAAATAGTTTTATTTGTTGATTAACTTTTAAAATATATATAACTTTTATATATATATTTAAAAATCATATTTTCCAAGATCGGATTATATATAATCACAAATACGTTAATTATAAATTTATTACTCTCAACTCATTCTAGGGAATTACTAACCCCATCTCTAATGAGTTTTCTCATTCTAGGATACTACTGATCCTATCTCTGATGATTCTTATTGGATACTATTAATCCAAACTCTGATGAGTCTTTTGTTCAGTCCTAATGAGTTGTATCCCAAAGATTTGAGCTAACCAAAGCTTTGATACCAACCGTAACAGCTAGGGATTTCGCCCGGACCCAATCGATCGCAAAATCGACTAAGACCATTCAAAACCCGAATAAGTTAACTCTGGGAATACAACAATGGGAATACAACAACATCAGAACAATAACAGCAGTCTTTTATAAACATTACAATAATGTTACATCAGAGTACAGAACATATCAGAGTACATTGAATAAAATTACAGCGGAAGATAAAATTCAATAAATTAAGTACAATAAACAGCAGTAAACAGCAGAAGACTTCTGTGCTCTGGACACAGCTTTAGGCTTCGATCCAGAATCCTGCTCAAGAGATAAATATCTGCAAAAAGCTACTCGATTTCCTGTGTGGAAAAGAGGGCACCCGAGTTTGCAAAGGTGGAAACAAACAACGGGTCAGTCATGGGAATGGTGTGAGAATTCTTAACTAATTTAACTAATAGCAATAAGGCAAATCCAAGGACCACGCCGCTAACGCGGAACGGGTTTTGTTCCAATGGATTGTTGGTGCATAAATTAAAGTAAATCGTTAAACAACGCAATTCTTTTTGGAAAAATAAAACCATCATAAGACTCAAGTCCCATCACATAATGCAACGCAAACCAGAGGATAGAGTTTTACCTTATGATGATTAAACATGCTTGGTACGATAAAAACGAATTTGATATTATTATTGGTGTATATACATTTCAAAAACATTTCAACGTAAATGTATCAATCCTAGGAAGCATAGCTACCATATACTATGCCTCCATACTAGTAATAAAATCAAGTCCATAGGATCATATTGGGAATTGGATTTCCATCATGAGTCAAGGCTAGGAACGATCTCCTTACCGATTCGAGACACTCTAGCTAATGTCTCAGGATCCCCCGCAGTGAACCCTTAGATCCTGCAGGGCCGGTCCACACATACGATTTTGCGGATTGGCAATTCCTAAATACACGTTTCCCGGTCCTATAGGACCTATCATCCGAGGCGCCTCATTCCATCATCCACATATGTAAAAATTCAGCCAGTTTAAGCACTGACACTACTTCTAGCTAGAAAGAAACGTGCTGCTCTCCCTACGTTCCCTTGCTCCGTTTTAGAATCAACCGGGTTGTGAGACTCGCGAAGTCACGCTATACACAAAGCTACGCCTAAACAGGACGTGCTTTGATTATTAACCACAAGGCCTGCTTTTCAACAAGAAACCCGTATCATTGCATCTTGGTATGCCACACTATCAATCCATATCGTACTATTAATCTTTTGCCAAAATATACAAAAGGGTGTTAAGCAAGAGAATAAATTCTCCGCCACCAAGCATTCATACAATCGACAGAAAATCAATAAATACAATATAAAGGAGTGCAATGTCGGACATCCATTCCATTTATAAGCCCGTTCTGGGTCTGAACGAAACTATATCTGGTAGATCTCCAAGTACGTTTGGTCAATTACCACCGAAACCCTTTTCAAGTTAGCAAATCAATCGAGGGCATCAGTAGTCGTCATCCATTCGATGTCGAAGTTTACCGGTCTTCAATCACCGTCTTCAAATCTTCGATTTTTAAACGTCATCTAATTACTTGGAATGAGATTAATCTCGGACTTTCCAAATAATTCTCACATACTAAATTTGAAAACCATTTCATATCGTTGTTAATAATTTATAACGATCTATCGCTATATTTATTTTAATTTACATACACATCCTAAACATAACAATGTATATTTTCTTCTTTCATCTTTCAATTTACACAAAATGTATATTTGGTTTCATTATTTTCTTTCCAATGAAAATCCATTCCTTAGAAATGTAAATTTCTAATCATATTATTTACATTGAAAAATGTAAATTTCTATTCCTATTTTATTTACATTGAGAAATGTAAACTTATATTTCAGTATATTATATCGAAAATGTAACTTTTATTTCATATTCTAATTACATTGGAAAATGTAAATTCCTATTCATTCTTTTATTTCTTTTGTTTACATTGAAAAATGTAAATTCTTTTATTTACATATAATAAAAAAATGTAATTTCTATTTCATCCTTATTTACATTGAAAAATGTAAGTTTCTACATTTCTCTAATTACATATAAAAATGTAACTTCCTATTTTTCTTTTATTTACATTGAAAAATGTAACTCCTTTTTACCGACTCTAGAATGACGATAAAAATATATAATTTTTATTCTATTCTTTTATCGCGTCTAAAGTGACGATAAAAATATACATTTCATTTTTACTCTTTTTATCGCATCTAAAATAATGATAAAAATATACATTTTAATTCTATTGTTTTTATCGTGTCTAAAATGACGATAAAAATATACATTTTAATTCTATTATTTTTATTCACATTAAAAATGTAAACTTTTCTTTTTAATATAATCTACATTAAAAATGTGACTTTTCTTTTTAATATAATCTACATCAAAAATGTAAATAATTTTGCAATGTCAAAATCTAATCTTTTTATTACATAAAAATCTAATTTTCTTACTTTAAATCTTAATTACATGAAAATATAAACTTTATCTTCTTTAACTTAATTACATAAAATTGTAATTTTTCTCCTTTATCTTAATACATTAAAATGTAAATTTTCTTTTTAATCTTAACACATTAAAATGTAACTTTTCTTTTTACATTAAAAAATAACTTTTATTTCTTTATTCTTATTTTTACATAGAAATGTAGATTATATTTCAATGTTGCATTCCATTCTTTATTCTTTTATTTACATAGAAATGTAAATTATTTTTCAACGTTGCGTTCTACACTTTTAATTCTATTCTTATGATTTCATGGAAAATCCATTCTTTTAATTACATTAAAAATGTAATAATTTACAATGCTAAAAATTCTTTTTTAATTACATTAAAAATGCAATTAACATTACAATGTCAAATTTTGTCCTTTCATTTACAATGTAAAAATTCCTTTTCCTAATTGCATTGTAAATTCATGCCTTAATTACATTGAATAAAAATGTAATTTTTCTTTCATGTACAAAATCTGATATTTTTACTTTTAACAAAAAGTAAAAAAAAATCATACCGTTCACATATTTTTTAATAAAAATCCAATCTTTACCATACCGTTATATTTCAATTTAACAACAACATGGCAATATTTTATTAAACTAAAAAGATCTAGTCTAACCAAAAACAATAGGGTGGTATTGAATAGAAAATTCTAGTTCAATCCAAAGACATGAGCAAGGTGATATTTTTATTTTTCATGAATCACTGAATATCAACAAACATGATTCGACAAAATATTTAAACAAATAATTAGTTCTAATTTACTATCATACACAGATCTAAAATTTTGACTATCAGATCTAGCATTATATATCACACAACAACAGATCAATCATTCAGAATATCATCACATCGCAGATCTAGTTTATTCACAGTTCAAATGATTTAAATAACTAGATAATAATAGTTAACTTGATTTAATTATTTAAAATAGAATCTCACCTTGATTGGATCAGTATTAGAAATTCAAACGTGTTCAGAACTGGTCCCAATTGCTTTTAAGAGGTTCTATTCGATGTTATGGTTCAAACGGATTTGAAAATTTTCAGTTTGCAGTTCGTATGAACAAATTATCAATTTCTTTTCACAACTACAATTGCAACAAATAAAAGCATGGCAAATCTGATTGAAATTTCATACCTTAATTTTCAGTTTTGTCCAAAACTTTGGATCGATATAAATTTTGATTCGTTGCACGGATTCACGAACGGGGAGTTGGAGGTTGGAGGGCTTGGAGAGGCAGTTGTTCGCCTGGAAGGGGGAGGTTGCGGCGACGTGTGGTGGCGGGGGCGGCGTGCGAACGGCGGCGGGTTCGAGGCGGTGGTGCGGCGGCTACAGGCTATGGGGCGGAGTGATTTCGGTGTAGAATCGAAGAGGAGGAAGAGATCTTGAAAAAGTTCCACAGTGGCCAAGTCTAATTCTTCATGGATTCGGAGGAAAAGTAGAGAGAAGGTGGGAGGTATATGGCGGCTATGGGATTGAGGAATCGGGGAGGAAGGTCTCGACATCCGTGTTCTTTAAATAATAAAATATTATTTTATTCCTTAATTTTCCAATAAAGGCCCGTTTAGCAACTTTGTCTGATTTCAGCCCAACGACTGTCGTTCTTACCCATTAACCCCCGTTCCGGACTCATCTGGATATGTCCCGCAGGCCCAAATGATCATCTTGACCCCCGTTTCTCAGTTTTAAAATATAATTCATTTATTTAAAATTCAAACGTACATAAAAATTCACCGGGGCCACAAATTAACTTCAAAAATCCCCAAAAAATATATTTAGCTATCTTTTGACGCTGCGGACCTAGGAAAATTAATTTCGTTCAATTTTGAGCCCGTTTGTAAATTGGCCTTTTTCACGGCGTATATATTAAATATTAAAAATACATTTTTAAACAAATAATTTCTGATACTCGAAATATATAAGTGTTTATACTTTTCAAATGAAGAAACATCATTCTGAACTCAATGGAAGTGGTTTCGAGTTCAAATTCCTTCGTATGCAAAAAGTAGAATTTTTGACCGTTGTAAATTTCATAGCGACCTTTCTAAATTTTAATTTTGACATAACTTTTGATTCCTGCAATGAAATTTCAATTTTTCAGATTCGTTAGAAAGATATTTTTAAATAGATTCTAATATTTTTGGTTTCACTAAAATCCGTTAAATTTTGCATCCCGTATGGTCTGTCAAAGTTCAATTTTGACTTTTCAAACTACCGCGTTATTTCTAACTCCTTTTATAATTAAAATTAAATTATTCATTCTAACTTCGATTTAAATCAGTTTTTAATCATTATTATTTTAAATAAATTATTTTAAATATCAAAAACTCATTAAAATTACTTAATATAAATTTTTAATTTTACCCCCAAAATTCAGGGTTGTTACACATGCTCTACATACCAGGCATTCAATCAAAATTGCGGGCTCTTATTGGAGAATGGATTCCAATTGGCAAGGTATGGAACTACCTTCTGACGATGTATCTCTAATGGGGAATACACCGGGTTCAGCAAGAAAATCTTACAACCCAGGCTAAACTTGATCGGCCCCTCACTTGACTTGAGAGTACCGAATGTATTGTCAGCAACGGTTGGGATCAACAACCGTTCCGAAGCAGCAGCAACCATAAGATAAAGAAGTAAAAGGATTTTCTCTAGATCAAGTGATAATACACCCTACTTGGGTGCTACCCATTTAGCCATGTGTGACGGCCCGCCCCGCACCAGCCTGCATTCCCTCCGAAAGTGCGCTGTACACATGCCCAACTAGCACGGGACGGTCGTCAGGAGAAAGGAAAGAAGAGGATGAACTAATCAAGGAACCTGTAGAATGTCTCACAGCGCATGGGATAAAAATATAATAATAACATACTTGACATAAAACAGGCGAGACAGTGCATAAGCTGATAACTAATAATCAATGTCAACATCAGAGCAGCGGAAATCCAAATACAGCTTATTACAACTTTCCAAATTTACTGTCTCTAATCAAAAGAAAACTAAAGTAGAAGATGCACCACCAATGCCCAAGCAGTGATCTTCAACAACACAGGGAGAATACTATATATATATATATTACGTGGAAGCCTCCTGCTCGTCTCCGGATCATCTACCCGTGCATTACCAGCTAACCTGTCTCTAGTCTGCTCGTGTGAGCACCCAGAGTAATAAGAGGAGACATAAAACTCTGGGTCAGACATAAAGCCTGGTATGAGCGATAAGCATCTAAACAGAGTAGTAACAGGTATACTAAACCATACCTGAACCTGGACCTGCAACCAAAGAGTTAGTACCACATACCGTACAGTACCCTAAGGTGCCATAATAAATAGTGTAAGAATATGGGGGTGGGGTGTGCATGTCATAATGATAGCAACCAAATCAACCATAGCAACCATCCTCACATCTCTCACTCAGTGCGTAAAGCATACGATATCTACCACTTTGGAACACTATACAAACTGAGGTAACGACGAATCCCGACTTGTAGAAACCCTGCTGTGACCAAGCCAATCACTTGGAGTCATGACCAAACATTTCAATGACCCACTTAATTGGTCGTAGCCCTTGGTTCTACCGATGCCATAATGGCCCTGAATCCGCCTTCGAACCTCCTACCATAGTGGTCCAAAGCTATAGACGTCGATAACCCCTTGGCACACGTCCCGCAGCAAAACCCAACCATGAAGCGAACTCGTTGATTCCCATCTGAATCTTGAGCTTTAACTTCTCATTTGGGCTTCCTTTGCATCTCGGGTTTCTGTCATCACCCTCCGGATCGGTCTTCATTCTGTTCGTAACTTCCTGGTTCGGTTCGCAGTCACCAGCTCGTAGCCATCAACCTCGGATCGGTTCGGATCATCCTTCACGCTCGGGTCGGATCGTGGAAGCCTTCCTGGTTCGGTTCGCCAGCGTCGGATCGTGTCGCACCATATGGATCGCACCTCGTCAGCTCGTGGCGCCTTGTCGGGCCGGTTCAGGCATATCAGTTCGTGGCAATCCACTGGTTCGGGTCGAGCTACCCATCTGGATCGTGGCGCCTCATCAGCTCGTGGCTCTTCCTCTCCAAGTTGGATCGTGGTCTTCCCTTCGTGGCTCCGAGCTCTGGCATGTGGCGCGGTTCGAGAAGGCGGGTCGGTTCGTGGGCATGGGGGCGATCCAATCCGGATAAATTCCTGCACTTCGTTCCAGCGACAGTTTCTCGCCATTCGACGGCGTTTTTGACCAAACTAACACTTCTAAGCAATCACAAAACACACCATAGAGTCATAGCAACATGTAATAGCAACCACAACAGCAAACAATCACTCAAATGAATCAAAATGGATCAAAAGTGGCCAAAGCTCCTTATTTTCCCTTAAGCATGTTTAAGTAAAACTGATCATAGGGTTAACAAAACTTAATCAAATCGAACCAAATTTCTAACAAAGGCATAAAATATTATTTTCGAATTTCTAAAATTTTTTCCAGAATTTATTAGTGTATAAATTCGCTAATCTTCACTAATTACCCTTAATTACCGTAATTAGTGCAAAAACTATGCAAATCACTCACCTTTGCCACAATAAAACTTCCAAATCTGAAGTGAACCTCTGATTTGCACGAATTCCAATATATAACAGCAGCTCTACCTCGGTCCTTGTGCTAACCCTCCTTGATTTGCTGCCTCAAAGCCTTAATCCTTGATTAGGAAGTGATTTTGGGTGTTTTAGAGAGATTTAGAGAGTGGAGGCCATGGCTAGGTTAAGAGGAATGAAAGTGGCGGCTGGAAAATGTCTAAAGAAATGTTTTCTAACCCTAATCAGCACCTATATACCCCTAAACCCGAAATTCCCCTTTGGGCTTAGCTGCTAATCACCCGGTTAAGCCCAATTAAGCTGTTTCTCACCATTTGAAACTTGTTTCAGCCATATCTCCCAAACGGTGAGTCCGTTTGACTAATGTGACCACTCTACGGAAAGAGAAACCATCATCCGGAGCCAATGGAAGTGGTTTCAGGTCAAAATTCCTTTCCAGTCAAAAGTTATGGCCAAAACAGTGCCAACTAGGGGTAAAATGGTCATTTAAAAATCGGGAAAAATCATGAACATGGGAAATGACCCCAATAGTCGTCGCCCAAGTTACATGACCATACGACTTCGTATGTGACAGAAATAAATATTCTACGATCCTATGATGCGTAGAATGCGGGTCGTTACACTCTCCCCCCCTTAAGAAATTTCGTCCCCGAAATTCCTTAACCCAAAACATACAAAGGATCCCGCATGCCTAACAACCACATACAACAATCAATCATGCAAAACAAGCGAACAAGCCTATCCTAGCATACGGAAAACTAAATCGAAGTCAAAATCTTACCAGGCAAAGAGTTCTGGGTGTGACTTCCTAATGTTATCCTCTGTCTCCCAAGTACAATCATTCTCGTTCTCGCTCCACTGTACCTTGACTAGCTTCACCGCCTTCCTTCGAAGTTTCTTCAAGTCGTGCTCGACAATACGGACCGGCTTGCGGTTCCCAACCGCCTCGGGTTCTACTTCGAAGTCCTCCAACTGATCAGGTGAAATAGTCATATCTGAGTCGTGAACGAACTTCCTTAGTTGGGAAACATGAAATACGTTGTGAACTCCCGCCATCTTCTCTGGTAAGTCAATCCTATATGCCAAATTCCCGACTAGTTCGAGAACAGGGAATGGGCCATCGAATCTTGGTGCCAACTTGCCTCTCCTGCCAAATCGTATTACGCTCTTCAACAGAGAAATCTTGACAAACACCAAGTCGCCAACGGAGAATTTTAAGTCTCTTCTCCTCTTATCAGCATAACTCTTCTGCCTATCCTGGGCAGCCTTCATTCGTTGTTGAATGATCTTAATCTTATCTGAAGTTTCCCTCACCACATCTGGTCCAAGCATAAACTTCTCGCCAGTCTCTATCCAACATGATGGTGAGTTGCACGGTCTTCCGTACAAAGCTTCAAACGGAGCCATACTGATACTGGATTGGTAGCTATTATTATATGCAAACTCTACTAGATGCAAATGGTCATCCCATGATCCACCAAAATCCAATATACATGCTCTCAAGAGGTCTTCCAAGATACAGTTCACCCTCTCCGTCTGACCGTCGGTCTGAGGATGATATGCGGTACTGAGATGTAACTCTGACCCTAGAGCCTCTTGTAAGCTCTTCCAAAACCCACTAGTGAACAACGGGTCTCGGTCGCTCACAATGCTTTTGGGTACCCCATGAAATCTCACTACCCACTTCATATATAATTCTGCTAACTTAGCTGCCGTTCTGGTCGATTTGACTGGTATGAATCTTGCACTCTTAGTCAACCGATCCACAATTACCCAAATGCTATCATGTCCCGATCTAGTCCTTGGTAAACCATCAATGAAATCCATCGAGACTTGCTCCCATTTCCATTCGGGAATTTTTAATGCTTGCAACAACCCACTAGGCTTCTTTTGCTCGGCTTTAACTAGCTGGCAATTCATACACTTGGATATAAACTTCCCAACGTCTCTTTTCATCCCTTCCCAGTAGTAAGTCTGTCTCATGTTTCGATACATCTTATTACCACCGGGATGTATAGTCAGTTTTGAGTGATGACATCCTCTAAGCACTTCATCCCTCAATCTATTGACATTGGGTACGACTAGTCTTCCATCCTTTCTAAGCCATCCATCTCGATCAAGCCCATACTTGTTCATCTCCTCATCGATACCCATCTCTAACTTGGAGATGATTTCCAATAGGTTAGGATCGTCCCTCTGACTAGAGCCGATCCGCTCAATCAAAGTGGGTCTGATCGTCAAACTTGCTAACATTTCTGAATCCAATTCGCACTTTGGTCTGAAATCAAACCCCGCGATATACTCCAGTTGCTTCCATTCGAGGAACATAGCCCCTAAGCTGGCATGTTTTCTACTCAATGCATCAGCCACCGCATTGCCCTTTCCTGGTGTGTATGCGATGTCAAAATCATAGGAAGCTAAGAACTCTAACCATCTCTGCTGACGGAGATTCAGATCTTTCTGAGAGAAGAGATACTTTAACGACTTATGATCTGTAAACAGCTCAAATCTTTCTCCCAAGAGATAGTGTCTCCACATTTTTAACGCGAACACGATCGCTGCCAATTCTAAATCATGGGTAGGGTATCTTCTCTCGTGCGGTTTCAATTGCCGACTTGCGTAAGCCACCACCCTACCACCTTGCATCAATACAGCACCCAGTCCGGTACCACAGGCATCCATGTATACCGTCATCTCTTCATCCCCCTTAGGAATGACTAACACCGGTGCGCTTGTCAACTTGTCCTTTAAACTTTTGAATGCATTCTTGCACCTTCCATCCCAGACAAAAGCTTGATTCTTTTTAGTTAACTGGGTCAATGGTGCTGCTATCTTGGAGAAACCTTGGATAAACTTACGATAATATCCCGCTAACCCCAAGAAACTTCTTACATCTGTTGCATTCTTGGGCGTAGGCCAATCCTGTACCGTAGCCACCTTTGCCGGGTCTACGGCAATACCATTCTCTGATACAACATGGCCCAAGAACCTCACTTCCCTCTTCCAGAAGTGACACTTAGAAAACTTTGCTTTCAATTGGTGTTTTCTCAACACCTCCATCACTACTCTTAAATGTTCCTTGTGTTCTTCCTCTGTCCTCGAATAGACCAAAATATCATCAACGAACACAAGGACAAACTTATTCAACTGATCTCTAAATACCCTATTCATAAGATCCACAAAATATGCTGGGGCATTAGTCAGCCCGAATGGCATGACCAACCACTCATAAAACCCAGACGGCGTCCGAAATGCCGTTTTAGCTATACTCTCAGCTTCCACTCTAAGCTGATGAAAACCTGTCGCGAGATCCAACTGAGAAAATACTCTCGCGTCACTCAACTGATCAAACAAATCATCTATCCGCGGTAGAGGATACTTGTTCTTCCTCGTCACTTTATTCAACTCGCGGTAGTCTACACACAAACGAAGGGAACCATCCGCCTTGGTAGCAAACACAACTGGTGCTCCCCATTCAGAAACACTCTTCTGATAAATCCCTTCTTCAAAAGATCGCTGACTTGCACCTCGAGCTCTCGCTGCTCTCTTGGTGCCATACGACGAAGTGGCATCACTATAGGTCTGGCATCCCTTACCAAATCAATACGAAACTCAATCTCTCGGTGTGGTGGAAGTCCGGTCACTTCTTCGAAAACATCCGGATACTGGCCAACCACGGGCAAACCTGACAACTCACTATGCGGAATGTCGAGGGAGTTTAGAAAACTAGCCAATACCCCCTCACTGGGTAGACCACCAAACACTATTCTCCGCCCATCATCCGCTCTAGCTGTCACCAAAAAGCCCTCACAGTCTACCACCACCCCTTATCTTCGGAGCCAATCTACTCCCAAAATAATGCCAAACCCAGTAAAGCCCAAAACAAAGCAATCACAAACAAACATGCATCCATGACTCGATAAGACCACATTATGACAAATCATGCTAAGGCTAGTCGAACCACCAACCGGGTTCGTCACTACTAAAGGTCTATCGACTATCTCGGGCTCCAATCCCAACCTATCTACCAGGTCACTAGATATGAAAGAACTGGAAGCTCCGGTATCAAACAAAACTCTAACAGGAACATCATAAACAGAAAGCATACCTTGAATGATGACATTCTTTCCCTTCTCCGCCGCAGTTGGGGCATTCGACGAAGAAGGAATAGCATTAAGGGCATATGCTTTCACCATTTGCTTTTCCTTAGGAGGCTGTGGACACTTGTCCTTGTGATGTCCCATTTGGCCACAGTTGAAGCACTTCCTATCCGCTGGCTTGGCCCGACAATTACTAGCATAATGGCCCTTCTTACCACAGCTGAAGCACTCCACATCTTGCTTATTCTTTTTCTTCTGACCATCCTTAGCTTGGTTCTGCTTTCTCTTATTCTGGGAACCACCCTTGCCTCCACCACTTGCTTGTGCCTTTGGCTCATCTGCGGATGCAACCTCAGTCTTCGGCTTAGGGTAGAGACTTTCTGACCTCAATGCTTTCCCTACAATCGACTCAAACGACTCATCGATGTGGTTAATAAGTCTTTCCCCCAAGTACTGGTGCAAACCGGTTATGAATTTCTCATTCTTTTTCTCGGCAGTATCAATAAGAGATAACCCATATTTTGACAAAGTGTCAAATTCGGCAATATACTCGGAGACAGCTCTGCTATTCTGCTTGAGCTCCAAAAATTTCTTAAACAGCACTGACTTCTGAGCAGCTGGAATGAACTTCTCGCTAAAGCGAGCTTTAAACTGCTCCCAAGTAATCTGATCTTCGGGAGTAGCTGCTTTTATAGCATTCCACCAATTCATTGCCCGCCCTTGCAGCTGATGGGACGCTAGCTTTCTCTTCATCGCATCCTCGATACCCAAATCCTCGAAGATACGTTCGCAACTATCCAACCAATCTTGAACATCCGTGGCCGACTCCGTTCCGTGAAACGGCTTCCCACCAAGGCTAGTATAATCCTTGTTTAGCTTGGCGAAGTCGACCCTCGGCGCCTGCACTATTGGACCACCACCATTTCCACCATTGGGAGCTGCCCTCTGCACATCTCTAAGCATCTCTCTCATGAGGTCAGTAAACATCGTCCTCATGTCAGCAGCATTCCCATTATTGGCTCCTCTACCAGCACCTCTAGTATATCGGCTCATCGTCAATCTGAAAAAGGAAACGATTAACGACTCCATAGTGGTGCTAGTGCAGTACGAATTCATCCTTATACTAGTAATAGTATATATATATATATATATATAGCTTTTAAAAACCAAAGTAATCACAAATACGATCTCTCGTATACGTATATTATCTCTCCCTGATAGCTTCCCTAGGTTAACTACGCAACCTAGAGCTCTGATACCAAGTGTGACGGCCCGCCCCGCACCAGCCTGCATTCCCTCCGAAAGTGCGCTGTACACATGCCCAACTAGCACGGGACGGTCGTCAGGAGAAAGGAAAGAAGAGGATGAACTAATCAAGGAACCTGTAGAATGTCTCACAGCGCATGGGATAAAAATATAATAATAACATACTTGACATAAAACAGGCGAGACAGTGCATAAGCTGATAACTAATAATCAATGTCAACATCAGAGCAGCGGAAATCCAAATACAGCTTATTACAACTTTCCAAATTTACTGTCTCTAATCAAAAGAAAACTAAAGTAGAAGATGCACCACCAATGCCCAAGCAATGATCTTCAACAACACAGGGAGAATACTATATATATATATATATATATTACGTGGAAGCCTCCTGCTCGTCTCCGGATCATCTACCCGTGCATCACCAGCTAACCTGTCTCTAGTCTGCTCGTGTGAGCACCCAGAGTAATAAGAGGAGACATAAAACTCTGGGTCAGACATAAAGCCTGGTATGAGCGATAAGCATCTAAACAGAGTAGTAACAGGTATACTAAACCATACCTGAACCTGGACCTGCAACCAAAGAGTTAGTACCACATACCGTACAGTACCCTAAGGTGCCATAATAAATAGTGTAAGAATATGGGGGTGGGGTGTGCATGTCATAATGATAGCAACCAAATCAACCATAGCAACCATCCTCACATCTCTCACTCAGTGCGTAAAGCATACGATATCTACCACTTTGTAACACTAGACAAACTGAGGTAACGACGAATACCGACTTGTAGAAACCCTGCTGTGACCAAGCCAATCACTTGGAGTCATGACCAAACATTTCAATGACCCACTTCATTGGTCGTAGCCCTTGGTTCTACCGATGCCATAATGGCCCTGAATCCGCCTTCGTACCTCCTACCATAGTGGTCCAAAGCTATAGACGTCGATAACCCCTTGGCACACGTCCCGCAGCAAAACCCAACCATGAAGCGAACTCGTTGATTCCCATCTGAATCTTGAGCTCTAACTTCTCATTTGGGCTTCCTTTGCATCTCGGGTTTCTGTCATCACCCTCCGGATCGGTCTTCATTCTGTTCGTAACTTCCTGGTTCGGTTTGCAGTCACCAGCTCGTAGCCATCAACCTCGGATCGGTTCGGATCATCCTTCGCGCTCGGGTCGGATCGTGGAAGCCTTCCTGGTTCGGTTCGCCAGCGTCGGATCGTGTCGCACCATATGGATCGCACCTCGTCAGCTCGTGGCGCCTTGTCGGGCCGGTTCGGGCTTATCAGTTCGTGGCAATCCACTGGTTCGGGTCGAGCTACCCATCTGGATCGTGGCGCCTCATCAGCTCGTGGCGCTTCCTCTCCAAGTTGGATCGTGGTCTTCCCTTCGTGGCTCCGAGCTCTGGCATGTGGCGCGGTTCGAGAAGGCGGGTCGGTTCGTGGGCATGGGGGCGATCCGATCTGGATAAATTCCTGCACTTCGTTCCAGCGACAGTTTCTCGCCATTCGACGGCGTTTTTGACCAAACTAACACTTCTAAGCAATCACAAAACACACCATAGAGTCATAGCAACATGTAATAGCAACCACAACAGCAAACAATCACTCAAATGAATCAAAATGGATCAAAAGTGGCCAAAGCTCCTTATTTTCCCTTAAGCATGTTTAAGTAAAACTGATCATAGGGTTAACAAAACTTAATCAAATCGAACCAAATTTCTAACAGAGGCATAAAATATTATTTTCGAATTTCTAAACATTTTTCCAGAATTTATTAGTGTATAAATTCGCTAATCTTCACTAATTACCCTTAATTACCGTAATTAGTGCAAAAACTATGCAAATCACTCACCTTTGCCACAATAAAACTTCCAAATCTGAAGTGAACCTCTGATTTGCACGAATTCCAATATATAACAGCAGCTCTACCTCGGTCCTTGTGCTAACCCTCCTTGATTTGCTGCCTCTAAGCCTTAATCCTTGATTAGGAAGTGATTTTGGGTGTTTTAGAGAGATTTAGAGAGTGGAGGCCATGGCTAGGTTAAGAGGAATGAAAGTGGCGGCTGGAAAATGTCTAAAGAAATGTTTTCTAACCCTAATCAGCACCTATATACCCCTAAACCCGAAATTCCCCTTTGGGCTTAGCTGCTAATCACCCGGTTAAGCCCAATTAAGCTGTTTCTCACCATTTGAAACTTGTTTCAGCCATATCTCCCAAACGGTGAGTCCGTTTGACTAATGTGACCACTCTACGGAAAGAGAAACCATCATCCGGAGCCAATGGAAGTGGTTTCAGGTCAAAATTCCTTTCCAGTCAAAAGTTATGGCCAAAACAGTGCTAACTAGGGGTAAAATGGTCATTTAAAAATCGGGAAAAATCATGAACATGGGAAATGACCCCAATAGTCGTCCCCCAAAGTTACATGACCATACGACTTCGTATGTGACAGAAATAAATATTCTACGATCCTATGATGCGTAGAATGCGGGTCGTTACACCATGCGACCTACCCGATTTTATACCATTTCCCGGTTGCGAGGCTTGAGGTTACGATTACTTACCTTCTATTGATAGCATAATCATTTTGAATGCCACATTATCAGATCCGTTAATCACTAACTGATTTGCAAAAAAATATTCTAGATATTATGCTAATAGAATAAATTCTCCGCCATCAGATGTATATTTATACAGATCAACATATGCGATCATTGAAAATACTCTGTCAGACATTCGTCCATACAACGTTCGTTCTGGGACTGAACGAAACTGAATGCACAATTTCCATTAATCCATCTTAGGCAATTTCTACCTAGGATTAACAGGAAAAGCCCTTGAACTTTACTCCATCTTCGATTTTCTTTATGTAATATGATTCGCAACGTTACTGCCAATATGGAGTGGTTCTCGGATAATAATCCAACTGGTCTCTACATATAAACAACGATGGTCAAAAACTTCGATAGTCGGTTATTTAACTGTCGAAGAAGAACAAACCTTCATTCAAAGCATTAAACAAACACTGGGCCCCTTAATTAATATTTCACTAATTATATTACTTCTCCATTTCCTTATCAATATTTGTAAATCCAATAATTTCAACAATCATCTTGGCCTCTTACGCTATTGGGGAAACATTCATATATCACCTTCTTTTATTTTCTATACATAGAAAATATTTTCTATTTATAATTGGAAAACATTTCCGATTACTTCTCCCATTCATGGCCATTCATTTCTATACTTAGGAAATATTTATTATTATATTTCCAAAAATTCCACTTATCTGGGTTAAAACGACTGTCCTATAAAACATCGTACAACAACCCAAAATATTGCATTCAACTAAATCTCTTTAAACATTGATCTTCGAGATTGAATCTTCCTATTTATCTGTTAATAATGAAATCAATCAAGTTGGGGTTTACTTACCTCTCAGACCTTGACTAAAAACATTCTTAACTTCAAAACAAACAAAACCACTTACCTCGAATAATCAACACCATAAAACTAATTATTCATTTTTAAAACGAGTATATGTTTCTCTTTCTACTTTTACCAGATTTAAATATAAAATTCCTTTTTGTTTATAATATTCTATTTTAAGTTCATTTCCTTATCGAATATTATATATATATCGATATATTGATTTCTAATTATCAAATTTTCTTAAAAATATTCTAACTCCTTAAATTTACGGAAATATTCGCCAATACCTCCTTTGTACTGGTCAATAGCTCAAAACTCAACTCACCTCTCTAACCCCTTTCCATTCAAAAAGAAAATCAAAAAGCCAAGCGGCTTGCTGATTCGGCGCATAAAAACTCATATCGAATTAAATACATACTTCTTTGTCGGGCATTTAAATTTATATCTCTTCATATACTTCATTCCATACCTGCTTAACATATTTCTAACCATTCCCAAATTATTTTAATCAAATCCAATCGTTTAACCCAATTCGCTAATTTATTCTTTAATTAGCGCTTCTGTCTATTTCACTTTTTATTTGAACATAGCATGTTCAAAAAAAACTTGCTTATAAATAAATGAATTCCATTTTCAAATTCAAGTTTCATATTCGATTTCGAACATAATTTCACGAATCCAATTTACCCTTTAAAGTCCAATTTTGATCCAACTCTATTGACTCATTTCTTCAAATTAGTTAATTCTATTCAATAAGTTAAAAACTTGATTTTTATTTAAAAAATCAATCCATTTATTCCACTTGAGTTCATATTTATTTTATAACTCAAATCTAAATTTTCTAATGGAAATTTGGATTTTATTTACTAAATATCCTTTTATTAATTAAATAAACTGTTATGGTTTTTAAACGACTATGACGCTGTTTTTCTGGAAATTTGATTTTGACATAACTCAAATCTATAAGATGAAATCCAGATTTTACTCTTCCATTGGAAAACTATTATTCAATCGGTCCAGACGAATCTTGTTTCAAAGAATTCCAACTTAAATTGAGTTCTATGCTCAATCGAAGTTCGAAACGTTAATTTATGAAATACCGCACTGCGGTGAGTTCGTTTTAATTTAAATTAAATATAAACGTTAAAACTTCGTTTATTATATAAATTCCAATTACATTCTTATATATTTTAATATATAAATTTATCCAGTTTGCCAAATTTAAATGAAATATTCTGATTATCCCTAATCGTCGATTATTTCATAATTCACTTATAAATTTATTTATAATTCAATCTTCTATACATAATTCCAATTCACTTTTAGAAAATTATTTTATAAAATTCGATATAATCGAATTTAATTAAAAATCATTTTGATTTATTTCGTTTTGATTTATATTCTGAATTTCGAGAATAAAATTCTGTCATTCCCTTTTCGAAACGATTTCCAATACCTTTTTAAATTCATGCTTTAATTTAAAATTCCAAATTTATCTAATGATAATTATCTCACTAAATTTATCTAATGATATTTAAATAAATTTGATCTAATCGAATTCAAATCTTAAATCCATACGGATTTATTTAATTCAATTTATATTCTAAATATCAGAATAGATTTTATCGTTTCTTTTTTAAACTAGTATAAATACCCTTTTTAAATTCACATTCGAATTTAGATTTCCCAAATTATCCATATGATAATTTTTCCCATTTCATTTATAAACATTGTTTACAAATTCACTTCAATTCACCGCATTATCTAATGAAAATTATCCCATTTTATTTATAAATACCGTTTATAAATTTTCTTTAATTCCCCGCATTATTTAATTTATAAACAACATTTATAAATTCAGTACTTGTTTTTATTATTGAAAACAAGTTAATATCTCTTAACCCATTCGAAATTCAAATTATACTTTTAGAAAAATAGATTTTCCTGTTTAAATCTCAAAATCCCTTTTCATGATATTTCTATAAATCAACATTTAGGCCCAATGATATTCAAACATCCGAAAACACTCAATTATCAATTATAGGTTTTATAACACATCATATGTGATAATATATATGAAAACAAAAAGTAATAAATTTTGAGGAATCCAATTGGATCCCTCCAACCTATTTTCCTACATCCACAAATGCTAGCCAACATAAATAATACCAATCCTGCTTTAAGGCAGGGTATCGCTGTATAGAAGGTCATCCACTATAATATATTGTGGGGCGCATAGGGTCATCCGCTATTGATATTGCAGGCATCCACTGTTGGTACTGCGGAAAATATCCAACCACCAATATATATATATATATATATATATATATATATATATATATATATAATAGCCACAAACACCAAGCCTAAATAACTGATAAATATATAAATATAATAGCTACAACTAATAAACAATTTATAAATGCATCCAAGTAGCCAACAATATATTTTTTAACGATAAAAATAATTTAATAAATTTTTGAGTGAGAATTACTCACCGCGATTTTTATCTGACGGAATAAATCGGAGACGTTTGATTTTTAAATTCCATCTATCTTCGGAAAAATCCAAACCAACTCCAGCTTGTAAATTTTGCGGCTATAAACCCAATTTCATCTTGTTCGTGAATTTCGGACCTCGCATAAATTCATTTATGATTTATATAAGTTTGATATAATTTAAATAAATCCTTACTCGTTAATTAAATTAAATTAAAATTTTCTAATTTTCCTCAATACCCATCTGTCCTTCCACTTTGATTTTCAGTGAACGCAATAATACACCTGAACTCCATTATCCTTCCAGTCACATCCTCACGCAGTGGAACAACACTTTGAACCCTCTCCTGACCAGGAATGTTTACTCTAGGAAAATGCTGACCCAAATTTGCTTCCCCAAATCCTAATCGTCAACTGGCGCGCAATTTTCTGAGGCTTTGAGTTCTTATATGAGTCGCGTCTATACCCTAATCTCATGTTGCCTCCCACAAGCATCGAACCTCTCCCCTACATCATCCTCAGAAAATCGAACTAACCTAGTTTGAACTCCAGTTCGCAATTGATACGATGTCGATCATTAACAGAAATCGCACCTCCACTGTTCGCATCCATCAGCCTGTCTACGTTTTGGGGTTTGAATGGCTCAAATTTCCTAAATCATGAACGCTAAAACCACGGTTAAAAGTCGATACCTAGTTCCGTTGTCACATAGTTGAGCAACCAGAAACGAACGTCGCGCCTAAGTTTGTGAACGAGACCTTGCTCCAGAATTCCATTACGAAATAATCGAACTCGATTTGTTTGAGGACCGAATTAATGGCGGCTCCAAATTGTTTTCGATACTTTTTTCTTTTAATTTGAGGATTTCGGTTTCCAGAGAACCAAAATAAAAGGTATTGAAAGGGATTGTCACATTTATTTATAATGGAGGAAGTAGGCTTCGAGTAGAAAGAATAGGCCAGCGTGATTTTAATGTTTAGAGTACTCGCATGTACCTAAGCTGTTTAGCTTAGGAGTGAAGGAATTTATTTTATTTTATTTAGATCATACCTAATGATTTATTTAATTTAAAATAACACGTGTTTTTTCGAACTCCTATTTGAACGCAACAACCGGCATTCCTGGGGTTATACCACTATCCTGAACACACCGGAATAGGTTTCGAAGCTCAATTCGATCATATAAACAAGATATCTATTTAAATCAATATAATATAAATTAAATTCAAAGCAATCAATTCCTTAATAATAAATTATTATTATTATCGTTTTTATTCAAATAGAATTTCTACTAATCATTTGAATCATTTTGACCCCGTTTTAATTTCGAACTGAATTATTTTAGATTCTCATATTACGGTGATTATATATTCGAAATAAATCGTATTTCGATTATTAAATCGATAGATTAATATAAAAACCGATTTATATTGTCAGCTCAATATTAAAACAATATTAAATATTTAAAATAAATCGACCAAAAATCCGGGTCTTTACATTCTTCCCCCCTTAAAAGAATTTCGTCCTTAAAATTACTAAGGTAGGAAAAACTCCACAAACCAATTAATATTTCAAGAACTCACTTATGTTAAAACTCAACATTTCATACTTTTACAAATTCAGTTCTACCAAAACTTTTGGTTTTCTTTCATATGGTACACCATATATGCACACATTCATTTAATCTGAATTATTTCCAACCAATATATCCACATCCAATTCATATTACATTCATATTCGTTCAAATTGATTCTGATCAATTTAATCACTTCAATCTATTTAACTTAATTAAATTAAATTTAAATTACAGAATTCAAATTCCCGGGTTTTCATTACAAACCCGTTCGAAATCACATAAATATATACACATATTTATAATCATCTCAAATTCAAAACATTAGAATTTTAACCCAACTTGTTTTCCTTCAAACAAATTTCCATCGAAAACTTTTCTAAGGTAGCAATCCATCACTTAGAAACTCGAAAATAAACACTGATGATGCTGCAGTCATAATCAGAATTATTTTCCTGCTACAGAAGTGAGTTCAATGCTTTATTATTTTCAAAATCCATCTAAAATGATTTTTTTATCCCAAAAATCTTCCAAATCACAGCTATATTGTTTCAATATGCTTCAGAAAATATTTTTCCGAATCTCCCGAGATTTAAATTCCAATTTCTGGTTTGAATCCAATTTTAATTCATCTCATATATATATTTGATTCATATACAAATTCTATTTGGTTACATATAACCATTCAACCTCTATAATCTCATTTGACTATTATATCAACCATTACATCCATATATTATGATAATTTTAGAAAATTATTCCTTTTCTATCAAAATAAAATTTTAGGTAAAATTATTTCATTCACCCACTTTAAAACAATATTATGTCCAACATTCCGTTCAAGTGTTTGTAAATTCCTATCGACATCGTAGCATCCCACGATTCGACCAGGATTCATACGTCACTCAACAGACTAGCCAACACAATATAAAATAATTTTAATATAATTTAACAACTAAGCCCTCTCGTTTATATATACACACACACACTCAACTCATTCTAGGGTTCTACTGACCTTATCTCCAATGAGTAAACCCCACCAAAGCCTAGGTGTTTGCTCAACCTAAGCTCCGATACCATTGTAACGAACTTGGATTTTCGACCCTAAAAATCGACATAAAACCCATGTCAACTATTCAAGAATCGAACATACCAGATCATAAATAGAAAGAAGTTAGAGGGTGAGAAATAGAAAGAAATATTATAATAGAAGAAGAAAATGACAGAAGAAGAACAAAATAAAACAACATAGAATCTTGCATCGTAGCGGAACAAAATATAATATATATAACAGCTTTTGGAACACAAAATTTTCTGTATACATACACGTACCATCATCAGAGTATAATACAACACAGCGGAACATAAACAGTAAATATCTAACGCTGAAGCCTCGTGCTACAAGCTCCTCTAAGTATCTGTAACACCTGAACTACTTGACTTCCCATACAAATTTGGGCACCCAAGAGTTTAGGGTAAAACATAATAAACTCTGGGTCAGTCATGGGACTGGTATGAGTAAACTCAAACTAGTTGGTTCAACTTTTAAAAATCATTTTTTTAAAAGAAAAGATAATTGTAAGATCGATCCACACATAAATATAGATGTTTTTAACCTTATGATAACCCAAACATTCTTTGAAATCAATACTCTTCTGATACTATAATAGCGTCTAAAACAAGTAAATAATAATCTAGCAGAACGCTTGCATCTCATGCTCTACATACAAGGTATACAATCAAAATTGCGGGCTCTTATTAGAGAATGAATTCCAATTGGCAAGGTATGGGACCACCTTCCGACAGTGTATCTCTAGAGAGGAATACGCCGGGTTCAACAAGAACATTTTGCAACCAAGGCTAAAAATGGTCGGCCCCTCACTTCGCTTGAGAGTACCGAATTTATTGTCACCAATTGTTGGGATCAGCAACCGTTCCAAAGCAACAACAGCGATAAGATAAATAAGTAAAAGGTTTTTCTCTGGATCAGGTGACAGTGCACCCTACTTGGATGTGACCCACTTAGCCATGCAGCCTAACTAATTTTTTACCATTTCTCGGTTGCGAGTCTTGAGGTTACGATTACTTACCTTTCATTGATAGCACAATTACATTGAATGCCGCATTGTCAGATCTATTAATCACGAATTAATTTGCACAAAGATATTCTGGATATTATGCTAGGAGAATAAATTCTCTACCATCAAATGTATATTTGTACAAATCAACATATGCGATCATTGAAAATACTCTGTTAGACATTCGTCCATACACGTTCGTTGTACGACTGAACGAAACCGAAGGCACAATTTCCATTAATCCATCTTAGGCAATTTCTACCTAGGATTAACTGAAAAAGCCCTTTCACTCTACTTCGTCTTCGATTATATTTATGTAATATGATTCACAACGCTACAGCCAATATGGAGTGGTTCTGGGATAATAATCCAATCGGTCTCTCCATATTGACAACGATAGTCAAAAACTTCGATTGTCGGTTATTTAACTATCGAAGAAGAACAAACCTCCATTCAAAGCATTAAACAATCATTTGGCCCCTTAGTTAATATTTCATTAATTAAATTACTTCTCCATTTCCTTATTAATATTTGTTAATCCAATTTTTTCAACAATCGTCTTGGCCTCTTGTGCTATTGGGAAAACATTTATATATCACATTCTTTTATTTTCTATACTTAGAAAATATTTTCTATTTCTATTTGGAAATCATTTCCAATTACTTCTCCCTTTCATGACCATTCTTTTCTATACTTAGGAAATATTTATTATTATATTTCCAAAAATTCTACTTATATAGGTTAAAACGACTATTCTGTAAAACATCGTTACAAAAAACCCAAAATATTGCATTCAACTAAATCTCTTTAAACATTAATCTTCAAAATTGAATCTTCCTATTTATCGATTAATAATGAAAACATCCTTAACTCCAAAACAGACAAGACCACTTACCTCGATAATCAACACCATAAAACCAATTATTCATTTTTAAAACGGGTATACGTTTCTCTTTCTATTTTTACCCGATTTAAATATAGATTTCCTTTTTGTTTATAATACTCTATTTTAAGATCGTTTCCTTATCGAGTTCTATACATATATCAATATATAGATTTCTAATTATCAAATTTTCTTAAAAATATTCTAACCCCTTAAATTTCCAGAATAATTCATCAGCACCTCCTTTGTACCGGTCAATAGATATAACCCCAACTCACCTCTCTAGGCCTTTCCATTCAAAAAAATATATCAAAAGTCAAGCAGCTTACTGATTCGGTGCATAAAAAATCATACCGGATTAAATACGTACCTCTTTGTCGGGCATTTTAATTTATATCTCTTCTTAAACTTCATTACATACATTCTTAACATATATCTAACCATTCCCAATTTATTTTAATCCAATCCAATCGTTTAACCCAATTCCCTAACTTACTCTCTAATTAGCTCTTTTGTCTATTTCACTTTTTAATTGAACATAACATGTCCAAATAATTTTTTTTACTTGCTTATAAATAATTGAATTCCATTTTCAAATTCAAGTTTCATATTTGATTTCGAATATAATTTCACGAATCCAGTTTACCCTTTAAAGTCCAATTTCGATCCAACTCTACTAACTAATTTCTTCAAATTAGTTAATTCTATTCAATAATTTAAAAACTTGATTTTTGTTTCAAAAATCAATACATTTATTCCACTTTAGTCCGTATTTATTTTATAACTCAAATCTAGATTTTCTAATAGAAATTCGAATTTTATTTATTAAAAATCCTTTTATTAATTTAAAAAAACCGTTATGGCTTATAAACAATTATGGCACTGCTTTTCTGGAAATTTGATTTTGACATAACTCAAAATCTATAAGACGAAATCCAAATTTTTCTCTTCCATTGGAGAACTATTATTCAGTCAGTCCTGACTATTCTTATTTCAAAGAATTCCGACTCAAATTGAGTTCTATATACTCAATTAAAGTTCGAAACGTCAACTTACGAACTTTCGCGCTGCGGCGAATTTGTTTTAATTAAAATTAAACATAAACGTTTAAACTTCGTTTACTATATGAATTCCAATTCCATTCTTATATATTTTAATATATAAATTAATCCAGTTTTCCAAATATAACTCAAATATTCTGATTATCCCTAATCATCGATTATTTCATAATTAAGTTATAAATTTTATAATTCAATATTCTATACATAATTCCAATTTCCTTTTATATAAATTATTTTGTCAAATTCGATATAACCGAATTTTAATCAAAAATCCTTTTGATTTATTTCGCCTCGGTTTATATTCCGAAATTCGGGAATAAAATTCCATCGTTCCATTTTCGAAACAATTTCTAATCCTTTTTTAAATTCATGCTTGACTTTAAAATTCCAAATTTATCTAATGAAAATTATCTCACTAAATTTATAATCATCATTTATAAATTTATCTTCCTTGTTTTATACATTAAAACAAGTTCCATTTCAAATCTACTTGAAACTCAATTCCTATACTGGAATATTTTATCGATTATAACCTATATATATATATATAGTGAATCTATTTTCACATTTAAATTTAAACTTCTATTTAATGCAATCCTAATATCTTTTCTAAAAAAAATATTTAAATAAATTCGATCTAATCGAATTTAAATCATAAATCCATATGGATTTATTTAATTCAATTTACAATCTGATTATTTGAATGGATTTTATCTTTTCTTTTTGAAACTAAATTCAATTCCCTTTTTAAATTCACATTTGAATTTAGATTTCCCAAATTATCCAAATGATATTTTTTCTCGTTTCATTTATAAACACTGTTTATAAATTAACTTCAATTCCCCGCATTATCGAATGAAAATTATTCCATTTTATTTATAAACACCGTTTACAAATTTACTTCAATTCCCTGCATTATTTAATTTATAAATATCGTTTATAAATTCAATACTTGCTTTTATTATTCAAAACAAGTTAATATTTCTTAACCCATTCGAAAATCAAATTCTATTTTTAGAAAATAGATTTTTCCATTTAAATCTCAAAATCCTTTTTCATGATACTTTTATAAATCAACATTTAAGCCCAGTAATATTTAAACATCCAAAAATTCTCAATTATTAATCACAGGTTTTATAACACATCATATATGATAATATGTATGTATGTATATGCATATATATATATATATATATGAAAACAAACAGTAATAATTTTTGAGGAATCTAGTTGGATCCCTCCAACCTGTTTTCCTGCATCCACATATGTTATCCAACATAAATAATGCTTATCTTGCTTAAGGCTGGATATCGCGGTATAGATGGTCATCCACTATAATAATTGTAGAGCGCATAGGGTCATCCGTAATGATACTGCGGGAATCCGCTAATGGTACTGAGGAAAATACCAAGCCTAAATAACTAATAAATATATATAATAGCTACAACTAATAAACAATTTATAAATGCATTCAAGCAGCTAACAATATATTTTTAATGATAAAAATTATTTTAATAAATTTCTGAGTGAGAATTAACCACTGCGATTTTTGTCTGATGTAATAAATCCATGACGTTTGATTTTTAAATTCCACCTATCTTCCAAAAAATCCAAATCAACTCCAGCTTGTAAATTTTGCAGATATAAACCCAATTTCGTCTTATTCGTGAATTTCGGACCTCGCATAAATTCATTTATGATTTACATAAGTTTGATATAATTTAAATAAATCCTTACTCGTTAATTAAAAGTAAATTAAAAATTTCTAATTTACCTCTATACCCATATGTCCTTCCACTTTGATTTTCATCGAACGCAATAATATACCTAAACTCCATTATCCTTCCAATCTCATCCTCATGTAGTGGAACAACACTTTGAATCCTCTTCTAACCTACAATGTTTACTGCAGGCAAATGCTGACCTACATTTGCTTCCCCGAATCCTCCTCATTAACTGGTGCGCAATTTTTCTAAGGCTTACAGTTCTTCTATGAGTCACGTCTATACCCTAATCTCACGCTTCTCCCCCAAATAATCCTGAGAAAATCAAACTAACCTAGTTCGAACTCCAGTTCGCAATTGATACGATGTCGATCATAAACCGAAATCACACCTTCACTGTTCGTGTCCATCCGCATGCCTACGTTTTGCGGTTCGAATGCCTCAAATTGCATAAATCATGAACGCTAAAACCACGGTCAAAAGTCGATCCCTAATTCCATTGTCACACAGTCGAGCAACCAGAAACGAACGTTGCGCCTAAGTTTGTGAACGAGACCTTGCTCCAGAATTCCATTACAAAATAATCAAACTCGATTTGTTTGAGAACCGAATTAATGGCGACTCCAATTTGTTTTCGATACTTTTTTCATTTAATTTGAGGATTTTGGTTTCCATAGAACCAAATGGAAGGAATTGAAAGGGACTGTCACATATTTTTATTGTAACGACCCGACTTTTTGCTCGGTTTTCGCCGGTAATTAAACCAACTTAAACCGTTCATAAAGATGGATTGTTAGAGGTACTTACACATTTGCACAAAATAAAAAAGAATTTTTCCATTATCATTACAATAATATTACATCAGAGTTACAAAAGATACATCAGAGTACATCGATTACACAGCGGAAAAGATACTAAACTCAGCGGAAGAATGCGAATGCTCCAAGTCATAATAGCTTCAGCTAAAACCGGAATCCTGCTCCAATTAACTCCAAGGTTAAATCTGTGAACCAAACTACTAGGTTGCCAGTGTAAAAATTATGGGCACCCAGAGTTTAGGTGAGGGAACAACAAATTCTAGGTCAGTCGTGGGACTGGTGTGAGAACTCAAAACAGTTATTTTTAGGGTTTATTTTAAAGTTAGGTAATTCACTGGACCACGCCGCTAATGCGGAACGGGTTTACTCCATGTGGATACCAGTGCATAGAAATCCACAATGACCTTTTGAAAAAAAAATGAAGCTATCATAAGCTCGTCCCACATCACACAATGCAAGCGCACACCAGATGAGCGAGTTTTGCCTTATGATAACCAAAAATGCATTCATACGTGGAAATCCTCTTTTACAACTATATAGTGTGGAAAACCTTTTCGCAAATAAATGTATTAATCCTAGCCAGCATAATGCCCCATCCCATTATACTGATAATCTTGTCGGTAACCAGCAGGCTATACAATCAAAACCGTACAGGCTCGTAGTGTAGATTGGGTTTCCAACATGATGGTTCCTGGTACAAAAGATAATTCGTGGGTTCACAAAACTTTCTTGCGTGCATCATCCTAGTACTCGAGGATAATGTCCAGACTCGGACTCTGTTATAGTAACGCACCATTCATGAATCAGAGTACCCAACAAATAGCGTCCCAGACTGGGGACTTCATAGTACCCTTTCATCATCACATCCCGGTGCACCGAACATACGAAAAGAACATAAAAAATTTGACCACCAGTTTACCATTAATCCTGGATGTGAGGTTCATCGAGGTCATGATATACACAAAGCTACGCGTAAATAAGCCATGCTTTGATCATCCATAGCTCATTACATAACTTGAGTATGCCACATTGTCCATTCACTACGCATCACTAATTTCCATCAATATATAACATCTAAGCTCATACGTCTTAGAGAAGGGTGTTAAGCCAGAGAATAAATTCTCCACCACCAAGTAGATATATATTAATAAAGTTCAGTGCTACGCAGTCAATTACAATGTCAGACACACAATCCATACAAGTCCGTTCTGGGTATGAACGAAAGCATAATCCGGAATTCCTTCACATACGCTCGGGCTTCTTGCCACTTAACTGATATAAAATCCATCTGCAAATGGGAGCGACCCATTCGAGACATTCAGCAAGTCGTCCTTACGACATGAAGGGTCCCGGTCTTCAATGTCGTCTCCAATGTCTTCAATTGCTCGACAACGTCGTATTATTACTTGGAATGATTCTCAGACATACATCTGATCCCGGTCTTTCCAAATAATAGGCGCAATTAAAAAAACACAATTATAGAACACACAGGCTTTCCACCAATCTCCTTCTGTCTTGGATTTTGTCAAAATAAAACTCCTGTAAACCCATTCTCAAATTATTACAAAATCCATATTTAACCTTTCTCTTTTAAAACAAATCCTTTAAATCAAAGATGGTTTAGCCTTAAAGCCTTAATTAATTTTCCGTTTGATAACTCGTTATCAAAATCCAGTTTCCTTTGAAAATCCTTTATCCACATTTCAACCATAGCTTCCAATTAAATTGATTTTCCAACATTCCATTTTTTAATCTTAACTAAAAGATTATACTTTCTTTCCAATTTCTTATTTTTAATTTCTCAAATCAAAGATCTGATTGAATCCTAAAATTACGATATGAATTTCCATAACTCAATCTCATGGGGTTTCAAGAATGATATTATTGAAGATATGATTCACGACAAAACCCAAATCAATTGATATTGAACATATGTTACACAAAAAATGTAGCTACTTATATTCGATATCAATTCTCATAATCAATGAATACTATAAGTGGAATAATAATATAATAATATCTTCCAAATTCCTCAAATAGTATACGTTTACACCAAATAATTTCATACCAAATGTCCGAAGATTATTTCTATCCAACTTATTCCCATCAAATTGGGAAACTCATATCTTAATTTAAAGATTTATCCAAACCTTTGACATTAGATCTGGATAGAAATATCATCCACTTATACTTAATATTAATCTCTGTATCCAACTCACACTATAAGTGGAATAACGGTGAACTACCTTTTAAATTCCTCTAATAGTAAGAGTCATCATCTACCGGATTAATATCAAACATCCGAAGATTTACCTCCAACCATATCCAATTATCAAAAACCTGTTTTAATATTAAATAAATCAATTTGAATCCCATATAAAGTATTTCCAATACTTTTGAACCTTTGAAAATATTCCACCAATCATTTACAAATGATTTCTTATAGTTCGTGGTTTAAAAACTTCAAAATAGATTATTTCAAAGAAAGCGTTACAATAGTGTTTCGAAAGTGTTACAAAAGCGTTACAAAATAGTTATCTCAACTACATTGATCAAATATCATTTATCTTGGCCAAAACTTAAACTTTACAATTCAAAACACTTTGACATAATTTATAATGATTTTACAAAAAAATCCATATTTTAGAAACATTAAAAATGGCTATTTATAGTTATGGTCGATAAATTCTCTTATAACGACCTTTCCCCAAAACGGTTTTAAACAAATCTTGAAAATTATAACTCAAAATTAAAATCTGCTTTCATTCATTTTAAATCTCTTGTTAATATAAATCAAACGTTTTTCGTTTCATGGAAATCTGATTTAAATTGCAAAAGTTATAAGCGTTTAAAGTTTGCATCTAAAATATACGAATTGCCGTTGTGCGACAGGCCCTATTTTGACCGCAATAAAAATTATTCTTCAATACTTCAAAATGCCTTAGAAAACCATTATATACTTCTATAAACCATTTAAAGTAATTTACATTGACTTTCCAAATTTATTTTGGGTTCAAAATTCAACTTTTACTTTTTACTTCATAAATCAAATTCCAATTCATTTATAAATTCAAATAACTTCAAATTAAACATCCGATTCGTCAGACTAGTTAGGGATAGCCAGGGAGAGCAGGAAACTTCGTTTTCAAACCCAAGCCTAGACACTATCCTCTCTGTCATCCTAAAATGTTCCGGTAATAATTTATTCATTTAAAGAATTTTATCCACATATATGAATACGGTCTTTCCAGATTATTAGTGTAAGGACCCAGATTTTTCGAACAGTAATTTTAAGTATTTAATATCATTTAAATATTGAATTGATAATATAAAGGAATTTTTATATTGAATTATCAATTAGAGATCGATATATGATTTATTTCGTATATATATAATTTTTGAAATACGAGAACTGAAAAAAAATCAATTTGAATTTAAAATGGATTCAGAGTGATTCAAATGGTTAATATGAATTTTATTTGAATATGAACGATAATAATAGAAATTTATTGTTGAGGAATTTATTTGTTTTGAATTTAAATTGATTTAATATGGCTATTTTAAATATATGTTCAAATTAAATTGTATAATCTATTTCGTTGAATTTAAAATAGCGTTATAACATTATAACGACGGTCGGTACGCTAAAATAGCGGTTCACGATTTTTAATTGTGAACCCCGAGTTATTTGATTGTGGATAGGCTCGAAATCAAATCGATATCCTTATAAAAAGAATTAAAATCTCTTGATGTTGAATCATATTAAATTCGAAATCAAATCGATTTAAAAATTGTTATGTACTTAAGAAACATACATTTAATCCTCTGTACTTTTTGTCCCCCCTTCTTCTATAAATCGCGCGTGTTTTCTTCTATTTTCTTCCTTCTGAAATGAAATGAAATCCGTTCCTCAACATTAAAATCAGATCCTCCCTTTTCATTTCAAACTCGAACGTGGCCTTCTCCTCTTCAATCGAAGTATTCTCTTTATATGGCCGCGATTTCCTCCGTTCATTTCAGTAAGAGTGAATCGATGCCAATTCCTTTTTCTTTCTCCATTTCTTCAATTTAAAACAAAACAAAAGAGAGACTCGATCCCAATAGAAATTCGAAGTTCAAAATGAAATCAAGCACTCGCGAACTTTGGTTGAAGCTTTGGCTTTGGAGTCGCGTTCGATAATGGGGTTCACTCGAGGTTCTGGGATCAGGAAGTCGCGATGGCCAGATGTGGAAGTCACGATGGCCAGTTAGGGTTCGAATTAGGTGAAGGTCAAAGCTGATGAGATCGGAATTCCAAGCGATGGTGTTTTGGGGATTTTGGGTCATTCAATTTCGAACGATGGAAAGGTTAGGGTTCATCGATAGTCAATGTTTTCGAAGCAAGGAAGGTGAAGTCGTGTATTCCTTGGTTGTTGGGGCGGTGATTCTGGCGATATCTGATGGACGTTGAGGGAGGTTACAATGTTACGATGGTGAAAAGAAGCTGGTAATTTTACTTGAATTGATAGGGCGTGGTTTCATTTGGTTCAAGTGAGTAATAAGCAGCTACAAACGTGGAGAATGGCTATGGAAGTGCTGATTTCTAATGGAAAAGAAGGGTACGAAGGATGATCCGGGTTTTCAAATCCTTAACCTATTTCTAAGTCGTGAATTCTTAAACTTGATTTGAAGGTAATTTATTTTAACAATTAAATTATTTAATTCATTTAGATTTTTAAGTAATCATAAATATATATATATATATATTGCAATATATTAAATTATACAAGGACGGGGAAAATCCTAAAAAGGGATTTGTAATTGCAGATCTTATAATTCGGAATTCAATTGGTGTGGATCAAAGTTAACAGGTATTTAATTTAAATCGAATGGTATTCGGTTTAATTTAAATTGGGATATTCAGCGAATAAAAATCACGGTGAGTAAATCTCACTCGCCTTTTATTTAGAATTATTTTTATTTGTTAAAAATAATTGTTTGATGCTTGTTGAAATGCTTTCTGGTTGACTTTAAAATAGTAGTTAAATAGGCTTGCTATTATATATATATATATATATATATATATATATTGGTTTGGTGATTGGTTGGATTCCCGCAGTTTCATTAGCGGATGTCCGTAGTATCATTAGCGGATGACCCTACGCCCACGTATATAAGTGGATCCCCTTTTATACCACGATATCCTACCTTGAAGCAGGATGGGTATTATTTCTGTTGACTAACATCTGTAGATGCAGGAAAAACAGGTTGAAGGGATCCAACTGGATTTCTCAAAAATATATTATCTGTTTGTTTATTTGTTTGCATATATACTGTCATATATGATGAGTTAGAAAAATAAACAATTGGTTGTTTGGTGTTTAAATATCACTGGGCCTAAATATTGATATTTAAAAATATCCTGAAAAGGAATTTCGTAGAGTCAAAAGGAAATTCTATTTTATTTCAAATAGAATTTGAAATTTCAAATGAAGGATTCAAATAGAACTTGAATATGAGAAATTCAAAGAAAATTTTAAATACGAGAAATTCAATGGAATTTGAATATAGAAAATGCAAAGAGAATTTTTAAAAGTAAGGTTTTGGTTTTAAATGGATTTCGAAATAGGCTTGTTTAAATAAAACCGGGAAATTTATAAAATAGTGTTGATAAATATAATGAATAAATTATCAAGAGATAAATTGAATATTTGAATTCAAAGGAATTTAAATATGGGATTTGAATTCAAAGGAATTGAAAAAGATTTGAAATCAAAGGAATTGAAATAGATTTGAATACAAAGGCATTGAAATAAAATTTGAATTCAAAGGGATTCAAATAGAATTGGAATTCAAATGAATTTGAATAAAGAAAGCGAAATTTAAATTATAGAAATTGAATATAGATATTCAAATGGAGTTTAAATTATAGAATTTGAATATAGATATTCAAATGGAGTTTAATTATAGAATTTGAATATAGATATTCAAATAGAGTTTAAATATAGAATTTGAATATAGAGATTCAAATGGGATTTGAAAATAGAATTTAAATAAGGGAATTCGAAATAGAATTTGAATAAGAGGATTTAAATAGAATTTGAATAATAGAATTAAAAAGTAGTTTGAACATTTGAAATTTCAAATAGAATAAAATTGGAGTTTGAATATTTGAAATTCAAATAGAATAAATATGGAGTTTGAATTCAAAGAGAAGTAAATAAGGAATTTGAATGTAGAATTCAAAAAGAATTCTAATGGAATTTTAAACTATGGAATTTAAATATATAACTCAAAAGGGAATTTAAAATATGGAATTTGAATATAGGATTCAAATAGAAGTGAAATTGAAATTTGAATATAGAATTCAAATAAAAGTGAAAATGGAGTTTGAATCAAGGAAATTCAAATAGAGTTAAAATGGAGTGAATTCATTTTAACGAGTTAAAGGTTTATATTTATAAATAAAATTAAAATGAATTCGCCGCAGCGCTGTAGTTCGAAAATTGTCGTTTCGAACTTCAATAGAGTATACAGAACTCAGTTGAAGTCGGAATTCTTTGAAACAAGAAACGTCAGGACCGATTTTATAATAGTTTTATAATAGAGAAGAAAAATCTAGATTTCGTCGAATAGATTTTGAGTTATATCAAAATCCGATTTTCAGAAAAAACAGCGCCAGAACCATTATAAAACCATAATGGTTTATTTAAATAAATAAAAGGATTTTTATAAATAAAAAAATCTGAATTTCCATTAGAAAAATCCAGATTGGAGATATAAAATAAATATGAACTCCTGTGAAGTAAGTGAAATGATTTTAAAGACAAAAATCAGATTTTTAACTACTGGATAGAACCAACTAATCTAGAGTATATTTAGTTCAATGAGATTTCGAATGGATATTGGGCTTTGAGTAAGTGAATTCGATTTGAAAATTATATTCGAAACTAAAAAGAAAATTAGAATTGAAATTGAAAAATTCAATTTGGTTATGAGCAAGTTAAATATTTTATTTGAACATGTTATGTTCAAACAAAGAAGTGGAATAGGCAAAATAGCTAATTAAAGAATAAATGAGCGAAACTGAATTCAAACGAATGGATTGAGTTGAATTGAATTGGAAACAAGTGAACAGGTGTTAGACAGGTATGGGATGAAGTATATGAAGATTTTAATTTATGTGCCCGACAAAAAGGTACACGTTTAAATTCATATATGAGATTTTATGCGCCGTATCGGCAAGCCGCTTGGCTTTTTCTTTTTCTTTTGGATTGGTGAGGGCCATGGGAGGCTATTTGAAATATCCCGAAGCTCCCGGTGCAGGGGAGGTTATGGCGAAATTTTTCGGGAATTTAAGGAGTTAGAATATTTTTAAGAGATTTTGATAGTTGGAAATCATTGTATCGACGTATAGAATTCGATAGGTAAATGAATATAAAAATCGAATGTTGTAACAAAAAGGGAAATCCATAAATTTGAAATAGAAAGCGAACCATTTATATATATATACGTTTAAAAATGAATAAATGGGTTTTATAATGTGATTATTCGAGGTAAGTAGTTTTGTCTGTTTTGAAGTTAATGATGTTTTCAGTCAAGGTCTGAGAGGTAATAATACCCCAACTTGATTGATTTAATTTTTAATTGATAAATAGAAAGATCCAGTCTCGAAGAGAAGTGTTTGAAAAAGAGTTAGTTGAATAAAATATTTTGGGCTATTGTAACGATGTTTTATACAGCATCCGTTTGAACCTAAGTGATGGAATTTTGGGAATATAAAAGTAAATATTTCCTGAGTATAATTAAAATAGTCGGGATAGAGATAAGTGATTGAAATTGTTTTCAATTGCAAATAGAGATATTCTAATATATAGAAAATAAAAGAAGTTGATATTTGGAAACGTTTTCCAAATGGCATAAGAGACCAAGATGATTATTGAAAATATGTGGTTAACAAATATTGATAGGGAAATGGAGAAGAGATTTAATTAATGAAATATTAATTAAAGAGCCCAGTGATTTGATTGATATGTTGAATGAACACTTGTTTTATTCGATAGACAATCGAAGTTTTTGACCATCGTTGTCAATATGGAGAGACCGGTTGGATTATTATCCGTGAGCCACTCTGTATTGGCAGTGGCGTTGCGAATCTGATTATATGAAGATAATCGAAGACGGAGTAAAGTGCAAGGGCTTTTTCTATTAATAGAAATCGTGCCTTCGGTTTCGTTCAATCCCAGAACGAACGTAAATGGACGAATGTCTGACAAAGTATTTCCAATGATCTATTGAGTTGGTCTGTATAAATATATATGGTTGCAACGGATTTATTCCCTTAGCATAACATCCAGAATATTTGTGCAAATCAATTAGTGATTAACGGATCTGACAATGTGGCATTCAAAGTGATGATGCTATCAATGAATGATAAGTAATCGAAGCCTCAGGCCTCAACAACCGGGAAATGACAAAAATCGGGCAGGCGGCATGGCTATGTGGGTCGCTCCCATTAGGATGTATAATCACCTATCTAGAGGTTCATTTAATTTCTTATTCTATTCGATGTTGTCCCATTCGGGAGACGGTTGCTGATCCCAACCGTTGGTGATATACATTCGATACACTCAAGCGAAATGAGTGGTCGGTCATGTGTGGGCCGGGTTGCAAGATGTTCTTGTTGAACCCAGTGTATTCCTCACTAGAGATACACTAGCAGAAGGTGGTTCCACACCTTTCATGTTGGAAATCCAATCTCCAATAAGCGCCATGCGTTTTTTTATTTATTTTATTTTATATATGGAGCGTGAGATGCAAGTGTTCCGCTAGATTCTATTTATTTGATGTAGTCATTATTATAATAGCACTGGATTTGATATCAAAATGTTTTGGGTTATAGTAAGGTAAAAACCGTCCATGTTTATGTGTGGGCTGGTCTTACTATTTGTAATGACCCGGATTTTAAGCGACTTTGGTTATCGACATAAACACGATGTCGATATCCAAAACATCGAAAAATCTTGGTAATTAGTGAAAGAAATTAGAGGGTGAGAAAAGATAAGATAGAAACTTAGAATAGAAGAAGAAGAAGAACACAACATCAGCGTAACACGAATCTCACAGCGGAACGAATAACATATAATAGATAACATATCCTTGAAATAAATCATTATATGTATACAATACATTATCAAAGTACAACACTTACAACACATCAGAAATAACTATAGCTATATGATCCTGAAGCCTCCTGCTCCAGCTCTTCAAGTGTATCTGTAAAATCCCGACTACTTGACTGCCCGTACAAATATAGGCACCCAAGAGTTTAGGGAAAACAACAAAATAAACTCCGGGTCAGTCCTGGGACTGGTGTGAGTAAAACAGTTCAAGCAGGTAATCGATATCTCATAAGACCACGCCGTATAACGGAACGGGTTTTTCCCTTATGAGAATCCAAATTATCTTTATATCAAAAACCTTTTGATATTATAATAATGTCTATCAACACAATATAATAATCATCTAGTAGAAACGCTTTCATCTCACGTTCTACATATATAGTATACAATCAAACCGCAAGCACGTATTGGGTAATGGATTTCCAACTATGACAAGGTATGGAACCACCTTTCGCTAGTGTACTTCTAGAGAGGAATACACTGGGTTCAACAAGAATATCTTGCAACCCGGCCACACATGACCAACCACTCATTTCGCTTGAGTGTATCGAATGTATATCACCAACGGCTGGGATCAGCAACCGTTTCCCGAATGGGACAGCATCAACAATAGATTTTTGAGAAGTAAATGAAACTCTAGATCAGGTGATTATACACCCTACTTCGGTGCGACCGACTTAGCCATGCTGCCTGCCCGATTTCTGTCATTTACCGGATGATGAGGCTAGAAGCTACGCTTTACCATTTTACCAGATTCACTTTGAATGCCACATCGTTAAATCCATCAAATCACTGATTGACGTCCTCAACCATACATTACGCGTTAGCTAAAAGAAGTTTCCTTCTCCGCTTCCACTCTTGGTACAGTTGGAGAAATCAATATACGTGATCGTCTGGAAATACTCTGTCAGACCTCCGTCCATACAAGTCATCCAGGAACAGGATGAACCGAAGGCACTATTCTGTAAACAGGATAGCCCTTGCATAACTCCGTCTTCAATTTCCTTTGGCATATATGATTCGCAACGCTTATGCCAATACAGAGTGGTTCTTTGGATAATAATCCAACCGGTCTCTCCATATTAACAACGTTAAAATGGTCAAAACTTCGATAGTCTGTGATTTAACTATCAAATAAAAACAGACGTGCAAACAACGATATTATTTCCAAATGGAAATTATTTCGATCAATCATCATTCAACATTTATCTCTTTATTCCATTAATTTACTTATCTCCTATTTCTCTATATTCAATATTCCCTATTTTCTAAATTGGGAAAATATACGTTATTAACAATGGAAAAACATTTCCATTTCTTGTTTTCTTTATTTGAAAACATTTCTGGTTTCTTATTTGGAAAACATTTCCAAAGCTGCTTCATTGGACTTAGACAGATGTTTAAAGAAACCATCGCTATGCCAACTCAAACCATTTCCTTTACTGCTGAACCTTAACTATTCCTTAGTTAAAAACGAAGCCAATCAAGTTGGGGTAGAACTACCTCTCAGACCTTAACTGAACAAAATTTCTAACTTTGAAATAGGCAAAGTTCACTTTATATTCCTTTTACTAACTTCCTTACTTAACCCTCCTTCGAATAGCTATATTCGATTGACTCTTTTCACTTAACTCTATTCGATTAACCCTTATTAGTTAACTCTATTGGACTAACACTATTGGATTAACTCTATTCACTTAACTCCTTTTGAGTAAACTATATTCGATAACTCCTCTTTCTTTCTATTCGAATAACTATATTCGATTAACTCATTTTACTTTCTATTCAAATAACTATATTCGATTAATTAACTCATTTTACTTTCTGTTCGAATAACTATATTCGATTAACTCATTTTACTTTCTATTCGAATAACTATATTCGATTAACTCATTTTACTTTCTCTCTAATCGATTAAACTAACATCGATTAGCTCCTTTATTCTTTTCGAATAAACTACTCATTTATAAAGATTTACTTTTAGTAACAGTTCTTCACTTAACAAATGATTTCCTTTTTTATTTACTTTCAAAATATTTCCTTTTACAAAATCTGTTGATTTTATAAACTCTCTTTTATTTCAATATACATTGAAAAAAATTCTTTTTACATCGCAGGGTCTTTTATGATATTTAAAATATTGAATAAAAATGATCAACATCATTCCAACACCCATAATCCATAACAGATTATATAACACATCATATATCACAATATATGAAAACAGTAAAATAAATGTTGAGGAATCCAGTTGGATTCCTCCAACCTGTTTCCCTGCATCAAAGATGTTAAACAATATAGATAACATCACTTTCAGTTCCATATGATATATTCTGTTAAATAGAATCAATATAGACATTCAACTAACTGACTAGCAGTTCAATCAAACAGTCAAAACACAGTCCATCAGACAATTTCTAACATTTCTAAAAATACAACATGAAATTATAAATTGTTCAGAGTTAGTGAAATTTACTCACATTGGACTGTTATCGTTAAAAACGATTAACTGTCTTTGATTTAGACGGACAATTTATTTTGCAATAAATTGTAACGAGCTTCGATTCACTCCCCGTCAGGTCCATCATGTAGTGCTCTTCCATACGATCCCGACGCAACTTACGGTTTGTTAATCGGCCTTCGTACGAGCTAGATACGAGCAATACAAATTAATACACATTTTAATTAATTAAAAACTTGGATAACTAAGTCTAATGGGCTTTACCCTTCTTTTATACCTTCTGGCCCATCAATCACAAACCCAGACCCGCCACTTTTCAACCCGTCTTCCCCAACACCCATCCTCCAGCTCCAGCAAACACCACTCCACGCAATTTCACCGTTTACCGCCCCTTTCCTTCGTCGTTCTGCCACCAAACCCAAAACAAATAGCACCATGATATTCAGCGAACCACCCTCTTCGACCTTATCACCATTAACCGGAGCTCGCCCCCCTCTTATGGAACCCGACCTTTCGTTGGATCCTACAGGACGCGACAACTTTTCCGATCGAATACCCCAAAATTACCACCAACAGGTGTTATTCCTCCTTCAAAGCTCGAAACCAATCTCGAATTCGACTGTTACTCCTTTCATTTAGCCAACCGTGGAACCCTAGCCAATAGTGTTGAGTTTTGACCCTCCCAGACTTGCGTCGCACTCCCCGAAGATTATACCAGATCGAAGAGAATTTGATCCCGATCTCAAATATATTTAGTACTTGATTTAAGGGTTTTTTTCTTGTATTGTTTTTGATTTTTTTTCTTCATTGTTCTTCTGCTGTGATTTGGTTTGTATGCGCTTATATAAGCTATGGTGGTTGGTAACGGTTGTGGCAGAGAAGAGAGGATGGCGTGGTCCTCATTTGGTCCACAAAAATGATTGGATATTTTTTTATATTTATTTTATTGATTTTATATATAGTTTATACCTTCTAAAAATCCGTGTGGTCGCACATGATACCCAAAAATCACCAAACTGGACATGTAGCTAGAGTTTGACATTACGGTCCCAACGAAACTGGTTTTGTCGAATTCTGACTCCGTATGCTCACACAACATATTTTTAAACGTCGAAATACTGACTATTTTCCACTCTAAAAATCCGAACGGCCACACAACGACTCTAAAAATCACGAAACTAGAAATCTAACAACTATTTGATATTGCGGATCCAACAAAACTGGTTTCGTCGAATTCCGACTTCGTTTGCAAAAGTGGCTATTTTTAACGCTCTAAATAACCTATTTGAATATATAAATATATTTAAATATAATTAAATTAAATATTTAAAATTAAGTATTATCGTCTATATTCACAAAGGAATACCATACAGCTCCACAATAATTATATTCTCGGTATTCCAAGTCCTGGTTGAATCGATATTCAATTTTACATTGAAAATCCTTTTATAACGTATATAAAGCGTTACGAATTATAAAGGAATTTCACAGCGACTTTTCTGAAATTTGATTTAGACGTAAATCAAAATCTACATGACGAAATCCTGATTTTTCTCTTCCACTAGAAAGATATACTCCACCAGCTCCACACGTTTCTTGTTTCACAGAAATCCGATTTAAAACGAACCATGTATATTCAGTTGAAGTTCGAATCGCCAAATAGCGAACTGCCGCGCCATTGCGAGCTTGATTTTAATTATATTATAAACTATACGTTCTAACTATCGTATATAAAATATATTCATTATCTAATTCAAATTCTGAACTGAATTAAATATCACAGATGATCCCGTTCACACCATGTTGCCATTTCAACCAATTCTGATTATTTCAAAATTAAATATATTATTTAATTATTATTTCAGATTAAATATTCACCATAATTTAATTAACGATGATTTTATTCCCTAAATCACTATTTATATAACTAAATAAATTAATCATAATACCTCTGCTAATGCGGGTCATTACACTATTATCTTTTCTTTCGAAAGGATTTTGAAAGTTAAACAAGTGGTTGGAGTTTACTCACACCAGTCCCATGACTGACCCAGAGTTTATTTTGTTTGTTTCCCCTAAACTCTTGGGTGCCCAAATTTGTACGTGCAGTCAAGTAGTCGGGATTTCACAGATTCATTTGGAGGAGCTGGTAGTAGGAGGCTTCACCGGTTAGCTATAGACTATCATATATTCCGCTGTGAACCTTGTTTGTATCTGGAAACAGGTGTTTATAACTGTTCAAGGAATAACTGTTGTGCTCTGATGATGGTATGTATATAAAGTTACTGATTTGTATTTCAAAAATTATGTTATTTAATATATTTTATTCGTTTCCGCTGTGAGTCTGTGATCTTCGTTTTTTTCCTATTCTAATATTTCTTTCTTTCTATTTCTCATCCTCTATCTTCTTTCTAATAATGATTCATATTTCGGTGCAATTTGGGTTGGAAGTGTGGTGTTATTAGTCGACTAAAATAGTACGGATTTGCGGTCCTTTACAGTTGGTATTAGAGCTTAGGTTGAACGAATACCTTGGCTTGTGTGGCATGTGCTCATTAGAGATAGGGTCAGTAGTACCCTAGAATGAGTTGAGCTATATATACGAGAGAGAGTATTTGTAAATTGATATAAAGGTTATTTTAATTTGTGTTGGCTTGTCTGTTGAGTGGTTTATGAATACTGATCGAATAGTGGGACGCCACGAAGTCGATAGGAATTTCTAAACACTTGAACAGAAGATTGAACATGATATTGTTTTCAAGTGGGTAGATGAAATAATTTTACCCAAAATTATATTTTGATATAGAAAGAATGATTTTTGAGATCATTATATTATATGGATGTGTTGAATGTTATTATTATAATCAAATACGATTATAGAAACGAAATGGTTATATAGAACCAAATAGAACTTGTATATGAATAAGATATACAATTGAGATGAATTAAAATTTTATTTCAAAGCAGAATTTGGTATTTAAATCCTGGGAAGTTGAAAAATATTTTTCAAAGTATATTAAAATAATATAGTTTTATTTTGAAAGGGTTTTTGAATGAAAATCATTTTGAATTGATTTTTAAAATGATAAAGCACTGAACTCACTTCAGTCGCTGGGAAATAATTCTGATGATGACTTCAGCTTCATCAGTGTTCTTTTTCGAGTTCTAAGTGACGAATGGCTACCTTAGAAAAGTTTTTGATAGAATTTGTTGAAAGAAAACAAGTGGTTTGAAATTCAAATGTTTTGAATTGGAGATAGTGACAAATATATATTTATGTATTTATGGGATTTCAATATTGTTTTGAAATGGAAACCCTGGGGTCTGAATTCTGAAGTCTAAATTTAACTTGAGCAAGTTAAATGGATCGAGATAAATAAATTAGTGAAATTCAATTTGAATAAGATTGAATAGAATTTGAATTGGGTGTAAATCATTTAGATTAAATGTGTGAAAACCAAAAGTTTTGGTGGATTTAAATTTGTTGAAATATGAGGAGATGAGTCTCAACGTAAGCGAGATTTTGAAAAGTAATGAGTTTGTACCATCTTTCCTACTTTAGCAATTTCGAGGACAAAATTATTTTAAGGGAGGAAGAATGTAACGACCCGAATTTTTCGAAAAGTTATTTTAAATATTTAATATCATTTAAATATTGAATTGATAATATAGAAGAATTTTTATATTGAATTATCAATTGGTGATCGATATATGATTTATTTCGTATATATATAATTTTCGAAATACGAGAACTGAAAAAAAATCAATTTGAATTTAAAATGGATTCAAAGTGATTCAAATGGTTAATATGAATTTTATTTGAATATGAACGATAATAATAGAAATTTATTGTTAAGGAATTTATTTGTTTTGAATTTAAATTGATTTAATATGGCTATTTTAAATATATGTTCGAATTAAATTGTATAATCTATTTCGTTGAATTTAAAATAGCGTTATAACATTATAACGACGGTCGGTACGCTAAAATAGCGGTTCACGACTTTTAATTGTGAACCCCGAGATATTTGATTGTGGATAGGCTCGAAATCAAATCGATATCCTTCTAAAAAGAATTAAAATCTCTTGATATCGAATCATATTAAATTCGAAATCAAATCGATTTAAAAATTGTTATGTACTTAAGAAACATACATTTAATCCTCTGTACTTTCAGTCCCCCCTTCTTCTATAAATCGCGCGTGTTTTCTTCTATTTTCTTCCTTCTGAAATGAAATGAAATCCGTTCCTCAACATTAAAATCAGATCCTCCCTTTTCATTTCAAACCCGAACGTGGCCTTCTCCTCTTCAATCAAAGTATTCTCTTTATATAGCCGCGATTTCCTCCGTTCATTTTAGTAAGAGTGAATTGATGCCAATTCCATTTTCTTTCTCCATTTCTTCAATTTAAAACAAAACAAAAGAGAGACTCGATCCCAATAGAAATTCGAAGTTCAAAATGAAATCAAGCACTCACGAACTTTGGTTGAAGCTTTGGCTTTGGAGTCGCGTTCGATAATGGGGTTCACTCAAGGTTCTAGGATAAGGAAGTCGCGATGGCCAGATGTGGAAGTCGCGATGGCCAGTTAGGGTTCGAATCAGGTGAAGGTCGAAGCTGATGAGATCGGAATTCCAAGCGATGGTGTTTTGGGGATTTTGGGTCACTCAATTTTGAACGATGGAAAGGTTAGGGTTCATCGACAGTCAATGTTTTCGAAGCAAGGAAGGTGAAGTCGTGTATTCCTTGGTTGTTGGGGCGGTGATTCTGGCGATATCTGATGGACGTTGAGGGAGGTTACAATGTTACGATGGTGAAAAGAAGCTGGTTATTTTACTTGAATTGATAGAGCGTGGTTTCATTTGGTTCAAGTGAGTAAGAAGCAGCTTAAAACATGGAGAATGGCTATGGAAATGCTGATTTCAAATGGAAAAGAAGGGCACGAAGGATGATCCGGGTTTTCAAATCCTAAACCAATTTCTAAGTCGTGAATTCTTAAACTTGATTTGAAGGTAATTTATTTTAACTATTAAATTATTTAATTCATTTAGATTTTTAAGTAATCATATATATATATATATATTGCAATATATTAAATTATACAAGGAGGGGGAAAATCCTAAAAAGGGATTTGTAATTGCAGATCTTATAATTCGGAATTCAATTGGTGTGGATCAAAGTTAACAGGAATTTAATTTAAATCGAATGGTATTCGGTTTAATTTAAATTGGGATATTCAGCGAATAAAAATCACGGTGAGTAAATCTCACTCACCTTTTATTTAGAGTTATTTTTTATTCGTTAAAAATAATTGTTTGATGCTTGTTGAAATGCTTTCTGGTTGACTTTAAAATATTAGTTATATAGGCTTGCTATTATATATATATTGGTTTGGTGAGTGGTTGGATTCCCGTAGTTTCATTAGCGGATGCCCGCAGTATCATTAGCGGATGACCCTACGCCCATGTATATAAGTGGATCCCCCTTTATACCGCGATATCCTGCCTTGAAGCAGGATGGGTATTATTTTTGTTGACAAACGTCTGTGGATGCCGGAAAAACAGGTTGGAGGGATCCAACTGGATTCCTCAAAAATATAATATCTGTTTGTTTATTTGTTTGCATATATACTATCATATATGATGAGTTAGAAAAATAAACAATTGGTTGTTTGGTGTTTAAATATCACTGGGCCTAAATATTGATATTTAAAAATATCCTGAAAATGAATTTCGTAGAGTCAAAAGGAAATTCTATTTTATTTCAAATAGAATTTGAAATTTCAAATGAAGGATTCAAATAGAATTTGAATATGAGAAATTCAAAGAAAATTTTGAACACGAGAAATTCAATGGAATTTGAATATAGAAAATGCAAAGAGAATTTTTAAAAGTAAGGTTTTGGTTTTAAATGGATTTCGAAATAGGCTTGTTTAAATAAAACTGGGAAATTTATAAAATAGTGTTGATAATTATAATGAATAAATTATAAAGAGATAAATTGAATATTTGAATTCATAGGAATTTAAATATGGGATTTGAATTCAAAGGAATTGAAAAAGATTTGAAATCAAAGGAATTGAAACAGATTTGAATACAAAGGCATTGAAATAAAATTTGAATTCAAAAGGATTCAAATAGAATTGGAATTCAAAGGAATTCAAATGGATTTGAATAAAGAAAGCAAATGAAATTTAAATTATAGAATTTGAATATAGATATTCAAATGGAGTTTAAATTATAGAATTTGAATATAGATATTCAAATGGAGTTTAATTATAGAATTTGAATATAGATATTCAAATGGAGTTTAAATATAGAATTTGAATATAGAGATTCAAATGGGATTTGAAAATAGAATTTAAATAAGGGAATTCGAAATAGGATTTGAATAAGAGGATTTAAATAGAATTTGAATAATAGAATTAAAAAGTAGTTTGAACATTTGAACATTTGAAATTTCAAATAGAATAAAATTGGAGTGTGAATATTTGAAATTCAAATAGAATAAATATGGAGTTTGAATTCAAAGAGAAGTAAATAAGGAATTTGAATGTAGAATTCAAATGGAATTTTAAACTATGGAATTTAAATATATAACTCAAAAGGGAATTTAAAATATGGAATTTGAATATAGGATTCAAATAGAAGTGAAATTGAAATTTGAATATAGAATTCAAATAAAAGTGAAAATGGAGTTTGAATCAAGGAAATTCGAATAGAGTTAAAATGGAGTGAATTCATTTTAACGAGTTAAAGGTTTATATTTATTGATAAAATTAAAACGAATTCGCCGCAGCGCTGTAGTTCGAAAATTGTCGTTTCGAACTTTAATTGAGTATACACAACTCAATTGAAGTCGGAATTCTTTGAAACAAGAAACGTCAGGACCGATTTGATAATAGTTTTCTAACAGAGAAGAAAAATCTAGATTTTGTCGAATAGATTTTGAGTTATATCAAAATCAGATTTTCAGAAAAACAGCGCCAGAACCATTATAAAACCATAATGGTTTATTTAAATAAATAAAAGGATTTTTATAAATAAAAAATCTGAATTTCCATTAGAAAAATCCAGATTAGAGATATAAAATAAATATGAACTCCAGTGAAGTAAGTGAAATGATTTTTAAGACAAAAATCAGATTTTTAACTACTGGATAGAACCAACTAATCTAGAGTATATTTAGTTAAATGAGATTTCGAATGGATATTGGGCTTTGAGTAAGTGAATTCGATTTGAAAATTATATTCGAAATCAAAAAGAAAACTAGAATTGAAATTGAAAAATTCAATTTGGTTATGAGCAAGTTAAATATTTTATTTGAACATGTTATGTTCAAACAAAGAAGTGGAATAGGCAAAATAGCTAACTAAAGAATAAATGAGCGAAACTGAATTCAAACGAATGGATTGAGTTGAATTGAATTGGAAACAGGTGAACAGGTGTTAGACAGGTATGGGATGAAGTATATGAAGATTTTAATTTATGTGCCCGACAAAAAGGTACACGTTTAAATTCATATATGAGATTTTATGCACCGTATCGGCAAGCCGCTTGGCTTTTTCTTTTTCTTTTGGATTGGTGAGGACCATGGGAGGCTATTTGAAATATCCCGAAGCTCCCGGTGCAGGGGAGGTTATGGCGAAATTTTTCGGGAATTTAAGGAGTTAGAATATTTTTAAGAGATTTTGGTAGTTGGAAATCTTTGTATCGACGTATAGAATTCGATAGGTAAATGAATATAAAAATCGAATATTGTAACAAAAAGGGAAATCTATAAATTTGAAATAGAAAGCGAACCATTTATATATATATATTTATATACGTTTAAAAATGAATAAATGGGTTTTATAATGTGATTATTCGAGGTAAGTGGTTTTGTTTGTTTTGAAGTTAATGATGTTTTCAGTCAAGGTCGGAGAGGTAATAATACCCCAACTTGATTGATTTCATTTTTAATTGATAAATAGCAAGATCCAGTCTCAAAGAGAAGTGTTTGAAAAAGATTTAGTTGAATAAAATATTTTGGGTTGTTGTAACGATGTTTTATACAGCATCCGTTTGAACCTAAGTGATGGAATTTTGGGAATATAAAAGTAAATATTTCCTGAGTATAATTAAAATAGTCAGGATAGAGATAAGTGATTGAAATTGTTTTCAATTGCAAATAGAGATATTCTAATATATATAGAAAATAAAAGAAGTTGATATTTGGAAACGTTTTCCAAATGGCATAAGAGACCAAGATGATTATTGAAAATATGTGGTTAACAAATATTGATAGGGAAATGGAGAAGAGATTTAATTAATGAAATATTAATTAAAGAGCCCAGTGATTTGATTGATATGTTGAATGAACACTTGTTTTATTCGATAGTTAAATCACAGACTATCGAAGTTTTTGACCATCGTTGTCAGTATGGAGAGACCGGTTGGATTATTATCCGTGAACCACTCTGTATAGGCAGTGGCATTGCAAATCAGATTATATAAAGATAATCGAAGACGGAGTAAAGTGCAAGGGCTTTTTCTATTAATAGAAATTGTGCCTTCGGTTTCGTTCAATCCCAGAACGAACGTAAATGGACGAATGTCTGACAAAGTATTTCCAATGATCTATTGAGTTGGTCTGTATAAATATATATGGTTGCAACGGATTTATTCCCTTAGCATAACATCCAGAATATTTGTGCAAATCAATTAGTGATTAACGGATCTGACAATGTGGCATTCAAAGTGATGGTGCTATCAATGAATGATAAGTAATCGAAGCCTCAGGCCTCAACAACCGGGAAATGACAAAAATCAGGCAGGCAGCATGGCTATGTGGGTCGCTCCCATTAGGATGTATAATCACCTATCTAGAGGTTCATTTAATTTCTTATTTTATTCGATGCTGTCCCATTCGGGAGACGGTTGCTGATCCCAACCGTTGGTGATATACATTCGATACACTTAAGCGAAATGAGTGGTCGGTCATGTGTGGGTCGAGTTGCAAGATGTTCTTGTTGAACTAGTGTATTCCTCTCTGGAGATACACTAGCAGAAGGTGGTTCCATACCTTGTCATGTTGGAAATCCAATATCCAATAAGCGCCATGCGGTTTTTTTTATTTTATATTATATATGGAGCGTGAGATGCAAGCATTCCGCTAGATTCTATTTATTTGATGTAGACATTATTATAATAGCACTGGATTTGATATCAAAATGTTTTGGGTTATAGTAAGGTAAAAACCGTCCATGTTTATGTGTGGGCTGGTCTTACTCTTATCTTTTCTTTCGAAAGGATTTTGAAAGTTAAACAAGTGGTTGGAGTTTACTCACACCTGTCCCATGACTGACCCAGAGTTTATTTTGTTTGTTTTCCCTAAACTCTTGGGTGCCCAAATTTGTACGGGCAGTCAAGTAGTCGGGATTTCACATATTCATTTGGAGGAGCTGGTAGTAGGAGGCTTCACCGGTTAGCTATAGACTATTATATATTCCGCTGTGAACCTTGTTTGTATCTGGAAACAGGTGCTTATAACTGTTCCAGGAATAACTGTTGTGCTCTGATGATGGTATGTACATAAAGATACTGATTTGTATTTCAAAAGTTATGTTATTTAATATATTTTATTCGTTTCCGTTGTTAGTCTGTGATCTTCTTTTTTATTCTATTCTAATATTTCTTTCTTTCTATTTCTCATCCTCTATCTTCTTTCTAATAATGATTCATATTTCTGTGCAATTTGGGTTGGACGTGTGGTGATATTAGTCGACTCAAATAGTACGGATTTGCGGGCCTTTACAGTTAGCCTTCAGTTTCAATAATGATATTGCTTCTAATTACGAAGGAGATTTGCCGATCACCAATGTGATACCATAACTGTTGTGTCATAGTGTTTGTAAAACAACATCAACAACTATTTAAACATCCATAGAAACCATCATCATCATGATTAAATAAATCATAACTGTGCACAAGCGTTATAACACTAACGCTTAATAGTGTGTGTGTTCTAAACTACGCATCCATCATCCATCATAACAAACATCAACTATCATTAACCATTAATAATCCATTACTATATTTAAATTAGTCTAACTACTAATTAAATAATAAACCGTGGTTAAAGAGTTCTCACCAAAAAGCTTTCCAATCTTCACGGTAGGCAAGCCTAGCTGAGTGAACCGTCGGACAGTATTTCGGCACACCATCTTCTTTATCAAAATATATATAATATAATATATATTAATCTCTCTTTATATATTATAAGAGGAGGAGAGAATGACGAACTTTGGCAAGGTGGTGGTGGAAAAGAGAAAGACTTATGCCATGGAAACCATGGCCATAAGCTTTAGGAAGAAGGTGGAAAGGAGCAAATGGAATGAAATGGTAAGAAAATGGAGAAAAGGTCTCCTTATATAGGAATAGAGAGTTAAGGAGGTGATGACACATAAGGGGGCACATGGAAGGCATGCATGAAAGCTTACATGCAAAATTACAAGTGTCCTTACACTTTTCTTAAGAAGAGAAGGTGAACTTTTAGTAGCATTTTCCCTTAAATGCTATGAAAACTAAGGGCAACACTTAATTCTAATGCTACTAATTCATGTTATAGTTTGACAAATCCGATCGAACGACAATAGTATCAATAAATCCAAACTTATTAAAAATCATTCTCATTTATAATTCAAGTAAAATCTATCATATAACTTATCAAAATTATTAAATATTCTTAACCATATATTTTTATGTCAAATTCAAATTTAAATTAAAAAATTTAATTGGTTAAAAATTCTGGATTGTTACATTCACCCCCCCCCCCCCTTAAAACTTTTCGACCTCGAAAAGGAAAGGGAATCGTAACTACTCATTCGACAAATTCAAGACTAATTTTTTTTATATCAAAGCTCCCTGGATATAACAGGTAAAATATTATAACACACATATTTAGAGAAAATCATATCTGCATGTCCTACAACGATAACCTCCAGTTACCCATTATATTTGATTCATCGTTTACTGGGCCAATTACTTATACTCAACCATTTACTGTTTTCCAAAAATTCAGAGGTACAAATTATTCTCTTTGATCATATCTTGCAAATACAATGGTTATGGGACTTATTCCCTTTTTATTCTCCAAACTTACTGTTATTCTTTACACGTAAAACTCGATCCTCAAAATTAAACTTATCTAAATGTTTCAGTTGAGGTAATTTCTTCTTACTATTCTCGCTTGCCAAATATCCTTTAATCAAATTGTGAAACTAAATTCACAAGGTATTCATGCTCAGTTAAACAGTTCCTTTTGTTGTCCCAATATACTTTAGAACTTATCAATTGTCCAAAATTGCCGATAATTCCAGATTTTTTTTCCTTATATTGTTTAAGTTTGGCTATCCTCATTAATTATTCTAACTTCAAGATTACAAAACTTACTTCCTTCAAACTGTAGAGAATTAGCTTTAACCAATGTAGTCCTCAACCAAAATATCATCAAATATCTTATCGTCATATTGAATTCTCAATATTTGCATTTCAAATTTAATTAGTTGGGGAGGAATAATTATAAATATTCTAATTGATTAATTCCAACTTAGCCTTTAAATTATTTCCCGAACTAATTGGATTACTTATGTAAATTGCAACTTTACATAAACGTCTTTTAATCAACTAAGAAATTCCAACCACAAGATGTCGTGCTCAAGATTTGAATTCCCAAATATTTCAAAGACCCTTCTTCCTTTATATTGAAAATATATTCTATCAAAATCAGTTCCAAAAATTAATTTCAAAGTAATTTCCAGTTCTTACTCAAAATATTGATTTGAGTTTTCAAATTGTATATCTTTTCAAAACCATTTTTTTATCACAAATACACTTTCTCATATACTCTCTACTTAATTTACTGGCTTATCCTTATTACAGGTTCACCTGATATAATTCTTACAACTTTTCAAATATTCAAGACCTTGCTTACTTATTCTAATTCATATCAATTTACCAAATATTTTCAAACTCTTATCTAAATTGGTTTAAGTACATATTGATATTTTAATCGGAATCATATAGTCATCACACTTTCGAAACTCGAAAATACATATTGATGATGCTGCAGTCGTCAATAGAATCATCTTCAAGTGACTAGAATGTGATTCTATATCTATCTAATATACTTAAGACTTCGTATATACGTTGATCAGACGTATATACAAAATCTTATTATACTCGATAGTCCAATCTCAACATCAAATAAAATACTCAAACTCTTATTATTCATTTTGGTTTCTAACCATATTGATTAGTTTCTTTAGAGGAGGATTACCTTAACAATTTTTACCCAAGTTTTTCTCTTAGCATGAATTCTAATATTTTATAATTCCAAACTTAATTAATTTTACTTGGAAGGCGCTCTCTCAAACGTAGTATTCCAAGTTCTCATTCTAGGGCTTTACTAACCCTATCTCTAATGAGATATTATAACTCTGATGAATCTTCCCTTTTGCTCAAATGAGTCGCACCACATGGCTTTGTATAAACCAAAGCTCTGATAACCAATGTAACGAGATAGGCTTTTCAACCCTGATCCAGTGGCTACCCTCCGCCGTGGCATTACATTAGTACCCCAGTCTGCCTTGTTTCACGGCCCGCCTTTCGACTGCTCAGCCAACCCACAAAAAGGACATGTAGGAGTAAGAGTCCACTGCTCGCCACCAAGCACCATGGCGAGAACCCCCTATCATGCTGCATCCTATTACCAGGCATGCCAAATAAGGACTGGTGTGAGAACTCAAAACAGTTATTTTTAGGGTTTATTTTAAAGTTAGGTAATTCGTCGGACCACGCCGCTAATGCGGAACAAGTTTACTCCATGTGGATACCAGTGCATAGAAATCCGCAATGACCTTTTGAAAAAAAATGAAGCTATCATAAGCTCGTCCCACATCACACAATGCAAGCGCACACAAGATGAGCAAGTTTTGCCTTATGATAACCAAAATTGCAATCATACGTGAAAATCCTCTTTTACTACTATATAGTGTGGAAAACCTTTTCGCAAATAAATGTATAAATCCTAGCCAGCATAATGCCTCATCCCATTATACTGACAATCTTGCCGGTAACTAGCAGGCTATACAATCAAAACCATACGGGCTCGTAGTGGAGATTGGGTTTCCAACATGATGGTTCCTAGTACGAAAGATCATTCGTGGGTTCACAAAACTTTCTTGCGCGCATCATCCTAGTACTCGCGGATAACGTCCAGACTCGGACTCCGTTATACTAACCCACCATACATGAATCAGAGTACCCAACAAATAGCGTCCCAGACTGGGGACTTCGTAGTACCCTTTCATCATCACATCCTGGCGCACCGAACATATGAAACGAACATAAAAAATCTAACCACCAGTTAACCATCAATCCAGGGTGTAAGGTTTGTCGAGGTCACGATATACACAAAGCTACGCTTAAATATGCCATGCTTTGATCATCCATAGCTCATCACATAACTTGAGTATGCCACATTGTCCATTCACTACGCATCACTGATTTCCATCAATATATAACCTCTAAGCTCATACGTCTTAGATAAGGGCGTAAAGTAAGAGAATGAATTCTCCGCCACCAAGCAGATATATATTGATAAAGATCAGTGCTACACAGTCAATTACAATGTCAGACACACAATCCATACAAGTCCGTTCTGGGTCTGAACAAAACCATAATCCGGAATTCCTTCACATACGCTCGGGCTTCTTGCCACTTAACTGATATAAAATCCATCTGCAAATAGGAGCGACCCATTCAAGACATTCAGCAAGTCGTCCTTACGACATGAAGGGTCCTGGTCTTCAATGTCGTCTCCAATGTCTTCAATTGCTCGACAACGTCGTATTATTACTTGGAATGGTTTTCAGACATACATCTGATCCCGATCTTTCCAAATATTAGGTGCAATTAAAAAAACACAGTTATAGAACACACAGGCTTTCTACCAATCTTCTTCCGTCTTCGATTTTGTCAAAATTAAACTCCTGTAAACCCATTCTCAAATTATTACAAAATCCATATTTAACCTTTCTCTTTTAAAACACATCCTTTCAATCAAAGATTGTTTAGCCTTAAAGCCTTAATTAATTTTCTGTTTGATAACTCGTTATCAAAATCCAGTTTCCTTTGAAAATCCTTAATCCACATTTCAACCATAGCTTCCAATTAAATTGATTTTCCAACATTACATTCTTTAATCTTAACTAAAAGATTATGCTTTCTTTCCAATTCCTTATTTTTAATTTCTCAAATCAAAGATCTGATTGAATCCTCAAATTACGATATGAATTTCCATAACTCAATCTCATGGGGTTTCAAGAATGATATTATTGAAGATATGATTCACGACAAAACCCAAATCAATTGATATTGAACATAAGTTACACAAAAATTGTATCTACTTATATTCGATATCAATTCTCATAATCAATGAATACTATAAGTGGAATAACGATATAATAATATCTTCCTAATTCCTCAAATAGTTTACGTTTACACCAAAGAATTTCATACCAAATGTCCGAAGATTATTTCTTTCCAACTTATCCCAATCAAATTGGGAAACTCGTATCTTAATTTAAAGATTTATCCAAACCTTTGACATTAGATCTGGATAGAAATATCATCCACTTATACTTAATATTAATCTCTGTATCCAACTCATACTATAAGCGGAATAACGGTGAACTACCTTTTAAATTCCTCCAAAAATAAGAGTCATCATCTACCGGATTAATATCAAACATCCGAAGATTTATCTCCAACCATATCCAATATTGAAAACCTGTTTTAATATTAAACAAATCAATTTGAATCCTATATAAAGTATTTCCAATACTTTTGAACCTTTGAAAACATTCCACCAATCATTTACAAATGATTTCTTATAGTTCGTGGTTTAAAAACTTCAAAATATATTATTTCAAAGAAAGCGTTATAATAGTGTTTCGAAAGTGTTACAAAATAGTTATCTCAACTACATTGATCAAATATCATTTATCTTAGCCAAAACTTAAACTTTACAATTCAAAACACTTTTACATAATTTATAATGAATTTACAAATTTTTTCCATATTTAGAAACATTAAAAATGGCTATTTATCGTTATGGTCGATAAATTCTCTTATAGCGACCTTTCCCCAAAACGGTTTTAAACATATCTTGAAAATTATAACTCAAAATTAAAATCTACTTTCACTCATTTTAAAGCTCTTGTTAATATAAATCAAATGTTTTTCGTTTCATGGAAATCCTATTTAGATTGCAAAAGTTATAAGCGTTTAAAGTTTGCATCCAAAATATACGAATTGCCGCTGTGCGACAAGCCCTATTCTGACCGCAATAAAAATTATTCTTCAATACTTCAAAATACCTTAGAAAACCATTATATACTTTTGTAAACCATTTAAAGTAATTTACATTGACTTTCCAAATTTATTTTGGGTTCAAAATTCAACTTTTACTTTTTACTTAATAAATCAAATTCCAATTCATTTATAAATTCAAATAACTTCAAATTAACCATCCCATTCGTCGGACCAGTTAGGGATAGCCAGGGAGAGCAGGAAACTTCATTTCCAAACCCAAGCCTAGACACTATCCTCTCTGTCATCCTAAAATGTTCTAGTATTAATTTATTCATTTAAAGAATTTTATCCACATATATGAATACGGTCTTTCCCGATTATTAGCCTTCAATTTCAATAATGATATTGTTTCTAATTACGAAGGAGATTTGTCGATCACCAATGTGATACCATAACTGTTGTGTCATAGTGTTTGCAAAACAACATCAACAACAATTTAAACATCCATAGCAACCATCATCAACATGATTAAATAAATCATAACTATGCACAAGCGTTATAACACTAACGTTTAATAGTGTGTGTGTTCTAAATTACACATACATCATCCATCATAACAAACATCAACTATCATTATCCATTAATAATCCATTACTATATTTTAATTAGTATAACTACTAATTAAATAATAAACCGTGGTTAAAGAGTTCTCACCAAACAGCTTTCCAATCTTCACGGTAGGCGAGCCTACCTGAGTGAACCGTTGGACGTATTTCGGCGCACCGTCTTCTTTATCAAAAAATATATAATATAATATATACTAATCTCTCTTTATATATTATAAGAGGAGGAGGAAAATGATGAACTTTGGCAAGGTGGTGGTGGAAAAGAGGAAGACTTATGCCATGGAAACCATGGCCATAAGCTTTAAGAAGAAGGTGGAAAGGAGGAAATGGAATGGAATGGTAAGAAAATGGAGAAAATGTCTCCTTATATAGGAATAGAGAGTTAAGGAGGTGATGACACATAAGGGGGCACATGGAAGGCATGCATGAAAGCTTACATGCAAAATTACAAGTGTCCATACACTTGTCTCAAGAAGAGAAGGTGAACTTTTGGTAGCATTTTCCCTTAAATGCTATGAAAACTAAGGGCAACACTTAATTCTAATGCTACTAATTCATGTTATAGTTTGACAAATCCGATCGAAAGACAATAGTATCAATAAATCCAAACTTATTAGTAATCATTCTCATTTATAATTCAAGTAAAATCTATCATATAACTTATCAAAATTATTAAATATTCTTAACCATATATTTTTATATCAAATTAAAATTAAAATTTTAAATTGGTTAAAAATTCTGGATCGTTACATTTATAATGGAGGAAGTAGGCTTCGAGCAGAGGGAATAGGCCTGCGCGATTTTAATGTCTTGGGTATTTGCATGTACCTGTGTTGTTTAGCTTAGGAGTGAAGAAATTTATTTTATAAAATTTATATTTTATTTTATTTTTATTAGAACCGTATGATTTATTTAATCTAGAATAACACGTGTTTTTCTGAAGCTCAGTTCGATCACATGAAGAAGATATCAATTTAAATCAATATAATATAAATTAAATTTAAAGCAATTAATTACTTGATAAATTATTATTATTATTATTATCGTTTTTATTCTAATAGAATTCTTATTAATCATTTAAATCATTTTGTCTCCGTTTTAATTTCGAATTAAATTATTTTATATTCTCATACTACGATGATTATATATATTCGAAATAACGTATTTCGATTATTAAACTGATAACTTAATATAAAAATCGATTTATATTATCAACTCAATATTTAAAACAATATTAAATATTCAGAATAAATCGATCGAAAATCCAGGTCGTTACAAATTAATCATATGTGCCCATATTAGGATTTCAATCCAACAATGTTCTACCTGGGTGACATATGTTTCCTTATAAGTATACAACCTTATGAGTTCAAAATTTTGTTATTAAATAAAGATATTCTTTAACAATTTTAAATATCAACCATATTTAAATGGATCACAGTGGTCTTCATCGTATTAATCACGACTAAACCCATCATTGGTCTTATACATATATATAGTCAATGCCATAGACCAATCATGAATGTGTAGCATGAAAATTACATGTAATGTAAACCAAACATTTCTATTTCCACGTGATCCTCCTTAAACGTAAGTGAGGTCATAATCAAAACAATAAAACAGATTGAATGAATCGAATACTTTACTACTGATTAGGAAACCAAATAAATAACTCAAAGCAAATATAAAGCATATAAAATACAAACCCCCACTAAACCATAACATCCCCTAATAATACGACACTCATATGAGCAGTTTGATCATGAAATAAAACTGGATGGTAAACCTTTTGTAACCTGGTCTGCTATTATGAAGTTTGTTGCAATATGCTATATAGATATATGTCCACTCTGCACTATCTGTTTCACAAATAAGAATTTTATGTCAACATGGTTTCATAGCCAAGTGACAAAGTAGCATAGCTATATTCCATGGTTTGATGCATCATAAAATGCTACAAATTATGCTTCAATAGTGGAAGAAGTTACAAGTTTAACACTTTTCCAGGATATAGCACCTCTAGCCAATAGATAAATATAGTTTGATGTAGACTTTATGCTATCCTGGCATCCAGCAAAATCAGAATCAGAATACCGTACGATCTCCAAATGACCCGATCTTCTATAGTGAGCATGTAATCTTTTGTTCTCTGAAGATACCTCATAACCATCTTGGATGCTTTCCAATGGCCTATACAGCATTGCTTAAGTATTTACCTAACATCTAAACTACTTACGCAATATCTAGACGCATACATACTTGAGCGTACATTAAAATCCCAACAGTAGAAGAATAGGAGATATTTTGCATTTCCTGAATTTCAAGGTTACTTTATGACACTAACCAAGACTGAATTTATCTCCTTTGACAGCAGGGTTATCTCTTGGTCTACAATCTTGCATGCCAAACTTTTTAGTACTTTATCAAAATAGAACTTTTGTGATAATAGAAGAATGCACCGATAATGATCTCGAAGTATCTGAATGCCTAAAGCAAAAGAGGTGTCACCAAGATCTTTCATCTAAAAATGGTTAGATAGAAATTTCTTGGTTTCATGTAATAAGCCTATATCGTTAGTAGAAAGCAATATGTCATCGACATATAGAGCCAGGAATATATATTTACTTCCACTGAACTTGCGATAATTGTGATATACACAATCCTCACCACTATTCATCTCAAAACCAAAAAAGATAATTACCTGATGAAATTTGTTGTATCATTGATAAGAAGCTTGCTTAAGTCCATAGATGAATTTCGTTAATTTTCACACCATATTCTTTGGATCTCTCAACACAATTTTCTTTTTGTACCATATAAATTGTCTCATCAATATTTCCATTGAGAAACGTCATCTTAACATCTATTTGATGTAACTCAAGTTCAAGCTGAGCAACAAGTGTCATAATTGTACTAAAAGTATCTTTCGATGAAACTGGAAAAAAATCTCTAGAAAATCGATGTCTTCTTTCTGAGTATAGCCTTTTGCTACAAGATATGCCTTATATCTCTCCACATTACCCTTTGCATCCCTCTTTATACGTTTGCAACCAATTCGTTTTGCACCTTTTAGTAATGGGATAAGTTCCCAAACTTTGTTGTCTTGCATGGACTTGTACTCCTCATTCACGACAAATGTCCATTTTTGGGAGTTACATTTTTTCATGGTATGACGAAAGTTGATTGGGTTATCTTCCATCATTCCATTGTCACCCTCACGTTAATGGAGAAATATAATATAATTAAACATCTGAAATATCACATCTCCTTTCTCTCATGGATCTGCCTAATAGCATTGGTTCTTAAGGTTGTTCATTTGGAATAGTTGTTTCATTTTGAATAAGTGGTTTCATAACATTGCCTTGTTGAAATTTCAGATTCACTTCTTGGTCAATGATAGGTGTAGATGATTGAGCGTTGTCAAAAGTGATAATCGGATCTGGGTTTGAATCCAATTCCTCCTCAAAAGCAGTGTTTTAACTTTATTTCTCCCACAAACTCAATATCCTCAAAGAATATTGCAGTTACCATCGCAAAACTCTCCCTAGCTATGCGATTTTAAAATTTATAGCCTCTAGAACGCTCATAATAACCGACAAAGTAGCTACTCACTTCTTTGGAATCAAGTTATTTTTCATAAGGCCGATACGGCCTTGCATCAGCTTGACATCCCCAAATGTGAAATTTGCTTTAGACTAAACTTTCGACTTGTCTAAAACTCGCAAGGTGTTTTTGTTACTGCTTTAGTTGGTACCTTATTAAGAATATAAGCTGCTGTCTTTAATGCTTCTCCCAAGAGGGACTCGGTTATGGTGGAGTGAGCAATCATACTCCTTACCATATCCTTAAGAGTCTGATTTCACCTTTCAGCAACACCATTCATGTTAGGTGATCCTAGCATGGTGTACTGTAGGATAATACCGAATTTTGATAGGAATCGAGCAAACAATGATGGACCTTGTTCACCAGAACTAACATGTCGATCATAGTACTCACCGCCACGATCAAATATGACACTTTTAATCCTTTGATTGTGATTGTGATTGTGATTGTGTTTTTTCATGAATGAGATATAGGTACCCACAACGTGATTAATATTTTATGAATGTTATGAAATATTGTTGATCATTCCAAGATGTCGTAGGAAAATGCTGCAAATATTTGTATTAATTAATTCTAAGACATCTGAAGATTTATAGGAACCTAATCATTTACTGTTGATCGGTTTTCCCTTGATAAAATCTACGCAAATGTTGAAGTTTGTGAAGTCATGAGATTTTAAAAGGCCATCAGATATCAAGCGCTTAACTCTACATTTTGAGATACGACCTAAGTGCTTATGCTATAAGGATGCTAACTTTGCTTATTTAATTCACATTTAGTACCGCATGATTCTATATGTAAGGTTTCCATTATAGGATGCTACCGTTTTCAAGAAATAAAGATTGTCGTACACATTTGAATAACCAGTTCCAACAACATATGAATTCAAAAATAAAGTAAATCGATTCTTTCCAAATGATTAACAATATCCAATTTGTCCAATATAGAAACAGAAACCAAACAACGTCTAAATGACGCTATAACATAATTGTCTTTTAAATCCAAATTAAAACTAGTTCCTAATAACAATCTAAAATGTCCAATTGCTTCCACTTCTTCCTATTACTCATCACCCATAAAGATGTGTCTTTCACCATCACTTGGCTTTCGGTAACTTAGGCAGCCCTACATAGAAACACTTATATGAGTAGTAGCATCAGAATCTATCCACGAAGTGTTTCTAAGTATCGAAGATAAATTAATCTTAGAGCAAACCAAAGTAAGCAACATATCTTTCTTTGCACGTCATGCATGATATTTGGTACATTACTTATTCACATGTCCAAATTTGTGAAAAAAGAAACAATCATCTTTTTTCTTTCATTGTTTCTTTTGAATAGGAGCCTTAGCAGCTTCATTTTAAAACAAGTAGATGATGAGATAAATGAAATTTGAGTTGTGTAATTAGAAAAAACTAAAGAATAACCGTAATATCGATTTGTAGGATGAAGAAGTATAATGAGAAGAAAAATAATAAAACAAATACATGTTTATTGGTATTTTGTTTAAGAAAGAACTCAGCAGGAAATAACAAATAAAAATCTAGGATAACTAAATAGCTGACACACGGGCAACAAATGAAATTTTTGAGAAAACTGAAAATAAATAGTCATGAACTTTATATTGAGAACAAAAATAAAAAAACAAAGATGAAACTATCATTGGATGATGAGAATATAAAATTAGGATTGTGTAATTAGACAAAAATGAAGAATATCCATGATATCGGTTGATAGGAAGAAGTATAATGAAAATATATACGATAAAACAACTATGTGCCTATTGATATTTCATTTAAGAAAAATGATAGTAGGAAAAGTAACTAAAAGTAAAACAATTAATTAGCTGACACATGGTAGCATCTGAAATTTTGAGAAAACCAAAAATGGACATTGGTAAATTGTATATTGAGCTTTCGTATAATATAATAGATATAATATATCTTAATTTGATTTAGGTTGGGATTAAATTTTTTTAACTATAGCATTCATAGAAAAGTGGAAAAGAAAATTTTAATATTGTAAGAAAATAAACGGAAGTGAAAGAACTAAGAAATTACAAATGTGCGCATTGATATTTCTCTTAAAATTTATAATGTATATTAGTATTCTTTTAAGAAATAACTGCAAGTAGCAAAAGTAATATCAAATTTAAGATAATTCAATTAGTGTGACTGTAACAAACCAGAAAATCAGAACAAATTTAAAAAATTTATTGTGGCAATTTTAATGAATTTTGAATATTTAAAATGATTTATTTTAAATAATAACGACTAGAAATTTATTTTGAATAGAATTACAACGTATATATTTATTTGAATTGAAGTTAGAATATAAATATTTATTTTAATTATTAAAGGAATTGGAGATGGCGCGGTAGTTTGAAAATTCGATTTCAAATTTCAAATGAACGTATAGGATTCAAAATAAACCTGGATTTTAGTGAAACCGAAAATATTTGAATCTGTTTGAAATTATCTTTCCAACGAATCTGAAAAATCCAAATTTCATAACGGGAAAAAAAAGTTATTCCCAGTTGAAAATTCAGAATAGTCGCTATGGAAATATAGCCCTTAAAAATAGCAATTTTGCAAACGACATCCGTTTTCGACGAAACTACTTTGGTTGGATCCGGAATGTCAAATTATTGCTAGATTCCAATTTTCATAATTTTTGGAATCAATATGAGAGCGTGGCGAATTTAAACGCGTTGGTAATTTAAGTTTGAATTTGATCGACTGGAAAAGGACCGTTTTTCAAACGGTCTCCAAATTCGATGAAATTAGTTTTGTTAGGACCGTATCGTCAAAACATAGCTAGGATTATTTTTTGGGAATTTTTGGAGTCCGTACGTGGCCCCAGTAAGTTAAAATGTACATTTAAATTAAATATAAATTGATTTATATTTTAATTCAAAGGAAAACTGATCGTAACAACCGAATTGGGTTAGAAAACGTATCCCATTGTGTTCGGAATGGGGTTGATTAGCTAGAGACGACAGTTGTTGGGTCTCGTTTGGGGTTTGAAATTAAAAGTCAACTTTGGAGGAATTAAATAATACAATTACATTATTATAAAACCCTTTCTCCTTTCTCCCTTCACCGTTCATTTCAGATCTGAGAGAAAATAAAAATAAAAATAAAAGGGAAGAAGGAAAAATCGACGCAGCCATCCACCCTCGTTCCACGCGTCGCTTCCCTCCCTCCTCCGTCGCCACCACCCCCTCTGCTCCCCGTCGACTCCCCCACCGCCATTTTCCCCCTCCGTTTCTGCCCGCTCCCCTCCCTCCTCGTGAAAATTGCAAGACCCCCCACCACTCACCGTAGACACCGTCGCCCCACCGCACCCCTAGCCCGCCTCCATCCCTCCTCAGGCCGCGCCGCCAAGGCCACCTCCGGCTACAACCCCCCCCCCCCCCCTCTCTGATTTCAAAACGCCCCAAAACCCTAGAAGACAGCCTCCTCCTCCTCAATCTGCGCTGCACACTCCCTCGTGCCATAGCCGCTCCGGCGAGCCCCCTCACCCCTTGTCTCAAATCCGAATTTTCCCCCACTGTAAGTTTTTAATTATTTATTTCAATTTATTTTAAATACTCAGTTTTGTTTTATAGGTAATAGCATAAAAATGGAAGAAAGATTATATTTTTTATAAAAGAAAGATTAGATTTTTTATAAAAGAAAGATGAGATTTTTTATAAAAGAAAGATTTGATTTTGTATAGAAGAAAAATTAGATTTTTTATAAAACAAAGATTAGATTTTTTATAAAACAAAGATTATACTTTTTATAAAACAAAGATTAGATTTTTATAATAGAAAAGTTTAGATTTGTAATTTAAAAAAGATTATATTTTTATAGCGAAAAGGTTATATTTTTATAATAGAAAATATTATATTTTTATAAAGGAAAAGGTTTGATTTTTAAAGTAGACATCGATATAAAAATATGATTTTTATGTAACAAAGATACAATTTCTAAATGTATAAAAATTCGATTTTTAAACATGAAGTGATATGATAAAGATCTGATTTTTTATGAATTACATTTAAATAAAAATGCGATTTTTATTTAAATAACCGCGTTATAAAAATATGATTTTTTATATATGAGGTAGCGGTAGAGAAATGTGATTTTTAATATAAACATCATATTAAAAATGTGACTTTTACTATGAACAGCGTAAAACAGGTTACGTTGGGATTACGGTGAGGAACACAACGCACGGGAATGAAACCCAAATCCGAATAGTTCAAAAATAAAAAATGGAGGAGTGGAAACTCAAGGTGAGAACTCCTCACTCTGATTATTTGCTAGTTAAAATTATACTAGGATGCAGACGGTGCTTAGCAGCACCCGACACCGTTGTCCACAGACCACAGACGACTTGTTTGATTTTGTTGTGAAAATTAATTGTAATGTGGAATGGAATAAATAAATATTGTATCGTTAAAAATATAATTTTTAACATGTATATGAATAAAATAAATATTCATTTACAAATCGAACGATTTGTTTATAGACACCCATTTGACTGACATTCGTTGGGACGTTATTTTTACACATCGCCCAACTGCACAAATAATGTTCAGTATTTGTTGGTTGAAACCCCACACGGGTATTGGGATGATATTGAACGTACACTAATCCCAATTGTTTAGTTATATGTTAATCGATTGGTTAACAGACTGTTGTGTGCGTTAATTATTTCTATTTGACGCTTATGCAGTTGTGTAATGCACTCAGGTTGATGGTTGATTGTTGATATATACATGTGTTGTATGAAATCCATATAAATAAAATTATATGGTAATTGATTGGGTCTGATTCCAATTTAGAAATAAGGAATATTTTAAAATAAGGAATATTTTAAAATAATATCCAGAAAAGAATCAAAATATGATTTTGATGTCCGATTTGGGATGGACACGAAAATATTTAAATATATGAAGCCGCGTTGATTAGATTAATGCCATTTTGACGTTAACGATATTTATATCGATTTTATTCATTATTATAATGAATATCAAAATGGAAGTGATTTCAAAATCTAATGTTTTGAAAATATTATCATTTACATATTAATGATATGGAATATTCAATTTTGATTTAAAATTGAATATGAAATTGATATCGTTTTGAAAACGAATTTAAAACAATTTATAAAATACATTTTCAATGGAAATCGACGAAATATATATAATATATATTATATATATTTAATAGCCTGAATAGAACGCGCCGCGCCGCGGTAGTTCGCGAATTTCGACCATTGACTTCGAATGGACATTACGGGAGATCCGACCATCGAGTTCTCCTAAAACTGGAACCGTTGGGTTCGTATCAAAAATAGATTTCCAATGAATACAAGAGATTTGGAATCTAACGGTTGGATTTGCAATTATGTCCAAATCAAATTTGGAAAAGGTCGTTGTAAGTGCAGTTTGATGACCGTTTGTGGAAATCGACTGTACGGGACTTGATAAAATTACTAAAAATATCAATAATTTGTGTAAAATCATAATAAATGATTTGGAAAGAGTTAGGATGAAAAATTTCATATTTAAAAAGATAAAAACATATTTTTATCGAAATGAACTAGTTATGAACTAGAATTATAAATCCAATATTTTTAAATAACTAAATTGGATTTTAAATTGTTTTAAAATATACCAGAATTTCCAATATATGAATTGGAGTGGATGTGAATCGAAATTATCATCGGAATATTTCGATATTGGATTCCGTGATTATACAGATATTGTGGAGTAATTTGGAAGATATATATATCGTTATTCCCAATACGATATGTGTTGATTTCAGAATTTGATATTGAATATAAGCCGATATATTTTCTATTCAGAGCCTTGTATTTAATATCAAATGGGATTTTTGGTTGTCGTGAACGGTGTATTTAATAACACTATTCTTAAACCCCGTGTGAAAAGAACAAATCTTTTTGTTAAGATTTAAAGAAGAATTGCCAATTAATTAAAATTTAATTGGAATTGAAAATGGAATGTGAATTGGGTTTATTATGAACTGTGTTTTTAACGACATTCGTTCTTTAACCCGATTTGCAGTGAAATGTGATTTGGAATTTATAAATCTTTTTTTTAAGATTTAAAGGAAATTTCCAAAGTAAAGTTTTCCAATTTAATACAATAAATTGGAATGAAATGGAATTCGATTTGGTAATAATCGAAGTGAGCTTCTGTGGAGGATGACTGTTAATATATAAGGAATTTAAAAGGCTTTGTCATTATTCCATTTATATTATTAGTCGGATGCAGAAATTTATATCGATTATATATTGATATATTTTCAGTGAAAATTCCATTATTAATGAAATGTGATTTTGGGTTTATCATGAACCGTGTTTTAAATGACACTGGTTCTTTAACCCAGTTAAAGACATGATATGATTTCCCAAAGTTAGATAATCATTAATATTGATTTTTGGGAAGATTAAAACTAAGTGAAGTTTTAATGAATCTTCAATTAGATTGAAATGAGGATTTGATAATTTAAATTATCAAATTTGAGAAATGATCAAGAATGGAGTATCACCAGTTTTGCTCCAAGCGATAATTAAATCTTTAATTAGATTTGAACGAGAAATGGTAATTAATTTTTACCGATAACACTGTGGTGTTAGATATGGAGTATTACCAGTTTTGCTCCATGGGATGAATAAGTTGGGATTGGGAAATACAATAAAAGATTACTTCGGTAAGGTTCGCTAATCCCGACTAGTTTGGATAAACCTTAATTTGGTTTGAATTGATATCCAAAGGAAGATTAAAGAATTTATCTTTGATAAAATTAATGGAGACCTTCCCCAAATGATATGAATATTTAAATATGAGAATATTTAGAATTGGAATGAGGCGTATGTTGTATGTTTTTGTAGCACTTGTTTATAATATACACGAGTTATTCGGTAAGGCCGGGTTTATACCCATTCTGAATAACTGATTCGACGATAAGTCGACGATGAAGACGGTGGTTGAAGACCGGAGGTCTTCACATCGTTTGGATGATTACTGATATGTTGATTGGACTGTACACGCAAGACAATGTAGCAATTTGTGATCGTCCATACGTACTTGGAGATCGACCGGATATGCGAGGACCTCTCTCCTGTATTGGACATATGGGACGAGGAATAAGGTGCATCCGGTTTCGTTCAAACCCAAAATGAACTTGTAAATGGATGTGTGTCTGACATCGGATTTCATTCGTTGTGATTGATAGACATCGGTTGCATAGCGTGAATTGCCTGTATGGCATATTGAGAAGCAAATGATCAAGGCTTCTATTGAAAAGCAGAGTCTTGTGTTTGATGATCAAAGCACGGCTTTAATATAGCATAGCTTTGTGTATAGCGTTAATTCGTGAGCCTCGCATCTTGGTATGAAACAGAAATGAGAGAGGATCTTAGGGAGGACATGTGTCTCTTTCTAGCTAGGAGTGGTGTCACGGTTTTGCAAGACCTGGCATTTTACTTATGTGGATGATGGAAAGCGAGGCGCCTCGTTTATATCGGTCACTATGGTGCCGATGGATGGTTTGGTCGATATATGACCAGTTTACGCCACATAGGGCGGGGAAACGTATTATTTAGGCATTTTAATCCACTTTATGTGGACCGGCCCTGACGATCTAAAGGCTTAACTGAGTACTTGCCTGAGACACGGGCTAGAGTGTCTCGAAGCGGTAAGGAGGATCCCTTGTCTTGGTTCACAGATAGAAATCCAACTTCCAATACGTGACATTTTGGTTTCGATTGTAGAGCCTAGTATTGGCGACATGATATATGGTACCCATGCCGTCTAGGATTGATACGTCATTGATACATTTATATTTGAAGTTGTTTTATACACTATGCACTTATAATAGTGTCAAATGGTTTGTTTTAAACGTACCAAGCATGTTTGGCTATTATAAGGGAAAACCCTATCCTCCGGCTTGCGTTGCATTATGTGATGGGACCTGGGTCTTATAATAGCTTCATTTTTTCAAAAAGCATAGCGCGATTTTGTTATATGCACTGGTATTCTTGGGAGAAAACTCGTTCCGTGTGATATGGCGTGGTCCCTTGATATAACTGATTTTAAAGTAAAGTTTTAAATAACTATTTTAGCTCTCACACCAGTCACATGACTGACCTAGAGTTTATTGTTTTAACCTAAACTCTGGGTGCCCCTATTTTCCATACGGGCAGCTAATAGTTTTGGTTTTGCAGATTTATATTCACAGGATCCTGGTTTACAACTGGAATGATATTCGGGAAGCTTTATATCCGTATATTCCTTTCAGATGTGTTTTGCATTATTTTCCGCTGCATTGTAATTTGTTAATCTCTGATATTTATCAAATGTATATTATTTATTCATGCTCTGTATATTCTTGTACTCTGATGTAAATTGTTGTAATAAGCGATGAAATGTTCTTCTGTGTGTGTTCTGATTTGTCATGTTCTCAACTCAATCTGGGCTTTCCTTTACGGTGAAGTTTGGGTCGTGTCAATTTGGTATCAGAGCTTTGGTTTACAGAGCTCGAGAATAAGAAACATTTGAACCGAACGAGAGAATTCATCAGAGATTGGATTAGTAATATCCAACGGGAATGACTTGTTAGATATGGGATCAGTAGTATCCTAGAACGAGTGTGAAGAGTAGTGTTTTTAAAATATAAAAACGAAAACAAATTTTGTTTAGAAAATTTAAACCATATTCTACGTATTTGAATATTTATTTTAAATTGATTTGGACTATCGGGTATATAGAGATTTTAATATATGTCTGATCTACGTTTATACGAAGCCTCGAATATACTGGATGGATATAGAATCACACTCTAGTCGCCCGGGCATAACTCTGATGATGATGCATCATCATCGGTATTTATGTTCGAGTGTCCAAAGTGGGATATCTATATATTTCCAATTGACTGGTGTGAGAACCAAAATATAGTTAGAATATATTGTTGTGATTTGGCATCAAAAATATGATTTTGACTATATATATTAACGTTATGCATTTGAAAAGCTAATTCACAAATTGATTGATGATTGTGTTGTGTGATCATTCATTTAAACCAATATGATAATGTATGGTAAATTTAGCCAAATCGATCAAATATTGAACTGATTGGAAAATTGGTTGAAATTGCATACATCTATACATGTATATAATGAACAGGTCATAACAGGGAAACTAAGAAGAGGAATAAAATTGTATGCCCGACAAATAGGGAAACTAAGGCTGGCCATTTGGCATTTTCTTTTTCTTTTAAAGGTTTATGAGCCTAAGGCTGGCCGCTTGGCATTTTCTTTTTCTTTTAAAGGTTTATGAGCCTAAGGCTGGCCGCTTGGCATTTTCTTTTTCTTTTAAAGGTTTATGAGCCTAAGGCTGGCCGTTTGGCATTTTCTTTTTCTTTTAATGATTTTATGAGCCTAAGGCTATCCGCTTGGCATTTTCTTTTTCTTTTGGGTGGATGAGGGCCCTGTGAGGCAAGTTGCGGTTTTAAAAGTCTCCCTGTACATAGGAGGTTATGGCGAAATTTTTCGAAAATTTAAGGTGTTAGCCAAATTTTTGAAGAATTAGAAAATTCTTAGAAACTGAAAAGTTGAAGAATGAATGCCAGAATGAAAGTTGAGTTGATTAGTTAAACAACTTTCAGCTCTGTTCCTTTTCGAGGACGAGAAGTTTTTAAGTGAGGAAGATTGTAACAACCCGGAAAATCAGAACTAATTTAAAATTTTGATTTTGGCAATTTTAATGAATTTTGAATATTTAAAATGAATTATTTTAAATAAAAACAACTAGAAATTTATTTTGAATAGAATTAGAATGTATATATTTATTTGAACCGAAGTTAGAATATAAATATTTATTTTAATTATAAATGGAATTGGAAATGACGCGGTATTTTGAAAATTCGATTTCAAATTTCAAATGAACGTACAGGATTCAAAATAAACCGGATTTTAGTGAAACCGAAAATATTTGAATATGTTTGAAATTATATTTCCAACGTACCTGAAAAATCCAAATTTCATAGCGGGAATAAAAAGTTATGTGCAGTTGAAAATTCAGAATAGTCGCCATGGAAATATAGCCCTTAAAAATAGCGATTTTGCAAACGACCTCCGTTTTCGATGTAACCACTTTTGTTGGATCTGGAAAGTCAAATTATTGCTGGATTCCAATTTCATAATTTTTGGAATCAATATGTGAGCGTGGCAAATTTAAATGTGATTGGTAATTTCAGTTTGAATTTGATCGACTGAAAAGGACTATTTTTCAAACGGTCTCCAATTTCGAGGAAATTAGTTTTGTTAGGACCGTATCATCAAAACATAGTCGGGAATTTTTGGAGTCCGTATATGGCCCCACTAAATTAAAACGTACGTTTAAATTAAATATAAATTGATTTATAATTTAATTCAAAGAAAAACTGATCGTAACAACCGAATTGAGTTACAAAACATATCCCATTGTATTCGGAATGAGGGTGATTAGCTAGGGACGACAGTTGTTAGGTCTCGTCTGGAGTTTGAAATTAAAAGTCAACTTTGGAGGAATTAAATAATATAATTAAATTATTATAAACCCCTTTCTCCTTTCTCCCTTCAACGTTCATTTCTGATCTGAGAGAAAATAAAATAAAAAAGGGAAGAAGGAAACATATGCATAGCCCTCCACAGCCGTTCCAAGCGTCGCTCCCCACCCTCCTTCGTCGCGACCACCCCCTCTGCTCCCCGTCGATTCCCCCATCGCCAACTTTCCCCTCCATTTCTGCTCGCTCCCCTCCCTCCTCGTGAAAATCGCAAGACCCCCCCCCCCCCCACCACCACCACTCACCGTAGACACCGCCGCCCCACCGCAACCTTAGCCCGCCTTCATCCCTCCTCAGACCGCGCCGCCAAGGCCACCCCGGCCACACCCCCTCTCCGATTTAAAAACGCCCCAAAACCCAAGAAGACAGCCTCCGCCTCCTCGATCCGCGCTGCACACTCCCCAACGCCATAGCTGCTCCGACGAGCTCCCTCTCCCCTTATTTCAAATCCGAATTTTTCCCCCACAGTAAGTTTTAAATTGTTTATTTTAAATACTCATTTTTATTATATAAGTAATAGCATAAAAATGGAAGAAAGATTAGATTTTTTATAAAACAAAGATTAGATTTTTATAAAACAAAGATTAGACTTTTTTATAAAAGAAAGATTAGATTTTTTATAAAAGAAAGATTAGATTTTTATAAAACAAAGATTAGATTTTTTATAAAAGAAAGATTAGATCTTTTATAAACGAAAGATTAGATTTTTTATAAAACAAAAATTAGATTTTTTTTTATAAAACAAAGATTAGATTTTTTATAAAACAAAGATTAGATTTTTATAATTGAAAAGTTTAGATTTTTAATTTAAAAAGGATTATATTTTTATAAATAAAAAGATTATATTTTTATAGCGAAAAGGATATATTTTTATAATATAAAAGATTATATTTTTATAAATGAAAAGGTTTAATTTTTAAAGTAAACAACGATATAAAAATATGATTTTTATGTTACAAAGATAGGATTTCTAAATATATAAAAATTCAAATTTTTACATGAAGTGATATTATAAAGATGTGATTTTTATATGATCTACATTTAAATAAAAATGCGATTTTTATTTAAATAACCTCGCTATAAAAAATATGATTTTTATATACGAGGTAGCGGTATAGAAATGTGATTTTTAATATAAACATCATATTAAAAATGTGCTTATTATTATGAACAACATAAAACAGGTTACGTTGGGATTACGGTGAGGAACACAACGCAAGGGAACGAAATCCAAATCCGAACAGTTCAGAAATAAAGAATGGAGGAGTGGAAACTCAAGGTGAGAACTCCACTCTGTGATTATTTTCTAATTAAAATTATACTTGGATGCAGATAGTGCTTAGCAGCACCCGATACCGTCATCCACAGACCATGGACGACTTATTTGATTTGGTCGATATATGACCAGTTTACGCCCCATATGGCGGGGAAACGTATTGTTCAGGCATTTTAATCCACTTCGTGTGGACCGTCCCTGGCGATCTAAAGGCTTGGCTGAGTACTTGCCTGAGACACGTGCTAGAGTGTCTCGAAGCGGTAAGGACGATCCCTTGCCTTGGTTCACAGATGGAAATCCAACTTCCAATACGTGACATTTCGGTTTTGATTGTAGAGCATAGTATTGGCGACATGATATATGGTACCCATGCTGTCTAGGATTGATACGTCATTGATACATTTATATTTGAAGTTGTTTTATACACTATGCACTTATAATAGTGTCAAATGGTTTGTTTTAAACGTACCAAGCATGTTTGGCTATTATAAGGGAAAACCCTATCCTCCGGCTTGCGTTGCATTATGTGATGGGAACTGGGTCTTATAATAGCTTCATTTTTTCAAAAAGCATAGCGCGATTTTGTTATATGCACTGGTATTCTTGGGAGAAAACTCGTTCCGTGTGATATGGCGTGGTCCCTTGATATAACTGATTTTAAAGTAAAGTTTTAAATAACTATTTTAGCTCTCACACCAGTCACATGACTAACCTGGAGTTTATTGTTTTAACATAAACTCTGGGTGCCCCTATTTTCCATACGGGCAGCTAGTAGTTTTGGTTTTGCAGATTTATATTCACAAGATCCTGGTTTACAGCTGGAATGATATTCGGGAAGCTCTGTATCCGTATATTCCTATTAGTTGTGTTTTGTATTATTTTCCGCTGCATTGTAATTTGTAAATCTCTGATATTTATCAAATGTATATTATTTATTCATGCTCTGTATATTCTTGTACTCTGATGTAAATTGTTGTAATAAGCGATGAAATGTTCTTCTGTTTGTGTTCTGATTTGTCATGTTCTCAACTCAATCTGGGCTTTCCTTTACGGTGAAGTTTGGGTCGTGTCAATTTGGTATCAGAGCTTTGGTTTACAGAGCTCGAGAATAAGAAACATTTGAACCGAACGAGAGAATTCATCAGAGATTGGATTAGTAATATCCAACGGGAATGACTTGTTAGATATGGGATCAGTAGTATCCTAGAACGAGTGTGAAGAGTAGTGTTTTTAAAATATAAAAACGAAAACAAATTTTGTTTAGAAAATTTAAACCATATTCTACGTATTTGAATATTTATTTTAAATTGATTTGGACTATCGGGTATATAGAGATTTTAATATATGTCTGATCTACGTTTATACGAAGCCTCGAATATACTGGATGGATATAGAATCACACTCTAGTCGCCCGGGCATAACTCTGATGATGATGCATCATCATCGGTATTTATGTTCGAGTGTCCAAAGTGGGATATCTATATATTTCCAATTGACTGGTGTGAGAACCAAAATATAGTTAGAATATATTGTTGTGATTTGGCATCAAAAATATGATTTTGACTATATATATTAACGTTATGCATTTGAAAAGCTAATTCACAAATTGATTGATGATTGTGTTGTGTGATCATTCATTTAAACCAATATGATAATGTATGGTAAATTTAGCCAAATCGATCAAATATTGAACTAATTGGAAAATTGATTGAAATTGCATACATCTATACATGTATATAATGAACAGGTCATAACAGGGAAACTAAGAAGAGGAATAAAATTGTATGCCCGACAAATAGGGAAACTAAGGCTGGCCATTTGGCATTTTCTTTTTCTTTTAAAGGTTTATGAGCCTAAGGCTGGCCGCTTGGCATTTTCTTTTCCTTTTAAAGGTTTATGAGCCTAAGGCTGGCCGCTTGGCATTTTCTTTTTCTTTTAAAGGTTTATGAGCCTAAGGCTGGCCGTTTGGCATTTTCTTTTTCTTTTAATGATTTTATGAGCCTAAGGCTATCCGCTTGGCATTTTCTTTTTCTTTTGGGTGGATGAGGGCCCTGTGAGGCAAGTTGCGGTTTTAAAAGTCTCCCTGTACATAGGAGGTTATGGCGAAATTTTTCGAAAATTTAGGGTGTTAGCCAAATTTTTGAAGAATTAGAAAATTCTTAGAAACTGAAAAGTTGAAGAATGAATGCCAGAATGAAAGTTGAGTTGATTAGTTAAACAACTTTCAGCTCTGTTCCTTTTCGAGGACGAGAAGTTTTTAAGTGGGGAAGATTGTAACAACCCGGAAAATCAGAACTAATTTAAAATTTTGATTTTGGCAATTTTAATGAATTTTGAATATTTAAAATGAATTATTTTAAATAAAAACAACTAGAAATTTATTTTGAATAGAATTAGAACGTATATATTTATTTGAACCGAAGTTAGAATATAAATATTTATTTTAATTATAAATGGAATTGGAAATGACGCGGTATTTTGAAAATTCGATTTCAAATTTCAAATGAACGTACAGGATTCAAAATAAACCGGATTTTAGTGAAACCGAAAATATTTGAATATGTTTGAAATTATATTTCCAACGTACCTGAAAAATCCAAATTTCATAGTGGGAATAAAAAGTTATGTGCAGTTGAAAATTCAGAATAGTCGCCATGGAAATATAGCCCTTAAAAATAGCGATTTTGCAAACGACCTCCGTTTTCGATGTAACCACTTTTGTTGGATCTGGAAAGTCAAATTATTGCTGGATTCCAATTTCATAATTTTTGGAATCAATATGTGAGCGTGGCAAATTTAAACGTGATTGGTAATTTCAGTTTGAATTTGATCGACTGAAAAGGACTATTTTTCAAACGGTCTCCAATTTCGAGGAAATTAGTTTTGTTAGGACCGTATCATCAAAACATAGTTGGGAATTTTTGGAGTCCGTATATGGCCCCACTAAATTAAAACGTACGTTTAAATTAAATATAAATTGATTTATAATTTAATTCAAAGAAAAACTGATCGTAACAACCGAATTGAGTTACAAAACATATCCCATTGTATTCGGAATGAGGGTGATTAGCTAGGGACGACAGTTGTTAGGTCTCGTCTGGAGTTTGAAATTAAAAGTCAACTTTGGAGGAATTAAATAATATAATTAAATTATTATAAACCCCTTTCTCCTTTCTCCCTTCAACGTTCATTTCTGATCTGAGAGAAAATAAAATAATAAAGGGAAGAAGGAAACATATGCATAGCCCTCCACAGCCGTTCCAAGCGTCGCTCCCCACCCTCCTTCGTCGCGACCACCCCCTCTGCTCCCCGTCGATTCCCCCATCGCCAACTTTCCCCTCCATTTCTGCTCGCTCCCCTCCCTCCTCGTGAAAATCGCAAGACCCCCCCCCCCCCCCACCACCACCACTCACCGTAGACACCGCCGCCCCACCGCAACCTTAGCCCGCCTTCATCCCTCCTCAGACCGCGCCGCCAAGGCCACCCCGGCCACACCCCCTCTCCGATTTAAAAACGCCCCAAAACCCAAGAAGACAGCCTCCGCCTCCTCGATCCGCGCTGCACACTCCCCAACGCCATAGCTGCTCCGACGAGCTCCCTCTCCCCTTATTTCAAATCCGAATTTTTCCCCCACAGTAAGTTTTAAATTGTTTATTTTAAATACTCATTTTTATTATATAAGTAATAGCATAAAAATGGAAGAAAGATTAGATTTTTTATAAAACAAAGATTAGATTTTTATAAAACAAAGATTAGACTTTTTTATAAAAGAAAGATTAGATTTTTTATAAAAGAAAGATTAGATTTTTATAAAACAAAGATTAGATTTTTTATAAAAGAAAGATTAGATCTTTTATAAACGAAAGATTAGATTTTTTATAAAACAAAAATTAGATTTTTTTTATAAAACAAAGATTAGATTTTTTATAAAACAAAGATTAGATTTTTATAATTGAAAAGTTTAGATTTTTAATTTAAAAAGGATTATATTTTTATAAATAAAAAGATTATATTTTTATAGCGAAAAGGATATATTTTTATAATATAAAAGATTATATTTTTATAAATGAAAAGGTTTAATTTTTAAAGTAAACAACGATATAAAAATATGATTTTTATGTTACAAAGATAGGATTTCTAAATATATAAAAATTCAAATTTTTACATGAAGTGATATTATAAAGATGTGATTTTTATATGATCTACATTTAAATAAAAATGCGATTTTTATTTAAATAACCTCGCTATAAAAATATGATTTTTATATACGAGGTAGCGGTATAGAAATGTGATTTTTAATATAAACATCATATTAAAAATGTGCTTATTATTATGAACAACATAAAACAGGTTACGTTGGGATTACGGTGAGGAACACAACGCAAGGGAACGAAATCCAAATCCGAACAGTTCAGAAATAAAGAATGGAGGAGTGGAAACTCAAGGTGAGAACTCCACTCTGTGATTATTTTCTAATTAAAATTATACTTGGATGCAGATAGTGCTTAGCAGCACCCGATACCGTCATCCACAGACCATGGACGACTTATTTGATTTGGTCGATATATGACCAGTTTACGCCCCATATGGCGGGGAAACGTATTGTTCAGGCATTTTAATCCACTTCGTGTGGACCGTCCCTGGCGATCTAAAGGCTTGGCTGAGTACTTGCCTGAGACACGTGCTAGAGTGTCTCGAAGCGGTAAGGACGATCCCTTGCCTTGGTTCACAGATGGAAATCCAACTTCCAATACGTGACATTTCGGTTTTGATTGTAGAGCATAGTATTGGCGACATGATATATGGTACCCATGCCGTCTAGGATTGATACATTTATATTTGAAGTTGTTTTATACATTATGCACTTATAATAGTGTCAAATGATTTGTTTTAAACGTACCAAGCATGTTTGGTTATTATAAGGGAAAACCCTATCCCCCGGCTTGCGTTGCATTGTGTGATGGGACCTGTGTCTTATAATAGCCTCATTTTTCCAAAAAGCATTGGGCGGTTTTGTTATATGCACTAGTATTCTTAGGAGAAAACCCATTCCGTGTTATACGGCGTGGTCCCTTGATATCTCTGCTTTTAAAGTAAAGTTTTAAAGAATTATTTTAGCTCTCACACCAGTCACATGACTAACCTGGAGTTTATTGTTTTAACCTAAACTCTGGGTGCCCCTATTTTCCATACGGGCAGCTAGTAGTTTTGGTTTTGCAGATTTATATTCACAAGATCCTGGTTTACAGCTGGAATGATATTCGGGAAGCTCTGTATCCGTATATTCCTATTAGTTGTGTTTTGTATTATTTTCCGCTGCATTGTAATTTGTAAATCTCTGATATTTATCAAATGTATAGTATTTATTCATACTCTGTATATTCTTGTAATTTGATGTAAATTGTTGTAATAAGCGATGAAGTGTTCTTCTGTTTGTGTTCTGATTTGTCGTGTTCTCAACTCAATCCGGGCTTTCCTTTACGGGGCAGTTTGGGTCGTGTCAGTATTGGTGATTGGATGTTCCCGTAGTACCATTAGAGGATGCCCGTAGTATCATTAGCGGATGATTTCCCTATGCGCCCCACAATATGTATAGTGTATGACCTTCATACCATGATATCCTGCCTTGAAGCAGGATTGGTATTATTATTGTTATTGACTAACATCTATGTATGCAGGGAAAACAGGTTGGAGGGGTCCAACTGGATCCCTCAAAATTTATTTATCGTTGTTTTTATATGCGTGATATGTTGAAGTGAATTGATGTTTGTGTGTTTGAATGTTTGAATACCACTGGCCCTAGATATCGATATCTAAAAATATTATACTAAGGGGTTTTTGGATTTAGAAAGGAAAAATTAATTTCCGAAATAGAAATTGAGTTACGAATGGCTTCGGAAATATTAACTTGTTTTTAATAATAAAAGCAAGTAGCTAAACTATAAACGATGTTATAAAAGGGAAAGAAAATTATCATTTGATAATATAAAAAAATTAAATTCAAATGTGAATTTAAAAAGGAAACTTTATTTTTTTGCGAAGTGGAAATTGGATTTCAAGCGGAATTTGAAATCGAAAACTTGTTTTAATATTTAAAACAAGGAGTGAAATGTATAAACAATAATTTTTTTTAAAATAAAGAGAAATAACTATTATTGGATAATTAGAATTTAAATTCAAGTATGGATTAAAAAGGAGAACTAAAAATCATTTCCATATACAATGATGTAATTCATTCTGATGTTCGAAAGGTAAATTGAAGTGGAATAATTCCGTGAGGGTTTATAAATAGAATTCGACTATGTCGAATTTATAAAAATATTTAATCACACAAAGGATATTGGGTTTATATTATATAGAAACCGTAATTGAATTTTGATGTGAAAATAGATTTTATATTTATTATATATATACATATATATATTTATATATATAAGTTATATAAAATGAACTATTCCGAAATTGGAATCGAGTTTCAAATAGATTGTTAAAATGGAAGTTTCGTTTTAACAAGAAAGCTAATTTATAAACAACGTTTATAAATGTGATGAGATAGATTTCATCGAGTAATTTTTAAAATAGATTCCAAATGTAAGAAATGGAATAAAAGGTGAGGTTTAAACAGAGTTGTTGTATTACAAACTTTTATCTGTCTCTAGATAAGAACGTTGTCGATCAAGGTCTGAGAGGTAAATAAATTACCCCAACTTGAACGACTTAACTATTATCAGGTGATGATATTAGTTTGTAATGGTAAAAGAATATTGAATTGATTGATTATTTCCATAGAAGAAATTATAATTGGATTTCAATTATTTCGAAATTATATAGAATAATTTATGGAAGTTGGAATTTTATATAGAAATTTAGTTGTGGATAATTTACACTCGGGTTATAAACTTTGAACTAAAGAAATCAACGATTTTGGAGAAATCGAACTATTCAGGTTCGATTTGGAAACTGATTTAATTTATATTTAAATTGTAGAGAATGAAGTTGGAATTCAATTTTAAACAAAGTTTAAACGTTTAATCAAAACGAACTCACCGTAGCGCGGTAGTTCGTAATTTGACGACTAGGACTTCAATTGAATATATATAACTCAATATAAGTCGGAATTTGATGAAACAAGAAATGCCCGAACCTATTGAATAATAATTTTCTAATGGAAGAGAAAAATCTGGGTTTCGACTTAAAGATTTTGCGTTATGTCAAAAATCAAATTTTAGAAAAATCGCTGTAAAATCGTTTATAAACCATAACGATTTAATTAATTAATTTAAGGAATTTTTAGTGGATAAAAATACGGATTTCAATTAGACAAATCCAGATTTGAGATACAAAATCGATTTGAACTCAAGTGGGTTAAGTGGATCGAATTTTGGAATAAAAGTTAAATCTGTAATCATTAAATAAAATTAACTAATTAGAAGAATAATTAGTTAATGAAATTCTGGAAATGAAATCGACTTCGTGTAAGTGAATAAGTTTTGAGAATTTAAATATAAAACTCGAGTTAGAGATGGCATGCAACTTGTGTATAAGTGAACTAAAGTATATTTGGATATGATGTATTCAAATCAAAGTGCATTAAGCAAAAGAACTAATTAAAAGAGTGGTTGGCGAATTTTGTTAGAAAGGATTGGATTGATTGAAATAAAAGGGAAATAGACGTATATATGTTATACAGGTATGGGATGAAGAGTATGAAGATTTTAATTTAAGTGCCCGACAAAAAGGTACAGGTTTAAATTTCCATATGAGGTTTTATGCGCCGAATCGGCAAGCCACTTGGCTTTTTTATTTTCTTTTTTTAATGGAAAGGGCTTAGAGATGCGAGTTAGGGTTTGAATGATTGACCGGTACAGGGGAGGTGTGGCGAAATTTTCCGGAAATTTATGGAGTTAGAATATTTTTAAGAAATTTCGAAAATAGAAATCAATATATCGAAATATATAGAATTCGATAAGGAAATTGGAAATATAGTTAATGAATGAATATTAATTAAAAGGGGCCAGTGATTGTTTGACTATTGATGGATTATTGTTTCTCCTTTGATAGTTAAGTCACCGGCTATCAAAGAATTTTTGGGCCATCGTTGTCAATACGGAGAGACCGGTTGGATTTAATATCCGAAAACCACTCCTTATAGGCATAGACGTTGCGAATTAGATTATTTGAAGAAAAAATCGAAGATGGAGTAAATAGCAAGAGCTGTTTTGTTTGTCCAGACCCAGGACAACTTGTATGGACGAATATCTGACAGAGTATTCCTAACAGATCACATAAGACGATCTTTCCAAGGTATTACGTCTGGTGGGGGAGAAATTCGTTTCTCTTAGCTTTTTATACCCGTAATATTTTGGAAATATCAACTAGTGATTTGACAAGTTTGAAAATGTGGCATTCAAAGTGAATGGTGACCAGATGTTCTAAAAAGATAAATGTAGCCTCAAGCCTCACAACCAGGAAGTAACAAAAATCGGGAAGGCAGCATGGCTAGGTGGGCCATTCCCAAGCAGGGTATGCTTGTCACCAATCTAGAGAAAAATCATTATTTATTCTTCTTTCGATTCTGTATCTTACGGATTACGGTTGGATGGCCGACAACCGTGGGTGACAATACATTCACTACACTCAAGCTAAATGAGTGGGAGGTCATGTGTGGCCGGGTTGCAAGACGCTCTTTTTGAACCCCAGTGTATACCTTCTTGTGTACACTGATCGGGAGGTGGTCCCATACCTTTGTCATAGTTGGAATCCAATCTCCAATAAGCGCCCTGCGGTTTTTGATTTTATACTATATATGTAGAGCGTGAGATGCAAGCATTCTACTATTTGATTATTTATTTTATTAGACATTATTACAATATCACTGGATTTTGATATCAAAAATGGTTTGGGTTATAGTAAGGTAAAAACCGTCCATGTTTATGTGTAGGCTGGTCTTACTATTATCCTTTTCTTTCAAAAAGTTTTTTCTTGAAAGTTAAACAATATGGTTGGAGTTTACTCACACTAGTCCCATGACTGACCCAGAGTTTATTTTGTTTGTTGTTTTCCTAAACTCTTGGGGGCCCAAATTTGTATGGGCAGTCAAGTGTTCATGCCTTTACAGATACACTTGGAGGAGCTTGAAGCAGGAGGCTTCACCATTAGTTATTTAGAGTTATTTTTGCTGTATCAAATGTTATGTTGTACTCCGACATGGTATGTATATACAAAACAGATTTGTATTTCAAAGTTATGTTATATAATATATTTTATTCGTTCCGTTGTGAGGTTCTGTTTTGTTATTTCTGTTCTTCTTCTGTCTATTTCTATTTCTTTAACCCTAATGACTCGTATTTCTGTATTATTTGAGTTGGACGTGAGTTGTATTAGTCAGCTCAGATGGTATGGATTTGCGGGCCACTACAGTTGGTATCAGAGCTTAGGTTGAGCGAACACCTTGGCTTTGGTGGGGGTTACTCATTAGAGATAGGGTCAGTAGTACCCTAGAATGAGTTGAGTGTATATATATGAGAGAGCGTATCTGTAAGTTGATATAAAATTTGTTTTATATTGTGTTGGCTTGTTTGTTGAGTGGTTTATAAATTCTGGTCGAATCGTGGGATGCCACGATGTCAATAGGAGTTTCTAAACACTTGAACAAAGGAATTGACATAATATTGTTTTAAAGTGGGTGAATAAAATAACTTTACTAAATTTTTTATTTTGATATAAAAGTGAATAATTTTCTAAAATTATTTATATATGGATGAGTTAGTTGCTATTATTATAATCGAATATGATTATAAAATTAAAATAGTTATAGATAATCAAATAGAATTTGTATATCAATGTGATGAAAGTAAATTGTATTGAAACCAGAATTTGGAATTTAAATCCCGGAATGTTGGAAAATATTTTCTGAAGTGATATGTAAATAATATAGCATTGTTTTGGAAGGATTTTTTTGAATAAAAATCATTTTGAATGAATTTTGAAAGTTATAAAGCACTGAATTCACTTCAGTTGCTGGAAAATAATTCTGATGATGAAGCGCGCCATCATCGGTGTCCATTTCGAGTTTTTAAGTGATGAATTGCTACCATAGTGAGATTTCCAAAGAATTTATTTTAGAAAATAAGTCGCTTGGAAAAATCAAGTCTTTTGAATTTGTGAGGATTATAAACATATTTATATGATTTTGAAAACATTTGAAATAAAAACCCGGGAATTTAACTGAAACAAGTTAAATAATCGAAAAAAGTTGGAAACCAGTTAAATAAACTGAAACTGAATATTCCCATGAAAACTTAAAATTGTATAGGACTTGAGTTGTAGAATATGAAATACTGAATCTAACAAAGCGGGCTTCCAAAAAGTCAGCGGGTCTGTAACATTTCTTCTGCCTTAGTAATTTCGGGGACGGAATTCTTTTAAGCGGGAAGGAATGTAACATCGCGGATTTTTAGCTGTTTTATAATGGATATTTAAATTATTTTTAGCTACTGATTTGGAATAATAAATAATTTTTATTGAGTTTACCGATTTAATAGTCGATATACGATTTAATATTGAATATATTTAATTATCGTAATATGAAACGGTAACAATTGAATTCAGAGTTAAAACTGAATTGGAACGATTTAGTCAACCAATATAAATTTTATGTTGAATTAGTACGATAATAATAGTTTATTATCGATAAATTTAAATGTTCAAAATCGATTTATATTTTAAATCAAATTTAATTTAAATCATTAATTTAAATTATTATTTCCTCTATACAATCGAGTTAAATTACAAAATCAGTTCCATGAATTTTAGAATAACGCCATAATCAGAGAACGTCGGTTGTTACGTTGAAATAGCGGTTCGGGATTATAAATTAAAGGACCACAAGATATTTAACTATTTAATTAAAACAAAATATAATTTAAATTTGTAAAATCATTTCAGCCGACAATTTAACATAACGCAGTAAAAATTCCTTCTCGAAACAGCAGAAATGTCTCCCTATGTCTTGCTTCTTCTGTCTCAAGCAAACAACAAGTTAATGGCTAAGTACGAATTGTCTCCCATCCCTTTTCTATAAATCGCGTCCTTCTGTTACCATTTTCATACATCCTCAGTAAAGTAAAAAAAAAAATCAAAGCTTCTGTAAACATTAAAAATGGCTGCTTCCTTCTCTTTACCTATTTTCTATTTCTGCCCATCATTATTTTCCTCATTTCGGAATTTAACATCGATCTGTATAAATATATATATATATATATATAAAGAATTAAATCGCAATTCCCCCATTCTTTTTCCTATTTTATCCCCTCAGCTAAGAACAATACCGAAGACCAGTCTTTCATTTCGAAAATCTTCAGCAAACAAAAAGAATAAGACCAAATCTCGAATTCATATCTGAGTTCGATTTCAGGGATAACCAAATTTAGGGAGCCGCGATTTGTTTCCTAGGGTTCGAGAATTAGGGCACGATGTAAATAAGGGTGCGATGCCGCCACAAAGGAGTTCGAATGCAGAAGGAGGAATTTGATTGCCTGGTGATTGAGACAGCGAGCTAATGTATGCGATTTTCAGTTAGGGTTGGAGTTCGATCTTTGTTTGGAGTTCGATGGTGCGATACTGGAATGTTAGGGGTGCGATGACATTTGATTTTTGGGAGTTGCGTGAGTCTAAAATCAGGGAGGAGAACATGCCATGATTATGAAGGTGTCGACATTGATGTTGAAGCAGAAGGAGTGGTTCGATAGTTGTACGTGGTGGATTCATAACTGGTTTTGGAATGCGACAGTTGAGTGAAAACAGAGTGTTCAATTTGAGATTTTAGGGGAGGCCGACATTGGAGTTGGAAACTGCGAGTTCTGGAGTTTGGTGCATTTGCTTTTGCTAAGTACAACTGGTTGTTATCGTTGGTTTGATTTGGTAAAGTGCTGGACAGACGTGAATGGATAAATGATGTTGGGTTTGTTTCACAAAGAAGAAGGTCTGGATGCTGGTTTGCCAGTGATGGTGGTGAACCGTAGTAAATCTTGGGTCAGCAGGGTTTAGGAGATGTGCGGACTACAACCAATTTTGACAACTAAGGAAGAAAGGAAAATAGTACTTTTAATCCGTAAATTGGTTCAAACATGGAGCATGCAAGTCAAAAGGGGACAATCAGTTTTTACACGTGGAAGAAGGATTTTACAGTCGAATAAGGTAAATATAAAATTTTATTTAGTTAATTCATTTTGAATCTAAAGTATCTAAGATAATTTATTTAATTAGTTTAAATTAAATTAATAACAACTCAAATTGACGAATAAGGATTTAATGGATTGTAGGTGCAAATAAAATTTGTTCAAGACAATCCATAACTGGGATGAGATGAAATTCAACGGGATATTCGTTAAATAAAAAAATCAAGGTGAGTAAATATCACTCACAGTTTTATTTTAAGAATAAATTGTTGGTTGTTTGGGTGCATGCATGAATTATTGAATTATTGTGGTTGCATATGTGTTAGTTATTTAGGTGATGGTTGAATATATATATATATATATATATATATATATATATATATATATATATATATATATATATATACACACACACACACACACATTATTGGTGATTGGATGTTCCGGCAGTACCATTAGCAGAAGGCCGTAGTATTATTAGCGGATGATTTCCCTATGCGCCCCACAATATATATAGTGGATGACCTTCATACCGCGATATCCTGCCTTGAAGCAGGATTGGTATTATTATTGTTATTGATTAACATCTGTGTATGCAGGGAAAAACAGGTTGGAGGGGTCCAACTGGATCCCTCAAAATTTATTTATCGTTATTTTTATATGCGTGATATGTTGAAGTGAATTGATGTTTGTGTGTTTGAATGTTTGAATACCACTGGCCCTAGATATCGATATCTAAAAATATTATACCAAGGGGTTTTTTGGATTAAAAAGGAAAATTTAATTTTCGAAATAGAAATTGAGTTACGAATGGCTTCATAAATATTAACTTGTTGTTAATAATAAAAGCAAGTGGCTAAACTATAAATGATGCTATAAAAGGGAAAGAAAATTATCATTTGATAATATAAAAAATTTAAATACAAATATGAATTTAAAAAGGAAACTTTATTTTTTTGCGAAGCGGAAATTGGATTTCAAAACGGAATTTGAAATCGAAAACTTGTTTTAATATTTAAAACAAGGAGTGAAATGTATAAACTATAATTTTTTTAAAAATAAAGAGAAATAACCATTATTGGATAATTAAAATTTAAATTCATGTATGGATTAAAAAGGAGAACTAAAAATCATTTTCAAAGACAATGATGTAATTCATTATGATGTTCGAAAGGTAAATTGAATTGGAATAATTCCGTAAGGGTTTATAAATAGAATTCGACTATGTCGAATTTATAAAAATATTTAATCTCAGAAAGGATATTGGATTTATATTAAATAGAAACTGTAATTGGATTTTGATGTGAAAATAGATTATATATTTATATTATATATATATATTTATATATATAAGTTACATAAAATGAACTATTCCAAAATTGGGATCGAGTTTCAAATAGATTGTTAAAATGGAAGTTTCGTTTTAACAAGAAAGCTAATTTATAAACAACTTTTATAAATGTGATGAGATAGTTTTCATCGAGTAATTTTTAAAATAGATTCCAAACGTAAGAAATGGAATAAAAGGTGAGGTTTGAACAGATTTGTTGTATTACAAACTTTTATCTGTCTTTAGATAAGAACATTGTCGATCAAGGTCTGAGAGGTAAATAAAATGCCCCAACTTGAACGACTTCACTATTATCAAGTGATGATATTAGTTCGTAATGGTAAAAGAATATTGAATTGATTGATTATTTCCATAGAAGAAATTATAATTGGATTTCAATTATAACGAAATTATATAGAATAATTTATGGAAGTTGGAATTTTATATAGAAATTTAGTCGTGAATAATTTACACTCGAGTTATAAACTTTGAACTAAAGAAATCAACGATTTTGGAAAAATCGAGCTGTTCAAGTTCGATTTCGAAACTAATTTAATTTATATGTAAATTACAGAGAATGAAGTTGGAACTCAATTGTAAACAAAGTTTAAACGTTTAATTAAAACGAACTCACCGCAGCGCGGTAGTTCGTAATTTGACGACTAGGACTTCAATTGAATATATATAACTCAATATAGGTCAGAATTTGATGAAACAAGAAACGCCCGGACCTATTGAATAATAATTTTCTAATGGAAGAGAAAAATCTAGATTTCGACTTGAAGATTTTGCGTTATGTCAAAAATCAAATTTTAGAAAAGTCGCTGTAAAATCGTTTAAAAACCATAACGATTTAATTAATTAATTTAAGGGATTTTTAGTGAATAAAAATCTGGATTTCAATTAAACAAATCCATATTTTAGTTATAAAATCTATTTGAACTCAAGTGGGTAAAGTGTATCGATTTTTGGAATAAAAGTTAAATCTATAATCATTGAATAAAATTAACTAATTAGAAGAATAATTAGTTAATGAAATTCTGGAAATGAAATCGACTTCGTGTAAGTGAATAAGTTTTGAGAATTTAAATAAAAAACTCGAGTTAGAGATGGCATGCAACTTGCGTATAAGTGAACTAAAGTATATTTGGATATGATGTATTCAAATCAAAGTACATTAAGCATAAGAACTAATTAAAAGAGTGGTTGGCGAATTTTGTTTGAAAGGATTGGATTGATTGAAATAAAAGGGAATTGACGTATATATGTTAAACAGGTATGGGATGAAGAGTATGAAGATTTTAATTTAAGTGCCCGACAAAAAGGTATAGGTTTAAATTTCCATATGAGGTTTTATGCGCCGAATCGGCAAGCCGCTTGGCTTTTTTATTTTCTTTTTTTAATGGAAAGGGCCTAGAGAGGCGAGTTGGGGTTTGAACGATTGACCGGTACAGGGGAGGTGCTAGCGAAATTTTCCGAAAATTTAAGTAGTTAAAATATTTTTAAGAAATTTTGAAAATAGAAATCAATATATCGAAATATATAGAATTCGATAAGGAAATTGGAAATATAGTTAATGAATGAGTATTAATTAAAAGGGGACGGTGATTGTTTGATTGTTGATGGATGTTTGTTTTTCCTTTGATAGATAAAACACCGGCTATCAAAGAACTTTTGGACCATCGTTGTCAATACGGAGAGACCAGTTGGATTTAATATCCGAAAACCACTCCGTATAGGCATAGACATTGCGAATTAGATTATTTGAAGAAAAAATCAAAGACGGAGTAAATAGCAAGAGCTGTTTTGTTTGTCCAGACCCAGGACAATTTGTATGGACGAATGTCTGACAGAGTATTCCTAACATATCACATAAGACGATCTTTCCAAGTATTACGTCTGGTGGGGGAGAAATTCGTTTCTCTTAGCTTTTTATACCTGTAATATTTTGGGAAGATCAACTAGTGATTTGACAGGTTTGACGATGCGACATTCAAAGTAAATGGTGACCAGATGTTCTAAAAAGATTAACGTAGCCTCAAGCCTCACAACCAGGAAATGACAAAAATCGGGTAGGCAGCATGGCTAGGTGGGTCACTCCCAAGCAGGGTGTATTTGTCACCGATCTAGAGAAAATTCATTATTTATTCTTCTTTCGATTATGTATCTTACGGATTACGGCTGGACGGCCGTCAACCCTGGGTGACAATATATTCGCTACACTCGAGTGGGCGGTCATGTGTGGCCGGCTTGCAAGACGTTCTTTTTGAACCCCAGTGTATCCCCTCTAGTGTACACTGATCGGGAGGTGGTCCCATACCTTTGTCATAGTTGGAATCCAATCTCCAATAAGCGCCCTGCGGTATTTGATTTTATATTATATATGTAGAGCGTGAGATGCAAGCGTTCTACTATTTGATTATTTGTTTTATTAGACATTATTATAATATCACTGGATTTTGATATCAAAAATGGTTTGGGTTATAGTAAGGTAAAAACCGTCCATGTTTATGTGTAGGCTGGTCTTACTATTATCCTTTTCTTTCAAAAAGTTTTTTTTTTTGAAAGTTAAACAATATGGTTGGAGTTTAGTCACACCAGTCCCATGACTGACCCAGTTTATTTTGTTTGTTGTTTTCCTAAACTCTTGGGTGCCCAAATTTGTACAGGCAGTCAAGTGTTCGGGCCTTTACAGATACACTTGGAGGAGCTTGTAGCAGGAGGCTTCACTATTTCCGTTGTATCAAATATTATGTTGTACTCTGATATGGTATGTATATACAAAACAGATTTGTATTTCAAAGCTATGTTATATAATATATTTTATTCGTTCCGCTGTGAGGTTCTGTTTTGTTATTTCTGTTCTTCTTCTGTCTATTTCTGTTTTTTTAATCCTAATGACTCGTATTTCTGTATTATTTGAGTTGGACGTGAGTTGTATTAGTCAGCCAGATGGTATGGATTTGCAGGCCACTACAGTTGGTATCAGAGCACATAAAACAACAAATTCAGAAAAAAGTTTAATCTCATCTCAAGATAACAAATACCTCATTAATATCAAGTCTTAGACAGTACTATTAACAGTAAGAGGTACTATTGTCGTAGCAATCAAACATTAACAGAAATTATGTTAAACAATATGCAATCTTTGGACAATCATACTACTCACACAAAATACCTTATAATTTCCGCATTTATTACCACAATTATGTATGCAATTCGGTCAAATACTAGTTCATCTTTGGGTTCGTTAATAAATACGCGAACCGCATACATGCAATCATTTTGATATTTAAAATAAATTATTCTATAAAAAAATGATTATTTTTGTGATATTTCATTTCAATTAATTTTATTTAAATTATTGTACATCCTTAGGAAATCCTTAAAGATTTGACATGGCCAGCAGGTTGACTAAATCAGTGTCTCCTATATAATTTTTTTTTCGAAGTTTAAATCTGAGCTATATGGTCGAAAAGTCAAACCTGAACTATATAGTTCAATTGGATCTAAAGCTAGACACCAATTTCTTGACACATCGGAACACATAGTGCTATAGAACTATTGTTTAAATTAATAAGTCAACGTATCTCAGGAAATCCAAAGTTAGATACGAATTTCATGTTTTATTAAGCTTATACAAGCACTCATTAACATGTGCCAGCGACAGTAAATCGTAAAGCACATGTTAGCATGCATCAGTTAGTACCATCTACAACATATACTATACATCGAGATCGAGTTTGTTGACACCACATTTTATGGTGTCATGGTGACCTCGGCCACCGATTGGTGGAATTCAGGGGGCTCCGTATGGGGTCCCTCTCTATCCACCAATCGGTGGATAGAGTCACGTTGACACCACAGAATGTGGTGTCAACAAACTCCTAATGTTATACATCACTCAATTTTGCTTTTGACCATTCAACATCTAATGTTTTATTAGTACTAAACATCACGTCATGTTTGAATGGCAAACATTTCAAATACACTAATTATCAACTCTGGACCCAGCCAATCAGGACACCCTGATTTTTTCCATTTTGCAATTAAACTCCTAAAAGAATGTGGGTTTAATTGCAAAATTGTCAAATCAGACTGTCTTGATAGGTTGGATCCAAGGAACCATGAATATTTGGGTTTAGGTGATCTTAATTAAGGAAATATAATAATGGGTGGAGTGATGTGCCTTCAACCATACAATTTTATGATTGAAAATTTACAAATACAATTTTCATTATCTTAAGAATTTTTGGTTTTTGCTTTTACATGGATTCCGAGACTTCAATGATTCTATTTCAGAAAACTTGAAGTCTGTACATATAACTAAAAAAAGGGTTTATAATTTATCATACAGATACGAAAAAATCAAGAAAGATCATATCGCTACTATTGTAAGTCCTGAAGAATTAATTTAGGATGCTCCAACACTAATTGTTAATATTTAATTTAGCCCCAATTTATTTGAAAGAAATCAAAATAATTAGTAAACAAGGATTTGCGGAAGCGAACCAAAGTCCGTTGAATTGATCATACAAGAGTTACGATCTTCCACGTAAGTAGTTTCTCTTGTGTGTTATTTCTCTTTACGTAAAAGAAGAGATTTGAAAAGAAAGTATTATTTCTCGAGAACTGCAACCGTATTTACTAACGCATAATAATCAATTATTAAATATTTACAATTTGATCTTTCATCAAACTATAAACAACACTTATAGTTTTTACACATTCATTTCATGGTAGTGGGACCCTATACTAATCGTAATAGCATCATAAAATTAAAATTATATAAACGGTAATAAGGTTTTAATTCGACAAGCAGCGCTACGACATACAAAAACGAAGAAAAATGTCATGCTTAAACCTTCCTTGGAAAAAGCAAGTTGTATTAGTGACAAATTTGATGGTATCTGCACCTAAGCATCTTTGACTGTTAATGTTCCCAACCTTGTTTTTTAAGTATTTCGCTTTTTAAGCTTCCCCTCGTTGGTGAACGACGCATGTATCAAAACGAGCTTTGGCGTTTTGCCCTTATGAAGTGTATACCATCTTCAGTCTTCTTCAACTATTATGACAGCCTACATATTTCATATTATTTGAGAACTCACAAGTGTTTTTGTTCAGTGAAATGTACTACTAAATATTTCTTGCGTCATGATATATGGGCCTGGAGCAGGCATTGGTTATAATTTTTTGTTGTATTAAATGTCAAAGTTGTTAGATTGTATGTTTCTGTGTTAACCAGTAGTTCATGCAGCTTTTTTTTTTTTTTTTTGGAACTGTGTTCTAGTACATCGTTGCAGCTTCCAACTTCCGTGCTTCATTTCCGGAATTATTTTATTGTTTTTTAACTGACGGTTCGATCGGGTTAAGTTGTCCATTTAATAAATGTATTCAACGATTTGGATCAATTTGAATTTTAAAAGGGATCCAACCCATTTACAACACGACTCACCCGGTTTGACACCTACAAAGTTCCAGCTTTTCAACGTCGAAAATCAGCTCACGTAAGCCGTTATTTTGTATTTTTATCCACGCCCCCTTGTCAAAATCACACGTGATGCAATGGTCCATCTGTCCTGATTCGCTCAGCATGCCTGTCCAGTCTCGCCGAAACTTTCGGCCCTGGTCCCACTTTTATCTTTTCAAAAATGGGCCAGTCGTGACCTACTAACGACAAAACTTGCGGTCCCGCCGAGCGCTTTCACCCGTCTTTTTCTTACACCTGCACGCGTCTGAGTACAATTGATCTGAGTATATAGCCAGTGCGATTTTGCTCACATCTTTCAACGGATGTGAACAAAACACTTGGTCCCATTGGTGGAAACCAGAAGGGTCCATATGAGTCTTTCTAATTTCCACCAATCAGAATGGAGTGTTTTGTTCACATCCAAAAAAGATGTGAACAAAATCCTATTCAGTATATAGGGGTACGTCGGGAATTTTTGGATGCTCCTACGTTAAATTTCTTTATTTATTTATGTTAGTTAATTGCTCTGCTCGTGTGGTTTGGGTAAATATTTTCGCACATATGCGGGCACGTCCGTTTTCGTATGTTCAATTTTATCGGTGGAACGCACATGTTATTGTCATTGTAGAGAAGAGTTGAATATACGGTTGTTCACATCACTTTAACTGAGGTAAACACAATACCATAAACAGTGTTAATGGTGTGAGATTAGGATTGAATCATTTATTTTTGTAATTGAATCAAAGTCTCACATGGTTGTGTATGTTCATCTCGGTTACACATAAGTTTGCCTCCTACCTTCAAGACCACGACATGCAGTGAAAAGTCAAGAACTGAAAGTTCAATCACTTGATAACTCTCACATCTTTCACATCGTTTCACGTAGAAGTTACTTTCACATCTACCTCAAATTTAAACTTGGCACCACTAATATAAAGTTGACAACATCAGCAAGCCAGCCAACATTGGGCTTCAAATGATACTTTGCGTACATTACATCAATTTTCTGTGTTTTTCAGCCACAAAGCATAAAGCAAAGCTGGGGCGAAAATATAAATGGATAGGGATCATACAACTATGGCAACCGTTATTATTATCACCAATCGTGTTGTTGATGGTTGTAAATTCTAGTAGTCGTCGTCCCAATCATCTATAATGTATTACCACCATATTTCAAATTTTAAGCATTATGTCTTATTATAAATATTGTTTATGATAATTTCCACTACCAGAACCGTTATCAGTATAGGTAACACACACATAGATAGGTGGTACCGGCCCTTATAAATAGGTAAGATGGTGTCCGGAATCCTTGTTGGCTTTGTTGCTATTCTATACTAGCACGATTAACACATCAGGCACATCGACCACTTTTCAATATAACGTAAGTCGGGCCACACAATTATGCCTTGGGCTGAGCGTGACAATCTGCTATGTGTGCAAAAACGACGGCTTTATAATCCTTGAATAATTAAATTCAAAATTTTAAAATTAATAACTTCCAATCATTATATCCAAGATGCGGTATTTTGGTGTTTTGGTCGTATTAAGTTATTATACCTAGTAGATGATTTGATTTGAAATTAATTCGGCCAACTTTTCAGTTTAGTTGTTTATTTGTTCATTATGCAAATTCTTAACCATATTATTTACTAAAATAATAATAAAGAAATAAATCATAAATTAATTTGATTAAAAATCACAATTTAAACATAGTCTAATATCTTGCTCATTAGAGCTACACACAACCCATATCCAATCTAACACACCAACCTGATCCAACCCACATAAACTCAACCCAACTCATCCTAGTTCGGATCGGATATGGGTTACAGTTTGTAACTCATACTATATACGGGTCGGTTTTGATATTTTGTTCAACCCAACCTTATTTTAATCCAACCCAACCTTATATTAAAAAACTAATTTAATATCAGACCACTTAAAATTAGATTGGTGTAATCTTCGAATAACGTTTATGTATTCTATAGTAAATATACAAAAAAAAAAAAAAAAAAAAAAAAAAAAAAAAAAATTCATGTCAATCTAAACTAGATAGAATTTGACAAATATATTTTAAAGAACATTTTAATGTATTTTAAAATGAAACACTTGTTCTATTATGTAGTAAATTAGTTTCATATGATGTGTTTTATAATGAAATTTTAATAAAATATGTCTTATAATAAATCAGTTATTTTAAATGCATTATGCTAGCAAAAATCTGACATATTATGCTGAATATTTTAATATTATTTTTAAAAAGTTACCTCATATTGTCATTTTTTATTATATTCAAACAACTCAACTATACTAAATCCGACCCAATCCATACTTAAATCCAACCTCATATAAGGTGGGTACGGATTGAACTACTCTAGACCCATACCTATGCGGGTTGGATGAAGTATTTGGTCTAACCCGACCCAACCCATACTTTGTGCAGTCCTATTGCTCATTGGCCATTGCCTCAAATGCATTCCTCGTTCTTCCGTATTCTCTGCTAAAATGTCGCACCCTACTACTTATTCTTAGCAAATCCACCCTAAATTCGCATGTTTGATTTGGAACATGTTATCTTCCTCATCTACGCTTTACCTCATTTAAGTAAACATATCAAATTTTTTTTTTTTTTAGACGTCATACACGTCAGCTACTGTCAATATATATCTTTCCAACATATTAATGACTTATGCTTTTTTTCCTCAACTATACATTTACTAGTATTACCGCATAACGGTGGGAAAACCGACTTTGTAATGTTATACGATAAAAGAATTTATTTTGTTGTAGTTTTTAATTATTTGAAACTACATACGAACGATTGTATACGAATGAAAAATTACATATATTAAATTAAAAATCAAAAATAATTATTTTAATCAATCATGCAAGCGTAAAGATTTAGTACACAAATAATTATTCATGAAAAATGTCAAAAAGATTTATACAGTGATTCAAATATACTAGAACTTTGATATCTCAGTAAAAACATAATTATCCATGAAAAGTTGCATTCTCATTTGAAGTCCATCCATAACAGGTAAATGTGAAGTTGCATAGCATCCTGAAAATTAAGAAAAATAACGCGTGAATTTTGTAAATGTATCAAAATTTAACAAAATTATTAAAAAGAAAAAAAGATGATCATTCATATTCATAATAATTTTAGTTTAGCCGTAGCAAATTTTAAGACAAAAATGTAATAACTTTCTTTATAAAAAAATTTATTTACCACTCATCCAATAGACATTGCATTCAGCCGCTCTTCCTCTGTTAATCTTGAAGGGAAACCTTTACATTTCTCTATTTGTGTAAACCTTTCAAAAGAAAACATGGGATTGAAAGCGATATCCTCTAATTTTCTGGTTCTTGATAATGCAACAAATGTTAATCCAAGGCTTTCCCTATCGCCAATATTAATAATTGCTCGATCAAGTGTTAGGCCTTGACTTTTATGTATTATTATTGCCCAAGAAAGAATTAACGGTAACTGAGTTCTAGTACATAAAGTACCCGAAGATGTTTTCCAGTTTACCGTTTGTGATGGAATCGGGATAATATTTGTACCATGACGAAATTAAGGACCGTGATAATTATCAAAATTTACCATTACTGCTAATGGTAAGTCATTGAAAGAGTTTGATGACTGTGAGTATACTATATCCACAATAGTACCCATTGCTCCATTAACCAGTCCATTTTGAATGGCAAGATTTGATCGCAACATCACTCGAGCACCCACGGAAAGATAAATACATTTTTCTAAACCTTTTGCATCATCATAAGAAGCATTAGATGTTGTTTCACAATTATTGAAAGAAGGAATGCGTGCAATGGGATTTCCAAGTTCAATTAACCGATCTCGATTATGTTCTTCAGCTGCCATTCTTGTTGGAAAAAGGTGCATAGCACATTTAAAATTCATCTTAGTTTCATTTGACAACATCAACCAATCTCTGGTCTTGAATAATTTCCAATCATCTAGAACAGAGACGCCTCTACTTAATCTTTCCAAAGCTTCTCGTAAAGGTGCTTGCCCATTTCCTGCTTGACGAAATATGTGTGATAATCTTACACATTTATCGAAGCTTGCATAAGCGATTCCTCCCCATTGTTGTAAATGGTTTCCATTCTTTAGGTATAAGGAACTATCACATACAAGAGGTAATTGCCTCATATCACCGACCAAAACAACTAAAACACCACCAAAAAAATCATTTGTTGAAAATATATTACGACATCGTAAATCAATGTTTGCAATCATCGTTCTACCAAGCATACTATATTCATCGATTATGATTAACTTTGTGTCTTTAAAATCATCTTGCATAAGACGACATTGTTCGCCTGAAACTTGCTTATAAGTTGCTTTTCTTTCAATGGCGATTGAAAACTCATGGTGGATAGTACTACCACCAATGTTAAAGGCAACCACACCGTTTGGAGCCATAATACGAACGACTTTCTTGGATCCAAAATGAGCAACAATTGTTTGAACAATAGCTTTGATAAGAGTTGATTTTCCAATGCCTGCTCCTCCACATATGATCGTTCTGATTGATTTTCCCTCTTGTAGTGTGTTATATATAATATCATGTGTCATCCTCTGTTTTTCGGATAAATCATCTAAACAAAAAAGAAATAGAATTATTTAATGTCAATTCTACAGTTTTATCATCAGCATTCAAATTGTTAATACAAGGACGCAAATTATTATGAATAAATTTGCGTTCTATATCTATATTAGGATAACGAGCCAATGCTTCCATCCAATTATGTGAAGTATCATAATCTCGTAAACCCAATTCTATTTCATCTCTATAAACAAATAGAGGTCGCATTGAAGCTGCCAACATCCACTCTTCTCTTTCATTTTGTTCGGCATCTTGGTCTATACTATCATCACCTTCAAACTCATCTTCAGTTGCATTTGGTAGCGGTTGGTCTTGTGCCAAGCCAATATCAATATATTTTTCAGACCAAGTGTTAAAGCCTCCTTTAGCTTCTTGCACACTTCGATAACGATGATGTAGTAATACCTATATTGTCCACAGAAATATAAAACTGAATTAGAGATCGTATGTAATAGATGGAAATGAAATATAAACTTAATTAATAAACATTTAAAACAAAACAAAAACGATAAATATCATTGTCCAAGTGATTAAAACACTTCGACATGGTGCAAGATGTCATGGGTTTGAATCTCACCTTGCAGGATTTAACCCATATGTTATGTATTTTGTTATATACTACCTAAACTTGTATATGAAGTACCCAATTTGAAAAACAAAACATAAATTAGAAATTCTACCTATTGTTCACAAAAATACTCCCATTTTTCACTATTTGGTAGAATTATGCTATTAAATTCTGGGATTATACGTACAACTGCTCCACTCGGTATTTATGCCATTTACCATTGTAGTAACTATGTTTTTTGGCCACATCAAGTAGAGATAGATCCTCATAAATGCTAGGCCGCTCCATATATCTTATGTTAAAATTTGGATTGCACTCAACTTCATCCACAGATGAAGTGGATTTCATACGCCGTATGGTAGTGGATAACATGCTTTTCTCACTCACGGTTAGTTGTACCATGGTTCTAGATGAACATACAAGAGGGTAAGACATTAACATGTGGCATACTTCTTGTGCCGAAATATCTCTTTTAGACACATTTTTCAGAAGAAGCTTCTTGATTGCAGATTTAGAAGTTTGACATGGGCGATGAACATCTTCAACTATCGTGCGTAATGTTTCTGTGAAAGACTTTGATACTGGTTCTGACTTCGATGCATATTTTCCAATATAATTAACCACGGCCTGTACAAACAGCACCGGAGACCAATCAATATTAGCACGCCATGTTTGCAGAACCTTTCTATTGTGAGAACATACCAAAGGATCATTACATTTTGGAAGAAATCGAAAAATCTTACTATTCAGAGGTTCTTCTACAATTTTTGATTGTGGAAGTACATCGAACGGATACTTAAAGCGACAAGCCATTAGTTTAGTTTTCCGATGTAACCTCAAACAATAACTTCCACATTTAGAATGACGCGTAACCCAATTTATCATGTTGGCATAATCATCATCGTCGGTATCCAAATTTGCATCAGGTGGAACAACGCGTGCGCATGGATGCATTTGTCTATAACAAGGCTCGTTTATACTCGGATTTATGGTGGAAACAAGACGATCAAAGTATTCAATAACTTTATTATTTTCACATGAGTTTTCTCCTACAAACGATAAGTCTGGAGCATCCTGTAACCATAAAATCCATTAACGTGCCCACTTCCACGATTTTGCCATTCAAAACGATACCAATAATCTTTAACAGAGAACTCAGGAGATAGAAAATCTTTTACAAACATAGCAACTCTAGTTTGAAAAAACCATGAACCAATAAGCGGGTTCTCATTTAGAAGTTCGGCTCTTCTTTTCCTCTGCTCATCGAAATCAAAATTTTGCAATTCATTTGATTTTTCAAGAAGTTTATATAATTCTGGCCATTGCATATCAGCTGAACTTAATGTAAAAAATATAGTTGGCACCCCTAGTTGTTTCACCATAGCTGTAAGTTCTTTGAATCTTGCAAACCAATAAGGACGACTTCCACATATTCTTTTAGCATAATAAGAAATACGTTGTGCTAATTGTCGATCTCCCGAGTTTAACATTTCACGTATATCTTGAATTGATAAGTTATCATCTGCAGGATTATTTTGTATGTATATATTACCAATATCTAAAGCATGCCACCTACTTAATGAATTATAAGTGAAATATCGAAATCTAGAATCTTTTGCAAATCTTTGGTCATGATATTTCATTAAGTATTGGAAGTACTCGAGTGGTTTTATTCTTCGTGGTCGCGCTTGTCTCAAGTCTGCATTTCCTGATGGAAATAATGTTGGAAATGCCATTGCAATATATCCAGGAGTATTGAACTCATCTACCGCACTTGAAGCAAGTGGAAGTTGGACAATTGTATGGTTATCTTCACCAGTTTCTAGAAAAGATAAAATAAAATCTTGATGGTTTGGTTGCACTATAGATGTGACTGCACCCAATGTCTCAAATTCATCAATGCAAGGCAATTCAGTTTGATACTGGGGAGGTCCTTGAATGTAATCATTAAAAATTTGAGCTGCTTCATTTGATACATTATCTTGGATGAAGGGAATGTGAATTGGTACACCATCTTCTGGTAGTTCTTGAAGTGATATATCGTTAATGTGTATATCTGCATAAAATATATTATGATGTTTAAGCCAAAATAATGCTTGTCTAACATATTCACGTCGCACTCGAAATTCTTTATTGCCATGTGCACCACTTCTACTCACAATTAGTACGGCCGATAAATCTTGAGGACGAAAAGGCAATGAATAAGCAATCGTATTAACATCTTGGGGAAAATTAGTAATATTTCCACTATATTTGTATTGTTGTCCTTTAAAGCGATATACTGATATCACTGGGTGGATGCGTGCAATGAGTATACGCTCCAAGCTTGTAAGGCGAGATAACTCACTTGGAACACATCCTGGATCCATTAAATTTTGATCACTAAACATGCATGGAAGATTAGGTTGTGGTTTATCCTTGCAACAATCTGAAATTGAACTTAAATAAATTGTTAAACCTGGAAAGCTATGAGTGTAAGTGTGACAGGTCTTCCAACACATTTCTTGACAGGAGTTTATAAATATTTGTGCATTGCTATTTTCTGGTTTTGAAGTCAATAAAGTTGAAATAGATTCAGTTGAATCGCTAGTGACACGCTCCTTTCGAACTCTATGACGTAAACTATCCCTTGCTCTTATAAAAGATCTTTCTTCAATGGTCATTTCATCTCGAGCTCTCTTTTTACTAATTGAATTTTGAGTTTGTTCAATTCTTCGAGTATGTGGATTAACTCTCGATCGTCTCTTTCTTGCAGCATCAATAGCATTTCTCTGTTGGCGTTTGATATCAGATTCTCGTTGCCTTCGTTTTCTCTGAGCAATAGTACGATTTCTTCTAATATCAACCTGTAATTTATAATTTTTAAATTGTCGGAAGTTAATAAAAATAATAGATATGTTCATGAACTGTATAATTAATTTATGCAACTTTTCAATATAATAACTTACATAATACACATAACGATGTATGTTGGATCGATATTGTTTTTGTACATACATGACACGATAATTATTTGTTTGTCTTTAATCAATTTATCTCCCATATTTTCATTTGTCAAGTATTTTTATCAGCAAACTTATCAAATATAATATGTGGATACCAATGCAAAATAAGCGGATAGCATAAGATATTCAAAAAAGTACTACTTGAATAACATTATTAATATAGTTTTACATTTAAACTTACAAGTGATATATAACTAACAAATGAACAATGTATACCTCACGTGAAGTTGGTGGCTGATCTATGGAACCCAAAAATCCTCGTTTTTTTTGTTCATCATCCTTTGACGAAGGTATGACATTCAAGTCAATAGAATTAAATCTACCTGTAGTATTTATGTATATAAATGAATATTATAAAAAGTTAGTGTAAAAAACAATAAACTTAAAAAGTTTACTATATAAAAGTTACCTTGATCATTATGATGGACTTTTAGTCGTTGATCTTTGGGATCCACAAATTCTCGTGTTTGTTGTTCATCATCCTACGACAAAGATAACACATTCTGATCAACAGAATTAAATTTACCTATAGTGTTGTGTATACTAGTAAATATGTTAGAACAATATACTTTTTTTTTAATATAAGTTACCATGATCATCATGGTGGATTTCTAGTTGAATCTCATTAGATAATATACCATTTGTCAATGATAATTGTTGCATGTTATCCATGGATGTGTCAAATGATTTTTCATCAATACTGGACAAAGGTGGCTCATTCAAATCTATGTATTGCATTATATTCAATATGAAATGTTACAGACTTCATTTTAATGATAACTAATAGAAAAACGGTAGTACAAAAAAGCAATTTTAATTAAAACAAACATTATATGGGGCATGCCACATTTAAAGTTCACTGCAAAAAATAATATTGAAAATTACCAAATTTCCATGGTTGAATTGAGTTAGATAGTGAGTCACCGACTGTCTTTATTTGTTGTTTCTGTAGATCATCTGTAAAGTCTACAGATGGTTGTTCATCATTACCAGACGAAGGTGATTCATTCAAATCTATAAATTGCATTGTACTTAATATAAAATATAAGAGACTTCATCTAACAATGATTAATAGAAACACGAACATACAAAAAAGCAGTAATTCAAAAATTCAAATAGAATTAACATTATATGGCATATGCAACAATCACAGCTTACTATAAGAAATGACATTAATAATTACCAAATTTCCACGATCGAATTGAGTTAGATAGAGAACCACAGATCATATTTATTTCTTGTTTCTGTAGATTATCTACAAAGTCTTCACTTGATTGTTCATCATTAACAGACGAAGGTGATTCATTCAAATCTATGTATTGCATCATATTCAATATAAGATGTAAGAAACTTCATTTAACAAAGATTAACAGAAACACAACAATACAAAAAAGCAATGATTCAAAAATTCAAATAAAAATTAACATTATATGGCATATGCAACAATCATAGTTTACTGCTTGAAATGACAATGATAATTACCAAATTTGCACGGTTGAATTGAGTTAGATAGAGAACCAGTTATCTTTTTTGTTCGTTGTTTGTGCAAGCTATCTGCAAAGTCTTCATGTGGTTGTTCATCATGATCAGGGCAAGGAGAATCATTCAAATCTATGTAATACATATCCGTAAGAAAAACATCATTTCAAATAGCAGTGAGATACAATTTTTTATAAACCGTTAAATAATGATATTAAAGCAATAAAAAATGATACTAATAGATTTGATGTATTGATTTCTTAATTTCAACCGTCCTTTGATATATATTGAGAAGTCGTGAAATAATATAATGTACTAATTTCTTAATTTCAACCGTCCTTTGAGTGATCTGAGTTTTAAACGACTTCATGTAACAATTTCAGAAATATCTTCGTACAAGATTTGATATAAATAGGCGGTTTAACATATGTGCTTTCATAAAAATGCAGTTCAAAGTGAGTTTTAGGCAAGAAGTAGATTTCATGAAAATATATGCTACAAAATCAATGCATTTAATGACAAAAGAATAGTACATGAGGTACAAAGTTTGAAAACGTTACTTTTTGTTGAAGTTTTCAAGGTTACCTTCTCTTGTTCCCTTATTCTTTTATTAGCCTATTTTAATTCCTCTCATGGTTAATACGGACCCAAACTTGGAATTGTACCATTTAAATAAATGTTAAGCTATCACATTTTCCTTGTTTTACATACAGCCTTGGCTAAATTCCCATCTAGATGATTTTGACCTTAATTCCAAATTGTAATATTTAAAAAATCCCTGCAAATAAATGCAGAATGAATTAGGAAACTCGCAATTGCCATGCTCTAAATATAGCCTTAACCAAATCTCTTTCCAACCACATTTGATTTGGGCCTTAAATAATATTTAACAAAGTATCGTCTTCTTCCAGTAATTTTGTTGAAGAGCAAAGCGTAAAGACTTCTCTCGCTTCAGCATTGTTAAAGTTGTCCTCTGTCCTTAGAAGTAAAATATTTCAAAGGTACTTCAACTTCTCTCCTATTTAAATTATTTATGTTCATACCCATTCAGTATATGAATTTATTCCCTTTTTCAATTTCCCATATACGGTCGCATCAAGAAAAATTACTGGAACATATATGATTTGAATCTTCATGTCAGCTTTTATAAATTAGATTGCACCTAAAGAATAGAAACTATATTAAAATAGCCATAACACCATGTTAGCTGACAGATTGAATTCATGTAATCAGTTTTGTATCATATACAAATATGAAGCAAGGACAAATTTTAAAAGCTTTAGCTCTATGTTTATCCAGTTTTTGAATTGTTAATCTCCAGTTTTGGCATTATGATACAGAAATATGTAGCATTTGTATAAAATAATAAATGAGTACATAATAGTTTATCAATGGTGATATTAATACTCCTTATATAGCAAGTATCTTGGGTACAGTGGAAATAATAGCCTTTGCTAGTATGAAATGAACAATAAGAAATAATAACAGAACATGACATGTACAGAAACCCACTCACGCACTCTCTTTGTGTGTGTATGTGATTAAAGCTATTTATAAAGATAGATATTTGATTAAAACTATAATTTTCAGTCAGTAGAAAATCATCCTATAATGCTTTTTCTTGCTGTAGGATTCTAAATAGAAATGGTTTCATTCCTGGCTACAAAGATGTCAAGCTGGCCTTCAGCGCTCTTTTGTTATCTGATTTTATTTAAACATTTATCTCTTGTAGCTATTAAAAAATTCTCTATTCTGTAAAGTATGGTAGTTTATTGCTTGGTTGAAATATTCTTTAATGACTCTTTGACATTTATAGCGCCTTTCATTCCATTTTTTTAAATTCCCTTTGCATGTTCCTTTTCTGTTAGATTGACATGAGATTCCCTATAGTTTAACAAAGTAGTTTTCTCTGATTTGTCATATTTTTCTAGGCTACACATTCGGTTAGCTATAGTTTGCAATAAAATGCCTTTCCTGTCACAATATGTTGATTATAGGAGTTAGCAAAATGCTTTTCTATACATCTTTAAACCCTTTTATTGCTGTACAAGCTAAAAGAATAAATTTTCTTTGGTTTCTCTATTTTTGCAGGTTGTAGGCTACACAGTGAACAACTGTATGCACTGTATCGTGGATTTCACATAAACATTTGATTAATTCAATGACAATCCAACCAAACTGTTGTAGATTTCACAGTTCTGGTCTCATTAAATCCATGAATTAGCCTAAAATAATAGTTCAAAAGCACTCCTTTACCAAAAAATAATCAGTAAACACTTAACTGTTCAATATAAATATATTGCAAAAGTAAAGAAATAGTGAAGTACCTGTTGTTTTAGAAATTAATGGAATGACTCTTGTATATTTCACAGTACCGTGCCTTGAACTTCACAAACGTATGGGCAAACTTGGCAAGAAATTAATCGAATTCTCCTTTAGCTTTCCAGTTGTGTTCGAGGGAAAATCAGATCTGAATTCAGTGGTGGAGGAGATAGTATGTTAGAGGATCGGATTTGAGAGGAAAAAGCCAATTTGAGAGTTGATTGAAGTAGCCGAGGGCGGAGGAATTTATACAGTGTGTGTGTAAAATATGAAGAAAGATATTAGGAGAAGAAATAGTCAAACGAAGATGAGGATGAGAAGAATTAGGGAAGAACTGGTATACCGTATACGTGAATGAGGAAGGATCGCAGCGAAATAGGAGGGGATGGCACAATGGGAAGAACAAGTATTTTGGAAACGACAGGATTGCGTTTGAGAAGAGAACGGGTAATGTCTGTGTAACACCCCGAATTTCAGTTGATACTAATATTCACTAATTACAGAATAAATAATCTCAGAAGTGAGAATTGGGGGAAACGGGCTGTGCCATTGCGTTCGTCTCGGAAAAATACGCGAAATAGAGTCCGAAATTTTGTAAATCGGAGTCCGTATGACCCGGTTAAGGCCCAAAGAAGTTTTCGGGAAATTTGAATTTCGAAACATGCAGAAATGGGGGCCAGGCGGGAAAACTCCCGCCCAGCCAAGTCGACTTGGCTGTCGACAGGGCTGTTGACTTGCCTGTCGACATGCCTGTCGAGTTGGCAGTCGACAGGGCTGTCGACTTGCCCTGTCGGCTGATTCTGGCCTGGGTGCACCTGGTTGAGTTTTGGGCTGGGTTGGAGGGCTTGGGACGAAATCTGACGGACCTAAACTAACCTAGGGTTAATCTAAGGGTCTAAAACACAACCTAATCCTTTAAATAAGACCCTAAGCTAGCCCTAAATGATCATAATCCTATCCTCTAACTAAACTATGCCAAAATTTTCTATGATCATGGCCTCCACTCAAAACCCTAGCCTCCATCCTCTTTCTAAACTATTTCTATGAAGGCTTTCATGTTCATACAAGCATTTTTCAGTTGTATGAGTGATCATTAGCTTGCATTCATCATCAAGTTGCAAGCTTTATTTTCAAGGCTAGAGTTTTTGGGTGATTTTTGGCAAGGGTTTGCTTATTGGAGTTTATTAGTGAGTTTCTATAGCCTTAATAATCAATTGTTAAATTGATTATGATAGGATATGATAAGATATGGCTATGTTTGTGGATCAATGTGTTTATGCAAGTTTAGTATAGTGTATGTTGTGTGTTTTGCGAGTTTTATGCTATATGTCATTCAAGTTTAATGCTATGTTTTATGATGCTCATTATGCAAAACACTATGTTGAACATTGATTCATATGTAACATGTTATGCAAGCTATATGTGAGATTATATGCAAGTTCATATGTAACATGTTATGCAAGCTATATGTGAGATTATATGCAAGTTCATATGTAACATGTTATGCAAGTTATGTGTTTGGTTATATGCAAGTTATGTGCATGATTATATGCAAGTTCATATGTAACATGTTATGCAAGTTATGTGTTTGGTTATATGCAAGTTATGTGCATGATTATATGCAAGTTCATAAGTAACATGTTATGCAAGTTATGTGTTTGGTTATATGCAAGTTAACATGTGACATGCTATGCAAGTTCACACCTTTGTATGACATAAGAATCATATGCAAGTTACCCCTTTGTGACATATGTGCTTCATGCAAGTTTGGGTTAAATGCTAGTTGGGTTTAATGTATGCTCATATATGCAAGTTGACACCTTTTAAACCCATGATAAAGTTATATGCTATGTTGGTTAAACCCATGGCATTTGTGATGAATCTTCCCTTTATTATGTCATGTTATGAGAACGAATTACGTGGGGAACGATGGGGTTAATATGCATGTTAATAAAATGGTGTGAAATGGGTATGCTTAAGCATAACATAAAGTGAATGGACATAATTGGGAATTTACCTATTAAGTTAGGTCTACCCATATTATGGAATTGGGAATTTACCTATTAAGTTAGGTCTACCCATATTATGGAATTGGGAATTTACCTATTGAGTTAGGTCTACCCATATTCTTGAAATTTGTAATTAATTAGGGATAATTAATACAAATTATGGGGGTGATTAATTAGGTGTAATTAATCGACTAAGACACGAGGTTGGACCCTTTTGTAGCATAAGACTGCCCGGAACCGACCGGCAAATCCAGCGGCTACAAATGATTGGCCCAATGTGAGAGGTCTTAGTCATAAACTAAATACGTGACAAGTGTAAAGACACGAGGTTAGACTCTGTTATGGTGTAAGGCTGCCCGGAACCAACCGGCATATCCAGCTGCCATAAAAGACAGTCTAATGTGAGAGGTCTTTACAAAGGTTACGATTTTAATTAATTAAGAAACACTTAACCAAATTAGCATGTAGTGGGGCATGAGGGGTTAAGTGGGTGCCTTGGGTGGCATGTAGTAACTAGTGGGGGTGCCTTGGGTGGCATGAGGAAACTAGTAGGTTGCCTTGGGTGGCAATAGAAAATACGATTAGAATACTTAACCAAAGTGGAACATGTAATTAAACATGATTAAAGGGTTAAGTAAGTGCCTTGGGTGGCATGTGGGAATCAAGTAAGTGCCTTGGGTGGCATGTGGAAATCTAGTGGGTGCCTTGAGTGGCAATTAAAATATGATTAAAAGACTTAACCAAAGTTTATAACATGTAAGTGGACATGGTTAAAGGGTTAAGTGGGATTCACTAGAAATGACAAGCTTAGGTGGGTAGCTTGTGGGGGCCCATTTCAACCAATATCCCAAACGTATCTTTGTGGGCTCGACCCAAGTCGAGGACGGGACACGCATATTGGGCTTGACTGTAAGAGGCCAAAACGGGTTAGCGGTGGCAACGCAAGTCCAACGGGTTTCATATGCGTGTGTGGACCCGGGCTGGTAAGTAAGACGTTGTTGCATCATGTAGGTATAAGCCGTGCACCGTTGAGATTATCAGGTTGCCACTTTGGGGAATGATACACCCCACTGTGGGGCCAGCACGGGTATCTACGTTAGGGAGCCGATCGCTTGGGGAGTAGTGGGTACACCTAGTGGAGATAGGGGCAGACGACACCTATGTAGTCAGCTAGGGGTACACGAAACTACTATTAAAAATTACTAAGTACACTTAGTGGGATCAATCTTTAAGTAGGAATTACCCTTGGGTGGGTAGAACTGGTGTGGTGCAGTGTAGGGATTACCCTTGGGTGGGTAGATCTGGGGTGGTGCAGTGTAGGGATTACCCTTGGGTGGGTAGATCTGGGGTGGTGCAGTGTAGTAATTATCCTTGGGTGGGTAAATGTGTCTTTTCGGTTATCTTAGTACATCCTGTGTTTAGTTGGCTACTTAGTGTAGTCATTATCCCCAGAGGTACCGTACCTTGTTTATATCATACCCTAATTACTTTAATGATTGTATTGTTAAGGTTATAGGACTCGCTCAGACTTATGTCTGACCCCGTGTTTTTTATCTTTTTCCCAACCCTCAGGTTATCAAAGTGGGCCTAGCACTAGTGGGCTTTGATCAGACTGCTTTATCTATATTTTGGAGCTTGGACCATGGATGTAAAGCTCAACTTATCTTTTCTATTATGGCTATTAAGTTATGTAGTGGGATTATGTACTTTTGTTTTATCAGGATGGATATTATGTACTTGACTCTTGTTTATGGTTTTGGTGTAACCAAACATGTTTTACTTTCCGCTGCAATGAAATGATGTTTTAAATTCTCAAGTATTACTTATATCTGTCTTGTTGTAATTTTTCTGTTCTATATTCACTTAAAATACTCCACCGATGTTATGGCATTCCCTTAGTGAGTGACCGTAGCGGGTGTGGGGTGTTACAGTCTGGCTTCGGACGGATGGGAGTTTTTGGAGGGGAAGTAGAATTAAGAGAAACCGACAAAGTCGGTTTGAAAAAACAGTCAACAATCTCCAAAAATAATTCAACTTTAAAATACCTCTTTAATCTCATTTCAATACGTGCACTCCCAAGGTGTATTTAGAGCATACATCATTATTGACATCAAAATATCAAACTGAATTAATCTTTATTGAAAAAGAGTAAAGAGATTGTGTTGTATACATGCCACCATCTTGGGAAAAGGAATTCGGATACAACTAAGGTGCAATAATTGTGTGTCATTCACTCTCCAGGTTTAACACAGTTGATTTCAAACTTTTGTATTCAAGTTTGAATTTTTTTTGGAAATGGGAATAATTAATTGTTCAAAGTTTTTAAAAACTTAATAAGATGAATAATTTTATTTTTTCATGTCACTTTCTATCGTGAGAATAGATATAAATAGGAGAACTCAAAAGTAAGAATTTTGAAATGAGAAGACAATTCTTTCATTATATGTTGTAAGATCGAAATAATCACCCGAAGGAGATGAGCAGAGTTTATAATATTTTTTTGCAGAATAATAATATTATCATTACTACCAACATAAATATCAACAAAACAATGACGGAAAAAAATAACACTTATAATTTACCCAGCTTCGGCAAAACCCGTCAATCGTTTTCTGTAAGGTTTCTACTATGAATCAGAAAATCAGTCGCTTACAGATACTATAAACTCACGAAACTCACTCATCTAATTGTTCTTACCCTACACTCAAAACTATGACCTAAAGGTTCTAATACGAGCTAAATAATATGACGTTTATATACATAGTAAACTCGTGACTAATCGCTCGCTTGGTTGTTTTAATTTTAGCTCAAAACCATGCAAAAATTTAGCCATGGAGTTGCGAATTCTCAAGCTACGCCCCCGTAGTTTGCAACTTAGAAAATTCCAGAGTTTTTATAATAAAAATTACAACTTGAAAAAAAAACTTGTTTAAGGCCTAGTTTATAAATATGTACGTTTTAAATACAGGCTCTGTAATACTTAATCCTAATTAAAAAAGAGGCTGGTTGCTCCTTTCTTTTTTTCCCGGTCTCCCATTCTTGCAACAAAAAAAAAAATCCTCGCTCCTTTATTTCTTCAACTGATTGATATGTGAATCTCAATTAAGCGCCTCATTAATTTATCTACACTACGATTGGATTGCGGTTCCTTGTCGAGTTCTATTGTTCCCCGAAAAACCTATACGAATTTTTGCTCCTCCCTGATTTTAAATTGCTCCACTCGATTCAGTTATTTGAATATTATGATTACGGTGTTTATATAAAATTTTAAACCTGTATATTTCTTTGATATCTTTGACTTGAATGGATACATATATTTCTTTCTTTGCATGAATTCTACATTCTATTTGCTCCTGTATATTTCGGTCTTGGCTTTGATTATTGCTGGAGATTATTAACATGTTCAACATTAAATCGAACTGAGTTCGAATGTTTACTAATTTGGCTTTCTTGCCCTAGAATGTTGACTGGTTCAACTATAATTCGATTTCAAATTTCCTTTTTTTAGAGGAAACGATGTGCAGCGTGGCATTGCACAACCAATTAATAAGCATAAATGATAAACATATCTGATCAACAAGCTTGATCGGTAGTCAAAAATAGTAGTTTGGGATTAAGTTACGATGCTTAAAGTTAGGGCTGTCAACGGATGCTTTCGGATATGGATAGTGCCATATTCGTATTCATATCCGAAATTATTTTCGAATATTGGATATCTGTACCCGTTTAATTTTCGGATATCGGATATCCGTATCCGCTTAATTTTTGGATAGACGGATATCAGATATTTATCCGCTCCGCTTGTAATTAATAAATTTAAGAGTATAAATAAAAAAGTTTGGATCAACATAAAATAATTTTTATACTAATGTTTGTAAAAAATCAGAAAATAAAGAAATGTGATGATGAAACATTGTTTTTTACTAATATTCATAGGCATATCAAAAAATATTCCAAAATTAAACACTAAAACTACCATTTTTCACTAAAAATGGACAAAAATTGACATCATAGTAACATCCAATAGTTACAAAATAATTATTAACTATATTTTTCTGTTTTGAGTAATATATATTACATCAATTAGTCGAACGAATATTTTTCGGATACGGATACCACTATAACTATATTCGTATCCGAAAAGCTTTTCGGATATCGGATATCTATGTTTGCTTTTCGAATAATGCCGGATAACGGATATTTCAGATACGGATTCGGATGGATATCAGATTTTTTCGGGTATTCATTGATAGCCCTATAAAGTTCAAACTGCATAAAATATAGAATACAAATATATGTACATAAAATAAAGAGCGAAAGCCACAACAGACCTAAATACAGCGTCCAAGATGATTAGTAGTTCCTGCCAATGAGCCAACCAGCATTAGTGCCCCTTGTGATTCTTCCTGATGTGCTGCCGATTGGATGGTAAGCCTGAATGGAGCATAGTTCGCTCTGCCTGAATGAACATTAAATAGATGTGTGATGCATATACAGAGGCTCGCAAAATAACTCCTAGGTTTTCCAAAAACTATTGCATTGCGTTCTTTCTAGATGTATCAACAATCATTGGCGATGAAAATATCCACTGATGAGTTAGGAGGGTTGTGTTGTCAATGGTCATAAATATATGTGATCATGGGAACGATGCCGAGGAGATGAGAACTTGTTACCGCAAGAATAGGATAGGAGAAATCACAGTTTATAAAAAGATGGTGAGCGGTTTCATTATCTTAAGAGCAGAGGGCACAGATAGGATTAATAGGAACGTTGAACCGAAAATCCTGTTTTTGGTGTTGATACGTGCATTGATGAGACACTAATGGAAGAAAAGTTACGAGGAGGTAAATGGCATTTCCATAGTCAGGTAAAAGAAAAGAGGCGGCCATGATGGTTCAGAAAATGATAGCATGAGGGCACGGAGAAACTTTGGTTGGTGAGAGAGCCTAGCAATAGGTATCTGAAGTGTTGGAAAGGTGAAGGGAGAGGAGGATGTTGTGCACATCAAGGAATTCAGATAGAGTATCGAGGCTGAAGAGAGAGTTACGGAAAAACCAGGCCGGTCTAAGATTGGATGTTTAAAGGACGGTCAAGTCATGTAGGGAGATAAGAGGGAAGATGTTAATGTTGGATCTAGATTAACCCTAGAGAGGAGAATGAATACGGTTTATTGGATTTTTACGAGATATTAAAAATATCACAGCACAGATTACAGTAGACATGATAAATGCAAAAAATAAATAACGCAGATTTTACCCAGCTTCGGCAAACCCTGCCTACTGTTGCATTCCCAAAGGTTTTTTTACTAGAATTAAACAGAAACCCGCATATAAAACCTATAAACTCGTGAACCCCTCGCCAACCTCCTATACAGTTTTGTACACTCGCAAAACCTGTTGTTGTTCTAATCCAACACTCAAAACTCTACACCGATCTTTATCCCCAAGATCAGATTTTCCTTGAATTACAGACCCGTAATCCGTAAACGCTAGTTTGACAGATACTAGAAAACTGATGGACGATTTTCAAAAGAAAATAAAACAATACAACAAAAATTAAAATTTAAAAAACTGCTAGTCCCTTAATAATAAACAAACCGACCTATTTCTTTGCAAAACTTTGTCTTCCAAGATAATGTCGGCCGACTAAAACTGAAATTAGGGTTTTCTTTGTTCTCCCCAAATCGCGACTTGAATCTCTTGTAAAAATGGTTTTTATGATGATCGAATTGTTCTGGTTCTCTTGCTTAGCGATTTGCAGGCGATCGAAAAACAAAGTGAGTACTTCTGGTTTAGTTTCTTTGAGCTTTCGAGTTTTTGGGTTTTTGCTTTTCGATTTTTTCAATGATGAAATGGGTGTGCTTTATATATAGGCTTACAAAACCTAAATCTCTCTCCGATTTCACTTAATGATATTAATCTGATTGTTGCGTGATTGTCCCTCTTTGTTGTCTTATTTGAATTGCATGATTGAATTCCTAAAATATGTTGTGAATCCCTTAAGTGATTATCCAAAAACGTTTCCACTGCATTAATTTGTATGAAAGAATTTCTGGAAACATTGAATTGATTTTGTGGCCCCTAGAAATTATGCCGTGAGTGCTAAAAGATTTTCAGGAAAGAATTTGTTGCCTAAACATTGTGATTGCAGTACACAGATGTAATCTTGCATGGTTAGGAAATATTTCCAAAGATTTGTTTTCCAATTTAAACATAATTCAATTCTGGTAATTTTAAAATTTCTTGCCATATATTTTCATCCGAAGACTGGAATGTTTTTTCCCATAACTGTACTCTAATTCCTGAAACATATTGTACGTGTGTATTTCAATCTTGCAAAAATGAATTGATTATTTCTGGAAATGTTTCTTTCCCACTATATGTCATTGAATTCTCGAATTCGACTTTTCCATGTTTAAATTGATGCTTCATCTTCGTGACTGTTTACCCATGTATACACACATATATACACATGAGTTTCTGGAAACATTTAAATTGCTTGCTAAATATATTCTTTCGAAAGCTGGAAATTTTTCTGGAAGATTGTTCTTTTTACTGTGAGCATTTATCAATGCTTTATGCATCGTTTTTCTTCTTATAACAATTCGAGTATTGAATTGTTTACTTGTGTGTGTTTGAAATTTCACTGTAATGCAATTTGCCACTTTGCCATTTCATTCTTAAACCTGCATCTTGCAATATCATTCTGTACTTGATCTTTACAAGAAGCTTCACCTTTATGAATAATGTTTGGTGTACACAACTGTACAATTGTATATACATGTACATGTCTCGCCATTCAAGTATCTTGCCATGTTGCATTTGGCACTGCCGTGACATGCAGTCTTGTCATTAATCTTTGTTGAAACACTATTTGAGAATTGAGCTTGTTTGGTGCTAAGTTGCTTTCATGTACATGCTGCTTGAAACTACTTTGCACTATGCTGACTCGGCCTTTGAACTTTGTCTTTAGTTTGTATTTTGTTGTTGCGCCATGTATGTATATTCTTGCATGCAAAAATGTCCAACATTGCTGCTATGTCTATGCATGAATATCTTTAGGCTTGTGTGTGTGTTCGACTCGTTTCTGGTCTGTGGTGTTTGTTGATGAGTTTGATTCTCCCTGTTGTCATGTATGTTGCCTTGCACTCCTAATTTGCTTATTGCACTTGAACTGTCTTGATTTCGAAACAGCTCTACCATGTATCTTTTCCATGCTGATCTTTTCTTAACTTGAACAACTGGTTTGAATATACACATGTATATTTGCTGACTTTTTATCCATGTATGTTGGCTCATTATACAAACAGGTATATATGTATACATATGTGTGTGTTCTATCACTTCATTGTTCCCCTTGTGTTGTTCGTGGACACTTGACCCATGCACCGTTCATGTGTGTCGGGCTTCACCAGAACACGATCTTGTTTGATATATTTGTCCCTTACTGACCATATTTGCCCCTGCACAAAATATATGTGTTTGTACATATACATGTATGTGTATACAAGTATAGTGCACGTGTAAAATATATATGTGTGAGCATTACAGATGAAGTCTACCTTGTGGTCTTTATAGTGAATCGTTGTGAACATCACAAGTCGTCTAAACACAAATGACTGGATATATAAATCAGATCAGGTCATGAAATATGATGAGAAACACACCAAAATTCTAAGGAAAATAATTTTTTTAAAAGAAAATTTATATCTGCAATAATTTAAATATTTTTGTTCCATTTACTCTATGTGTGTGTTCTTGTGACAAGTAAGCAGAAGACTTGTAACACCCCATGATTTTAAATATTTAAATTAACAAATTTAAGAATACTTAATTGTTAAAGTGAGAATTAAGGGAAACGAATTACGCTATTGCGTTCGTCTCGAAATTCTGCATGGAATGGAGTCCAAGTTTTCGAAAATCGGGCTTCGTATGAAGAAGTTATAGCCTCAGATCTTTCAGAAATTTGTATAAAACAATTCAGAAAATTAAATACCAAGGCAGGTTGACCTGGGGGTCGACCTACCCCAAGCGAAGTCGACCAGGGGGTCGACCTCCCCCTCGGGCCAGATCTGAACCCTGACGTGTTTCTTTGTGTGATGATTTTCTGACTCATCAGGGCTTGTGTGGCAAGTTCTGGTTGGTTCTCTTAGGTTTGAATGACTTTGATTGGTCCTAGGTTAATCTAACGGCCTAGATTAATTCAAACTTCTATAAAAGAGCGCCTAGACTCAAACCCTAAACCTAAACAAATTTGTCTCTTGGTCACCATGCTGCTCCTAGGATAATTCTCCTTCCTAAAGCTTAGGATTTAGCAAGTCAGAATTCCAATTCAAAAGACGAACGAATCATTCTCTTCTCTAATCTATCTTTGTGAGTATAATTTCTTTCACAAAATAATTAATAAATTAATTGTGATAAGTTATAATTGGGATTATGAGAACATGACTGTTGAATCGTGTGATGTTATTGTCTGTTGGTGAACATATGACAGCTTTGTTATCGTATGTTGGTAGATCTATTTCATATGTACAATTATACATGTTAAACTTGATTCATTTTATGCAAGTCTGTGTTTACATATGCTAATTTGTATATGAATCTTATGCAAGTTTGGGATGTTAAATCATATGCTAACTCATATGTGAATTCTATGCAAATCATATGCGGGTCTTATGCAAGTTTGGGATGTTAAATTATATGTGAATCTTATGCAAGTTTGGGATGTTAAATCATATGCTAGTTCGTATATGAATCTTATGCAAGTCTGTATGCGAATTATACACAAGTTTATATGTGAATCAAGTATATACATATGCTGGTTTATATGCAAAACATGTGATATTAATTTATATGTTTAGATCCATATGCAAGTTTGTAGGAATCTATATGCAAGTTCACAATTTATGTAAGTTTAGGTGAAAAACCATATCCATATGCAAGTTTACATTTTTATGTTTAGATCTATAATTAGATCCATGGTAGTACATAGTTATGCAAATTTATGTTCTATATGCCCATTGTCTATGCTAGTCTTGTATGTGAATCATATGCTAGTTTAAATGTAAGTTTGTATGAAATTCATATGCAAGTTCTAGGAAAACCATATTCATATATGCAAATTAACAATTACATGTTTAAATATATACATTTAGATCCATGACGGTACATTGTTTATACGAATTTATGTTTAATTACTATTACCTATGCAAGTGTTGATTATGCAAATTTATGTTAATATGAATCATAATAATGTTAGTTTTTATCCATGTTATGCTAGTTAGATCTATTTTGTGTGTTATGCAAGTTGTGATGTTTCTTTCCTTTTTATGAGTTAGACTATTTGCGAGTCTAACATATTTCATGTTCAATGTACGAATGACGTGGGGATAATGGGAAAATATTAAATAATGTATATTGTGAAAATTGGCATAAATGGCTTAAAAACATATAATTAATTTGAGACATTAATTGGTATAATTTATATACCTAAAAAAAGTACGGACATAATTTAGGTGAACAATTATGGACATGGATTAAAATTGGAAGTTATTGGCAATTTGAAATAGGGATATTAATTCAAATTGAAGTTGAATAATAATGTGTAATAATAAATGCCTAAGACACGAGGTTAGACTCCTTTGTGGTATAAGACTGCCCGGACCTGCCGGGCAAATCCAGCAACCACAAACGGTAAACTAATGTGAGAAGTCAAAGGCATAATTAAAAGATGCTTAGATACGAGGTTAAGTCTGGCATGTGGTGGAAGTCTGCTCGGAACCGCCCGGCATATCCAGCGGCCACAAGCAATCGACTTAATGTGAAAGGTCTATGCATTAATAATTAATTAATGCTGAGCAAAGACGAATATGAATGACAAACGGAGGTTTGGTTGAGTTGAGTAGTTCTCTGAGTATCAACCTGATGTTGATTTCGGTTTTCGGGGTTGATACTTAGGGAGTTATTCTCTTAACCAATGTATCTGTGAACTAAGATGTACTTAATCTAAGTATAATATATAGGTGGATAGGGTTAAGACCAACTTAACCAATAATATATAAGTGGATAGGGTTAAGACAAACTTAACCAATAATATATATACGTGGACAGGGTTAAGACCAATTTAACCAATAATATATAAGTGGATAGGGTTAAGACAAACATAACCAATAATATATATAAATGGATAGGGTTAAGACCAACTTAACCAATAATATATAAGTGGATAGGGTTAAGACCAACTTAACCAATAATATATAAGTGGATAGGGTTAAGTCAAGCTTAACCAATAACACATGTTGATTTGATAAGTGGGTAACATGGGAGATATGTGGGATATAATTATAAACACTTAGCCAAGTTGAAACATGTAAGAAGACATGAATAAGAGGGGGTTAAGTGGGAAATCCTTGTGGGGACCAAGCATAGGTGGAAAGCTTGTGTAAAATGTGGGGACCCTTTTCAAACCAGTAACCCATTTAGTATCTAGTGAGCTCGATCTATATGGAGGACGAGGCACACTTACTGGGTTTGATAGTAAGAGGTCAAAATGGGTTAGCGGTGGCAACGCAAGTCCAACGGGGTCATGTGCGTGCGTTGGCCCAGGCTGGTAGGTAAGACGTTGTTGCATCATGTAGATATAAGCCGTGCATCTCTTGTCGTATCAGGTTGCCACTTTGGGGAGTGATACACTCCACTGTGGGACCAGCACGGGTATCTACGAGTTAGGGAGCCGATCGAATGGGGAAGGTATTTGGTACGACTAGCGGAGATAGGGGCAGGCGGCACCTATGACAGCAGCTAGGAGTACAAGAAACTACCATATTATGAATAAGTGTTGTAATTAGACTGGGGAGGGTAGTGGGTACAACTAGTGGAGGTAGGAGCAGACGGCACCTACAATAGCAGCTAGGAGTACACGAAACTACCATTATTATAATTATCATTATTACGATTAGTAAGAGGGATCAACTTCCAGTATGGGACTAGTAATGGTGCGGTGTAATTAGCATTGGTGCAGTACATTAATTATCCTATAGTGATTATAAACGAGATTAACGCCAAAATATTCTTCTTGTTTGCTTTGTCATGTCCACTTGTTTCGCAGTCATTCCTTGTTTTACCAGGTTATGCCTTATCCTAATTACTTTAATAATTATATTGTTAAAGTTATTGTACTCACCAGATTTTATGTCTGACCCCCTTGTTTTCGCCTCTTTTCTTCCTCCCCCCACCCCCCAGGTTCTCAGGGTGGGACCAGTACTAGTGGAGCTTGAATTGGATCTCTTTCTTTTGGAAGTGCTTGGATTGCTGAAAGTAAAGTTCAACTCATCTCTTTTATGGGTAGTAGTGTTGGGGTTATGCTTTTTTACTTTATGTACTCAGAAAACAATTTGTCAAGATGGATATTAAGTGTACTGATTTATGATGTTGTTGTAATCAAACTATTTCTCAGCTGCAATAAAAGTTGTTTTAAAATTTTCAAGTACCAATATATGTATTTGTCTTGTTATATTCTGTTCTATACACTAATAATACTCCATGAAAGTTAATGCATTCCCTTTGAGAGTGACATTAATGGACGTGGAGTGTTACACGTGGTATCAGAGCTGAAGGTTACCGGAAAAGATATGAGATTTTGAAAAACTGTTTTTCAAAAGCATTTTGTAAATAAATACTTTCAAAAATATGTTTTAAGGAGAGTATTTTCAAGAGAAATGTTTGTTTTAAAAACATAACCCCCAAGAGCCATATATCTTTCCTTCGATTCTCCGTTTTGAATCTCTTCCTCTTTCCTTTTTAAATTTCTTCCTCCACGTATAGATGCTATTCCTATGATATGTAAGAAATTCCGTACAGTGGGTGGAAAAACCACTTCATGGGACTGGGACGTTTGTCAAAGCTAGAATGAAATGGAGGACTTGTTGGTACCCTGAAGATAGACGATGGAAGGAAGGTTCAATTAGCTGCTTGGTTAATAAATGACGAAGCCTCATTTTGGTAGGAGGTCACGAATGGAGGATATAGAGGAGAGACATAGAAAGGACACACGATTAGAAAATAGATCCAAAGAAAGGTGGTAAGGATAACAAGGGGCCATGGAAAAGGAAGGGCCACACTTGTGAAATATCTGACTACTTAAATAAAGAAGTTAGAAAGAAAAGGAAGACTAGTTGTTATCGTTACGGAGAAACATGACATCTTATTAGGATCATCCAAAGAAGCAAAAGGCAAAGGTAAGGACAAAGTACAGGATCTTCTGGAGGGCAGACGCATTCCCTCATGGCTGGCATACCTGATAGAGGTAGAAACATTTCTGTTGAAAGTTTGGTTTTTTCTGTTTGATCATCCTGTTCGTACTTTGTTTAATTCTGGCGCTTCACACTCGTTTGTATCTGCTTCGTTAGTTGAAACACTGCACCTAAATACTAGTATAGTTACAGATCCCATAGTAGTCTCAAATCCTATTGGTGGTTCGGCTCATCTTTCGATGATTTACCGGGATTTGAGAGTGCCTTCGGCGTCGGGTTTGAATGCAACGCCTTCGTTCTTGGCTTCATGGGCCATGGCTTGATTCTAGGCACGGATTGGCTAGCCAGATACGGTGCCATCCTAGATTGTGAATGAAGGGTAGTTTGATTGTTGACTCATTGTGAAAAGACCCTTGATATTCCTTGTGACCTTAGAGGTCCAGTGATGCTTAGCTACTTAGAATCTCTTGACACGTCCAACGATGATTTGCAGTCTATTTGTATGGTCCGTGAATATGGTGACGTCTTCGATGAAGTTCAGGGTTTACCCCGAGGAGCGAGATAGACATTCGTATATACCTTGTAAATAATGCAAAGCCAGTTGCATTACCGGTGCGCCACATGGCTCCGAGAAAGTAAAGAGAACTCTGTAAGCAAAGGAGTTGCTTGAGAAGGGGTTCATAAGAAGAAATATTTCGGAATGGGGTGCTCCTGTTGTTTTTGCTACGAAGGCTGATGGTTCACTTAGATTGTGCGTGGACTATAGAGAGCTGAATAAGCTCACAAAGAAGAAAAGCCACCCATTGCCAAGGATAAATGATTTATTCGATCAGTTGGTGGGTGCTTCGGCTTTCTCGCAACTGGATTTGGCTACAGGATTTCATTAGCTAAGGGTGGCTGGAGACAGCATAGATAAGACTGCATTTAGAACTCCTGATAGTTTCTTCGAGTAGCTTGTCATGCCTTTTGGTTTGATGAATGCACCCGCATACTACGTTGACTTAATAAGTAGGGTGTACAGAGAGTTCCTAAACAGGTTGGTGGTAGTCTTTGTGGACGATATCTTGATTTTCTCTAGAAGCGAGGAAGAGCATGCCCTGCAAAATAGGAAAGTCATAGAGACCCTACGAGCGCATCAACTCAAAGCTAAGTTCTCAAAGTGCCATTTTTGGAGAAAAGAAGTGAGGTTCTTAGGACACGTGGTCTCTAAGGATAGGATAGCTATGGATCCGACAAAGGTGGTGGCAATCCAAGATTGGAAGATTCCTATGAACGAAATAGAAGTAAGAAGCTTTTTAGGGCTGGCTGGTTATTATAGGAAGTTCATTAAGGATTTCGCGAAGATATTAGCCCCACTTACTCGGTTAATGAAGAAGAGCTTGACTTTTGCTTGGGATGTTGACTGTGACGATGCTTTCCAGCATTTAAAGAGGGATTTGACGACAGCTTCAGTTTTGCCAGATGGAAGTAAGCCATTCACAGTGTATATTGGTGCTTGCGGGACAGAGCTTAGAGCAATTTTCGATACAAAAGTAAAAGGTGATATGCAAAAGGCGGCAAGTTCGAGCATCGCTCATCATCCACAGACGGATGGACAGAAAGGGGTGAATAAAATTCTTGAAGATCTTTTGAGGTCATGTATCCTAGATTTTGGAGGGACATGAGAAGAGGCAACGAGCTTAGTAGTGTTCACGACGTGTTTCACGTATCGCATTTGCGGAAGTGTTACAAGATACCGCGGAAGTAGTGGAGCCGAACATGCTTAGAGAAGTGGAAGTAGAGTGAGATGCCACGATTAGACGAGCTCCTACATGCATCCTTGGGTCGGAGGTATAAATGATACGCAATAAAGAGGTCAAGTTGGTCGAAGTGCAATGGGGAGATGATCAAGGAGACGCGACTTGGGAGGCGGAAGACAAGATGCGTACACTGTACCCTTTCCTTTTTTAGGGTATGTTTTTAACTTCTCCTTTCTCTACCTCTTTGTTAATACTTGTCCTATCGTTTAATATGTCTTTCCGATGATATCTTCGATCCTTAGTTAGGAAAAACCCTATGGTTGTAAACATGTGTTTAAGACATGTTATGCTTGGTGGATGCAAATGGATGCAAGTGGTTGCTAGTGGTTGCTCGTGGATGCATGTACACACACATTAGGCACTAGATCGGCTCAATCACTTACATTCTGCATATAAATGTGTGTGCATATTTAAATTAATGGTTGTGTTATCATATGGATGCTGTATTTTGATGAATGGTTGTGCACACATCTAAAAGTAATATGTATCGTTAGGATTCTTCCGCATACATAATGGACGCATGGCACTATCACGATTTGCATTAAGGAGGTCAACTGAACCAGTGGACCGCCTGATTTTTGCATTGGATAAGGAATATGTACACACACTTTTTGCATATGTTCATACGGCATTAGAAATCTTGTAAGGACAATGGATGTCTGTGTTTGTTGGTTGAGTAGATGGATGATTGGATGTTAGGATATACATTCTCCTTAACTTGGAGATTTCGGGGGTGAAATCCATTAAGGAGGGGAGAATGTAACACCCTGTGATTTTAAATATTTAAATTAACAAATTTAAGAACACTAAATTGTTAAAGTGATAATTAAGGGAAACGGGTTACGCCATTGTGTTCGTCTCGAAATTCTGCTTGGAATGGAGTCCAAGTTTTCGAAAATCGGGCTTTGTATGAAGAAGTTATAGCCCTTAGAACTTTCAGAAATTTATATTAAACAATTCAGAAAATTAAATACCAAGGCAGGTCGACCTACCCCAGGCGAGGTCGACCTCCCTATATGCAGGTCGACCTTGGGGTCGACCTCCCCCTCGGGCCAGATCTGAACCCTGACGTGTTTCTTTATGTGACGATTTTCTGACTCATTAGGGCTTGTGTGGCAAGTTCTGGTTCGTTCTCTTAGGTTTGAATGGATTTGGTTGGTCCTAGGTTAATCTAACGGCCTAGATTGATTCAAACTTCTATAAAAGAGTGCCTAGACTCAAACCAAAAGCTAAACAAAAATTTGTCTCTTGGCCACCATGCTACTCCTAGGACAATTCTCCTTCCTAAAGCTTAGGATTTAGCAAGTCAGAATTCCAATTCAAAAGACGAACGAATCATTCTCTTCTCCAACCTATCTTTGTGAGTATAATTTCTTACACAAAATAATTAATAAATTAATTGTGATAAGTTATAACTGGGATTATGAGAACACGACTATTGAATCGTGTGATGTTATTGTCTGTTGGTGAACATATGATAGCTTTGTTATCGTATGTTGGTAGATCTATTTCATATGTACAATTATACATGTTTGACTTAGTTCATTTTATGCAAGTCTGTGTTTACATATGCTAATTTGTATATGAATCTTATGCAAGTTTGGGATGTTAAATCATATGTTAATTCATATGTGAATTCTATGCAAATCATATGCAAATCTTATGCAAGTTTGGGATGTTAAATTATATGTGAATCTTATGCAAGTTTGGGATGTTAACTCATATGCTAGTTCGTATATGAATCTTATGCAAGTCTGTATGCGAATTATACACAAGTTTATATGTGAATCAAGTATATACATATGCTAGTTTATATGCAAAACATGTGGTATTAATTTATACGTTTAGATCCATATGCAAATTTGTAGGAATCTATATGCAAGTTCACAATTTATGTAAGTTTAGGTGAAAAACCATATCCATATGCAAGTTCACATTTTTATGTTTAGATCTATATTTAGATCCATAGTAGTACATAGTTATGCAAATTTATGTTCTATATGCCCATTGCCTATGCTAGTCTTGTATGTGAATCATATACTAGTTTGAATGTAAGTTTGTATGAAATTCATATGCAAGTTCTAGGAAAACCATATCCATATACGCAAGTTCACAATTACATGTTTAGATATATACATTTAGATCCATGACGGTACATAGTTTATACGAATTTATGTTTTATGACTATTGCCTATGCAAGTGTTGATTATGCAAATTTATGTTAATATGAATCATAATCATGTTAGTTTTGATCCATGTTATGCTAGTTAGATCTATTTTGTGTGTTATGCAAGTTATGATGTTTCTTTCCTTTTTATGAGTTAGACTATTTGCGAGTCTAACATATTTCATGTTCAACGTACGAACGACGTGGGGATAATGGGAAAATATTAAATAATGAATATTGTGAAAATTGGCATAAATGGCTTAAAGGCATATAATTAATTTGAGACATTAATTGGTATAATTTATATGCCTAAAAAAAGGTATGGACATAATTTAGGTGAACAATTATGGACATGGATTAAAATTGGATGTTATTGGCAATTTGAAATAGGGATATTAATTCAAATTGAAGTTGAATAATAATGTGTAATAATAAATGCCTAAGACACGAGGTTAGACTCGTTTGTGGTGTAAGACTGCCTGGACCTGCCCGACAAATCCAGCAACCACAAACAGTAGTCTAATGTGAAAGATCAAAGGCATAATTAAAAGATGCTTAGACACGAGGTTAAGTCTGGCTTGTGGTGGAAGTCTGCCCGGAACCGCCCGACATATCCAGCGGCCACAAGCAATCGACTTAATGTGAGAGGTTTGTGCATTAATAATTAATTAATGCTGATCAAAGACGAATATGAATGACAAACAGAAGTTTGGTTGAGTTGAGTAATTCTCTGAGTATCAACCTGATGTTGATTTCGGTCTTCGGGGTTGATACTTAGGGAGTTATTCTCTTAACCAATGTATCTGTGAACTAAGATGTACTTAATCTAAGTATAATATATAAGTGGATAGGGTTAAGACCAACTTAACCAATAATATATAAGTGGATAGGGTTAAGACAAACTTAACCAATAATATATAAGTGTATAGGGTTAAGACAAACTTAACCAATAATATATATAAGTGGATAGGGTTAAGACCAACTTAACCAATAATATATAAGTGTATAGGGTTAAGACAAACTTAACCAATAATATATATAAGTGGATAAGGTTAAGACCAACTTAACCAATAACATATAGGTGGATAGGGTTAAGACCAACTTAACCAATAATATATAAGTGGATAGGGTTAAGACAAGCTTAACCAATAACACATGTTGAATTGATAAGTGGGTAACATGAGAGACATGTGGGATATAATTATAAACACTTAACCAGGTTGAAAAACATGTAAGAAGACATGAATAAGAGGGGGTTAAGTGGGAAAGCCTAGTGGGGACCAAGCATAGGTAGAAAGCTTGTGTCAAATGTGGGGACCATTTTCAAACCAATAACGCATTTAGTATCTAGTGAGCTCGATATACATCGAGAACGGGGCACGCTTACTAAGTTTGATTGTAAGAGGTCAAAACGGGTTAGCGGTGGCAACGCAAGTCCAACGGGGTCATGTGCGTGTGTGGGCCCGGGCTGGTAGGTAAGACGTTGCATCGTGTAGATATAAGTCGTGCATCTCTAGTCGTATCGGGTTGCCACTTTGGGGAGTGATACACTCCATTGTGGGACCAGCACAACACAGGTATCTACGAGTTAGGGAGCCGACTGAATGGGGGAAGGTAGTGGGTACGACTAGCGGAGATAGGGGCAGGCGACACCTATAATAGCAGCAAGGAGTACAAGAAATTGCCATATTATGAATAAATGTTGTAATTAGACTAGGGAGGGTAGTGGGTACAACTAGTGGAGGTAGGAGCAGACGGCACCTACAATAGCAGCTAGGAGTACACGAAACTACCATTATTATAATTATCATTATTACGATTAGTAAGAGGGATCAACTTCCAATATGGGACTAGTAATGGTGCGGTGTAATTAGCATTGGTGCAGTATAGTAATTATCCTATAGTGATTAGGAACGAGATTAACGCCAGAATATTCCTCTTGTTTGCTTTGTCATGTCCACTTGTTTCGCAGTCATTCCTTGTTTTACCAGGTTATGCCTTATCCTAATTACTTTAATAATTATATTGTTCCCCTTGTTTTCGCCTCTTTTCTTCCTCCCCCCCGCAAGGTTCTCAGGGTGGGACCAGTACTAGTGGAGCTTGAATTGGATCTCTTTCTTTTGGAAGTGCTTGGATTGCTGAAAGTAAAGTTCATCTCATCTCTTTTATGGCTACTTGTGTTGGGGTTATGCTTTTTACTTTATATACTCAGAAAACAATTTGTCAAGATGGATATTAAGTGTACTTGGTTTATGATGTTGTTGTAATCAAACTATTTCTCCGCTGCAATAAAAGTTGTTTTAAAATGTTCAAGTACCAATATATGTATCTGTCTTGTTATATTCTGTTCTATACACTAATAATACTCCATGAAAGTTAATGCATTCCCTTTGAGAGTGACATTAGTGGACGTGGGGTGTTACAAGACTGGAATAACAGTGCTGACAGATAGAAGACAATGTGAAGATAGATTTTGAGCCAGTGAATGTAAGTATGAATATCTGTAACTGAGTGACTGACTGTATATGAGAGGATGAGTGTTGTAGCGAGGAGTAATGTTACAAATGAAATTGACATTGAAATGTATTGTATTACTTAGATGTACAAATAGTGGAGTTATGAAATCTATACTATTCAAATGTAGAAATAAAATATTTATATCTTAATAAAATACTATTTGAAAATTTAAATTCTTGTGTAGTAGTATTTTATTTAAATATAAATATTTAATTATGTCTGTGATGTAATAGAATAGTACATTAGCAAACACATTTATAATATATATATATATATATATATATATATATATGTGTGTGTGTGTGTGTGTGTGTGTGTGTGTGTGTGTGTGTGTGTGTGTTATCATCAAAAAATATCATAGAATTGTTATATACAACAATCTTCCCCTTTTGACGACGACAAACAAATGACAGGATTTTGAATATAATAAATGTGTTTGACGGTGAATTGTTGAACTCCTCTTATATGTATGCTCCCCCTACAACAAAACTCCCCCTAAATGTGCATGAGTGAAAAGAATAAATCAAATGAAATTTCAATATTAAAATATTTATAAAATATTCACTCATAGATCAAAATCTTAACCTATCTTCCCTCTTTTGTTATCATCAAATGGATACAGAAATTAAAATGTTGATGAAAAAATGACTAGAAATATTCATCAGCATAAGAGAGAGAATGTTCATCATAGATCTTAATTAATCAAACAAAAATCATTATATTCTAAGAACTAGTGACAAATTTCACATTGTAGAATGATGGATTTACGATGAAATTTATAAAAATGGAGAGAGTTTATAAAACATATGGGTTCCAATTATTTTCAAAATAGATTTTTAAAAATGAGTACAAAAACAGTGATGGATTTGGACTACAATTATAAATTCAATTTAAGTGACGCCATTAAATAATCTTAAACCTCAATAACTATGAATCAACAAATCATAATATGTCATAAAATATTAACACATTTCACTATTTAGATAATGAATTGATAGACTGGTTTTTACACACCAAGGAGGATTTCATATAATTTTTTATTTATTTCCATTTTCGTTTCTTTTTTATTTAAGAGCACACTGACCAAGCATAACCAGATCTTGGATTTTTAAATGAGATCTGCTGCAGCTTAAAATATATGTACTCTCTTAACCATGCATGACCAAAGCTTGGATTTTTAAATGAGGTTAGAGAAACACTTATGTATTAATATATTTATTATGTTCCTTTTAAACAAAAAAAATCTCCTCAGTATATAATGCCAATATGGATGATAGAAATATGGTAGGTACAGAAATGATTATAAAATAAATTTCTAAATTAATCACATTATGAAATATGCTCAACTATACCGGGATTCATGAAAATTTTCAATTGTCTCTTTTTTTGAAAAAATAATATAGTCACATTTCCATCACAAATATTGACACTGTATATATTAAGATGATTTTAAAATAAAAATATTAAACTCTCCACATTAATATAAAATCATGACGGACGGCAGAATGATGGTAGATAAAGAAGAAGTTCGTAAAATAAGTTTCAATTCAAAGATATTATAAAAACTGTTCAATCATCATGAAAATTTAAATAAAATTTCCTCTTGTTGTGAAGTATACTGTAGTCACAACTCATCACAATTTCAAAATCTAATAATAATTTTGATGAATTCTAAATACAGCTCAATTTGGTTATTGATTTCAGTTTCTGAAGAAATAATCAATAAATGATTTTAAAATTGAAAATCAATTACAAGAGGGAATTGAAAGGTCTATACAATTTGAATAAAATCAGCTTAAAAAAATCAAGCAGTTGAATGAGTGAAATATAAGACACCTAAGACTGATACCACTTGTTGTCTCCATTAACGAGGATTTTGATACCACCCTGGTGGTTAACAAAGGTATACCGGACACTGATTTTATGTCCTACCACTCGACATGAAATTTTCAAAAAAAAAAAATTACCATGCCCAAATAGTTAATATAACAGATTGATTCCATCTATAAGAGCAGCAAACAATTTTTATCAAAACAAGCAGTCGTAAAAAATTTTCAAAACGATTTCTTTCGTCGGAGCAGCAAGACAAATTCATAACAAGTTTCACAAAATAGTTTTCATAAAATTTAAAACAAGTCCAAGAAGACAAATCATGACCCGGTTCAGACCATTTTATCAGAGCAGCAGAAACAATCTCAGAGCAGAGACACGCAAATGAATTTTTCAAAATTATTTCGAACAAGCACAAGAGATGATTCATGTTCCAAGATTAAAGAGACATTTTATTCCAAATCACTTGGGTAGATGTGTAAATTTTAGGTTTCAATGAATCGACCACACAAGATTATTTATTTTAAATCCAAGAAGTGTGTGAGATTCACGAGATCAGTTATTTCAAATGATTTCAAAACAGAAAACAAATACCCAACCAAAAAGATCATGAATAAAAATGAATTTCAAGATGCAACACAATGATTCAAGCCAATTGTTTTTCAATTCAGTAATAATCAAGCCAATCCAAAGACCAATGAAATTATCATAACTAAAAATAGTAGTGTGCTATAATGAGTATCAATTTTCAAGTCTTTCCTAATTGAATTAGAAGAAACTCAAAACAGCAAAGGTGTGTGAAATTTCATTAATTTTCCAGATCTTCGAAAAAAATTAGAATTCACATTAGCAGTGCTCAAGATATGGTAAGAATGCTTTAGAATTGTTAAGAATTCCAAAAAAAAAAAAAAATAGTTCAACAGAATTGCAGAAAAATTTACAATTTTGAATTCAAGATCTGGAAATGATTAAAACATGAGAGTTTTATACAAATGAAGCACATTTCCAAAAAAAAATCAAGAATTCAGCAATATGAAGTTAAGGAAGCTCAGGAAGAAAAAAAATATGGCAGTGTCAAATTAAAATAGAATAATCAAACGAAAATAAATAGAAGGGGTAGAAGGAGTAATAAACAAAGAAGGAAAAAAACAGAGATGAGTTTAGAGATCATACCAGATTTACAGTAAACGTTGTGGATCTCCAACTCAACAATTTTGGCTAAGGAACTCTGGATGATACAGAAATGTGGTATAGCTTGAATTCAATTCTCCTTTGCAAGGCAGCTCCTCAGCCTCCTTCGATACCAGAGAATTTAGGGGACCGAGTGGTCTAACAAAATTTTAAAACCACTCACAATTTTGTGCACATGTTTTAGTACCCAGACTTGTTTATATAAAAATCCATTTGAGTTAATCTTTGTACCCTCAGGAGCCCAAACCTGTTTGAATTTAGACGAAATCAATTTATTTCTTTTCGGGGTCCAAAATGGATTAAATGGTTTGTTACCAAACAAATTCACATCTCGTTTATGATTTAAAAAACCTTTGAAATTTTCAGAGTTCAAATTTCCAAAACGATCCTTTCCAAAACAATTTGAAGAATTTTTAGAACCATTTTGATTTAGTTTTTCAAAGCCATCAAGTTTTCATAAACCAAGACCATTTTTATTTCCTGAAGAAAGTTGATTTTTCAACAGCATATTCAAAGATTTTTCTTAGTTAGAAAATTTGTTCAGAGTTGATTCAAGTCGTTGAATTTTAGATTTAAGATCAGAATTTTCTTTCATCAGATTTGAATAATAGTTAATGCTGATCTTTCTCCTTTCATCATCATTTTGTTTCAAAAGCAAATTTTCGTTTTCAAGCTATTTGATTTTGGTCTTGGACTCAAAGATCTCAGATTCAAATTGAATTTATTTTTCAAATTGATGTTTTTCAAGTTCTTTGAAATTTTCAATTTGTCTTTCAAGTTTAGTCAAGATTGATTCAGATTTCTGTAAATTTTGATTTTCAAATTTTTTTTGTTTAGAATTAAGAACATCCAACTCCTTTTGCAAAGCATCGTTTTTGTAAATTAGCTCATCCTCATTTTGTTTTAAAACCATAATTTATTTTTCAAGTTTTTGAAGATTTTTATTGAAATGAGCTAAATTATTTTTCAAATTGAAACAATTCTTGCAATCGGAGTATTCATGTTTTAATTCCAACATATTATTTTTGTGAATCAATTCATGATTTTCAGACTTCAGAAGTTTGTTTTTCCGTTGAAGCTTATCAACAGATTTAGTTAAATCGGCACACATATAAACTAAATCTTTATAAGAGAAATTTCCTGTCTGATCGTCTGTTGAGTCTCCATCGTCTAATCCATCTGAGATTTTATCTATATGACCTGTTAAGCATAGATATGAATTTGAGTTGGCTGTATGAGGTTTTGGGCAGTTGTCGTCTTTTCCATACAACGCATCGAGAGTTTTCTAGATATCCTGCGCAGTTAAACAATGAGAGGTAAATTTTAATTGAGCATTACTAAGATAGGAATAAATAATATTCATAGCATGAGCATTGAAAACATTATTCCTCTTATCTAGCATATCTCTTATATTTTCAATAATATTCCAAATTCAAAATAAACAGATTTTAAATAGAATTCGATTTTTGATTTCCAAGTTCAAAAATCTGTCCTATTGAAAATAATTGGAATATCACTAGACCGACTCTCGCTATATCGACAACTAGGGAACATCATTACTCTAACGTTAACGAAAAACCACGCTCTGATACCACTTATTGGATCTACAGTAACCCTAGAGGGGGGATGAATAGGGTTTATTGAATTTTTATGAGGTTTTTAAAATATCGCTTCATAGATTGCAGTAGAGAAAATAAATGCAAAAAATAAATAACGCAGATTTTACCTAGCTTTGGCAAACACTACCCATTGTTGCATTCCCCAAGGGTTTTACTAGAATTAAACAGACACCCGCATATAAAAACCTATAAACTCGCGAACCCCTCGGTAACCACCTATATAGTTTTGTACACTCGCAAAACCTGCTAATGTTATAATCCTACGCTCAAAACCCTACACTAATCTTTATCCCCAAGATCGGATTTTCCCCGAATTACAAACTCGTAATCTGTAAACCCTAGTTTTACATACACTAGAAAACTAATGGACGATTTTCAAAAGAAAATAAAACGATACAATAAAAAATAAAAAGTAGAAAACACCTAGTCCCTTAATAATAAACAAGCCAGCCTATTTCTATGGAAAGCTTTGTCTTCCAAAATAATGTCGGCCGACTAAAGCTAAAATTAGGGTTTTCTTAGTTCTCCCCAAATAGCGACTTGAATCTCTTGTAAAAATGGGTTCTCTGATGATCCAATTGTTCTGGTTCTCTTGCTTGGCGATTTTCGATGATCGAAAAAAAAGTGAGTACTTCTGGTTTAATTTCTTTGAGCTCTCGAGTTTTTGGTTTTTTGTTTTCGATTCCGTCAATGATGAAATGGGTGTTCTTTATATATAGGTTTATAAAACCTAAATCTCTCTCTGATTTCACATAATGATATTGATTTGATAGTTGTGTGATTGTCCCTCTTTGTTGCCTTATTCGAATTGCATGATTGAATTCCTGAAATACGTTTCCACTGCATTAATTTGTATGAAAGAATTTCTGGAAACATTGAATTGATTTTGTGGCCCCTTGAAATTATGTCGTGAGTGATAAAAGATTTTTAGAAGAGATTTTGTTGCCAAAACATTGTGATTGCACTACACAGATGTAATCTTACATGGTTAAGAAATATTTCCAAAGATTTGTTTCCCAATTTTAACATAATTCAATTCTGGAATATTAAAATTTCTTGCCAAATGTTTACATTTAAAGACTGGAAAGATTTTTGCCCATAACTGTACTCTGATTCCTGAAACATATGTGCATGTGTATTTCAATCTTGCAAAAATGAATTGATGATTTCTGGAAATGTTTCTTTCCCACTGTATATCATTGAATTCCTGAATTCAATTAAATTGATGCTCCGTCTTCATGACTGTTTACCCACGTATACATATATATACATATGAGTTTCTGGAAACATTTAAATTGCTTGCCAGTTATATTCTTTTGAAAGCTAGAAATATTTCTGGAAGATTATTCTTTTTACTGTGAGCAATTATCAATGTTTTATGCATCGTTTTTCTTACAATTCGAGCATTGAATTGTTTACTTGTGTATGTTTGAAATTTCACCTTAATGCAACTTTCCACTTTACCATTTCATTCTTGAACTTGCATCTTGCAATTTCATTCTACACTAGATCTTTCTGAGATGCTTCACCTTTATGAATCATATATGCATCAATCATGTTTTGTGTGCACACCTGTACACATGTATATACATGTACATGTTGCGCCATTCTTGTATCTTTAAAGGTTTCTTTTAGTACTGTCGTGACATGCAGTCTTGTCATTAATCATTGTTGAAACACCATTTGAGACTTGAGCTTATTTTGTGCTAAGTTGCTTTCATGTACATGCTGCTTGAAACTACTTTACACCATGCTGACTCGACCTTTGAACTTTTTCTTTGGTCTGTATTTTATTGTTGCGCAATGTACGCATATTTTTGCATGCAAAAATATACAACATTATTGCTATGTCTTTGCATGAATCTCTTTGGGCTTGTGTGTGTTCGACCCATTTCTAGTTTATGGTGTTTCTTGATGAGTTTGATTCTCCCTGTTGCCATGTATGTTGACTTGCACTCCTTATTTGCTTGTTGCACTTGAACTTTCTTGAGTTCAAAACAGCTCTGCCTTGGGTCTTTTCCTTGCTAATCTTTTATTTAACTTAAATACCTGGACTGAATATACACATGTATATTTGCTGACTTCTTGTCCATGTATGTTGCTTCATTTGGCACTGGATTTTAGTTGTACACTTGGCCCGACTTGACCATGTGTGTGTGTGTGTATACACAAACTTGTATATATGTATATGTATACATATGTGTGTGTTATGTCACTTCATTGTTCCCCTTGTGTTGTTCATGGACACTTGACCCATGCACCATGCATGTGTGTCGGGCTTCACCTGAACATAACCTTGTTTTATATATTTTCCCTTGCTAACCAAATTGCCCCTGCACAAAATATATGTGTATATACATACATATGTATATGTATACATGTATAGTGCACGTGCAGAATATATATATGTGAGCTTACAGACGATTTATACCTTCCGGTATTTACAGTGAATCACTGTGAATATCACAAGCTATCTAGACATAAATGAATGGATATATAAATCAAATCAAGTCATGAAATATGATGAGAAACACACCAAAATTATGAGGAAAATAAAATTTTAAAATAAAAATTATATCTGCTAGAATTTAAAATATTTTTATTCCAGTTTATTCTGTGTGTGTTCCTGTGACAGGTAAGCAGAAGACTGGACTAACAGTGCAAACAAATAGAAGACAATGTGAAGATAGAGTGTGAGTCAGTGAATGTAAATATGAATATCTTTAACTGAAAGACTTACTATATATACGAGGCTGAGTGTTGCACTAAGGAGTAATGTAACAAATGAAATTAACATTGAAATGCTTTGTATTATTGAGATGTACAAATAGTGGAGTTACGAAATCTGTACTATTCAAATGTAGAAATAAAATATTTATATTTTAATAAAATGTTGTTGGAAAATTTAAATTCTTGTGCTGTAGTATTTTATTTCAATATAAATATTTAATTCTGCCTGTGATGTAGTAGAATAGTAAAGTAGAAAACACATTTATAATGTGTGTGTGTGTTTGTTATCATCAAACAAAAATCATAGAATTATTATATACAACTGTAACGACCAGGGATTTTCGACCCCAAAAATCGACACAAAACACCGTGTCGAACATTCAAGCATCGAAACACCGGAACATTATTAGAAAGAAATTAGAGGGTGAGAAAAGAAAGAAAGAAATATTATAATAGAAGAACAAGAAGAACACATCAGAATATCACAGCGGAACAAATATAATATATCAGATCTCTTTTATACAAAAAGAAATTGTATACATACCAATCATCAGAGTACATCATATATCAAACACAGCGGAAATAAACTCTAAATAATTAACGGTGAAGCTTCCTGCTTCCAACTCCTGAACTTCAAGCGAAATCTAATGTAACAACCCGAAAAATCAGGGCCAATTTAAAATTTTTATTTTAAAGAATTTTGTTAGAAAATGGAATTTTCAATTTTTAAATAATATTAAAGCCACTGAAAATAGTCAATTTTCAAACGACCTCTGTTTTCGACGAAACCACTTTTGTTGGAACCGGAATGTCAAATTATTGCTAGGTTTCAATTTTTAGAATTTTCTGAATCAATATGTGAGCGTGGCAGGAGAAACTGTGTTTTGTCAATTACAGTTAAATTTAATCGACTTAAAAATAGCCATTTTTCAAACAGTCTCAGAATTCGATGAAATTAGTCTTGTTAGGACTGTATCGTCATAACAAAGCCAAATATAATTTTTCTGTAATTTTCTGAGGTCGTATGTAGCCCCGGTGAATTTATATATACGGTTAAAGTAAATTAATAAATGTTTTTAATTTAAATTTTAAGAAAAACATATCGTAACAGCCGAATTGGGTTACGAAACATGTTTCATTGTGTCCGGGATGGGGGTTATTAGCTAGGGGCGACACTCGTTGGGTTCGATTTGGTGTTCGTATTGATAGTTATGAATTTTTGAATTAATTAAATAAATAAATATAAAATACACACTAAATACGGTATAAATACACATGGAAATACGCTAAACCCTAAATTACATTAGCAGCCGCCGTATTCAACTTCTTCAATGGCCATGATCATCCAAATTAGATTCGCTAATTCCTCCTAACCTACTCTCTGAATTCAAGAATTAATCAAAGCATAATGGAAGAGCTTCGAAAGATCTCCGCTTTGATACGGATTTGATCAGCCCTAGGGGCGTGTGCCTCGAGAAACGGGGTCACCAACCACCGCCGTTCACAGCCGTGCCGGAGCCAGCAGCCGCCGTCGAGTGGGACCCCAGTACCGGCGTTCGGCGCGCCGTCCAAGCACCTCCGCGGGGTGCTGACTGATCGTCCTCAAGCCTTCAGATATTTGTGCAAAAATTGAACCCTAGTTAGAACCGTGAAGTTGTAAATGTCGGCCTGTGAAAGAAGAAGAAGGAGGAACCAACGGCCGTTCCTTTGAAAATGTAATTAAGGAATTCCTAATTATTTATTTAATTAAATTATTATAAAATCATTCAAATGATCATATCTTATTCATTTAACATCAGAATTCGATGAAATAAAGTGGGTTGAACTCGTATCAGAAAACTCTACGACACAGGGCTGACTAGATCTGAAAGGGAACAAATCTAAATTTGACCAAAATTCAGATCTAAATTATTCGGTGAGATTTCTTATTTAATTAAAATAAATTAAATATTATCGTGATTTAGAGATTCTTGCACGTACATGATTTGTTTTTAAATTGTTGATGTTGTTTATCGATCTGTGGATGTGATGATAATCATTTGTGTTAGTTTAAAAGGATAAAACTTGATAATCATTTGCGTTAGTTTAAAGGTGATAAAACTTGATTGCCATTTATGTTAGTTTTAAAGTGATAAAGCTTGATTATCATTTGTGTTAGATTGAAATGATAAAAACAGGATTACCATCTGTGTTAAATCAAAAGTGACAAAGGATTGAAAATAAAAATCACATTTTTATTTGTGATATGAAACATTATAAAAGATAAGAAAATAGAATAAACAATAGAAACTACGTTTTTATTGTAATATGAATATTAGGAAAGAGAAATTACATTTATTAGAAAATGTGACATAAGTAAAAAGAAAAGCATATTTTAGTCAAATATGATTAAGTGAAAAGAATAACATATTTTTATCAAAATATGATAAGAAGAACAAAAATCCATTTTTGTTTAAGAAAAAGGAAGAGGAACAAAAATCCATTTTTGGTTTAAGAAAAAGAAAGAAGAACGAAAACTCAATTTTTGTTTAATATAAGGATAAGAACAAAAATATTCATTTTTGTTTAAAGAAAAGAATAAAGAACAAAATTCATATTTTGTTTATAGAAAAGAAAAAGGACAAAATCAACATATTTTGTTAATGAAGTTATAAAAGGACAAAATCAACATATTTTGTTAATAAAGTTATATAGGACAGAATCAACATATTTTGTTAGTGAGGTTATAAAGAACAAAATTCATATTTTGTTAAAAAGAAAAGATTAACAAAACTTTCATATTTTGTTAATGTTATAAAAATTATGCAAGAACTCATATTTTGTTACTTAAGAATAGTTGGCAAAACTCATATTTTGTTACTTAAGAATGGTTAATAAAGCTCATATTTTGTTATCGAATATGAATGAAACAAAATCTCATATTTTTGTTATTGAACATATATGAAACAAAATTGCATATTTTGTTATTGAATAAAAATGTAACAAAAGCTCATATTTTGTTATTGAATAAAAATGAAACAAAGTTCGCATTTTTGTTATTGAATAGAATTGAAACAAAAACTAACATTTTGTTTATTGGATTATAAAGAACAACATTAACATCTTGGTTAATTGGATCATAAAGGAACAAGATCAACACTTTTGTTTTCAAGATATGAATTATACAAGATTAACAATTTTTGTCATATTTTGTTAAATAGAAAAGATTAACATTTTTGTCATATTTTGTTAAATAAGAAAAGAATCGACTTTTATATCTTATTTTGTTAAATAAGAAGAGAATTAACATTTATATCATATTATGTTGCATTAGAAATTATGAATTAATCATATTATGTTGCAAAAGAAAAAGCAAACAATTTCTATGTTAAAAAAAGCAGCAAACATTTTCTATGTTAAAGAAAAAGCAAACATTTTCTATGTTAAAGAAAAAGCAAACATTTTTCTATGTTAAAGAAGAGGCAAACATTTTCTATGTTAAAAGAAAAAGAAAAAATATTTCTAATTTAAAGGAAAGTACATTTTCTTTGTAAAAGAAAATAAAAGGATAAAAAGTACATTTTCTTTGTAAAAGAAAATAAAAGGATAAAAAGTACATTTTCTTTGTAAAAGAAAATAAAGGGATAAAAAGTACATTTTCTTTGTAAAAGGAAATAAAAGTTAAAAAGAAAGGAAAAATGAAATAAGAAAATGAACATCATTTTCTAATGTAAAGAAAATAAGAAAATGAACATTATTTTCTAATGTGAAGGAAATAAGAAAAATGAACATTACTTTTTATGTAAAAGTAAAAGAAAACAATTTTCTTATGTAAAAGAAAAGAAAACACTTTTTATGTAAAAGTAAAAGAAACCAATTTTCTTATGTAAAAGAAAATAAAATGTTAATATGAACAAAAAGGGACATTTTGTCTATTTAATGTTAATATGAATAAAAAGGACATTTTGTCTATTTAATGTTAATATGATTAAAAAGGACATCTTGTTTAGAAATGTTAAATACGATAAGAATAACATTTTGTGGTAAACTTGATTAATGAGTAAAATTAACATAATTGTCAATTAGGCCATGTTAGACAAAATTTACATTTTGTTTAATATAAAGAATGAAAGCAAAATAAATATTTTATTTAAAAGAAAAAGTAGTAAAGATAAAATATATTTTGTTAAGATAAAAGATAAAATATACATTTGGTTAAATAAGAAAGGTTAGAAAAGAATTAACGTAAGATATTCTTTTTAGGTGAAAAAGGAATATTAGAAAAGAAATACAATTACTTACATTTACTATGTAAATAAGATTTGCAAAGGAAAATGAAACTATTCATTTACAAATAGGGTAAATAAATATGAATAAGAAATTAGATACATTTGTTTACAATTAATGGAAATAAATATAGCAAAAGTAAAAATAAAACATTTATTTACATTTAGGTAAATAAATAAGAAAAGGATAAGAATATATTTATTTACATTTAGGTAACTAAATAGAATAAGAAAGGAATATAATTTATTTACATTCAGTAAATAAGACAAATGATAGATAAAGCATAATTTACATTTAGGGTAAATAAAACAAGTGATATTTTTATCGTCATTTTAGATGCGATAAAAAGAATAGGCTTTTGAAATTGGAATAGTCAAACGATTTATATTTATATATATAAATATAAATTATAAATTAAACGGAACGCGCGCGACAGTTCGCGTATCGGCAATCGTAACTTTAAACGGTTATACAGAGAGATCCGACCGTCGGATTTTCCCAAAACTGGAGCCGTTTGGACCGCTTTGGGAAGATCTTTCCAATGACATAAATTTCGCCAAAATCCAACGGTTAGATTTCAAAATATGTGTAAATCAAAATTGGTTGAAAACAACGCAAGGGTCGCCCATTTACCCGAAGCGTCGTTAAATTTATTCGAGCTATTTTTATATAAATAAAAATAGCGATAGGTCATTATCAAATATTAATAACGATATGAAATGTTTTCAAACTATTATATATATATATATATATATATATGCGAGAATCATTTGAGAAGACGGAGTTCAATCTCATTTCAAATGATTATACGACGTTTTAAATCTAAGAGTTGAAGACGGCGATTGAAGACCGACGATCTTCACATCGAATGGGTAACTAGTGTTGAGGTCCTTGATTGATTTGCTCCCAAGACGGGGCTAAGATGGTAGTTATCCGGACGTAGTGTTGATTTGTACGGATTTGACTTTCGTCCAGACCCAGGGCATAAGTTTATAAATGGAATGTATGTCTGACGTTGTAGTCCTTTATACTACATTCGTTGATCTCTGTTAATACATATCTGCTTGGTGATTAACACCCTTCTCTGAGACATATGAGCTTAGAGGTTATATATTGGTAGAAATCAATGGTATAGTATGGACTGACAATGTGGCATACTAAGATGCATTGATCAAGGCTTTTGTTGAAAAGCAGGGCCTTGTGGTTGATGATCAAAGCATAGTCTATTTAGGCATAGCTTTGTGTATATCGTGACTTCGCGAGCCTCACACCCCGGTATGAGTCAAAAACGGGATATGGACCGTAGGGAGTGCACACGTTTCTTTCTAGCTAGAGTGGTGTCAGTGACCTACCAGCCCTGACATTTTACTTATGTGGATGATGGATTTTGAGGCGCCTCGTTATTTTTATAGGCCGTTGGTGGTCATACTATAGGTCCAAAGGGACCGGGAAACGTGTGTTCAGGCATAACCAATCCACTGCCCATAGGCGGGGACCGGCCCTACCGCTTCCAAGGATTCACTGCGGGGAATCCTGAGGCATTTGCTAGAGTGTCTCGAATCGGAGAGGATCTTGCCCCTAGCCTCGACTCATGATGGAATCCAAATTTCCAATACGCCCTTGCGGTTTTGATTGTATAACTAGTATTGGCGACATGCTATATGGTAACCATGCCGTCTAGGATTGCTACTTATGATTCAAATCTTTTTATTTAAAACATATATACACTAATAATAATATCAAATCCGTTTTATACGTATCAAGCATCTTTTGACCATTATAAGGTAAAACCCTATCCTCTGGTTTGCGTTGCATTGTGTGATGGGACCTGGGTCTTATAATGGTTTCATTTTTCCAAAAAGACATTGCGTTATTTCTCGATTTACTTTGGTTTATGCACCGACAATCCATAGGAGTAAACCCGTTCCGCGAAAGTGGCGTGGTCCTTGGATTTGTCTTATTAGTTATGTTAGTTTAGAATTCTCACACCAGTCCCATGACTGACTCGTAGTTTGTTTCACTTTGCAAACTCGGGTGCCCTCTTTTCCACACGGGCAGTCGAGTAGCTTTTTGCAGATATCTATTCTTTTAGCAGGATCCTGGATCGAAGCCTAAAGCTGTGTCCAGAGCTTGGTAGTCTTCCGCTGTTTGTTTGTATTATCTTTTATGTATCTTCCGCTGTAATTTAATTTCTTTGTACTCTGATATATTCTGTACTCTGATGTTATATTATTGTAATGTAATAAAAGTCTGCTGTTATTGTTCTGATGTTTTGTATTCCCAAAGTTAAAGTATTCGAAGATTTCCAACCTTTGGTTCAGACCTGTGTGGTTTATGGTCGATTCAAAGAGCGGGAATTTCCGGGTCTTTACAGTTGGTATCAGAGCTCTGGTTAGCTCAAATCTTTGGGGTACAACTCGTTAGAACTGAACAAAAGACTCATCAGAGAATTGGATTAGTAATGTCCAATAAGAATACTCATTAGAGATAGGATCAGCAGTATCCTAGAATGAGAAAACTCATTAGAGATGGGGTTAGTAATGCCCTAGAATGAGTTCAGAGTGATAAGCTTATAATTAACGTATTTTGATTGTATATATAATCCTATTTCAGAAAATATGTTTTAAATATATAAAAGTATATATATTTGATAAGTTAGCCAACAAATGAAATTAATAATATTAAAATTTAAATTTAGTTAGTTAATTTAACTACATTTAGCTTAGTTCCTTTTCGAGGACGAAAAGATTTTAAGTGGGGGAGACTGTAACAACCCGGAAAATCAGGGCCAATTTAAAATTTTTATTTTAAAGAATTTTGTTAGAAAATGGAATTTTCAATTTTTAAATAATATTAAAGCCACTGAAAATAGTCAATTTTCAAACGACCTCTGTTTTCGACGAAACCACTTTTGTTGGAACCGGAATGTCAAATTATTGCTAGGTTTCAATTTTTAGAATTTTCTGAATCAATATGTGAGCGTGGCAGGAGAAACTGTGTTTTGTCAATTACAGTTAAATTTAATCGACTTAAAAATAGCCATTTTTCAAACAGTCTCAGAATTCGATGAAATTAGTCTTGTTAGGACCGTATCGTCATAACAAAGCCAAATATAATTTTTCTGTAATTTTCTGAGGTCGTATGTAGCCCCGGTGAATTTATATATACGGTTAAAGTAAATTAATAAATGTTTTTAATTTAAATTTTAAGAAAAACATATCGTAACAGCCGAATTGGGTTACGAAACATGTTTCATTGTGTCCGGGATGGGGGTTATTAGCTAGGGGCGACACTCGTTGGGTTCGATTTGGTGTTCGTATTGATAGTTATGAATTTTTGAATTAATTAAATAAATAAATATAAAATACACACTAAATACGGTATAAATACACATGGAAATACGCTAAACCCTAAATTACATTAGCAGCCGCCGTATTCAACTTCTTCAATGGCCATGATCATCCAAATTAGATTCGCTAATTCCTCCTAACCTACTCTCTGAATTCAAGAATTAATCAAAGCATAATGGAAGAGCTTCGAAAGATCTCCGCTTTGATACGGATTTGATCAGCCCTAGGGGCGTGTGCCTCGAGAAACGGGGTCACCAACCACCGCCGTTCACAGCCGTGCCGGAGCCAGCAGCCGCCGTCGAGTGGGACCCCAGTACCGGCGTTCGGCGCGCCGTCCAAGCACCTCCGCGGGGTGCTGACTGATCGTCCTCAAGCCTTCAGATATTTGTGCAAAAATTGAACCCTAGTTAGAACCGTGAAGTTGTAAATGTCGGCCTGTGAAAGAAGAAGAAGGAGGAACCAACGGCCGTTCCTTTGAAAATGTAATTAAGGAATTCCTAATTATTTATTTAATTAAATTATTATAAAATCATTCAAATGATCATATCTTATTCATTTAACATCAGAATTCGATGAAATAAAGTGGGTTGAACTCGTATCAGAAAACTCTACGACACAGGGTTGACTAGATCTGAAAGGGAACAGATCTAAATTTGACCAAAATTCAGATCTAAATTATTCGGTGAGATTTCTTATTTAATTAAAATAAATTAAATATTATCGTGATTTAGAGATTCTTGCACGTACATGATTTGTTTTTAAATTGTTGATGTTGTTTATCGATCTGTGGATGTGATGATAATCATTTGTGTTAGTTTAAAAGGATAAAACTTGATAATCATTTGCGTTAGTTTAAAGGTGATAAAACTTGATTGCCATTTATGTTAGTTTTAAAGTGATAAAGCTTGATTATCATTTGTGTTAGATTGAAATGATAAAAACAGGATTACCATCTGTGTTAAATCAAAAGTGACAAAGGATTGAAAATAAAAATCACATTTTTATTTGTGATATGAAACATTATAAAAGATAAGAAAATAGAATAAACAATAGAAACAACGTTTTTATTGTAATATGAATATTAGGAAAGAGAAATTACATTTATTAGAAAATGTGACATAAGTAAAAAGAAAAGCATATTTTAGTCAAATATGATTAAGTGAAAAGAATAACATATTTTTATCAAAATATGATAAGAAGAACAAAAATCCATTTTTGTTTAAGAAAAAGGAAGAGGAACAAAAATCCATTTTTGGTTTAAGAAAAAGAAAGAAGAACGAAAACTCAATTTTTGTTTAATATAAGGATAAGAACAAAAATATTCATTTTTGTTTAAAGAAAAGAATAAAGAACAAAATTCATATTTTGTTTATAGAAAAGAAAAAGGACAAAATCAACATATTTTGTTAATGAAGTTATAAAAGGACAAAATCAACATATTTTGTTAATAAAGTTATATAGGACAGAATCAACATATTTTGTTAGTGAGGTTATAAAGAACAAAATTCATATTTTGTTAAAAAGAAAAGATTAACAAAACTTTCATATTTTGTTAATGTTATAAAAATTATGCAAGAACTCATATTTTGTTACTTAAGAATAGTTGGCAAAACTCATATTTTGTTACTTAAGAATGGTTAATAAAGCTCATATTTTGTTATCGAATATGAATGAAACAAAATCTCATATTTTTGTTATTGAACATATATGAAACAAAATTGCATATTTTGTTATTGAATAAAAATGTAACAAAAGCTCATATTTTGTTATTGAATAAAAATGAAACAAAGTTCGCATTTTTGTTATTGAATAGAATTGAAACAAAAACTAACATTTTGTTTATTGGATTATAAAGAACAACATTAACATCTTGGTTAATTGGATCATAAAGGAACAAGATCAACACTTTTGTTTTCAAGATATGAATTATACAAGATTAACAATTTTTGTCATATTTTGTTAAATAGAAAAGATTAACATTTTTGTCATATTTTGTTAAATAAGAAAAGAATCGACTTTTATATCTTATTTTGTTAAATAAGAAGAGAATTAACATTTATATCATATTATGTTGCATTAGAAATTATGAATTAATCATATTATGTTGCAAAAGAAAAAGCAAACAATTTCTATGTTAAAAAAAGCAGCAAACATTTTCTATGTTAAAGAAAAAGCAAACATTTTCTATGTTAAAGAAAAAGCAAACATTTTTCTATGTTAAAGAAGAGGCAAACATTTTCTATGTTAAAAGAAAAAGAAAACATATTTCTAATTTAAAGGAAAGTACATTTTCTTTGTAAAAGAAAATAAAAGGATAAAAAGTACATTTTCTTTGTAAAAGAAGATAAAAGGATAAAAAGTACATTTTCTTTGTAAAAGAAAATAAAGGGATAAAAAGTACATTTTCTTTGTAAAAGGAAATAAAAGTTAAAAAGAAAGGAAAAATGAAATAAGAAAATGAACATCATTTTCTAATGTAAAGAAAATAAGAAAATGAACATTATTTTCTAATGTGAAGGAAATAAGAAAAATGAACATTACTTTTTATGTAAAAGTAAAAGAAAACAATTTTCTTATGTAAAAGAAAAGAAAACACTTTTTATGTAAAAGTAAAAGAAACCAATTTTCTTATGTAAAAGAAAATAAAATGTTAATATGAATAAAAAGGACATTTTGTCTATTTAATGTTAATATGATTAAAAAGGACATCTTGTTTAGAAATGTTAAATACGATAAGAATAACATTTTGTGGTAAACTTGATTAATGAGTAAAATTAACATAATTGTCAATTAGGCCATGTTAGACAAAATTTACATTTTGTTTAATATAAAGAATGAAAGCAAAATAAATATTTTATTTAAAAGAAAAAGTAGTAAAGATAAAATATATTTTGTTAAGATAAAAGATAAAATATACATTTGGTTAAATAAGAAAGGTTAGAAAAGAATTAACGTAAGATATTCTTTTTAGGTGAAAAAGGAATATTAGAAAAGAAATACAATTACTTACATTTACTATGTAAATAAGATTTGCAAAGGAAAATGAAACTATTCATTTACAAATAGGGTAAATAAATATGAATAAGAAATTAGATACATTTGTTTACAATTAATGGAAATAAATATAGCAAAAGTAAAAATAAAACATTTATTTACATTTAGGTAAATAAATAAGAAAAGGATAAGAATATATTTATTTACATTTAGGTAACTAAATAGAATAAGAAAGGAATATAATTTATTTACATTCAGTAAATAAGACAAATGATAGATAAAGCATAATTTACATTTAGGGTAAATAAAACAAGTGATATTTTTATCGTCATTTTAGATGCGATAAAAAGAATAGGCTTTTGAAATTGGAATAGTCAAACGATTTATATTTATATATATAAATATAAATTATAAATTAAACGGAACGCGCGCGACAGTTCGCGTATCGGCAATCGTAACTTTAAACGGTTATACAGAGAGATCCGACCGTCGGATTTTCCCAAAACTGGAGCCGTTTGGACCGCTTTGGGAAGATCTTTCCAATGACATAAATTTCGCCAAAATCCAACGGTTAGATTTCAAAATATGTGTAAATTAAAATTGGTTGAAAACAACGCAAGGGTCGCCCATTTACCCGAAGCGTCGTTAAATTTATTCGAGCTATTTTTATATAAATAAAAATAGCGATAGGTCGTTATCAAATATTAATAACGATATGAAATGTTTTCAAACTATTATATATATATATATATATATATATGCGAGAATCATTTGAGAAGACGGAGTTCAATCTCATTTCAAATGATTATACGACGTTTTAAATCTAAGAGTTGAAGACGGCGATTGAAGACCGACGATCTTCACATCGAATGGGTAACTAGTGTTGAGGTCCTTGATTGATTTGCTCCCAAGACGGGGCTAAGATGGTAGTTATCCGGACGTAGTGTTGATTTGTACGGATTTGACTTTCGTCCAGACCCAGGGCATAAGTTTATAAATGGAATGTATGTCTGACGTTGTAGTCCTTTATACTACATTCGTTGATCTCTGTTAATACATATCTGCTTGGTGATTAACACCCTTCTCTGAGACATATGAGCTTAGAGGTTATATATTGGTAGAAATCAATGGTATAGTATGGACTGACAATGTGGCATACTAAGATGCATTGATCAAGGCTTTTGTTGAAAAGCAGGGCCTTGTGGTTGATGATCAAAGCATAGTCTATTTAGGCATAGCTTTGTGTATATCGTGACTTCGCGAGCCTCACACCCCGGTATGAGTCAAAAACGGGATATGGACCGTAGGGAGTGCACACGTTTCTTTCTAGCTAGAGTGGTGTCAGTGACCTACCAGCCCTGACATTTTACTTATGTGGATGATGGATTTTGAGGCGCCTCGTTATTTTTATAGGCCGTTGGTGGTCATACTATAGGTCCAAAGGGACCGGGAAACGTGTGTTCAGGCATAACCAATCCACTGCCCATAGGCGGGGACCGGCCCTACCGCTTCCAAGGATTCACTGCGGGGAATCCTGAGGCATTTGCTAGAGTGTCTCGAATCGGAGAGGATCTTGCCCCTAGCCTCGACTCATGATGGAATCCAAATTTCCAATATGCCCTTGCGGTTTTGATTGTATAACTAGTATTGGCGACATGCTATATGGTAACCATGCCGTCTAGGATTGCTACTTATGATTCAAATCTTTTTATTTAAAACATATATACACTAATAATAATATCAAATCCGTTTTATACGTATCAAGCATCTTTTGACCATTATAAGGTAAAACCCTATCCTCTGGTTTGCGTTGCATTGTGTGATGGGACCTGGGTCTTATAATGGTTTCATTTTTCCAAAAAGACATTGCGTTATTTCTCGATTTACTTTGGTTTATGCACCGACAATCCATAGGAGTAAACCCGTTCCGCGAAAGTGGCGTGGTCCTTGGATTTGTCTTATTAGTTATGTTAGTTTAGAATTCTCACACCAGTCCCATGACTGACTCGTAGTTTGTTTCACTTTGCAAACTCGGGTGCCCTCTTTTCCACACGGGCAGTCGAGTAGCTTTTTGCAGATATCTATTCTTTTAGCAGGATCCTGGATCGAAGCCTAAAGCTGTGTCCAGAGCTTGGTAGTCTTCCGCTGTTTGTTTGTATTATCTTTTATGTATCTTCCGCTGTAATTTAATTTCTTTGTACTCTGATATATTCTGTACTCTGATGTTATATTATTGTAATGTAATAAAAGTCTGCTGTTATTGTTCTGATGTTTTGTATTCCCAAAGTTAAAGTATTCGAAGATTTCCAACCTTTGGTTCAGACCTGTGTGGTTTATGGTCGATTCAAAGAGCGGGAATTTCCGGGTCTTTACATCTAACCTGTAAATTTACTCGGTCTGATCCAAGCAGATTTTTGAAGCAAAGCAAAAACACCCGGATCGGTCTGGAATACTTTCAGTGGTAAATTCATAGTACAACAACTTGTTTAACTTTGAAAATCCTTTTGAAAGAAAGGATAATAGTAAGACCAGTCCACACATAAATACGGACGATTTTTACCTTACTATAACCCAAAACATTTTTTTTGAAATCAATATATTTTTTGATATTATAATAGTGTCTATCAAATCACAAATAAATATCAATCTAGCAAAACGCTTGCATCTCACGCTCTACATATATAGTATACAATCAAAACCATGACGCTAATTGGAGATTGGATTCCGACTATGACAAGGTATGGAACCACCAGCCGATAGTGTATCTCTAGAGAGGAATACACTAGGTTCAACAAGAACGTCTTGCAACCCGGCCATACATGACCGACCACTCATTTCTCTTGAGTGTATCGAATATATTGTCACCTACGGTTGCGCAACTACCGTTCTCCCGGGAGATGCAGAAATGAAAAGAAGTAACAAAATGAATATTCTCTAGATGGTGATAATACACCCTAATGAGTGTGACCCACACAACCATGCTACCTGCCCGATTTTTGTCATTTCTCGGTTGTGAGGCTTGAGGTTATAATCGACTTTTGGAACATCCGGCCATCATTCGCTGTGAATTCCACATCGTCATGTCGTCTAGGAACAGGATGAACCGAAGGCACTCTCCTACTGCATCCTTATATAGGAATCACCCCAAGGATCAGTAGCGAGAAGTCCTTGCAATTCATAGATTCAAACCACGACCGAACCATAGTGCATCTCTGGGAGCTAACCAGGGATTATAAGTAGTTCTTCCGCTTTATGAAGATCTACAGTCTTCAATGCTCCATCTTCATTTGCTGCCAGTTAGTTTCATATGTAACATTGGATCGAAGTGGTTTTGGGTTGTCCTCATCCCGTTCTCTTCGAAAAAACACGTCAAAAGGTTCAATAATATATTCATTGATAGTCGGGTTTTTAAATATCAATTCACACAGTACGGTAAAGTATATTGGCAGCTCTGATTCATTTATTAAAACTATTCTATCGATCCTTAAATTTGATTTCATATTTACTTGTCATAAATCCCGTTATTCGTTATATTAAATGATACAATATCTTTATTAACCAAACTGCATTTCATTCCTTTATTCCAAAACCATCACTATACACTCGCCAAATCTCTTATATTATCATTGTCTTGCGGAATTCATTATAATCTTATCTCAAGGATATAAATAGATTTATACTTCAATGGATGATGTTAAATTTATACATCGTTTATTTTTAAACATACTAGTTTAAAATCTCGCAATTAACATTTCAATATTCTCTTAAAATAATAAACCAATTCTAACCTTTACAAAATAATATCATTCCTCGATAATAGTGAAGCCGTTCAAGTTGGGGTATTTTAATTACCTCTCAGACCTTGACCGCCAACGTTCTTATCTCAGAATAAATACCAGTTTGAAACACAAACCTATCATTCCACTTTCTATTACTTTAGTTACCATTTTATTTAAAACATGGTTTTAATAACCATTCTTTTCATTTGGCATATTTTATCTCAAAATAAATCTCTTTCACTTTTATTCAATTGTATTTACTAACACAAACTCTTTTTGCTTTTACAAACTTTTCTTCAATTTTTACTGATTTCGTTTAACCCAATTCCTTAAATGAAAACTTATTTAAGTTCATCGCCTGCGTTAATTTCCTTTTATCAACCTTATTTACGAAACTTGGATTCGATTTTAAATCTTCTTATAGAATCCATAAACCGTTTCCTTTTTGAAATCACATTCATATTTACTTTTATTTGGCTCAAAAACTTATTTAGAATTTGGTATTCACTTACCGACCCCCTCTTTGATTTATTAACTTGAATTCAAAACCATTTATCATTTTCCTTTTGAAATCATGATTCACTTTATTTACTTAAATAAAGAATTTAGTAAAACAGCTCTTATTGAAATTTTTGCATTACTCGTCTCTTCATTTTGATTCTAACTTGGATATTATTTTCCAATCCATTACGAAAATCTCTTTCGATTCCCTTGCTTATCCTTAAATCAAATATCAAGTAACAACTATTTTAAACGGCATATTAGCATCACAACTTGTTTATACATTGTTCTTAACACGATTTATTTTAAACATCAACCACTTCTTAATTTACTTCCATTTAAGGAGTTAATTAATTTAATTATTATTAACCACAATAATTAACTAATTCCGTTATTAACTGAAGTGGGATAATTTACCTCATCAAGAATAGATCAACTAATTGCTTGTCGACATTTTTAAACGATAAATACTTCATTAATGATTTATAAATCGAAATCTTTAAATATCGTCAAAAAGATAATTAATATTTAAAAATATTATTAAACAAAACAATTATTCATTTAACCATTTTCATTAGATAAATCAAAGACCAATTAATCTAATTATCGATTCTAATTAATCATTGACTTAGTCAACTTAACCTCAGTTATTTATCAACTGACCCTGATTACTTCTCTTATTAGATTAATATAATTAATCTAATTATATTGCTTAACTGTTTTACTTAAACAGTTATCTTTAAAACCATAATCCATAGGTTAAATTTGGTTTTTAACACTTATTAAAATCGCTGGAAAATAGTATATAACTATTTTTATAAAACCATTTATGAACATCTTCTTTTATTTTAAAAAGAAATCAATTTTAAAGTATACTTCAATTATAAAATAAACTTTATAATTGAAATTACCTAATGGCGAATCAGCGTTTTAAAAACAGCGTTTCAGATCATTTGCTGCCAATAACCTACTCAACACTGTATATTGAGTAAAACATCACACAACGTTGAATTTCAATTCAACGTTTAATATCCAATCAATAATCAACATTCAAACAGAATGTAATGTTGTTTGGGGGTAAACAGTTCATATTTGGGTGATATGGAAAAAAAATAAACAACAGTATAAAATATTTGAGGAATCCGATCGGATCCCTCCAACCTATTCTTCCCTGCATTACGGACCATAATAATATTTGACAATTATTTGAATAAATCATCCAATATGACATATTATAGATGTTGACAACCATTTAACAAACAGTAAGCAACCAAGCATCCAATCATCCAATTTCTATGATTAACCGATGAATTATATTTTTATATGAATTTAATACATCATAGTAGTCCAGAAAAGTGTGAGAATTAACTCACATTGTTTTTCGATGGTCGATCCACGCGTTGTTTCATTTAATTTTAAACGAGTATTTAAAATTAGACGAATTTTCGGTTGCATCTGAATCTAATCAACCTAGCTTGACTGTATTGCCTTCATTGTTATGATACCTATGAATTGGGGTGCGCTGAATTATGTTCATGGATGCATAAATTATTGTTATTATAATTTAGATAACTCAACGATAAATAAATTAAGTTAATAATTAAATTAATTATACTAATTACCTTGTTATATATTTAACCTTGTCATTAGCTTGGTTACTCCATCCCTTCCATCACGCGGGTACTATCCTATAACCAAAGCCACCACGATTTCTTTCCATTGATCCAAAACTGAAGCCTAATCCTTTTTTTTAAAAAAAAACTTTAAAATGCAGGGCCCGAAGCCCATAATCCTCAAGATGACTATTCCACACGGTCTTCTTCTCCAACTTCCTGTTTCGTTTCACATTAATCTTCTCCTGTCCCCTTCTGTTTCTTATGGGGAAAAAACCCACTCCATATACCACGTTCTTCTTTTGTGTACAAGCCCAAGGCCCACCAAATTTACAGCAAGCCCACGTTATAACCCCTTTTCTTCCAAATACAAGTGTCGCTCCCTGTATGTTGTATCCTTCCTTCACCACGCCTGCTAGCCTTTACGTGAACCCCTTCCTCTCTTTGATAACCTCACCATACTTCTACTATCAATAGCCTCCATGACTTTCAAACACTACCACATCTTATCCTTCCCTTTAATTTCGAACATAATGTCCCCGTTCTTCCTCCTCCCTTCCAGCACGTCACCCATCACCACAGAAACCTCACTTCACCTTGTTAATTCCCCACTAGCTCAAAGTACATGCGAGTCTTCACCTTGCATTCTCTCCATGCTGGTGCATTTGAAACCGCACCCTTCTGTATCCATGCCGCCACTTCAGCTTTCAACAACCCCTGCATCCTTTAGTTACAACATTCTCTTTTCCCAAATTCCGTTTATCTCTCTTTTCTTTTAATTGTTATTATACATATATTTATAAAGACATTGAAGCTACGGTATATTCCAGATGGGAGAAAAGAACAGGGTTTGTGCCTATTTATACACTTAGATGCCTTGGCATCCAAGGTAGCTATGTGATGAATGACGGGTGATGTCAAAATGCAGGCACATTTGCTATCAGAACAGCCGTGTACCCTTAAGTGTTAAGTTTTGGGATGGGTTGATGGTGAAATTTCATGTCTGGAGGAAGATGCAGTGTGCACATGGTCCCCGTTGGTGGAAATGAGTGCGATTTTGTTCACATCTTTTAAGGGATGTGAACAAAACACTCGGTCCCCATTGATGGAAATCAGGAAGGGTTCATATGGGTCACCTAATTTCCACTAATCAGGGTGGAGTGTTTTGTTCACATCCCTAAAAAGAAAGGATGTGAACAAAATCCTATTCTCCTCAATGTCCTTTCTTTTCAATTTAATATGTTTATCATAGGTATACAAGTCTGTTTATACGAATAATGGGATGTCTGACTTGTAAGTGAAAATACAGGGCAGGCTATTTTATTTCCACAAAGGTAACTGACATGTAGGCTTGTGCATGGGTAGAAATAGGTTATTAGTTGTGCGTATCTGTACCTTGATTAGAGTAGACGGTGAAAAAGGAAGCAAGACAGCTAAATGTATCCATTGTACGTTATTTCCTTAGGTATGAAGTGTTCCTGTATTTTCTTTTCAAATAAAGGCATGTTCGTGCATAAAGTAGGCTATCCTATTTTCTTGGTTGGTAGATTTATGTATAGGCAGGTTTCGTGTCTTCTTTTTCTCTTGTCTATGCTAATTAATATGAAGTAAGGGCACACACATGGGGATGTACATGATGGACAATGAAGATTTACTGTTCCCTTTTGCCCACAAAAATAAGACAATGTAACATTTACTGTTTCACATACCCTGTTAAATGACGAAGAATAAACAGCTGTTATCAACTTGGAAGGACGGTTGGAATATGTTTATTTATTTTCATTCCGTTTGGTACATTCATTTATACATGATTATTAAATTTTTACTGCAATTTCGGCTGCCGTTAAATATACGCACCGCCAGAAATTACTCCGAACTGAACGAAAATAAATATACCGTTATAACGAGCAGTGCCCATGATCCAAAAAATATAATAATAACTGTAGGTTAATTTATATTGTGAAACCGCAAAATATTGACATATGACGCAAAATACTCCAAATACAAAGTGGTGTATTTTCCAAATTAAAAATTACAGTAAAATTCTAAAAATTAAATTATAACTACGTCTCAAAGGTCTCGTCCAAATTCGAAATCGATATTTAATTATATTTAATTATCGTTATGGTTTATAATCGATTCCACAGCGATTTTCTGAAAATTTGAATTGGTCATATCTAACCGTCTATAATATAAAATCTCCATTTTTCTCTTCCACTATAAAGATATAATCATATAGATTCGAGCGTTTCTTGTTTCATTGAAATACGATTTATATCGGATCTTGTATATTCAATTGAAGTTCAAAATTCAATATTACGAACTGCAGCGTTGTTTCAAACTCGTTTTAATTATATTATAAATTATATATATCCGAACTCTAATTTATAAAATAAATTCGATATAAAATCCATTATAATACCAATATAATATATAAAACACATTTAAATGACCGAAAAATCTGAGATGTTACAACAACAGTTAGGAAAGGAATAGGAAAGAGGGAGTATATTTTTCCAGATGTCATGCCATAATAAACGGTTACTTCCATTGCCCAACTTGACATGGAAGAGGTTTTTAACTCTAGGTAAGGTTGAAGGGACGCCAGACTAGAAAGGTGGAGGGGAAGAGATCGGGACAGCGGTTGTGGTGAACGAGAGAGAATGGAGATCAATGGGCGGGTGATGATAGGTTTGGATGATCGTGGTTCGGTCGAGAGGGTGGGCTTAGATGGTGGGGGAGCAGGCAAAGGTTTGGGATGGTGAGGCTGGAGGAAGGTACGGTAACGGGGAGGGACGAAGGAGATGGGAGGAGGAGAAGGGAGCAAGGCCGCCATTTTATTTTGTTGTCAATTAATTTAATTGATTTCGAATTTCTTAGTATTGATTGAACTTGTTTATTGTCTTATTTGCATGCACATGTTTTCTCGACTTCTTTTGCGATCTTTGCTTGACCAAATGCTACACTTGTTTCTCGATACATATATCATTCTGGAAGATTTTATAGTTCGTAGTATATATGTATATGGGCATGGTTTTTAATTGCTTGAGCATGAACTGCTTTGAGTTCAAGTGCGTTGTTGTTTGAACTTTCCTTCCCTTCTAATTTTTTCTACTTGAACCGAGTTGCATTTAAACTTCATCACGATTTTCTTTAGGCACTTGTCACTTGACTTCTTCTGAATTGTTGTCCAACTGCTTTGAAAACTTGTCTCCTTGTACATGATGTGCCAATTTTGAGCACACTTGCTCATATAAGCAATTTGGTTTTTATTGTTATTGTCGAGGCCGAACTTTGTACTCTCTTCCTTGCTCCAATTGCTATGTGCAGTTTAATTGTACATGTTTTACGTAAAATGTTTTGTGCTCTCAAACTGCTTTGATGCTAGTTATGTACATTTAATTTTTTCTCCTTATGTTCATGCTTACTTTGTGCTTGCGTTTGATTGTTTTCAATATTGAACTACTTGGTGCATTCCTTGTCATTTCTGGCCATTTACTTTGTGCACTTGGTTTGAGGTGAATTATGTTTTGCATTTGTTATTGCTCATGTACTTATGCGTTTTGTCTTGAATTGCTGTAATGACCCGGAAAGTTCGAGGCTCAAATTTTCGGCAATAATACATTACTTGTATTCACTTGCCATAAACCCAGATTGTTGGTTGAAAGAAATTAGAGGATGAGATAAGGAAATGTTAGAATAGAAGAATAAGAAGATCGGGGTCCCACAGTGGAACAAATAAAATATAATATATCTATACCTAAATGAACTGTGTGTGTGTGTGTGTCTATATATATATATATATATATATATATATATATATATATATATATGATTACAATATCAGAGTATACATACATTTCAATACAACACACACAACGAAATAAGTTAATACCAGAAAATACGGATATACGTCTTGAATCCAGTTCCCCTTCTAAAGCTTTAAGCGAAACTTAACCTGATTATATACTCGAACTGACCCGAGCACATCTGAAGCAAAGAAAATTTCTTTCGGAACAGATTGGAATACCTTAAGAGTTAAATTCATATTACAAACAACTTGTTTAACTTTAGAAATTCCTTTTGAAAGTATGAAACTCTCGTAAGACACGACCACGCATAAACATAGCACATGTTTTTACCTTACGATACCCAAAATCACTTTTTATATCAAAATCTAGTGATATTATAACAATATCTGCCAAACCACAAATAAACAAGAGTATAGCCGGAAACTTGCATCTCACTTTCCAAAATAGTTGGTATACATCCAACAACAAATGATTCATATTGGAGTTTTAATTTCCAACATGACATGGTATGGGACCACCTTCCGATCAGTGTACTCTTGAGAGGATACACTGTGGTTCAACAAGAACATCTTGTAACCCGACTATACATGACCGACCACTCATTCATCTTGAGTGTACCAAATATATTGCCATCACGGTTGGACGTGAGCACAAATCGTCTCTCGCAAGACACGGAAACGACAAAAGAAGAACAAATGAATTTTCTCTAAAAGGTGACAGTACACCCTAATGGGAATAATCCACATAGTCATGCCGTCTGCCCGATTTCTGTCATTTCCCTGTTGATGAGGCTCGAGGTTACAATTAACTTTCATAGAACATTTCATTAACTTTGAATGCTATATCGTTGGATCCATCAAACCACTAATTGACGTCTACAAATATACTGTGGGTGTTAAGCTAAAAGAGGTTTCCTTTTCCGCCACCAAACTTGGTATATTTGTAAAAATCAATGTACGTGATACTCGTGAAATACTCTGTTAGACTTTCGTCCATACAAGTCATTCAGGAACAAGATGAACCGAAGGCACCCTCTTATTGCATCCTATATTTATAGAGAACACCGAACATTATTGAATGAGTGGTTTTTAAGAAATCCACTGACTTGTCCCACTCCTCTTATCACTCCCAGGGTCGTGCCGGTGATTGTTCGATATAGAGAGAAGCTCCGGCACTCGGAACCCCACCACCTATCATTCGATCTTCAGGGACAGATTCTAGGTTTGAGACTATGGGCACAAGATCACAAACGTCGACGCGTCCTCCTCACGCTCCGCCAACGGTGCCTGCTCATAAATTCACCGGTAAAGATACATTGCAAGTAGACTGCATGACATCGAAGACTTCTACATCAAAGGAAGAGTCGGAAGCTTTAAAGCGCACCCCTGAATAGAAGAATGCATTGTTGAATGAGCTATTTCCCAGGTATTATTTTAAGGAGTTGAAATTGATGTCGGACATCAGCCCAATCCCTCGCGAGGACACTGAGGAGGTGTGGAGAAAAGTACTTGCTCCCTTATACCGGTGCAATGAATTTAAGAAGTATGCAAGACACCTCTCGGAGTTGATCTTTCAGAAGAACGTGGAGATTCAAAATATAAATCTAATGGTAAAGGATGAACAACCGAGTGTCCGGAATCAGGGCGAGACACTAAGTAAGACTAGTCTTCGGATTGTAACAATTTCCACGTATCCGAGTATTACACCTAAGTGCTAACTCTCTGTTGTTGAAATAATGGAATGGAAAGAGAATTACATGAAGTTGGAGAAAGAGGCACATGATGCTGATACGACGTTCAATAACACTGTGGCCTCGGTTGACGGCCAACAACGCAACTCTTAAAAGAGAGAACCAAGAGCTGACGGAGGAGAATCGTCATTTGTTTCAAGAAAACAAAGAAGTGCACTAGCTTCGAATGGACAATGAGGCCTTTGCAAAGGAGAAACAAAGGCTAAAAGTTGAAAATAAGGAGACCCAGAGGCTTATAAATGAGAATGCCGAGCTAAAGAGGCTACTGGAGTAGGCCAAGAAAGGCAAGGAGTCTACTGAATCTACTACTAAAGAGGTGCTGAGCCAGTTGGATGGAATAAGGGCGGAGCACTAGAAGGAGGTGAAGGAGCTCAATAATGAGTTTGAGGACGCATAAATTAAGGCGGAGGTGGCTCTAGAGCCATATATATAAGGAATTTTAGTCAAAACACTCAAATTCAAAGGAATCTCATGGTTTGACCACTATCCTTAGAAAATGGCTCAGGTTTGGGATAGGTTGTTGGAGTTTGAGGCTGATCTGCAGCAGGTGGAGGCAGTTGATGAGATTGAGTTCATGTTCTTACACTTGGATGTGAAAGGACGCTTGATGCTGTAAGAGGGAAGACAATTGCTGGGTGAAAATTCCGATAGGGTGAGGGAAGCAAAACTTACTGCTGCAAAGGGGAAGATGGTGTCCACTAAAAGTTTAGTAGTGACTCTTGAGTTTATTGGAGGTAGTTCCCAACAACAGCGAGCTATGCCTTTTGTCTATGAAAGTAGTCCACATGTCCCACCCCCCGCCGAGGCTGAATATAATCCCGATCGACCAAGATTGGGGCAGGAGAGCTTTCCTCGACCAGCAGGCGGAAGTACCGTGCCTGCCGAAACTGCGCCTCTGGTATTGGTAGGTAAATTCATATTCTCACGAGTGCTTAGAAGAATGGTTACATTGAGGTGAAGTAGACTAATTATCCTCTTCCTTCACCATGTAGGTTCCTCCAGAGTAGAAGTGACAACAAGCTTTGGACCAACACAGCCCATACAGTATGGGACAGGGATGGAAGGTTCAGGGGAGCAGTTAGGTTAAGGAGTTGGTCCATTGTTCACATTCTCTGATGCTTACATTGTGCTCTTCAAGGGGTTGATGGAAGGAGATTGGAAGGAGGTGCATGTGGCTGGGTCGGTCGAGGCAAGTGAACATACAATGCATGATTTGGTTGAAGAACAAAGGGCTTAACTGCTCACCAAGTCTAAGCAACAGAAGGAGAAGAGGGTAGCTGACGAGCCGTCCCGACAAACATCACAGGTAGAGGCTAGGAAGAAGGCTGAGAAGGAGGCCACGGCTAAGGTGTAGGAGGAGGCAAATAAAAAGGCTGACGCCGAGACTGCTAAGAAGAAGGATGATGACATATTCAAGAAGCTACGGGAGGCTGAGACCAAAAAACTTAAGGGTGCAAGGCGACGCCACAGAAAGCGATTAGGAAGGCTAGACCGAAAATAAGAGAGGGCACACCTGCAATACTCGCGCTCTCCAGCGAGGCCACACAGAACCTTTGAAATTGATCCTGCTAGGAGACAAGGAAGTCACAGAGATTTCGAGTGGCGACGACGAAGATATTCCATTGGCGACCCTCAGGTCATCTTCTCCAGCAGAGGGGGCGAAACGGAAAGGAGGTAGTGGCTCTAGGAACAATAAGAAAAAGGTGATGAGCCATCGGGCGGGGACTCGAACAAGAAGAAGAAGAAGAAGAAGAAAAAGGAGAAAGAGAAGGTGGAGGAAGAGAACGGACTGCCCATGTGATCGTTATAAAAATCTTTTGGTTATGTAGGTCGATTAGATACACAAGTACGACCCTCGCTTTTGGAGGTTTGATGTGATTTTCATGTACATCACATCATTAAAAAGAAAGATAGACAGATGTACTTTGCTTTTGGCTGTGACTGAAAGTGTTAATTGACTTTTCTTATATTACACCTTGTATTAAGTGTTTAAATGTTCATCCATGCTTTCTAGTTTTTCTACTTGCACAAACATACTTGTCGCTACACTTAAGCAAACATAATCTGAGGCTTCGCTTTTTGGATTATCGAGTCATGCGAAAATTATACGTGTTGACTCCGCTCTTAGGATTTCCCTTGGTCAGGAGTTCGGAGTCGTGTAGAGTTCGGGTTCAGTGTCTTCTCTCTTGGGGTATCCCGAGGGTCGTTAATCCTAAGTCATGAGAAGGCATGGACGTCGTTGGTTTGTCTTTCAGACTTTCCTGTCATTTCGTTCAAGTTAGAGTTTGAAGGCATTGTTGGTTCGCCAATTGTTGCACGAATCCAGACCCTTCGAGTTGGATTGGACCAGACGAGCAGTCGATGTCACACTCATTTGGCGGATGCGCTGCCCCCAAGTACGGAGATTTAGGAACGGGGTTTGACACACAAGTGATTGAGCATCCCGAGTTATTTATACTCGGCCTTGTCATTGGTTCAAGACTCGAGTTGAGTTATTTATACTCGGCTTCATCATTGATTCGAGATTCGAGTTAGGGGAGGTTCGATTCCAAGCTTCGAGGTGTTGATCCAGTATTGTGTGCTCATGTATGTAAGTTGGTTGTAAAAGTTGCTCAAACATCTGACGCAGAAAGTAAACACACCAAGAACATAGACAACTGAAACTATCTTTACTAATAACTTTGGCAGCTATGGACTTTACTTTACAGTGCCATGAATTTGAAGAAAACGAGACATTGTCGGAAAGCAGTACATTTGTACACTAAGCTATGTGAAGTAGCGGCGGGGGTGTTCATTATTCCATGCTCTTGATAGTTTGGTGCCATCAATGGTCGTTAGTTTGAAGGTTCCATCGCCAAGCCTTTGTTATATGACGTACGGACCTTCCCAGTGAGGACTAAAACTAGTCGGTGTGGGAAAGATCTACTTCAGGATGACGTCGCCGATGTCAAAGTGCTTTAGACGGACTTCAGAGTTGAAGTATCGGGCGACTCATTGTCATTGAGCGGCAGCCTTGAGTTCAGCTACGTATCTTTTTCCTTTGAGTAAGTCTAGTGATTCCAAGAGAAGATCTTGGTTGGTCTTTGGATCGTAGTAAATGACTCGATGAGATTGGAGTTTGAGATCAATGAGGATGATGGATTCAGATCCATAGGCGAGAGCAAAAGGAGTGTGGTCGGTCACTCACTTATGGGTGGTCTGATAGGCCCAAAGGGCCAGAGGGAGATCATCTACCCATAAGCCTCCGGGTTTTTCCAGACGCTTCTTGATGATGGATTTGAGTACTTTGTTAACAACCTCGACTGGCCCATCGGCTTAAGGATGAGCTACTGCCAAGAATTTCTTTTTGATGTTGTGTCATCAGTAGAAGGTCTTGAATTCAGCAATCTTGAATTAGGTCCCGTTGTCTGAAATGATAGCTTGGGGGACTATCAGGTGATGATGTTGAGAATGACGAAGTTGGTCATCTTTTTAGTAGTAATTGTAGTAAGTGCCTCGGCCCACTTGGTGAAGCAATCAATTGCGACGATCACATGGCGTGCACCGCCTCTGGCCATTGGAAGGGTACCAATGAAATATATTCCCCACATGGAGAATGGCCAATGACCGACCATTTGCATTAGCCAGGTAGGCGGGTCTCTGGGAATCTTGGAAAACCCTTGGCAATTGTCGCACTTGCAGGCATAGTCTGCGCCATCTTGGTCGAGTGTGGCCATAAGTACCCATATATGAGAATCTTCCTTACTAGAGTTCCCCCCGGGTGTAGTCACCGCACTCGCCTTCGTGCACATCCAGTAGCACATGGTCGACATCGTTGTGGGCTACACACCAGAGTAATGGAACAGAGAATCCCCTTTGGTAGAGCACTCCATCTTAAAGATGTACCGAGATGATTTGCGGATATGTGTTCGGCTTTCCTTGTAGCGCTCAGGAAGGATTCTGTGTTATATGTAGCTTTTGATTGGTGTCATCCAGGACTCGGTCTGGCGCTTGACCTCCGCCATTGCAACGTAATAAGTTTGCATTTGATCGATGCTCGGAGATTCGAGCACATCAACTAGGGAAAACCCCAGGAGTTGCGCATTCTTGGAGCTTGCCATCTTGGCCAAAGAATCAGTTTTCTTGTTTTGTTCTCGAGGAATGTGCGTGATGATGTAGTGGCCAAAGTTGGTGAGCAATTCATGGACCCAAGCAAGGTAAGGAGCGAGTCATGCCCCCTTAGCTTGGTATTCGCCCTGCACCTGGCTTACGATGAGTTGTGAGCCAGAGTAAATCTGGATAGCCTTGATGTAAAGTTCGATTGTAATTCCGAGTCCAGCAATCAAGGCTTCGTATTTTGCATCTTTGTTGGTAGTAGGGAAGTCGAATGTAACACCCCGTAATTTTAAAAACATGACATAAGGAATAATTAAAGAATACTTAATTTTTATAAGAAGAATTAAGGGAAATGGGTTGCGCCATTGTGTTCGTCTCGGAATACGTCTTGGGATGGAGCCCGAGTTTGCATAAAACGGATATAGTATGAAGATGTTATGAAGCTTAGAAGATTTCAGTTTAAGCAGAATTTAAATTAAAATAATAATTAAAAATGAAAAACGAGTTCAAAAATGAAAATCAGTAGAATCTGGGTGAGCAACAAAACTTCCGCTCAAGGGTGTCGACCCCCCCTAGGGGAGTCGACATAGGTGTTGACCCCCCTATAGAGGTGTCAACAGGGGTGTCGACCCCCACTAGGGGAGTCGACATAGGTGTTGACCCCCCTACAGGGGTGTCGACCCCCATCTGCCCAGATCTGGCAGACGAGTTTGGTGGCCTAGGGCTGATGTCTCCTTCTGGGATTGATTAGATGACGTATTTTTCAGGTTTGGATGGTTCGGATGGATCCTAATCTAATCTAAGGGTCCTAATTCACCTAGAGCATCTATAAAATACCCCTAAACCTAACCCTATTCTCATTGTTATTCATCCATGGCGCCTCCATGCTGCTCTAGTCTAAATTAACCTAGACTTTCTTCTCCAACCAAAATCAATGTAGAGATTTAGAGATAGTTCTTCTTCAACAATCAAATTAGAAGATCAGATCTACATCAATCAAGTAGAGATTATTCAAGATCCGAATTGCTACAACAACGCCTAATGTAACACCCCGCCTCCGCTAGGGTCACTCGCAAAGGAATGCACTAGCTTTAGAGGGGCATTATTGGTAAACATGCACAGAAATATCACAAGACAGAACATATAAAATAGCGGAAGTAAAATCGAACTTTCATAAACATGAATACATAAGGTCTAAAGCCTTTTACATCAGAGTACATCAAAACCTGTCTTGCAATAGTAAAGAAGCATAAAGACTTTTTCATAAATTATTCCCCAAATAAAAACAGTAAAGTAGCCATAGCCAGGAAAAGTCCAAGCCATCCATGATGACCTTCAAGCAGAAGAAGTCCGAACTAAACAGCAGTGTTTCCTCCCTGTAACCTGGGGGGGAAACGGAAGAAAAAAGGCGAAACAAAACGGGTCAGTCAAAAAGACTGAGTAAGCCCTATCTACTATTAGTATAAAAACTAGTAAAGTTAACTGTCATGAGAAACTGAGATGAACATAAGCATGATACAAGATAGGTCAATTAAATCAAAATAATAGGATGAACTACTGAACTCAGATAAACTAGGGTGTCGTGATAAACTACGATGTCAAGATAAAACAAGGTATCACATTGTCAGGTTCCTATCAAGTATAATATCCCAAGATATCTATCGCGTATAACGTCCCATGGCATCTATCTTGTATATCCGCTCTGCACCTACCGTACTAGTATCCCAACTGTATTACGTGTTATCCGTGAATGACCCTTACTCAAAAGTCGTGTAATGGTCCATGTCAACCTAATATGCCGCATATATAGGTTACTCAACTCATATGTTTCTTTCCATGTATAAGTTCAGTCCTTTTCCGTAGGCTGTACGGGCTTTCCCATGTAAACGGTTTATCCTTGAAGTTGTTTTGGACTGCAACCCTTGATCTAGTTGTGTTTCCATACCATGAACTATCGCGCGTCCACTTAGGATTTATGCCACCTAGGACCGCTAGGGATTATGCTACCTAATGAACGTTTCCGTGTCTCGGTTTGGGTTTTGGCCACCTAGGACCACTAGGGATTACGCCACCTGTCAACCGCGCCCTTGATCCCACGTATGTATCGTGAATCGTTTTCCATGTCTAGATGCACATGTTCCCCAATGTGCCATCCGAGTTCCGTGCCAGGGCAAATCAAGAAATACGGAACTCGGTCGGGAGCTTTAAATCGTCTGCCGATGCAGATATCAAGGTCTGTTTTTGTACCCGTGGCTATGGTCCCACGTGACCCCTCCCTCAACTACTGAAAGGCAATCCAAGAAAAATCATGTATAAGAACCACTCCACGGCCCCACTATAGCCCACTTTCCTACGGGCCAACCTCACCCATGACTCGATAGCAAGCACATAGTCTGTTGGGGGTTCCCTGCCTTTCCGCACGTACACGATTGACTAAAGATGGTAGGTAGTCGGCGATGCACTATCCAGGGCAAAAACAAGAATCGTCGACTCCACGCTAATCCATCCTAGTCTTTAGGTTGCTCGCATAGCAACCAAGGCATACTCTTGGTCCTTCTAACGCAGACCTTAACCTCTCATGGGCCTAGTATAATTACCTGGCAGCCCACAGAGGGATCCCAAGAATATCCTCACGTCCCCCGAAGCTTCCACTTCGGCACCCAGTGCGCTGGAGCTTTTATCCAAGTCAGATAACTTGCTCCCCCTCGTATACTAAGTGATGACCTACCGTATCAGGTTACTCATCGTTTTGAGAATTAGTCCTATGTCCTTAGCTAAGAATTATTACTTAGTTACCCTTAACTAAGGTTTACCACTTAGCTTCCTTTCCCGTTATCCTTGATTAACCACGGTTTTCTACCTAGTTCTTCTAGCTAGGGTTTGTCTATTGGGTTAAGTGTTATCATTCAAGTCCATGACTTAACCCGCCCACGAATCACGTCAAAGATTGGCTAAGTATTTAAGTTCAAGAATTAGTCCCACAAGTTGGTTAAGTGTACCCAGAGGCTCATGACTTAACCCTATCAAGTCAAATTGGTCAAGTACTAGCTTACCTTAATCCTATCGGATTATCTTGCTAGATCGATTAAGCATAGATTATCTTAATCCCATCAAATTATCGAGTCGGATTGGTTAAGTATAGGTTGGCTTAACCCCATCCTCTAATCGTACTACAATGGTTAAGTATATTCTAAAAAGGTCTTGTGACTTAACCTTATCAGGTCCGCGTATTAGATTGGTTAAGTGTAAGTTACTTAACCCCATCAAATCATCATGTATAATTGGTTAAGTATAAGTTGCTTAACCCCATTAAATTATCACGTTAAGTTGGTTAAGTATTGGTTACTTAACCTCATTGAATTACCGAGTTTAAATTGGTTAAGTGTTTAACTTAACCCCATCGAATTACCGTGTTTAGATTAGTTAAGTGTGGATTACTTAACCCCATCTAATTACCGTGTCGGATTAGTTAGGTGCAAATTACTTAACCCCATCCCCTAATCATCTTGTATGGTTAAGTGTCATTAAGAAAACTTACTTAACCTTGCCAAATTATCATGTTGGATTGATTAAGTGTTGGTTAACTTAATCCCCGTCCACTAGTCGTATAAAAATGGTTAAGCGTCATTAGGCAAATCAAATCACTTAACCTACTCAACCTTGTCATGTTTTGTTAAGTATCATTAGCCTAACCTATTTACTTAACCCATTTACCCATGTCATATTTGGTTAAGAGTCATTAATCAAATTAACTTAACCCTATCATGTGGCATTAATTACTTAATGCACCCCAACCTCTCACATTAGACTTTGTTGTGGTTACTAGTTAAGCCGGTCGGTTCCGGGTAGCTTTACACCACAACTTGGTCTAACCTCGGGTTCAAGCACAACATGACCAACTTCTCACATTGGGTCCTATTGTTTGCAACTACTAGTTAGGCCGGTCGGTTCCGGGTAGTTTTACGTTGCAAACTCAACCCAACCTCGAGTTGGCCACTTTCATGTTTAGTCTAGTGTCATGTTCATAGTCAAGTTTTCAAGCAATTGGGTAGACCTAACTTAATAGGTAAATTCCCAAGCTTATGTTTTTATGCATACTTACATGTCAACTTCCATGTTATGATTCAAGTCATGTTTTCAAGTTGTATTTTCATGTCATTAGAAATTACCCATAACATAACCCAACGCTTTTAAACTCGCATATACGTTCGTAACAACTTAATGGATTAAAAGAAGAGACTTGGCAAAGGCATGACAAAAATGGATATTAAGCCACAAGTTAATCATGGTGGCAAATGAGGCACAAATGCGTTCATTAGCTTGCATGTTACATTCTTAAGCCTCAAAATCATGCATAAACCCAAACTTGGCACATAAACGAATCATGGTGACAAAAGACATGGAATGATGACTAAAAACTCGCATGTATCATCATATAAGGGTTATGACTTCATATGCAAGTTGACATAAAGATTATGAAGGTTCTCATGTTGCATAATGCAACATTTCAACATAAAGGTTGTAGCTTTTAGCTCATAAGATCAAGATAAAGACTTCATAAGCTTGCATGACATGATAGCATGTATCATTCTCAATGATCAAACCCAAACTTGCAACATGAACATTTAACTTCATAGTTAATATCTAAGAGTAGGGAAAGGGCTTACATTGTTATGAAGGCACAAATCGAAATGCAAAACAAAGATTGTGATGAAGCCTATGCATGCCATCACCCAAAAACCCAAAGATGAACACTCCAAATCAATAAAAACCCCATCTTTATGAACAAAGATCAAAGCTTTAGCCTTGAGATCAACTTGAGAAGCTCTCATACTAACATAGGGACTCTCTAATACTCTCATGATCATGAAACCTCTCATAGAAATGAAGTGGAGGCTAGGATAGTTGAGTGGAGGCCATGAGAGTAGCAATTTTGCCATAGTTTAGTTGCATGAATGAATAATGAGGGTTTAGGATAGGTTAGGGTCTTATTTATAGATTAGGCAAGTGTTTTAGGCCATAGGATTAAACCTAGATTCAATCCAAGCCATCAAAGTATGTCTTGGGGAAGAAGTCAAGTGTAGGAACCATCTAGGGCCTTTAGATTAAAGATGAACCATGAGAACCATCCAAATGCAAAATCTGCATTTGAGCGAATCGGCCCACGGGTTGACAGTCAAACACCCTGGATTAACCCCTAGTCGACCCAGCGGGCTCGGGTCGACCTCAAAAATCGGCCGGTTCGGTTATTCCCCTCTCCCAATTCGCTGTTTTGAACATTTTTGCATATTTATTTATTAAATTTTCAATTATATATATATATCAATATATATATATTTCTCTGCGCAACCCATTTCACTTAATTAAGTATACTTTAATTTGGGAATTTTTCGTGAAACTTCGCGAGGCCATATCTTGGTCATACGGACTCCGATTTTCGAAAACTCGGACTCTATTTCGCGTATTTTTCCGAGACGAACGCAATGGCATAGCCCGTTTCACCTGATTCAGATTTTACAGTTTAATTCTGCCTCCATTTATGTTATAACAGGTTATTGAAAATACGGGTTGTTACATTTTCCCCACCTTTTAGGATTTCGTCCCCGAAATCTCCAAGTTAGGAAGAACATATCCTACCATCCATCATCCATCTACTCAAAACATCATCCACAAGCAACCATTGTCCTTAGATGATTTCTAATGCTGTATGAATATATGCAAAACGTGTGTGTACATGTTCCTTAGCTAATGCTAATGATCAGGCCTGAATAATCTTTCTAATGCAAAATATGTATAGTGCCATGAATCCAACATGTATGCAAATAGTCCTAGCCATATAGGTACTATATGCGTGCACAATCATTCATTCATATGCAACAACCGCATGATAATACATTCGATTTCATCCATAAACAAGTATAAATACTCGTGCATATGCAATATGAAATGTGACCGAGTCGAGCTAGTATCTAATGTGTATTCGCGCATCCACGAGCAACCACTTGCAACCATATCAATCATAACATGTTTCAAATACATGTTTACATCCATAGGGTTCTACCTAGGATTCCCTGAAATAGGGTCGAGAAGATAAACAAGACAAACTCCTTACGGGGTTTGTAACAGAAAATAGGACCGAGAGGATGTCAACAAAAGATAGCCTACAAGTAAGCTCTACCGAAAACAGGGATCAAGAATATACTCCCAAAAAGAGATATCATGCACGTATCTAGTCTTTGACCATCAAAGTCGTCTTTCTTGAGCTTAATTCCATCGTGCCTTGACCGTCTTTTAACTTCACGATTTCGCAACTTCTTATTTCCTGTTTCCATAACATGAGCTAGAACTCATTTCTTTGTCGCCTCTCGTTCCACTTGCACTTATCCTTTTCCTAGAATACTTGACGCAAACATGACTGCGTACTCATGATCTCATGCAAGCTTTCCAAAATTCACTAGTGAATCTCGGACCTCGTACCATAAGGTATTCCACGTAGAAGAACTTTCTCTTGAAAGTAAACAGATGCCAACCAGGTTATCAAGCACACTTACTTGGGTGATTTCCATAACCCGTGCATAAGTGAAATAAACCATCCGTCTTATCGGCGAACACCACTCGATCGGGCTTCAAATTTCCAATAAAGGCATCAAGGGATTCTAAGTAATTAATCATGACCGAACCCAAAAAGGTTACACGAGACTTCGAGGGTATTACCAAGGCTAGTCAAGAGTCTAACTACCCTCCTATCAAAACCGAGAGTGGCACCCCTTACTGGATAACCACTTCATCCATAACCGAGGCATGTTATTCTCAAATCCAAAACAAGTCATGAATAAATGGACCGGTTCTCCACAGGACTTGAGACAAAAATGGGATTCTCTATTACGCTAGTACTTAAGGTGCAGAGACTCAACTATCGAAGCAAACTTAAATGATGCGGGGATCAAAACAAAGTCTTGGCGGGATGATAGAAAAGAAGAGCTAAACTTTTAACAAGATCGTTACCCTCCTTCCGAGGTACCCTAGAAATAAGAGCATACTATTACCCTCCCGATGATCTTGTCCTTGTCCCATAATACTTAACTATCCACCCCGTTTTACCATGCCAAAGGTACTCTCTCGTCATGGGTTTCATTGTTCATCTTTCTCCCTCCTTTGAGGACTAAGCCATACCAACCAGTTGCTCATCCTTAAGCTCGTATCCTTTATCCTCTTTCTCACTATCCTTTCTTATAACGCGGCCACTGGTCTCTCGAGAACCACCTCCATCGCATGGAAAGCACTTTCGTAGATAGAAAAGACTAGTCGCAGTTAAAACCACTGTGACTACAGATGGAGGAAAGAAAGGAAAAGAGATTCAATTAAGGAAACAAGGATAGTGCTAATGGCCTTTGGGGAATAGCCTTTTTCTTTTAAAAGAAAATTTTCTTGAAAAATGCTTCTTTATAAACGATTTTCAAATAGTTTTCAGAAGGTCTTTAAAAACTTTTGCCCAGTCTGGTAACCTTCTGCTCTGATACCAAATGTAACACCCCGCCTCCGCTAGGGTCACTCGCAAAGGAATGCACTAGCTTTAGAGGGGCATTATTGGTAAACATGCACAGAAATATCACAAGACAGAACATATAAAATAGCGGAAGTAAAATCGAACTTTCATAAACATGAATACATAAGGTCTAAAGCCTTTTACATCAGAGTACATCAAAACCTGTCTTGCAATAGTAAAGAAGCATAAAGACTTTTTCATAAATTATTCCCCAAATAAAAACAGTAAAGTAGCCATAGCCAGGAAAAGTCCAAGCCATCCATGATGACCTTCAAGCAGAAGAAGTCCGAACTAAACAGCAGTGTTTCCTCCCTGTAACCTGGGGGGAAACGGAAGAAAAGAGACGAAACAAAACGGGTCAGTCAAAAAGACTGAGTAAGCCCTATCTACTATTAGTATAAAAACTAGTAAAGTTAACTGTCATGAGAAACTGAGATGAACATAAGCATGATACAAGATAGGTCAATTAAATCAAAATAACAGGATGAACTACTGAACTCAGATAAACTAGGGTGTCGTGATAAACTACGATGTCAAGATAAAACAAGGTATCACATTGTCAGGTTCCTATCAAGTATAATATCCCAAGATATCTATCGCGTATAACGTCCCATGGCATCTATCCTATATATCCGCTCTGCACCTACCGTACTAGTATCCCAACTGTATTACGTGTTATCCGTGAATGACCCTTACTCAAAAGTCGTGTAATGGTCCATGTCAACCTAATATGCCGCATATATAGGTTACTCAACTCATATGTTTCTTTCCATGTATAAGTTCAGTCCTTTGCCGTAGGCTGTACGGGCTTTCCCATGTAAATGGTTTATCCTAGAAGTTGTTTTGGACTGCAACCCTTGATCTAGTTGTGTTTCCTTACCATGAACTATCGCGCGTCCACTTAGGATTTATGCCACCTAGGACCGCTAGGGATTATGCTACCTAATGAACGTTTCTGTGTCTCGGTTTGGGTTTTGGCCACCTAGGACCACTAGGGATTACGCCACCCGTCAACCGCGCCCTTGATCCCACGTATGTATCGTGAATCGTTTTCCATGTCTAGATGCACATGTTCCCCAATGTGCCATCCGAGTTCCGTGCCAGGGCAAATCAAGAAATACGGAACTCGGTCGGGAGCTTTAAATCGTCTGCCGATGCAGATATCAAGGTCTGTTTTTGTACCCGTTGCTATGGTCCCACGTGACCCCTCCCTCAACTACTGAAAGGCAATCCAAGAAAAATCATGTATAAGAACCACTCCACGGCCCCACTATAGCCCACTTTCCTACGGGCCAACCTCACCCATGACTCGATAGCAAGCATATGGTCTGTTGGGGGTTCCCTGCCTTTCCGCACGTACACGATTGACTAAAGATGGTAGGTAGTCGGCGATGCGCTATCCAGGGCAAAAACAAGAATCGTCGACTCCACGCTAATCCATCCCAGTCTTTAGGTTGCTCGCATAGCAACCAAGGCATACTCTTGGTCCTTCTAACGCAGACCTTAACCTCTCATGGGCCTAGTATAATTACCTGGCAGCCCACAGAGGGATCCCAAGAATATCCTCACGTCCCCCGAAGCTTCCACTTTGGCACCCAGTGCGCTGGAGCTTTTATCCAAGTCAGATAACTTGTTCCCCCTCGTATACTAAGTGATGACCTACCGTATCAGGTTACTCATCGTTTTGAGAATTAGTCCTATGTCCTTAGCTAAGAATTATTACTTAGTTACCCTTAACTAAGGTTTACCACTTAGCTTCCTTTCCCGTTATCCTTGATTAACCACGGTTTTCTACCTAGTTCTTCTAGCTAGGGTTTGTCTATTGGGTTAAGTGTTATCATTCAAGTCCATGACTTAACCCGCCCACGAATCACGTCAAAGATTGGCTAAGTATTTAAGTTCAAGACTTAGTCCCACAAGTTGGTTAAGTGTACCCAGAGGCTCATGACTTAACCCTATCAAGTCAAATTGGTCAAGTACTAGCTTACCTTAATCCTATCGGATTATCTTGCTAGATTGATTAAGCATAGATTATCTTAATCCCATCAAATTATCGAGTCGGATTGGTTAAGTATAGGTTGGCTTAACCCCATCCTCTAATCGTACTACAATGGTTAAGTATATTCTAAAAAGGTCTTGTGACTTAACCTTATCAGGTCCGTGTATTAGATTGGTTAAGTGTAAGTTACTTAACCCCATCAAATCATCATGTATAATTGGTTAAGTATAAGTTGCTTAACCCCATTAAATTATCACGTTAAGTTGGTTAAGTATTGGCTACTTAACCTCATTGAATTACCGAGTTTAAATTGGTTAAGTGTTTAACTTAACCCCATCGAATTACCGTATTTAGATTAGTTAAGTGTGGATTACTTAACCCCATCTAATTACCGTGTCGGATTAGTTAGGTGCAAATTACTTAACCCCATCCCCTAATCATCTTGTATGGTTAAGTGTCATTAAGAAAACTTACTTAACCTTGCCAAATTATCATGTTGGATTGATTAAGTGTTGGTTAACTTAATCCCCGTCCACTAGTCGTATAAAAATGGTTAAGCGTCATTAGGCAAATCAAATCACTTAACCTACTCAACCTTGTCATGTTTTGTTAAGTATCATTAGCCTAACCTATTTACTTAACCCATTTACCCATATCATATTTGGTTAAGAGTCATTAATCAAATTAACTTAACCCTATCATGTGGCATTAATTACTTAATGCACCCCAACCTCTCACATTAGACTTTGTTGTGGTTACTAGTTAAGCCGGTCGGTTCCGGGTAGCTTTACACCACAACTTGGTCTAACCTCGGGTTCAAGCACAACATGACCAACTTCTCACATTGGGTCCTATTGTTTGCAACTACTAGTTAGGCCGGCCGGTTCCGGGTAGTTTTACGTTGCAAACTCAACCCAACCTCGAGTTGGCCACTTTCATGTTTAGTCTAGTGTCATGTTCATAGTCAAGTTTTCAAGCAATTGGGTAGACCTAACTTAATAGGTAAATTCCCAAGCTTATGTTTTTATGCATACTTACATGTCAAATTCCATGTTATGATTCAAGTCATGTTTTCAAGTTGTATTTTCATGTCATTAGAAATTACCCATAACATAACCCAACGCTTTTAAACTCGCATATACGTTCGCAACAACTTAATGGATTAAAAGAAGAGACTTGACAAAGGCATGACAAAAATGGATATTAAGCCACAAGTTAATCATGGTGGCAAATGGGGCACAAATGCGTTCATTAGCTTGCATGTTACATTCTTAAGCCTCAAAATCATGCATAAACCCAAACTTGGCACATAAACGAATCATGGTGACAAAAGACATGGAATGATGACTAGAAACTCGCATGTATCATCATATAAGGGTTATGACTTCATATGCAAGTTGACATAAAGATTATGAAGGTTCTCATGTTGCATAATGCAACATTTCAACATAAAGGTTGTAGCTTTTAGCTCATAAGATCAAGATAAAGACTTCATAAGCTTGCATGACATGATAACATGTATCATTCTCAATGATCAAACCCAAACTTGCAACATGAACATTTAACTTCATAGTTAATATCTAAGAGTAGGGAAAGGGCTTACATTGTTATGAAGGCACAAATCGAAATGCAAAACAAAGATTGTGATGAAGCCTATGCATGCCATCACCCAAAAACCCAAAGATGAACACTCCAAATCAATAAAAACCCCATCTTTATGAACAAAGATCAAAGCTTTAGCCTTGAGATCAACTTGAGAAGCTCTCATACTAACATAGGGACTCTCTAATACTCTCATGATCATGAAACCTCTCATAGAAATGAAGTGGAGGCTAGGATAGTTGAGTGGAGGCCATGAGAGTAGCAATTTTGCCATAGTTTAGTTGCATGAATGAATAATGAGGGTTTAGGATAGGTTAGGGTCTTATTTATAGATTAGGCAAGTGTTTTAGGTCATAGGATTAAACCTAGATTCAATCCAAGCCATCAAAGTATGTCTTGGGGAAGAAGTCAAGTGTAGGAACCATCTAGGGCTTTTAGATTAAAGATGAACCATGAGAACCATCCAAATGCAAAATCTGCATTTGAGCGAATCGGCCCACAGGTTGACAGCCAAACACCCTGGATTAACCCCTAGTCGACCCAGCGGGCTTGGGTCGACCTCAAAAATCGGCCGGTTCGGTTATTCCCCTCTCCCAATTCGCAGTTTTGAACATTTTTGCATATTTATTTATTAAAGTTTCAGTTATATATATATATATATCAATATATATATATATATATATATATATATATTTCTCTGCGCAACCCATTTCACTTAATTAAGTATACTTTAATTTGGGAATTTTTCGTGAAACTTCGCGAGGCCATATCTTGGTCATATGGACTCCGATTTTCGAAAACTCGGACTCTATTTCGCGTATTTTTCCGAGACGAACGCAATGGCATAGCCCATTTCACCTGATTCAGATTTAACAGTTTAATTCTGCCTCCATTTATGTTATAACAGGTTATTGAAAATACGGGTTGTTACACCTAATTTTCTAAGAATCCTATCGCTATGAGTCTATGTCACTTTCACATATAATTAAATTAAAAAGTAACTGTGATAGGATTGTAAATTGGATCTAATGTATATGCCTGTGACTGAGATGAATCTTATCAAGTTTGTAATTCATTATCTTTTAGATTCATACCCATAAATCTGCCATATGCCTTTCTGATCCAGTTTATCGTTATATGCCTGTTTATGCTTCATATGCCTATTCTTATGTTTACGCCAATTTTGACGTTGATTCTCTTCTTCTCTTCTTTTCCTTTTTTTATAATATTAGGCTAACTTCGAGCCTAACATATTACGTTGAGATTTGTGTATGAATAACGTTTGAACGATTGGGAAAAGTTTGGGGAAATATGTAACAAAATGAGATTTTTGGCATAAATCAATTTGGCCATAATTGTGTATGAATTATATACATGAGATTTGGCATAAGTTGGATTGGACATAATTGGTTATAATTTGTAAACAGGAGGTTTGGCATAAATCGAATGCAAATTAATTTGGGCGTAATTTGGCATAACATGCATACATAAGATTATAAACCTAATTTGGATTAAAAAATTATAAACATAATTTGGATTGGAAATTATGGGTAATTGGAATATATTTTAATCCAAGATTTTAAAATTGGGACCCTTGAATCAAGAGAGTGGTAATGAACGCCTAAGACATGAGGTTAGACTTGGTTTGCGGTAGAAGTCTGCCCGGAACCGCCCGGCATATCCAGCAACCGCAAACGGCAGTCTAATGTGAGAGGTCAAAGGCAGAAATTAGAAGCATAGTAATGCAAAGACACGAGGTTGGATTCGGTTTGCGGTATAAGCCTGTCCGGAACCGCCCGGCATATCCTGCAACCGCAAAACGACAATCTAATGTGAGGGGTCTTGCAAGACTACGGTTATAATGAATTAATGAACACTTAACCAAGATAAGGCATGTGATTAGACATGGGGATGATAAAGGGTTAAGTGGGTGACATGGGTAGCATGTGAAACATAATTGAAGCACTTAACAAAGATGAGACATGTGATTAGACATGGGGATAAAGAGGGGTTAAGTGAGAATTCCTAGTGGGAACCAAGCTTAGGAGGGAAGCTTGTGTCAAGTGTGGGGACCCTTTTCAACCAGTAACCCATTTAGTATCTATGTGAGCTCAAACTAGGTCGAGGACGGGACACGCTTATTGGGTTTGATTGTAATAGGTCAATAAAGAGTTAGTGATGGCAGTGCAAGTCCAACATGTCATGTGCGTGCATGGATCTGGGTTGGTAGGTAAGACGTTGTTGCAACATGTAGGTATAAGTCATGCATTTTTGTAGTATCGGGTTGCCACTTAAGGGAGTGATACACCCTGCTATGGGACCAGCACGGGTATCTACGAGTTAGGGAGCCGATCGAATGGGGAGGGTAGTGGGTACAACTAGTGGAGATAGGAGCAGGCGACACCTATGACAATAGCTAGGAGTACACGAAACTACCATCATTATTATTATTATTATTATTATGTTTAGTAAGAGGGATCAACTTTCAGTATGGGACTAGTATTGGCGGTGTAGAAATTATCTTATAGTGATTAGAAGTGCAGTCAACGTTACATCTTGTTCATCTTGTTACCTTGTCATATCTGCTTATGTTACAGTCATCTCATATATCCAGTTTATGTTCTTATCCTATTACTTTACTGATTATATTGTTAAAGTCACTAGACTCGCCAGACTTATGTCTGACCCCTTTTTGTTTCGCCTCTTTTCTTTCTCCTCTCCAAGGTCCTCAGGGTGGGAATAATGTAGCTTGAATTGGATTCCTTTCTTCTTGAAGTGCTTGGAAGTGTTGAAAGTAATGCTCAGCTTTATCTCTTTTTCATTATGGCTATTTGGAGGGCGATTATGGTTTTACTTTTATGTACTCTGATAATAATTTTGTGCAAGATGGATATTTGTGTACTTGGCTTTAGCATGTGGTTTTGATGTTGTAACCAATCATGTTTTGCTTTTCCACTACAATGAATAAATTTTGAATTTTCTTAAGTACCATCTTATATATCTATTTTGTGATATTCTATTCTATACTCTTATAATACTCCATGAAAGTTAATGCATTCCCTTAGTGAGTGACATTAATGGACGTGGGGTGTTACATGTGGTATAAGAGCTGAAGGTTGCTAGAACAGATAATAGATTTTGAAAACCATTTTCCAAAGCATTTTTGAAGTATTTTTCAAAAACATGTTTTAAAGAAAGTATTTCCAAGAGAAAAAATTATTTTGAAAAACATAATCCCCAAAAGCCATATATCTATCTTTCGATTCTCTGTTTTGAATCTCTTTCTTTTTCCTTTCAGCATGTCTGGGGAACCCGTTATACCCGAGGGCGTACAGATACCAGGTTGGTTCAGAAGGTATCTGGAGGGTAGGGCTACTGCCGCTGGCCCAACAGACGTTCCTCCGCCCCCAGTTGCAGCCGCTCGTCCTCCTCCTCCCCGTGTAGACGCTTTTTCTATGATTTGCAAAGACTTCAGTGCGATGGGTGGAAAAACGTTTCATGGGACCGAGACGTTTGTTGAGGCTCGGAATTGGCTCAAGGAAGTGGAAGACTTGTTTGGTATCTTTGAGATAGACGATGGAAGGAAGGTTCAGCTAGCTGCTTGGTTGATGAAGGACGAAGCCTCATTTTGATGGGAGGTTACTAATGGACGACGTGCAGTGGAGACGTGGATAGACTTTAGACGAAGGTTCGAGTTGAAATTTCTTTCACAAGCGGAAGAGAGTTTATACATGGAGAGGTTCTTGGCATTGAAACAAGGGAATTTGTCTGTGAAGGAGTACGTTAACAAGTCTAACCAGTTAGCAAGATTTGGTATGGAATTAGTTAATACACCACATAAGAAGGCTTTGAGATTTGCCAAGGGTCTGATTGAACCATTACATGGGTTGGCTATGTCCCATATTCCTATGGGAGCTACTTTCGAGAAACTTGTTGACATGGCATTGATTCATGTAGAGGAAAAAGGCACTAATGTAGATAAGGCATAGGATAAGAAAGGGGATCCAAAGAAAGCACAGCAACAAGAAAAGAATGGGGGTAAGGATAACAAGGGACAAGGGAAGAAGAGGTGTTTTAATTGTGGAACATCGGACCACTTAAGCAAGGACTAAAGGAAGAAGAAGAAGACGGGTTGCTTCCAATGTGGTGAGGCAGGACATATGATTAAAGACTGCCCAAGGAGGCAAGGACAAGGGAAAGGACAGAGGACAAGATCTACTTCTGGAGGACAGGTTCATGCTCTCATGGCAGCTAGACAAGAGAGAGGTAGAAACATTTATGTTGAAAGTTTGATTTTCCTTTTCGATCATCCTGTACGTACTTTGTTTGATTCTGGCGCTTCACATTAGTTTATATCTGCTTCGTTGGTTGAAACACTGCATCTAAATGCTAGTCTAGTTATGGATCCCGTAGTTGTCTCAAATCCTACTGGGAGTATGACTCATCTTTCTATGTTATGTTGGGATTTGAGAATATATGTGTATGGTATTGAGTTCAATTGCAACGCTTATGTGCTTGGCTTCACGAACTATGGGTTGATTTTAGGAATGGATTGGCTAGCCAGGTATGGCGCCATTCTCGACGGTGAAAAGAGAGTAGTTAGACTATTGACTAGTTTGGGTAATACTCTCGATATCTCATGCGATCCTAAGGGTTCTTTTGTGCTTAGCTACCTAGAACCTCTTGACACATCTATTGATGATTTGCAATCTGTTCGAGTAGTCCGTGAGTATGCAGATGTCTTTGAGGAGGTTAGGGGCTTACCTCCAAAACGCGAGATATATTTCAGAATATATTTGGTGGACAATGCAAAGCCAGTTGCATTGCCTGCGTGCCACATGGCTCCAAGAGAAAGGAGGGAGCTTAGTAAACAAGTGAAAGAGTTGCTTGAGAAAGGGTTCATAAGAAGAAGTATCTCGGGATGGGGTGCTCCTATTGTTTTTGCCATGAAGGCTGATGGTTCACTTAGATTGTGTGTGGACTATAGGGAGCTGAATAAGCTTACGAAGAAGAACAGACACTCATTGCCGAGGATAGATGATTTGTTCGATCAGTTGGTTGGTGCTTAGGTTTTCTCGTAGTTAGACTTAACTACAGGATTTCATCAGCTAAGGGTAGCTGAGGATAGTATAGATAAGACTGCTTTTAGGACTCCCGACGGTTTCTTTGAATAGCTCGTCATGCCTTTTGGTTTGACGAATGCACCCGCATATTTCGTAGACTTGATGAGTAGGGTGTTTAGGGAGTTTCTAAACAAGTTTGTGGTAGTCTTTGTGGATGGATGATATCTTGATATTCTCTATAAGCGAGGAAGAGCATGCCCTACATCTTAGGGAAGTCTTAGAGACTCTTCGAGCATATCAACTCAAAGCTAAGTTCACCAAATGTCATTTTTGGAGAAAGGTAGTGAGGTTCTTAGGGTACGTGGTCTGCAAGGAAGGGATAACTGTGGATTCCGCGAAGGTGGTAGCAATCCAAGATTGGAAGATTCCTAAGAATGCAACAGAAGTAAGAAGTTTTCTTGGTTTGGCGGGATATTATAGAAAGTTCATCAAGGACTTTGCTGACGAAAAAGAATTTTACCTTTTCTTGGGATGTTGACTGTGACGATGCTTTCCAACGTCTGAAGAAGGCATTGTCGAAAGCTCCAATTTTTGTTTTGCCTGATGGGAGTAAACCGTTCACAGTGTATACCGATGCTTGCGGGATAGGGCTTGGCGAAGTTTTGATGCAAAAGGGAAGGGTGATATGCTATGGTGAAAGGCAACTAAAGGCCCATGAGAAGAATTACCCTACCCACGACTTAGAGTTAGCTGCCATAGTTTTTGCGCTTAAGTCTTGGCATCACTATTTTCTTGGTGAGAGGTTTGAGTTGTATACAGACCATAAGCCACTAAAATTCATTTTCTCCCAAAATGATTTAAACTTAAGGCAACAAAAGTGGATGGAGTTCTTAACATCTTACTATTTTGAAATTGCATATACCCCTGGCAAGGGTAACGTTGTAGCTGACGCTTTGAGTAGAAAGAAGTTAACTTTGAGTCCTTTGTTTGTCGAGCGGCAGAGTTTAGAGTATATCTCTACCTTTGACTTTATACCCTCCATTGATTATGTACCCGGTTTGTTGGCATCGTTAGAGGTACAACCTACGCTTTTGCGACATATGGGTGCGGCACAGCGAGATGACCCACAGTTGATAGAGATAGTAGACAAGCTCATAATAGGGGAGTCTTCGAGCCATCTTAGTAGGTATACTATCGATGACAAAGGTTGGTTGCGTAGGGATGGGAGACTTTGCGTATCTCGAGATGAGAGTTTGAGAAAGACAATCCTTGAAGAGGCACATCGTTCTAAGATGACCATACATCCCGGTGGTGACAAGATGTATAGGGACATGAAGCGAGTTTTCTTTTGGGCCGGAATGAAGAAGGATGTGGCTGAGTTCTCTTCTAGATGCTTAGTGTGCTAGCAAGTCAAGGCTGAGCAAAATAAGCCTGGTGGTTTGCTTCACCCTTTAGAGGTTCCACAGTGGATATGAGAAAGTGTTTCCATGGATTTTGTTGACGGGTTGCCGAGGTCATGGAAAAGTAATACAGGGATTTGTGTAGTAGTGGATAGACTTACCAAGAGCGCCCATTTCATTCCTGTTAAGAGTAAAAGAACAACGACATGGTTAGCATTTGTTCATGTCCGAGAGATAGTTCGTCTACATGGCATACCTTCTAGTATCGTAAGCGATCGAGATCCTATTTTCACTAGTGAGTTTCGGAAGAGCTTACAAGAGGTGGTAGGAACGCAATTTTGTTTGAGTACCACTTATAACCCTCAGACGGACGGCCAAACAGAAAGGGTGAATCGAATTCTAGAAGATCTTTTGAGGTTATGTATCTTGGACTTTGGAGGGACATGGGAGGAACATCTTCCATTAGTAGAGTTCGCCTACAACAACAGCTATCAGACTAGTATTGGCATGGCACCTTTTGAGGCTCTATATGGACAACCTTGCCGATCACCGAATTGTTGGTGGGAATCTACGGATAAGATTTTGCTTGGGCCCGAGATGATTAGGGAAACTTCAGAGAAGATAGACTTGATTCGAAGACGCATGAAGACGACACAAGACTGGCAAAAGTCATATGCTGATAAAAGAAGGACCGATCTTGAGTGTAGTGTTTGAGACATGGTCTTTATTAAAGTATCACCGTTGAGGAATGTAGTTCATTTTCGGTCTATAGGGAAATTGGCACCAAGGTTCGTAGGGCCATTCCCCATTATAGAGCGAATTGGATAGATGACCTACAGAGTAAAGTTGCCTGAGAAGCATAGTGGTGTCCATGACATATTTCACGTGTCGCATTTGAGGAAGTGTTTACATGATACCGCGGAAGTAGTAGAGCCGAGCATGCTTGGAGAAGTGGAAGTAGAGCGAGATGCCACGGTTAGACGAGTTCCTACATGCATCCTTGGATCGGAGGTCAAGAAATTACGCAACCGAGAGGTCAAGTTGGTTAAAGTCCAGTGGGGAGATGATCAAGGAGACGCGATTTGGGAGACCGAAGACAAGATACGTGCGTCGTACCCTTTCCTTTTTTAGGGTATGTTCTTAACTACTCCTTTTTCTACCATTTTGTTTATACTTTTTCTATCGTTTAGTGTATCCTCTCAATTATATCTTCGACCCTTAGGTAGAAAATCCTTTGGTTGTAAACATGTGTTTGAGACATGTTATGTTTGCTGGATGCAAGTGGATGAAAGTGCTTGCTAGTGGTTGCCCGTGGATGCATTTACACACACTTTAGGCACTAAGATCGGCTCAGTCACTCCCATATTGCATAGTGATGCGTGTGCATACTTTTACTTTACGGATGGAAATTGAATGTGTTATCATATGGATGCTGCATTTGAATGAATGGTTGTGCACTCATATAGAAATGATATGTATCATTAGGATTCTTTTGCATACATAATGGACGCATGGCCCTATCATGTTTTGCATTAAGGTGGCCAACTGAATCAGTAGACCGTCTGATCTTTGCATTAGATAAGGAACATATACACATACTTTTTCATATGTTCATATAGCATTAGAAATCTGTAAAGACAATGGATGCTTGTGGTTGATGGATGAGCAAATCGATGATTGGATGGTAGGATACATTCTTCTTAACTTGAAGATTTCAGGGATGAAATCCTTTAAGGAGAGGAGAATGTAACACCTCGTAATTTTAAAAACATGAAATAAGGAATAATTAAAGAATAATTAATTTTTATAAGAAGAATTAAGGGAAACGGGTTGTGCCATTGCGTTCGTCTTGGAATTCTGCTTGGGATAGAGTCTGAGTTTGCGTAAAACGGATATAGTATGAAGAAGTTATGAAGCTTAGAAGATTTTAGTTTAAGCAGAATTCAAATTAAAATAATAATTAAAAATCAAAATCGAGTTCAAAAAAAATCAGTAGAATCTAGGTGAGCGGTAAATCTCCTGCTCTAGGGTGTCGACACCCCTAGTGGAGTCGACAAAGGTGTCGACTCCCCTATAATGGTGCCACCCCACTATAGGGGTGTCGACCCCACTATAGGGGTGTCGACCCCCATCTGCCCAGATCTGGAAGACAAGTTTTCATGGCCTAGGGATGATGTGTCCTAGGATTAGCTGGATGACGTATTTTTCTGGTTTGGATGGATCCTAATCTAATCAAAGGGTCCTAAATCACCTAGAGCATCTATAAAATACCCCTAAACCTAACCCTAATCTCATTGTTATTTATCCATGGCACCTCCATGCTGCTTTAGTCTAAATTAACCTAGCCTTTCTTCTCCAACCAAAATCAAAGTAGAGATTTAGAGATAGTTCTTCTTCAACAATCAAATTAGAAAATCAGATCTACATCAATCAAGTAGATATTATTCAAGATCCGAATTGCTACAACAACGCCTAATTTTCTAAGAATCCTATCGCTGTGATTCTATGTCACTTTCACATATAATTAAATTAAAAAGTAATTGTGATAGGATTGTAAATTGGATCTAATGTATATGCCTGTGACTGAGATGAATCTTATCAAGTTTGTAAATCATTATCTTTTAGATTCATACCCATAAATCTGCCATATGCCTTTCTGATCCAGTTTATTGTTATATGCCTGTTTATGCTTCATGTTCCTGTTCTTATGTTTACGCCAATTTTGATGTTGATTCTCTTCTCCTCTTCTTTTCCTTCTTTTTATAAGATTAGGCTAACTTCGAGCCTAACATATTGCGTTGAGATTTGTGTACGAATAACGTTTGAACGATTAGGAAAAGTTTGGGGAAATATGTAACAAAATGAGATTTTTGGCATAAATCAATTTGGGCATAAATGTGCATAAATTATATACATGAGATTTGGCATAAGCTGGATTGGGCATAATTGGATATAATTTGTATACATGAGGTTTGGCATAAATCGAACGCAAATAATTCGGGCGTAATTTGGCATAACATGTATACATAAGATTATAAGCCTAATTTGGATTAAAATTATAAACATAATTTAGATTGGAAATTATGGGTAATTGGAATATATTTTAATCCAAGATTTTAAAATTGGGACTTGAATCAAGAGAGTGATAATGAACGCTTAAGACATGAGGTTAGACTTGGTTTGCGGTAGACGTCTGCCCGGAACCGCCCGGCATATCCAGCAACCGCAGACGGTAGTCTAATGTGAGAGGTCAAAGGCAGAAATTAGATGCGTAATAATGCAAAGACACGAGGTTAGATTCGGTTTACGGTATAAGCCTGCCCGGAACCGCCCGACATATCCTGCAAACGCAAAACGACAATCTAATGTGAGGGGTCTTGCAAGATTACAGTTATAATGAATTAATGAACACTTAACCAAGATAAGACATGCGATTAGACATAGGGATGAAAAAGGGTTAAGTGGGTGATATGGGTAGCATGTGAAACATAATTGAAGCACTTAACCAAGATGAGACATGTGATTAGACATGGGGATAAAGAGGGGTTAAGTGGGAATTCCTAGTGGGAACCAAGCTTAGGAGGGAAGCTTGTGTCAAGTGTGGGGACCCTTTTCGACCGGTAACCCATTTAATATCTATGTGAGCTCGAACTAGGTCGAGGACGGGACACGCTTATTGGGTTTGATTGTAAGAGGTCAATGAAGAGTTAGCGATGGCAGTGCAAGTCCAACGGATTCATGTGCGTGCGTGGGTCCGGGCTAGTAGGTAAGATGATGTTGCGTCGTGTAGGTATAAGCCGTGTATCTTAGTAGTATCGAGTTGCCACTTTAGGAAGTGATACACCCTACTGTGGGACCAGCACGGGTATCTACGAGTTAGGGAGCCGATCGAATGGGGAGGGTAGTGGGTACAACTAGTGGAGATAGGAGCAGGCGGCACCTATAACAGTAGCTAGGAGTACACGAAACTACCATTATTATTATTATGTTTAGTAAGAGGGATCAACTTTCAGAATGGGACTAGTATTCGTGCAGTGTAGGAATTATCTTATAGTGATTAGAAGAGCAGTCAACGTTACATCTTGTTCATCTTGTTACCTTGTCATATCTGCTTATGTTACAGTCATCTCTTATATCCAGTTTATGTTCTTATCCTGTTACTTTACTGATTATATTGTTAAAGTCACTAGACTCGCCAGACTTATGTCTGACCCCTTTTTGTTTTGCCTCTTTTCTTCCCCCCCCCCCCAAGGTCCTCAGGGTGGGAATAGTGAATCTTGACTTGGATTCCTTTCTTCTTGAAGTGCTTAGAATTTTTGAAATTAATGCTTAGCTTTATCCTTTTTTCATTATGGCTATTTGGAGTGGGATTATGGTTTTACTTTTATGTACTCTGATAATATAATTTTGTACAAGATGGATATTTGTGTACTTGGCTTTAGCATGTGGTTTTGATGTTGTAACCAAACATGTTTTGCTTTTCCGCTGCAATGAATAAATTTTGAATTTTCATAAGTACCATTTTATATATCTATCTTGTGATATTATGTTCTGTACTCTTATAATACTCCATGAAAGTTAATGCATTCCCTTAGTAAGTGACATTAATGGACGTGGGGTGTTACATCGAGCCTCAAAGCATAACAGATCGAGCATTCCTAAGGAGTAACAAGTACGAATCTGATGCCAAAACACTGACTGTTAGAGGATCCATCCAAGAACAGCTTCTGTTGTATGTCGGGAGGCTCACTGTTTTCCAGAGGAGGTTTTCGGGAATTGTGAACTCCACAATGAAATATGTCAGGGCTTGTACGAGGATGGCTCGACAAGGGATGAAAGTAATCTCCAATTGGATCGGTTCTATGTTCCACTTCAAGAGCTGGACAGACCATTCAGATCATTGTAGGACTTGTCGTAGCGGCTAGTCAGTGTAGATTTTGATTTGATGGGACTAAAAATATAGCTGTCGCTTTCGAGAAGAGATCAACAGGAAAAAAGAAATCCTCTCAAGTTTCAGATAATTCTTTCATGCTCCTCTCAACCTCTTGTTGATGTAGTAAACGGGTTGTTGGACACGTTCTTCGATGGGCACAAGTGCCGAGCTAATTGCCTGCATAGAAACAATTAAATAGATATATATGTATTCGTAATCCACTGTTTTGAAAAGATAGGTGGTCGCTCTAAGTGACTAAGAGGTCCTGCAATGGGTCAATGCACGTCGATGTCCATATAAAGTTGTGCTTCCCTTTTCTGAGCAAGTCAAAAAAGAGAACACATTTATCGATTGCTTTAGAGATGAATCGACGTAGGGTGACCACTTTCCCGTTTAAGCTTTGGGCACCCTTGATGCTTCGAGCAGCTTGGATATCCTGGATAGCTTGGATTCTTTCTGGATTGGCCTCGATTCCCCGTGAATTGATAATGAAACCTATGAATTTTCCAGATGCAACACCAAAAGAGCATTTCAAGGGATTAAGTTTCATGCCATATATACGGAGAACACCGAACATTTCGGCAAGGTCATTGATGTGGTCGTTTGATATTCTCGTTTTCACAAGCATATCATCCACGTAAACCTCAACGGATCTAGTCATTGAACGTATGGTTGACCAAGCGTTTATAGGTGGCTTTAGCATTATTGAGACTGAAAGGCATGATAGCATAACAGTAAAGCCCAAGGTCAGTTATGAACTTATGATCTGGATGGTACATGAAAATCTGATTGTGGCCTGGGAACGCATCCATGAAGGTGAGAAGCTGGTAGGCGGCAGTTGAATCAACAAGCTGGTTGATCCTTAGGAGTGGGAAGTTGTCCTTTGTGCATGCTTTGTTCAAGTCTCAGTAGTCGACACACGTTCGCCACTTGCCGTTTTCTTTTCTCACTAAGACCGGGTTGGATATCCATTCTGGGTGGAATGCTTCACGAATGAAGTCATTTTCAAGTAGCCTATCTACCCCCTCTTTAAGTGCGGTCGATCATTCGGTTCCCAAGATTCGGCGCTTTTGTTTGACTGGAAGATGCTTTGGGTCGATAATGAGCATGCGGCAAGAGATTCCTAGTTCGATGTCACACATGCCTGAGTGGGTCAAAGAAAATACGTCTAGATTAGCCTTTAAGAAGTCCATGAGCTCTTTCTTTATTGCGGGGTGGAATTGCAATTCAACTGTCAAGGCACTTGTCGGGTCGGCGGGGTTGATCGGAACACCCTCTATTGGTTTTACCAGGGTAGCCATCCTGAAATCGGGCTCTTCGTCTACCCTCAGATCAAGATCGTCGAAAAGACGGTAGTGGCATCTGAGCCATGACTCAAATACCTTTGATTGCTATGCAGAGGCGGTTTTGGCATAGGAGGGCAGAGGCACTGTCTTGCCTTTCACTCTGTTAACGACATCATTCCACTTGGTAAGATAATAGGCTCTTGTAGTTTCTTAGTCGCCCTTGATATTGTTGACCCCGTTCTTTGTTGGAAATTTCATTAGAATGGATCATGGTGACATGCAGACTTGTAACTCTACAAGGAATGGGCATCCGAAGAAGACATTGTAGGGAGAGATGACATCGATCACTACGAAGGTAAGGATTCAGACCCGGCTCCGATCCCCGTCTCCAAGTTCAACTGACAGGTCGACCATGCCTACGAGTTGGTTGGAATAACCACTGCAATCGTTGATAGTGGTATGGCAGGGATTCAAGTCTTGACCTTAAGCTTCATCTGATCCTAAGCTGACTTAAAGATAATATTGATTGAGCTTCTGGAACCGATGAGGATTCTTTGGACATAGGACAAGCCTATGTTTGTAGAGATAATGAGAGGGTCTATAGTTGGGATCTCAATTCCCATACACTCTCTCTTGCAGAAGACAGTACTCCCACATCATCTTCTGGAACTTAGCGGGTACATATTCGTTCAAGGAAGAGCATGCTTCGTAGCTAGCATGCTTAATGGAGTTGGCATACTCCTCTATCTTACTAAGTCTATTGTGTGGGGGATGAGGCCCACTACGAATATTATTGATCATGATGCCACGTGGTCTCTGGTCGGATGGCCCTGGTGAATGAGTCTAAGCAGCGGTGGATCATATAGTATGGAGTTTAAGCAAGGTAAGTAGAATAGTAGAAGTAAGTAAAAATCACACAGTCGATTTTATACTAGTTCGAACCACTGTTCTACGTCCAGTCCCAGACTCCCTTCTGGTATTTCACTAACACAATAACCCTCACTTCACCCAAAGGAACAGGTTAACAATTGGCCGAAAAGCCGAACCAGATTTCTTGCCTCAACTACTGAAGAGGACTTCCACAATAAAAAATAATTGATGACTACTTGTGTTCTTGATAACATGGATATGTCAATTTTACGTACGTCCTTCCTATAATCTTTCCTTGTTGATAAACGTGTAGTTTGTGAAAGAATATGGAAGATTTGAAATCTTAAGAATATGAAAATAGAGTACTTTAGAGATTTTGAATACTTTGAGTAAGATCAAAAGAATTAGAATAAGTTTTGGTAAGTAAAATCATTTGGTGACATCTCTATTTATGAAAAATGAAAGATTGCAACTAATCATGTAGAGTTCTATGCAAGAGATATGAATTAGAAGTTCCAACTCTTCATTGAAAGGTTGCACCCTTTCGTTTTAGATGTCTGAATAATAATTTCGGAAGTCTGATTTTGAGTAGAAATTCAAACAATAAAGAAATAGGCCATTACGATGGTAATTCAGACGTCTTGAATATTTTGATTAGACATCTGAATATTGTATGAAATTTCATTTCATTTCAGCAAACAGACGTCTGGTTAAAATATTTCAAACGTCTGTTTCCTGAAACAAACCTATGTCTTTGTGCATGTCATTTGAAAACTAAGTATATAAAATGTGTGTGTATGTGTCATCAAGGAAGGTTTTAACAATTGAAAAACTAAGACTCACAAACTCTTAACATATATAATCTTCAATCTAAGTTCTTGAATCTGTTGTCGAACATCTTCCTACAAGACAGAGTTAGTTTATACATATATATATATATATATATATATATATATATATATATACATGTACATGTATAGTTGTCATAATCAAAACGCTTTTTAGCGAGATCCAACATTCTCCCCCTTTTTGATAATGACAATTATATATATGGCTCTCTCTGTCAATATGCATATGTTTCTCCCCCTTTGTCATTGACAAAAAGGAGATACTTATATAAAAATTTAAACATGTTATGCACAACACAAAATCACAACATAATCATAGACATACCATAGATAAACACAATATTCAGACACAACATACCAAGCACATATTAGAGTTTTGTGCTTTAAGATAGATCGTAGTGCCAAAAAATATTACAAACCATGCTTAATTAAGAGTTCAAAGCCAAAATACTTCTTAGATAACCATACCACCATATCTTACCAACTTTCTGATGTTGGCATGCTTGGACCCACACTAGTATTTCCTCCCTTAGGATCACCATGTTCAGAACTTGAATCAGGAACCTCTTTGGCTGAGCTAGACGACCATTGGAAAGGAGCCGGATTATAAGCATGAGAGGGTTGAGCTTCGGTGCAAGCAATTTTCTCCTAAATCTTGCTTAAGAAGCCTTTGATTGAGTCAAACTTCTTGTTAGTTCTACTCTCAAAACGCGTGAGATCCTTGTATAGTTTTGATTGATTGCGAAAGTGTGTAACTAAGGCTTGTTTGGAGGAAAGGTTGGGAGAGATAATGTGAATTCTTTCTTCGTCTTCTTAGACATTTTGTTGACGACCATGAGAAGACTCGGCTATAATAGTTTCCGGTTGTGAAGCTACATGTTCGGTCCAAGTCTCAAAAGACATATATTCCAAAGTCGACGGGTTTGGGTCAATATCCATAAGCTTAAATGTTTTTGTACCGATTTCTTTAACATTAAGAGAAGGAGTATTGGGTATTTGTACTTGTGAATCAAGGATAATTCGAGTGATATAGGCACCATAACGAAGAGTCTTATATTTTCGCTTGTACGTGATATCCACCCATTCATCAACAATAATTTTCACCCAATTTATTTGTTTATTAGAATACAAGGCATATAGTGCTTGAAAATCGCGCTTACAAACTTTCTCGTAGCTTCCTTTACGAGGTTGAATTGTTCGTACCAAGATGTGATTCAATAAGCGTGCTTGTGGTCGGAGATGGGTAGAGGTAAGATTGTCCATATTAAGCAAGTTATCGGAAATAAACTTGTGTGGCATTTCATCGCTCACACTCATATCAACCTCTAAAGTATTAATATCAAGTGCTTGCCAAGCACACCTTAAAATTTGACCTAATCTTTGAACTAGAAGAAGGATACGCTTGCCACATAACATAGACCAAACACAATCTGTAGTGTTTTGAGGTCGTATTTTGAATTGGATTCTAGAGTGGTCGTGCTTCGTAGAAGTGCTTGTGGACTGCCTCATCCTTTGGTAGGTAGCGTCTTTGTCCCTGCATTACTTAACAATTTATCTAGTGATCAATTATATGATTTTGACCATAATTCCGGTTTTATGTTAAATGCTGATGTAATAAGTGATATTAAAAATAAGGGGCTAGAGAGGGCTAATGTTTCCCCATGATTATTGTCTCTTGGAATGTTAAAGGCCTAGGAACTTATGAAGTGTCTTAGGGTCAAAAATTACATTAAATCCATCAAACCTGAGATTGTTATGTTACAAAAAACAAAACTTGAACACCTAAAAAAAATAAAGTCTTTAGATGCCTGGGTTGGGGAGTGATTGACGATTGGTGCTTTATTCCCGCGGTTGGAAGTAAAGGAGGTATGTTCGCGGGGTGGACCAGTAACCTTTGGACCTTGAAACAAGAGATAAAGCAAAGTCACTGCCTTCACGTTGCACTGGAATGTAGAAAATCTAAGACTCTTTATTTCATTTCAAATGTTTATGGACCGAACACCAGAATTGAAGGAAAGGTTCTCTGGAATGAACGAGTTGAGTTTCACAAATTGATGTATGGCCCTTGGGTTATTGGTAGGGATTTTAAAGCAACAGGATGTACCTTCGAGAGGAGTAATAGAAAGGATAATTATGTGGGTGACATGGATGATTTTAGTGAATTTGTGAATGAATGCAGTTTAATGTAACACCCCGTAAATTCTATAACATTAAATTAATAGATTAAAGTATAATTAATTCTAAACGAAAGAATTAAGGGAAACGGGTTTCGGCGTTGCGATCGTCTCGGAATTCTTCTTAATATAGAGTCCGAGTTTGCACAAATCGGACTCTGTATGAAGGAGTTATGACCTCCGGAAGTTGCAGAATTCAATTTAAAATTCAAACAGTAGTTCAAATTCGATTCAAAATTCAAAAACTGACTGAAACTGGGCTGGGCGGGAAAATTCCCGCCCGGGACCCAGGTCGACCAGGGGGTCGACCTGGGGGTCGACCTGCCCAGTCGACCTGGTCAGGTCCTGACTGGCCTGGTCGGGTTTTGGTCGAATTTCTGAGCTCTGGTGTGTCACTAGGGCTGACTTGTCACATTTTGGTTGGCTCCTCTCGAAGTGAATGGTCCAGATTCGTCTGTGATCATCTGATGGCTCAAATCAATTTGAAATTCTATATAAGCAACTCAAGTCACCAATCTAAAATTCACATAAAAATTAGACACGGAGCCGCTATGCTGTCGGGAGGAAACTAGGAGGAGCCTCCACTTGTTGAGAAGCTAATAGACGAACGAATCTAATTCATATTTAAAATCAACAACGTTTATCTACCCAAAGGAGCGCATCTCAATTTCAAAACTCGGAATCCAGAATTCAAGTTCGTCAATCATTGTAAGTCTAGTTACGTTTGAGATGTGAATGGAAATAGAACGTGATTTGATATGGATTGGAAATTGGAATCACACTATGTTGTATAATGTTGACAATGTAAATTTATATATATATATGTTGTGGTGAATTCATTCGAATGTTTGTGGATTAATTTTGTTGATATTGGATCTATTCAAATGAAAACAACATCACATGCAAGTTGTGTAGTTCATGTTACAATCTACCCCTATATGTTTGTGAGATTAATATAGGTTGTATGTGTTATGTCCAAGTTAAGATTCATGTATGTATTTTATGCTAAAACCTCTATGCCTACATGATTAAGTTTATATACATGTTCATATATTCACATGTTTTTGATTGAATTGCAAGTTCATAATTGGATCCATGCCAAGATCCACTTTAATACATGTTTCATGTTATAATTGGACATATGATTTGATCTAGTGTGATAAAATTATACATACTTTATGGACATGTCATATTCTTGTCATATGTTAGTCATGTTCGATGTTATGCCTAGATCTAAATATGTTTAGGCTTATGTTTATGCAAGTAGTAGGTTGTAAAATCCTATCACATATGTGACCAAATGCTAGTTCTACATGTTTAGGTGTACATATTAAACCTATGACATTTATGATGACTATTTGGCAAGTTCACCCCTATTATGTTCATAATGACTATGCCAAAATGCCAAGTTCACACCTATGACATTCATGATGATTATTTTGCAAGTTCACCCCTATTATGTTCATATTGACTATGCCAAAAATGCCAAGTTTACACCTATGACATGTTTATGTTAATGAATTCCTTTATGCAAATTTTGCACGCTAAATTAGGCTAAGTTTTTAGCCTAATACTATATGTCAAAAATCATGCGAATGGAAAATTAGGCTAAGATTGTTAGCCTAATATTTAGACGGGGTAACGTTGGGTAAAATTGGTAATCATAGGAAAACTTTACATAAATGGGTGAAAATTCCCTAGGTAATTTATGGCATAAAAAGGTATAAATTATATACCTAAAAATGATAAACTTGGAAAGTGGACCATAACCTTTAATGGTTAACAAATTTACATATAACAGGTAAAAGAGATAAATATGTAAATTTAGAAAATACGAGTATGCTTAACCAGAGGTTGGATTGAGTTGTGATGTAAACCTGCCCGGACCCACCCGGCTGTCCAGTAATCACAACAATACCTATCCAATGTGAGAGGTTAAGGCATTGAGCCCAATAAGGACCCGAGGTTAGACTGAGTTACGGTGTAAACCAGCCCGGAACCGACCAGCACATCCAGTAACCGTAACAACACCTGTCGAATGTGAGTGGTTAGTGCTTTAACTGATTTAAAGCTAAGGACAGACTAGTCAGAATGGTAGGGTTAAGTTAACTAAAACACTTAACCAAATTCAACATGTTAACAAAAATTGATGGGTGGGGTTAGGTTAATACAGACACTTAACCACTTAACATGTTTGACTAGAAAACCCTAGTAATGGGGACCCATTTCAGCGTTAACCCAATTAGGTATCATGGTACCCTGAAACTAGGCAAAGTGGGGCACGATTACTGGGCTAATTATAAGCAGTCAAAAACGACGACGGTTGGTGCGGTAGTGTAGGTTCTAACGGAGTGCGGGCGTGCACACACTTCGAAGTAGACAAACAGGGCACTGAGCACCAGTAGTATAACCTATGTATTCTAGAATTGTGTCAGGCCACCACCATGGGTCTTGATACACCCCATAGTGGGACCAGCATAGGTATTTACAAATCATTGGGGGCCGTATGACACATATGATTATGCGAGTAGGAGCCGATCTTTAGAAAAAGGGGATCACTTCACCCTGATCATGGGGTGCCAGTCTGAATAAATACAAGTAGGTGCAGAGATATAGAATGGGGTGCGATAGTATATTCGGTTCTAAACTACTTTACCTTAGTTTATGATACTTTCCTATTTCCAGTTTATTCCTGTCATGATCTTTTTCTTATTCACATACTGAAGAGTCACTAGACTTACCAGGCTTTATGTTTGACTCTGTTTTTCTTTCATCTTCTTTTCTTCCGTCCCCCCCCCCCTCCCCAGGTCCACCGGGAGGAAACAATCCAGCTTAGTCAGACTCTTTGCAAGCTTCAAGATAGTAGATGTATGGTTTGGACTCTCTTTCATTGGCTATGGCTTTTGGACACACTCTATGGGGATTTATGCAGTTTTAACTTATGTTTTATGCTTCTTTATTCAATAAACAAGGCAGAAATGATGTTGTAATATTTTGAAAGTTATTGTGAGACGATTATGGGAATGTTTTGTATGAACACGTATTTTATGAAATAAAAGTCTGTTTGTTTCCGCTGCTTATATATATGTGTTTATATCTGTCTTGTGTTTTATTTGTGACTTTTACCTATAAACCTCCACCAAAGTTAAGGCATTCCCTTGGTGAGTGACCTTAATGGAGGTGGGGTGTTTCATTAATTGACCTACCCATATCTAATAGATGCTTCACTTGGAGTGATAGTAGATCCCCACCAAATTTAGTTAAGCTTGATCGCTTTTCATTAACCCAAGCTTTAAAGATTTACACCCCCTCACCTTTCAAAAAGGAATGTCCTCGATTATTTCTAACCACCGTCCCATTGTTTTGGATATGGGGGAGTTTATCAGAAAAAGTTTTTCTTTAGATTTGAAAAGATGTGGCGCTTGGAAGATAATTTTGATGACATGTTAAATAGAAAATGGGCAAGTTTTGGAGATAATGGGGTTGCTTCTAGCATCATTTGCAGGAAGTTCAAACTGTTAAGAAAATTCTTGACAAAATGGAACAAGGAAGTGTTTGGAAACTTTAGCATTAAGAAAGAAAAGCTTCAGAAAGATATCCTAGAATTCAATATTTTGGAGGAGCAGCATACAATAACTGAAGAAGAGAAGGAGTTGTTGTCACAAAAAGAGAAAGAACTGAATAAAGTGATGGATCAAGAGGAAATTTATTGGATGCAAAGAATAAGATCCCAATGGATCAAAGAAGGAGATAGAAATACTAGCTATTTTCATCGGGTTGCAAATAGCAGGAGAAGAACTAACTTGATTAGTAGCATTTGGAAGGATGGGGTAGAAATTTGTGATCAACGGAAGTTAACGATGCTTTTACTGATTTTTACAAAGGAATTTTCGGAGACAGGATTTATAATCGAATCTTGATTGACTGGAAAAAACATTATCCGTTTGAAACAAACTTAACAGAGACAGATTGCATCTTTTCAGAAGAGGAAATTGTGGCTACCCTTGATGAAATGCCTAGAGACAAAGCACCTGGACCCAATGGCTTTCCTAATTTCTTCATTAAGAAATACTGGAATATGGTGAAAAAGGATATTTTGCAGTTGCTCAATGAATTTTATGACATACAATTAAGCTGAAGAAGTTAAGTTATGCAAATGTAGTTTTAATACCGAAGAAAGAAGGAAATGTATCGGCTTCTGACTTTAGACCGATCAGCCTTTTGAACAGTACTTTCAAATTGATCACTAAAGTTTTGGCCAATAGATTGAAAGAGAAGATGGATGGATTAATCAATAAATCTAAAGCGGCTTTCATCAAAGGAAGATTTATTTTGGATGGTGCGGTGTTGGTTCAAGAAGTCATCTTGCATTGTGACCATTTTGATGTTCCATGTGCCATTATCAAACTTGACTTTGCCAAGGCGTTTGACACAGTTGACTGGCGGTTCATGATTGATGTACAGAAGGCAAGAGGATTCCCCCGACGATGGATGAAGTGGATTGACATGATTTTATCATTAAGAAGATCAAATTTATGTCAATGGAGTTGCTGGCAGCACCATTTTCTCTAAGAGGGGACTGAGGTAGGGGGACCCACTTTCACCACTTCTTTTGATTTGGCGGCAGATATTTTCTCTCAAATTCTAAAGATCAATAGCAGCAACGGCATTATCAAAAGCTTTGGAAGTGAGCATGTGGTTGGGGGTATCAATTCTTTACACTATGATGATGATACTATAATTTTTAGTAACCCTTAATGTAAATATATTGTTGCACTTAAATTTTTGTTGTATGCTTTTGAGAGTTTATCAGGCTTTAAAATTAACTTTCACAAAAGCAGGAACTGTGTCAAACGCCTCAAGTGAAGAGTTAAGCAGAAACTGTGCGGCACTACTCAATTGCAAGGAGGACAAGTTCCCACTTATCTATCTTGGTATATGCATACGACCAAAGAAAATTGATGAAGAAGGATTGGAAGCATCTCGTTGAGAAAGTTGACGTCAGACTTGCTAGATGGAAAGGGAACTCCCTTTCAAGGAAGGGAAGACTGGTGTTGGTGAATTCGGTGATCTCTTCATTGCCTTTATACTGGCTATCATTTTTCAAATGCCTGGGATGGGTTATTGATAAAATTGATGCACTTCGAGGAAATTTTTTCTGGACTGGAGATAAGGAGACCAAAAAGCTCAGTTGTCTTGTAAGTTGGGATCAAGTTTGCAAATCTAAAGATCAGGGAGGCTAGTGTGCACTTAATTTGAAAAATATGAACTCTTCTCTTCTTTGCAAATGACTATGGGCTATGATCAGTGATAAAAAAGCTTTTTGGAAAGAATGGATAGTTAATATTTATTATGATGGTAGATTTGATTGGAATCGAGATTCTTCACACTGTTCTTGTTTTTTTTAGACGAGCTATGAGCAATTTACATAGGATCAAAATGGGTACAAAAAATGTTGTAAGGAGTGGAATCAACGTTTCATTTTGGTATGACTGTTGGCTACTTCTTATACCATTGAAGGACGAATTTGATGACCTGTTTGACATCGCTTGCAACAGATTATCCACTGTGGGTGACATGTACAATTGGGAGGCCGTCAGATTCAAATGGAGATTAACATTTTGCAGAATTGTAACAGGAGATGCCCTTTTCCAGTTGTGTCAATTGCTCAGGATGCTCGAAAATATTGAATTAAGTGAGGAAGATGACGAATTTGTATGGAGTATGGAAGGGGAGAAAAATGTTTTTTGAGTTGGCAGTTTGTACAAGGGAATGAATTTCGCTGGAAGAAGATGGCTGTGTTTTGATGATATATGGAGTTTATCAACTGTTCCAATGAAAGTAAGGATTCATTTGTGGATTCTAATGCATGGGAGGTTGAACATCAATAGTTCCTTGCGTCGAAAGGGATTGGCTTTAACCGATGGTTGTGTTTATTGTGATGTGGTTGAGGAAGATTACATCCATTTATTTTGGCATTGTGACTTTGCTTTCTATGTATGGATGAAGTGCATGGTTTTTCTTCAACTGGATTTGGATTGGGGAGAATATATCAAAGACCAATTTCAATTTTGGCAAAACAAGTTTCTTTCCCTTGATAACACACCCAATCGCCAATTATTTGTTTTGTTAAATTTCGCTTGCACTTGGATGTTATGGCATGAACGCAACTGTAGAAAATTCAAGTTCTTAAGACGTACAACTAACAAATCATTTACATCATCCTTAAACATGTTTTCATGCGGGTAGGCAAAGCCAACTGCAGATATGTGGATACCATTGCTGCTAGGGTTCATGATCGAAGACGCTCTGGAGACTAGTTTGTTTGATGATATGATGACAGGTTTATCAGTGCTGCCATACTTTTGCGCTCTTTTGCTAGTATTATGTAGTATGTTTGCGTTGTCTATCATGTATTTTTTGGGTGCACTGATGTAATTTCCATGTTGTGGTTTTTGTTGGTTTCTGTATATAATATGTACATATACGTATTATGTAAATCTGGACTTGAAGGATGATATTCATGAAGGCGTGAATCAGTATGATTCACCACCTTTTGCTTTTCAAAAAAAGTTCACAGGCGAAGGATAAATTTTGACATTGTTGGTGTTATAATCCACTAAACACTCAAAATTAAAGTGTCTAGCATAGTGAAGAAGGCGGTAATTAGAGAAAGCATCTAATTTTACGAAAGAACATTCAAAAAACTTGGAATTCTTCATGACTTTGTACCTTTCTTTGGCGGTGTCATCCCAAAGCCGCTTTTGGATGAGTTCGTCGGAAGGAGGTTCTGATTCTCGAAGTCTTAGTCTTTTTGTTCGATTTGTCATGATGATTTTTTATAATGTTGGAATTTTTGAAAAGAATGGTAATTTTGGGGGCTAGGGTTTTATTGAGAGTAAAAAGGTAAAGGTAAAAAGTGAAGTGATGAAATGAAATTATGGTTGGTAAATAGGTGCGTGCCCTTTAAAAAAATGTCTATTTTGATTTAGACATCTGATTTTAAAATTCAGACGTTTGATTTTAAAATCCAGACGTCTGATTTTAAAATTCAGATGTTTGAATTTTGTTCAATTTGAACCCACGAGTTTTAGTTCATTTTGGCACTAATTTAGACGTCTGTTTTTATGGATCCAGACGTCTGTTTCTAGAACGTTGGAAAAAAAATTGCTTCAGTGTGTAGTGTCTGCATTTAAAATTTTGACGTCTATTTTTGGGAAAAGTTGAAACAACAAAGTTTTAGTTTATTTTTAACCCTTTCAGACGTCTGTTTTTAATGGCTCAGACGTTTGATTCTGTATGGATAATTATTGTCTTTCCAGTATTCAGACGTCTATTTTATTTATTTTATAAAGAATACTTATATTATGAAAGTAAAATACATTTGTAGAGAAAAAACAAAGTAGTTTATTCTACAATATAGTTTATGAAAAGCAAAAAATTGCAAATAAACTTAGAAAAAAATATTAACATTTAGGGGATGGAGTCTTTGTTAGTGTTGAGAAACGTTTTTCTTTATTTGCCTTGTAATTTCTATCCTAAGTGTTTTGACTGTATAAAAGTCTTTGAGGGGAATGCGTGTAATACTTAATTGTAGGATTCACCGGATCATTTTCAGTTTGATATGATGAAGATGGATCAATAGGATTGATTGGAATTGGCAGAGGTTCGAAAACATCTTTCTTCTTTGGACTGCAGAACCTAAAAGCAATTTCCTTGAGAAAACTCAAGCGAGTTGCGGTCACTTTTTGTTCAAAGTATAGTTCTTTTTGAAGTGCTATTTGCTCCTTCTAATAATGATGAATTTCATCAATTTTTCTTTTAGTGTCAGGTGAAGAAAAGAGAGCACGCTTTGCCTTTTTCGAATCCGGTGTGATAATTTCCCCATTGACACGTAGGCTCATTTCGAGGTGTTGGTGTAGGAAAATGAGGAGTTTCTGCTGAATTATCCGTTGAAAAGGTTACGTTGATTAAGGAGTTTGCGTTATTTGACGATATTTTAGAGAGATGTTAAAAATGTTTTTAAAATATAGTCTGTGAATTTAGTTTACTGATGGTATTTACTTTAATATATTGTAGGTTGCAAAGAATATGTGGTTTAGAATTAAGAAGAATTGTAACCATAAAAAATAGTTAAACACAATTAATGGTCTAAAGAAGGTAACTATTTTTAGCCTATAGCTAACATGGATTAGGTCTCATATTTTTAAGAAAACGTACTTCTTTTTATTGTAAAAGTATATACAAGATTTTATTGTAATCTGTTTTTTTTTTATATCTTTTACCGACATAATCCTTAATTCCCGTCAAAGTTTTATAAATGTATTTTCTAATAAAGTTTTAGTAAATATGTTGGCAATTTTATTTTCAGTTGAGATATGTTCTAAATTTATAACTTCTTTTTCTATGTTATCACGAAGAAATTGGCGATGAATGTCATTAGTTCGAGAGTGATTTATAGGATTTTTGGATAAATTTATTGCACTTGTGTTATCACAATATATTGTTGATTTAGTTAAGTTTACCCCAAAATCTTTAAGTGTCTGTTGCATATAGATTACCTGAGAACATGCTAAAGCAGCAGATATGTATTCTGCTTCACATGTCAAGAGTGATACACAATTTTGTTTCTTACTAAACCAAGAGACAAGTGATTTTTCCAATAAAATGACACGTACCACTTGTACTTTTCCTATCCATCCGGGATCCACCAAAATCAGCATCACTGTAAGATACTAATTCGAATGGACATTTCTTTAGACAGAAAAGACCAAAGTTCTTAGTATTATTAAGATATCTCAGAATTCGTTTCGCTGCTCTTAAATGTGTGGATCTGGTTGAAATCTTGCACATAAACACACACTCATCATAATATTAGGACCTCTTGCAGTTAAATAGAGTAGCGAGCCGATCATACTTCTATATGGTTTTTTATCAATACTTTTTCCTTTCTCATCTCAATCAAGATGAACTGTAATACTCATAGGAATTGGTTTTCCGGAAGTGTTGTCCAAACCAAATCGTTTAATTAGATTATTACAATATTTTTCTTCGTTAATAAAGATACCTTTTGAAAATTGTTTAATTTGTAATCCGAGAAAGTATGATAACTCTCCCATATGTGACATTTCAAACTCAATTGTCATAATAGAATAAAATTCTTTACATAATTCTTCATTAGTTGAACCAAAAATGATGTCATCTACATAAATTTGTATAATTAAGATACCTTTATTGGTATTTTCAATAAATAATGTTTGATCAACTTTTCCAATTAAAAATCCTGAGTTTATTAAATAATTTTTAAGTCTTTCATACCAAGCACGAGGTGCTTGTTTTAGACCATATAAAGCTTTTTTAAGTTTAAAGATATAATCTGGATATTTCTCGTGTATAAATAATGGTGGTTGTTTTACATATACATTTTCTTTAATAAAACCATTTAAGAAAGCACTTTTAACATCCTTTTGATAAAGTTGGAAGTCATGAAAACATGTGTATGCTTATAGAATACGTATTGCTTTAAGCCTTACTACGTGAGCAAATGTTTCTTCATAATAAATTCCCTCCTCTTGATAATAGCCTCGTGCTACTAATCTAGCTTTGTTTCTTGTAATATTTCAAAGTTCATCAGCTTTATTCTTATAAACCCATTTGGTACCAATGACTGATTGATCATCTGGTCGAGGTACTAACCCCTAGACATCATTTCGTTCGAATTGATTTAATTCCTCTTGCATAGTTATTATCCAATAATCATCCGTAGAAGCTTTTTTGGGGTTTTAGGTTTGATAGTTGAAAGAAATGCTATAAGACCCATTTGATTTAGTTGACTCCTTGTTCGAACTTGTGAATCAATTTCTCCGATAATGTGTGTGTAGGATGATCTTGTAGAACTCTGGGAGGTGATCTAGTTTGTTCTATGGGATTGTTTTCAGTATTTTCAAAGCTAGTATTTTCAATTCATCATCTTTAATGATTGTGTTTTTATCAAAATTTTCATCAAAAGATACATGCAAAGTTTCTTCTATAATGTTAGTACGTTTATTGGAAACACGATAGGCCTTACTACGTTCTGAATATCCAACAAAAATCCCAAGATCAGCTTTTGGATCAAATTTTCCGAGTTGGTCTTTAGTGTTAAGAAAAAAGCATTTTGACCCGAAAATTTTAAAGTAGGAAATGTTCGGTTTTCTTCCATTAAAAAGTTCATAAGAGGTATTTTTAGTTAAAGGACATATGGAAATTCGATTTATAGGTAACAAGTAGTTGCTACAACTTCTGCCCAAAAATGTTTTGGTAACGTGCTTCCATTTAATAGAGTTCTAACACATTCTTGAAGTGTTCTATTCTTTCTTTCTATAACCCCATTTTGTTGTGGAGTTCTGGGAAAGGAAAAGTTATGATTTATTCCTTTTATTTTTACAAAAATGTTCAAATAATTCATTTTAAATTCACCACCGTGATCACTGCGAATGTTCTTAATTTTTAGGTTTTTAATATTTTGAATTCTTTTGACAAAATCTTTAAAATGTTCAAAAGTATCACTTTTATTTTTCATTAAAATAGTCCATGTATATCTTGAAAAGTCATCAACTATCACAAACACATATCGATTATAATTTATGGATTGATCCTGAGTAGGTCCGAATAAATCCATATGTAATCATTCTAATGGTTGTAAAATTGAGATGACCTTTTTAGATTTAAAAGATGATTTGGTCAATTTTCCTATTTGACAATCTTCGCAAAGATTTTTTATTTTAAAATTTATTTTAGGTAAACCTTTTACTAATTCATTTTTGGAAAGTCTCTTAATAGTTTTAAAATTTATATGACAAAAACGTTTGTGCCATAACCAAGAATCACTATCTTTGGCTATTAAACACATTTCTTTATTATTATTAACTTTGATGTTTAATACATAAATATTTATATCTCATTTTCCTTCGAAAATAAGATTTTGATCTTTGTCAAAAATACTACATTTATTTCCAGAAAATGTTATTTTAAAACTTTTTTCACATAATTGACTAGTAAATTATGTTTTAAAAATTTAACTAAAGAAACAATAGTAATAAGAGGTAGAATTGATATACCGTAGTTGCACACATCTCCTTTGCTAATGAAAAAGCCTTTTGAGTTATCTCCAAAGGTAACAGAGCCACCATCAAAGTATGAAATATTTGTAAGCATATCTTTGCCTTCGGTCATGTGTTTGAGCAACCACTATCTAAAATCCGTTTTTTCTTCTTGAGTGGGACCTGCAAAAAATATTAATAAACATATTGGTACCCAATTTTTGATAGCGTCCTAAGAGTTAGATCTTAGGAAGCCAAACCCAAGTGGATTTGATATCCCTTTTATAAACATAATTTTTATTATTATGAATAGACTTCATAATGAATCTATATGTTTGTTCCTAATCAAACTATTGTTTGTATTTGGAACCCATATTTCAATTTTATTTGCCTTTTTGGTGGATTTTGGTTTATTGTTAAATTTTGAATCAATTTTCCTCTTATGATTTACCTTCCTTTTTGGAGGAATTTTTAACACCTTAAATCCTAAACCATTTTTGTTTGAAGAGGGCTGAGAGCTTTCTATGATTCTTGACAGATTTTTCTCTACCCTTATTAAAATTAGATACATTCTTAGAAATATTATCTAACTTAGTTTGAATACTTTTATTTTCTAATTCTAATTCTTTTATTTTGATTTTCAAAATGTGAACTAATTTCATCATTCTTTGCCTTTTGAGTTTCAAGCCGACTATCTGAATTTGAGAGAGACTCCTGAACTTTTTCAAGTTCTTCTTCTAAAATTGTTATTTCATCTTTTAGCATATCTCTTTCAAATTCAGCTTTAATATAACTTTCACGAGTTTCCTTAAGTTTCTTTTTAAGGGTTTTTATAGTATTCAAAAATTTAGTACACTTTTACTAAATCATCGTAAAATAGATCACTTACTTCAGATTCTTGAGCCATGAAGCATACATTTACTTGTTGATTTTCGCTATCACTTTCTGATGAATCTGAATTTGAGTTGTCCCATGTGATAGAAAAAGCCTTCTTTTTGAATTTATCTTTCTTATTTTCGTTGTTAAGGTTTTTTTGATTTTTAGTTCCGGACAGTCTTTCACCATGTGACCTTTCTTGTGACAATTAAAGTGTTCCAAGTTTGAGGAGGAAGGTTTGCTTGTGGTATTCTTTTTGAAATTTCCCTTTTGGTATTTCGGAAATTTCATAAAGTTTTTGGCGATAAAAGGTAAATTCTCATCCTCTGATTCTGATTCTAATTCTTCTTTCTCGGCATGAATGGCTACATTCTTTTTCTCTTGAGCTAGTTCCTTTTTTACTTGGAGATTTACTTCATAAGACATGAGGTTGCCTATGAGTTCTTCTAGTTTCATTGTTGATAAATCATTTGACTCTCTCAATAGCTAATACTTTTCTTTTGTAGTCGTCGGTTAACGAGTTTAATACTTTTGAAACAATATCAAAGTCACAATATTTTTCTCCTAAGCCTATCAAGGCATGGACAATATCTTGGAATCTTGAATACATATCGTTGATTGTTTCATTTTATAACATCTTAAAGTTCTGGAACTGATTTTTGAGCATAGAGATCTTTGTTTTTTTGACTTTATTTGTTCCTTTGTGAATAGTTTTGTGTGTTTCCCATACTTGATGTGCAATAGTACGAATGCTAACATGATTGAATTCATTTCTATCCAAAGAACAAAATAACATATTCATAGCTTTAGCAGTTGCACTAGCTTCATTTTTCTGAACTGTTGTCCATGTAGAATATTCAGTCATAGGTGCTGTGAATTCATTTTGAGTTGCATTCCATGCATCAAAACCTGCTGCTTTTATATATATTCTCATTCTTGTAGCCCAATAATTATAATGCAATCCATTGAATAGTTGTGGTCTTTGAGTAGATTGACTTTTGGCAAATGTAGATGTGCTGGTGCTTGGGTTATTCTCCATATTGTCAAAATATCGAATAACGGTATTACGGTTATAGGATGGCCTTGCTCTAATACCAATTGAAAGAGTCTAAGCAGTGGTGGGATCATATAGTATGGAGTATAAGCAAGGTAAGTAGAATAGTAGCAGTAAGTAAAAACCACACAGTCGATTTTATACTGGTTCGGACCACTGTCCTACGTCCAGTCCCAGACTCCCTTCTGGTATTTCACTAACACAATAACCCTCACTTCACCCGGAGGAAAAGGTTCACAATTACCCAAACAGGCAAATGGGATTTCTTGCCTCAACCACTGAAGATGACTTCCACAATAAAGTATAATTGATGACTATTTGTGTTCTTGATAACACAGTTATGTCAATTTTATGTACACCCTTCCTATAATCTTTCCTTGATGATAAATGTATAGTTTGTGAAAGAATATGGAAGATTTGAAATCTTAAGAATATGAAAATAGAGTGCTTTAGAAATTTTGAATGCTTTGAGTAAGATAGAAAGAATTAGAATAGGTTTCGGTGAGTAAAAGCATTTGGTGACATCTTTATTTATAAGGAATGAAAGATTGCAACTAATCATGAAGAGTTTTATTCAAGAGGTATGAATCAGAAGTTGCAACTCTTCATTGAAAGGTTGCACCCTTTCATTTCAGATGTCTGAATAATAATTTCAAAAGTCTGATTTTGAGTTGAAATTCAAACAGCAAAGAAATAGACCATTTCGATGGTAATTCAGACGTCTAAAATATTTTGATCAGACATATGAATATTGTATGAAATTTCATTTCATTTCAGCAAACAGACGTCTGGTTAAAATATTTCAGACGTCTGTTTCCTAAAACAGACCTATGTCTTTGTGCATGTCATTTGAAAACTAAGTATATAAAATGTGTGTGTGTATCATCTAGGAAGATTTTAACAAATGAAAAAATAAGACTCACAGACTCTTACCATATATAATCTTTAATCTAATTTCTTGAATATGTTGTAGAACATCTTCCTGCAAAACAAAGTTAGTTGATATATATATGTGTGTGTGTGTGTGTGTGTGTGTGTACATGTATGGTTGTCATACTCAAAACGCTTTTTAGCGAGATCCAACACCCAGGGCCGCAAAGAATGGTAGGAGAGCGGGCGTTGAAGGGCCTGCGGCTGCTTCCGCAGGAAAAGGATTATGAACGTACTATTCCATAAATTTCTCGCATATGAGATTTTCAATCGCATCCCTGTGGTGGCGACAGTCGTTGGGGTTGTGCCCAAACATATCATGGAATATGCGGTACTTGCCTGAGTACTTCTCGCGGCGGTAGATTTCATTGTGTTGGGCTTCTTGTACTGAAGATTATTATAGGTCTCAAGGTAGATGGTCTCCAGCTCTTGATTGAGAGGAGTGTAGACTCTGTAAGTGGGATAACGGTCGTGCTTCTTGGGATTTCCAGGAGCATGATTGTTGTTGCGACGGCCGGGTTTGCTGCTTTTCAGCTTTGGCTTATACGGGACCTCTTCCTTACACTTGTTAGAAGATTCTCGGACATGTTTTCCTTTGACACTATCGATGACAATGCCAATGTGCGAGTTGTTGGTGTGGCTGCCTTGGGCATCCCTGTTGCTCCGTGCTTCCTATTAACACAGGAATTGTCCGGCTTTCTCGTAGTAAGCTTCCAGAGTCTTGGGTTGCTTTTTGTCTATCCACGCTCCATGCTCGGAGGTAGGAAGGACTCCCTTTCAAAGATGGACAAGGACTATGCGCGGTTCCAAATCGTCTACCTCAGCGAGGGAGGTATTGAAACGCTCGAAAAAGCTTTTAAGGGTTTCTCTCGGGCCCTGATAGATGTTGGAGAGAGTGAGAGTGTTCTTCGGCGTGGGCATGTGCATTCTGAATTGTTTAACCATTTCTGTAGCTAGTTGGTTGAAGGTGGAGATAGATTGTGCCGGGAGCACGTCGAACTAGAGTAAAGCCGTGTCTTCCGAGGAAACCAAGAGCATTTTCTCTTGGCAGCATTAGTGTCCCGACTGCAGTCCAAGTGCCACTCGTAAATGTTCAAGAAGCTGCGGGTCTTAGGCCATGGACGTCTTATAAGATAGACATTAGGATCATCCTCGTCCATGTCATCATCACCATTCGCCTGATTCTGTTATGGTTTATGAGGCCGAGCCGGTTGATTATGGTTAAACAGAACTTGGGCATGTTGAGTTGCTAGAAGCGTAGGCCCCACATTCAAAGAAGCGGAAGTTGTCTTCTATCGAAGAGGAAGTCGGTTACTAGGACCTGGTCCATCATTGATAACCAACCGATAATGGTCGCGCTGACTTGTTCCCTCGTTGAAATACGGTAGTTCCCTTACCATTTCCGTTGTCGTTGACGTTAGCATTAGTGTTCGCGAGGGCATTGACATAGAGAGTTATCCTCCTTATTTAACTTCGGCCCGGAGTATCGAAAGAAGAACTTTCTAAGGCGTTGAGCTACAACCGAGCATTATTTTGAGCAAGCTGGAGTTGAGCAATGTGACGTTGACTTTCCTGAAGTCGGTGCATTAACTCGATGTTTGTCTTCATTGCGTCGTTGAGCTCTCAAAATCTATCCTCTAATTTTTTGTTAAGCATGTAAAGCTGCGCTTGAGTTGTAGGAGCATCGGGGTCCATAGGAGGAATGATATCCGTGTCGATCGGGTTCCCCGTGGATTGTGTTTTTTGAGAAGCAGCATGTCAGCAACTGCAGAGGTTTTGACCATTGAGTTCTTTCCTCGTTTAACCATCGTAAGAGGACTTGAGCGGTAGGCTGAGAAGAAATCTAAGTAGCGCGCCGAAGTCGAGATGGAAGTGTACAGAAAGAATCGAGTTAAGTTCTCGATGAAAGCACTAAAGAGTTGATGGCAAAAAATGTCGTCACTCCCAAAGTTTCTCTTAACTCGAGAATTAGTGTTTCGCGTATGAAAAAATAAAGTGTGGAAAACAATAAATGATACAGAGGTATATAGTTGTTCGGCCCGTGAGGGGCCTACGTCCATTTTGAAGGAGTTTGTTGGTCTTTATTCACGGAAAAAGTTATAAGCATTTAACATTGTCGTGACATTCATTTACAAGTCTTTCTATGTATTTGGGAGTCATATTTTCAATATGCCAAGTCTTGGAAAAAATCAAGTAGTCTTCTTCTTTCTCAAAGGCTATGCTGCCATTAGTGGTGTCTTAGGAGCTTGTAGAGCTGTCAAATCAACCAAAATCCAACCCCTTTGAAGAATAAGCAAGGGGATATTTATAGATCGTGGGTTAGGTGGGAGTGGGTAAGATTTAGGGACCACACAACAGAATTTCACATCCTAAAGGTGCATCAGCAAGAAAATTGCATCCCTCCCCACTTTAAGGCAGAAAGTTTGCATCCAAGAGGGATGTGTTTCATTGCATTCAGGAGGGAAGGAAACGGTTACATCGCATCCGATGGATGTGATGGTACCACATCCGGAGGGATGCGATATATCACATCCTGGAAGATGCGATATATCATACTCGTGGGATGTGATATAGCGGGATGCACTGACTTGCTGATGGAGTGATGCGTAGCAGTGTGCTGTGAGGAAATGTGATGCGAGGCAATGGTAGATAAGGCCAGAGGGATTCTTAATTCCATGGGCTTGAGACCAGGGATGCAAGAGCTATATTCACTACAAGAAAAGCGTATATCCACGATACTAGAAAACAACATTTTATGTTGAATGTTGTAGAACTCGTCCCCAAAAGTATTTCCTATAGGGCAAAACGTCGAGAAAAAAATAATTTCATTTGCCCGCCACCCAAAACATAATTTTTACTCAATTTCCCGCGATCTCATTTACTATCCAGAGAAAAGAGAAATTCACTTTCCCTTTATCTTTTAAAGCGGTATTCATTTCCCTTTTAAATTTCCACCTTCCATACGTTGATTTTGAAACCCAAGAGCATAAATCTCATCGTCCGTCATCCTCCACGTCAATTTTGGTTGAGCTTCGCGTCGATTTCAGTTTCAAATGCCCTAAACTAGGCGGAGCAAGAAATATTATTTGGATTTGTTTCTAATTTCAGTTTCAGTTTCGATTTTAAAGACTTAACTCATAAAAAGATGTAGAAGCTTGGCTTTCATGCAACAAGGAGAGCAGTATTAAATTAGCTTTCAGGTAATTTTGTAAGCTTGAACAATTTTTTTACAATATGTATGATTTCATATTAGTATATCGAAGACTGTCATCATTTTAGAACTATTTAGTTTTTTAGTGGAGATATAAGCTGGTGAATTCACTTAATTTTGTTTTGTGCTTGTAGAAAAACATGAACTTGTGTTGTACAATAGAAATTCATATACCATCTGGTGAATTAACTTAATGGTTTGGTTTAATTGCCTAGTATTTTATAGATGTTTTCAAGTTTTACAACAATTATGAATAGGTGTTTTGTCTGCGGAAAGAATGAGTTTTTAATACGGAAACTTGCACCAGCTACTTTTAATAACAAACACATACTTTTACCTTGTTGATAATTATGCTTGCCAATAATGACCTCAACTTATCAATCATACTAGTTGGGCTAATTATTTTCAGATGCATGCGCTGCTTCTTGTAAATTACAACGTCACTTGGCAATGCATGTTTAAGTCCTTCACGTGGCAACTACTTGGTCACTTGGGAACGCCTATAAATTACAAGGTCACTCCTTGAATATCCTTATATCTAGGTATTTATTTGTTTATCTTTATCTTTTTTTAAGTGTTACATGTATCAGTGTAGATACTGTACTAAGATTGGGGACTCAAAGCAATTTAAAATCAGTATGTGATAGATTTGATGTATCATAGGCTTTAAAAACTTCTAAATGCAATATGAAAAGGCAAAGCAGAGGTGGCTACACAGGTTACAGTTGCATCCATGTATTGGCGATAAGAAGGAAAAAAAAACTTAAAAGCCACAATCTTGATGGCAAGATATGCATTCCTTATCATTGTTTTTTTTTCCAGCAAATTAATAAAATTTTTAACTATCCTTTTACCGATATATTAGATAATTCACCTTGAACTATGTAGTGGTGTAACAATATTGCATCAGCAACTGAAAGTAATGCCATTTCTGTTTCAACATATTCTCCGTAAGCTTTTCTTCTTTTAATTTTCTTCTTCTATCCTCTTTACTTGATATCCCCCACTCTTATAAACATACACTGAGTTGCGCAATTCAATCAAACCGAGTTGCGACTCAGTTTTGCAAAACTGAGGTCGATTCGGTTTGCAAAATTAAGTCATGCGGTTCAGTTAGCAAACTGAGTTTGCGACTCAGTTTGAAACTTGGAATGTCTTATCGTTTGTGTAGTTTATAAGTTTTGCACGATTGTTCCAATAACAGATAATGGTGTAGGACACAGTTATGTTATTAAAGTTATAAAAATTTATTGGATATGAGTATTATATGTTGTTCACATTGTTCATCTCCTTTATTTTTCTAGAGTGAACCAGATTGATTAGAATCCATCCTGACGGTCTAATCACAGTGGTCACAACCCAGATCATTGACATGTTTTTCCATTTTAGACTATGTGCCAGTCTACTACCATGCGTCAGTATATGTATATTTTCTAATTCTCAATTGGTGTTTTTTAATTTATTTAGTTTCCTGTGTAATTACTATACATGTAAGTTTGGGAATAAAAGTGATATTATATAGCCCAATTTTTGCATATTCTTAATTAATCACAAAATATGAAGATATTCAGCTCGTTCATCTTTGCAGACTGAAGCGATGATCATTCAATTTTTCCTATTACAGATAAAAAAATATCCTCTTCAAATCATGCTGGGTTTTTTTACAAATTGAAAAAATGTCCTAGATTTATAATACAATACGTCCTCCATTTCATACTTTCAACTTAACCACCGATCAAGTTATTCGTAATTGTTTTAGAAAGAGGAACTATGTTAACAGTTGAGAACTACACCTGCAGTATCATAAGAACCATTAGTTCAAATGAGCTATTTGCAAGATGGTGTTGATTGCTCCAATCCTTGCTAATCTCAGGTCAGATAATCTATACGAAGCACTATCAGTTTTCACTTATTTTCTAGTGAAACTGCTTCTTATATCTTTCTCTTTTTCAGTGTATTATTATGTTAACTGTTGTTTACTTTTGAAGCATAAGAATTCTGATTTCCTCTTCCATTTCAGAGCAATGTATTATTGGGTAAGGTTTTGAATATGGTTCAATGTAAGTTTTGTTTTTTGTCAGTGGTAAATCTGACATAATCTGCGCATTATGATATTGTTGTTTGAATACTATATGTCAAGCTAATGTTATATTGTATGTGAAGTATGAAGAAAATTCATGAATTGTCCTGTTGCAACTCCAGTCGATGCAAGATGGTAATGCGGTTGAAACAGTGGAGTCGAATACACAATGCTAATTTCATGATTTTAGGTGCAACAATACACTAAGCTGTCGTTTCACTTGAATTATGCATTAACCAAATTCATGATTTCAGATGCGATCATACAATATTTTCTTTCACTAATACTTGCTTTAACTACTATTGTACGAAGTGACCAATTTTAAGCTTTGGAATTTCAATTTCAAGAATTTATGGTACTATATCCATTCTCATATATATTATGTTTATTTATAGTTTGACTGTATTTAATTTGCTTAGCTTAATCTTTTATGAGATCTTACACATTTGGTGTATATGAGCATTACAACCCCTTGGATTCAGGCAGATTCCAGCAAGCAGCATGCCAACAATAGCTCCTGCAGAGGAAAGAGGTGGTTGTACCATTCATTAACTTCAGTCCTTCAGATTCAAATGTTAGAAAATTTCATGTATGCAAATGAAATAGTTTTGGAGAGACACACTTAGTCTCAAGTAAGTTTCTGGAACTCTGCTTAATAAGTATGTTATTATGGTGTCATTCCTGTATATTATTTCAAAACATTTAATATTAGTTTTTTTCACAAGTATGTTATTTTCTCTGTGCCATATAGGTTTTCATAAGGTGTCATTCCTATATATTATTTCCAGGATACGTTGAACCAGAACTCTGCTTAATAAGCATATTGTTTGATTCACTTGTTACACCCATAAAACAACTCAAGTAAGTTTCTAGCATGTTCAGCTACTCTTTTACGACGTTTAACTAGTGATCACAATATATTTTAGTTCAATTAAATCTTGAACAGAAGCCTAAGGTAAATTCAGTTCCATAACTGTTTTCTTAAAGATTTTTATATAAATGTAATTTGTTCATGTTCAATACATATTGCACTTTCTGGTAAAACTCTTGCAGCTCTGTACATAATGTAAATGATGGATCATATAGAGTTCTCGTTTTGGGAACAGGATCTTAAGAAAAAAGGTTGTATTTGGGAACGCATTTTATTATTACAAAACGAGTATACATGCAAAGGATCATATAGAATTCCCTTTTTCCTTGCACTGAAACCTTCATGTAGAGTTCAGTGCAATCTTTCTTCTCTTTGTTCACTGTTTTAATCATCCAAGTCTGCCATTCTTAAGAAAAAGGTTGTATTTGGTGAGCCAGTTACGTAGTGAAGCGCAAAAGCTCAAGGATAACAATGACGGTTTACATGAGAAGAACAAAAAGTTGAAGGTAGATTTGTACTTCTTTGCTTCTTTCATAGAACTACAGGCATACTTAACCATTGTTTTATTTTATGTATGTTTTATAATTTGAGACACATCAGTTTAGTTGGGGAGTTGTCTTGTTTTAATTTTGCTGTTAAGTAGCCATATGGCTCAGCTGAGTTTATTTAGTGATGAGGGCAACATTTATTTAAGTTGTACTTGAAAAAAAAAGCTGGTACCAGTCTTGTTTTTAAAGTGCAAACCTGATTAAAACTCATGGTCCTTTTTCTCAGGAGATGACTCATTTTACACCTGATTAAACCTGATTCAGAGTGCATACGTACAACTTGAGCAAGTGCTCCTAAACCTTAAACAACTAGTATACTAGACAACGTTACTGTGGAAAAAATATTCCAATTATGATTTATGTTTTACTGCATATTTTTCCACATTATACATAATGAAATTCCAGCAAAAAACTCACAATATCGAATGCACAATTTTCTCCACTACTACTATGTGGATCATACATGTTCAGTTAGATTTAATACCAGCTAACAAGCCGTGCTACTGCTTTGCTGCTGTCAGTTTGTATGAAATCCTGATAACCTAATTGTTGCATCTACTATCTACCTATATGTACGCTATATAGAATCTTCTGTTGCAGGCTGACAAGATGACTACATTGGTTAAGGCTGCAGATTTGAAGATTGATTTGTACCAGTCTTGCATCTAGCGAGAGGTGAACTTCATATTTACTGTTAGCACTTCTTCCTTCCAACAGCTTTACTTTTTATAAGTTGTAAAGCCAATCCTCAAATTTATTTATTATTAAACCATCCTAGCAAGAGGATGAACTTCATATTTACTGTTATATTTATATTCTATTATTTGATTACCCTTAATATCAGAGTAGGTCAGACGCCTAAATTAAATTTCAGACATTTGAAATGGTTTCAGGGTGTTGGCCGAAATCCATTTCAGACGTTTGAACAAGGTCGGACGTCTGAAAATAGATTCAGACGCTTGTAATACTAATACTGTTTCATATAAAGAATGTCACCATAGTAGGATTAACAAAGTACATACAAATACAAAGCATCACTAAAATTCTATAATAATAATAACAATAAGATTTATAATAGTAGTAAATTAACTAAGATTTATAAAAAAAAAATAAACTTATAAAAATGAACTAACCATTATAAAAAAATAACTAAGTATAAAAAAATATAAACTATTAACAAGTATTCTATAATAATAGCAATAATTAAAAATTAACTAAGTATTATAAAAAAATAACTAACAATTACAAAAAATTAACTGGGTTTGCTAATTTTATAAAAATTAAGAAGCTTAGTTTTATAAAAGGTAACCAAGTATATTAAAATATAAAATATTACTGAGTATTCTATAATAATAACAACAATAATTAAAAATTAACTAAGTATTATAAAAATTGACTAACTATTATAAAAAATTAACTAAGTTTACTAATCTTATAAAAATTAAGAAGTTTAGTTTATAAAAAAAGTTAACTAAGTACATAAAAATATAAAATATTACCAAGTATTCTATAATAATAAAAACAATAATTAAAAATTGACCAATTATTATAAAAATTAACTAAGTATTATGAAAATTAACTAAGTTTACTAATTTTATAAAAATTAAGAAGTTTAGTTTATAAAAGTTAACTAACTATATAAAAATATAAAATATTACCAAGTATTCTATAATAATAATAGAAATAATTAAAAAATAACTAAGTATTCTTCGACCTGCTCCTTCTTGTATTCTTTTTTCTTGTTGTCGAACATTGTTTTCTTGTTAATGTGTAAGCATGACCAAATGCTAACATGAACACATGTGTATAGGTATTGGAGATGGACATCTTGTGCATTCGGCTATAATGGGAATATCGTTAGGCACTTCTGAAGATCCCTCAACAATAAGACCGCTTGTGGCAGCTGATTATGGAGAAAGTGGTAACTTTTAGTTGTTCATTTTGTTGGTATTTGGCGCAAACTCGTTTTATGGATATTTTGTTTTATTCATAAATACTTGTCTTTATTCAACGGATATTGTATAAATTTAGTTTATGGTGTTACTTTTGTTTATGTAATTTACGTAAACTTGGTTTATTGACGACGTGATCTTTGTGTATGAATATTATGTTATATAATTAGTTGGTTGATATATATTTACATGTTGTTGACATGTATGTGCATGAATATTTTGATATTACAATATGTAAATACTGTGATAGATGTAACAAAAACGTTGTGATATGTGGCAAAACGTTGTAGAATAAAGAACATGTAAACTTCCAAAAATGTTGTGATATGTGGCAAAACGCTGTAGAATAAAGAACATGTAAACTTCTAGAAATGTTGTTATATGCGGCAAAACGCTGTAGAAAAGGGAAGATGACAACATTTTTGAAACAATATAAAACGTTGTATAAACATAAGAACAACACCATTTGAAACACTGTAGTATGTCAATTTTCTACAGCGTTTTTGAATGTAATGCGATATATCCATGACCTATAACAACGTGTTGGTAGACAGCGTTCATCAAAACGTTGTTAAAGGATATAACAGCGTTTTTTCAACGCTGTCAATAGGCACTTTTGTTGTAGTGATTTTGAGGTGTTGCGAGGCTTACGCTCACACGATTCCTTTCACAGGCTTGGATCCTCAACATTCTAGCGACACTACGGGCTTTGGTGCCATGAGACAGGGCAAGTCGAGTGGGCGTGGCATGCTTTTGGGAACCGGACCAAAAGGTCGGTTAACACTTGCACTTAGTATGGCTAATTTTGCATGGGCGTATCTGTCTCCGTCTAGAACATGAAGAGAAACACCCTCAAATAGTTGGACAAAATTTAAATTCATTAATTTTTTCAATTTACTGCATTGTTTTATTTGACAAGTATAACAGATTGCCGAACAATTTCTGGAGCAAGCAAAAAAAGATCTCAATCCAATGTAAGTGAGTGAGTAATATATTCTGCGTGAGTGTGCAATAAGGATATGAAAGTACAAATATTAGGGTCTTTATATTGATTGTGAATTATAAAATAATAAGAACAAAAATGTGTAATATCCATGAATGTACTAATTAAATATTTGTTTAAATAATATATATGTTCAAAATTAAAATTCTAAGTTTAAATATTTTATTTTTGCAAATATATATTTATTATTTGTGAAAAATAGAAAATACAATAACAAACACATTTGTCGAATACACGCATATATACATATATACATACATACATATATATGTATATATATATATATGTGTGTGTGTGTGTGTGCATATGTAGGCTTGTGTGTGTGCACACACACACACACACACACACACACACACATATATATATATATATATATATATATATATATATATATGTGTGTGTGTGTGTGTGTGTTTGTGTTTGTTCAGCGGAATCTCAAACACCAACTTCGTTTAGCATTTACGAGAGAATAAAGTCGAGCTTAGAAAGAGATTTGGCATTATTAAGTGTTCAAAATGATATGACACCACCTGCCTGGTCGACAACACCAAGAAAATTAATGCCTCTGCCAACGATAAAAATAACAAGATTACCACCCCTGCCAACATTCTATGTTGAAGAAGTGCAATCTCGAAGGTTGTTATGTCATTGCAACATTGAACCAATATTCAGAACATTCTATTTTGAATAGAAATTTGATCGTTGATATTTTATTTGTGCAAACAGTGAAACTCTTAGAGATTGTGGATTCATCCACTGGATTTACAAACCACTATGTGATCGTGGTGTGGAATTTGCATTGGAGGTTCTTAAAGAAAACAAAAGACTTAAAAAGGAAATTAAATTGCAAGACTTCATCGATTTCAATAGACAAAAGATGTATCGAAATTAAAAAAGGTATAACTTTGAACTTATAACATTTGCTACTATTTTCTTATAGGCGCAACATTGATTAGAAGTACATGATACATTATGACTATTTGAAACTTAATTGATGTTATTTTATCAAATGCACGCAGGAAGCAGTATAGGAAGTGAAGAAAAAGAGAAATTTTGGTAGTAAAAGCTATGCAATTTTTTGGACGTAAGGGTCGTTATATGGCAGGAGTTTCGCATTAGGTACTTGTAAACTTCAAATATGAAAAACGTCTTGCATTTTGTTAATTCTATATTGTTATTACTCTGGAATTAGATATTGTTTCTTGATGTTTATTTGATTATAATTTGCATATGTCTTGAATTTAGTATCTTTATGTATTGAATATTTTTTTGTTAATTCATACTTTGTTGTTGTTATGAATATGGATTTTTTCTCTTGTTGATTTTGTTACATGTTGCTCTGTTGCAATAATATTATAGCTGAATGCATATTAAATAGAGCTTATAATATCTTGTGTGCAAATATAAGTGTTGCATGTTAATGTTACCAACATTTCATTAAAATGGTCAACGCTTATAAGCGTTGTGAATGAATATTAACACTTATAAGTGCTTGCAGACAAAATTTAGTGACGCTTATAAGTGTTTTAAATGATTCCCGACGCCCCAACAGTGACATGTATAAGTGTCATTGAAATTGCTAGCAACGTTTGTACTCGGTTGGAATGTCATGTTTCATTGTAGTCAATGAATGTTTTGAGTTATATGTTGCATTGAGTCTAGATTTTCAGGTCTTTCCAAATAAATTAGCCAAAACTAAAAACAATAAAGTCGTGGAATAATTCATTAGATTTCAGAACTTAAAGAATTCAGAATTTGAAATAACAATATTCGAGATATGATCAAAGAGCTACAACTATGTCAAAAGTTATAAAAGCTGTTTATAAACAATGCTTAGATAAATTGCATTTTTTCAACTGTTTAAGTTCAATTTTTGCAAAAACAAAAAACACAAAACTTGCTGAGATTACATTGTACTTTCCAGAACATCTTGGATTTTATCAGTTGAAGTTAGAAAGCTCAATATATGAATAAAGTACTACAACAGTGTTACGAAACAGCATCAACAAGGAAAATATAAATTGAGTTTAGAGATCATACATGACTTACCATCAATATCATGAACTTTCAAGTTCCAACTAAACACTCTAAGCTAAGGAACACTAAAAATTTGGTTAAATAATGATATGGAACCATTATAAATCGATTGCACTTGTAATCGGTAATATAAACAAAGAATATTATACATGGATGTAGGTAGAGTTTGTCGAACCACTATAAAAATTGTGTCTTCTCTTACACTTTTTCTGCGTTTCCTTATTGCTTCGTGATTGGATATGTGGCTCTGATTGCTTATTCTGATTTGTAATTCTGATATGCGTCTTTTATTCTCTAATTCTCGATGTAACGGATTTGGACCTTCGCTACTTGTTTGTTCCATCTCCTTTGGCCAGCGAGAACATCCATTTCCAAAGATACTCCAAGCACTTCTCTTTCGAAAAAGAAAGTGGTGTCGAAATGAAAATTTTAAACGACCTGGTCATTTATTGCCAATAAGTTTATTTCTTCTTTATCGCCAAAATTGGGTTGTGTTAGTTTGTAAAGTAGTGGGTGGTTGGTTTCACAACTTTCTCCTTTGAGGGTTTTAGAATCTGTTATCTGTTGCATGAAAACATGCAACATATGAGTAGGAATGAAAAGCGTATAATGTCGTAGAAATGAGAACTCGGGGATCCACTCATTATTGGGAGAAATAGAACAAAGGGAGAAAGATTTTGGGCCCTCCTTCTATCACAAAAATATTATTTTTAAATTCTGTTTGCAGCAACACCCCCGAGTTCTGAAGTTGTATCTCCGGAATTTGGTTACAATTCTAATCTCGATGGAGAGTTTACTACAATGTGATACAGTCAGGACCGGGTTCGAGACGTTGGACGTAAGGTTATAATAGCTAATGTAGAAAAGGTAAAGTGCAGAAAGTAAATGGCATCGAGAATTTATAGTAGTTCAGACCGAAAGGTCATTACGTTCATTGTCATTCCCTTCTTTAATTGCTTTTATATAGCTATGCAGCTTACTACATCTAATCTGGGATTTTCGGCATTGATAAGTTTTAAAATAGAGCTTTGGTATAAGAAAATACATCATATTTTAATTTGCTATAACAAATGATCCTTTGTTTCTAGCAGACTTGAAAGTTGAAGTTCTTATACTGGCCATCCCCAACGCGTGGTGGGTCATGGAGCAATCCACCCTTAACGGGGGGTCACCACGTCCCATCCGGGTTGCTTTGGCAACCCCGAAGGTTGCCAAAGCAACCCGGTTGGTTGCTTTGTTAAAGCAACTTATCCGGCTTAATTAAAGCCGGATAAGGGGGTTGGATCTATTTCCTCCCCCCTTGTCCTGCTTTAAATAAGCCGGATAGGAGCAACGGCTATTTTAAGAGCCGTTGCTCCCTTCCCGCTCCACTCTTCCTTCCCCTTTCTTTTATATATACTACCTATTTTTGAATTTCAATACACGCAAATTTCTTCTATTTTACTCAAACTTCAAACAACTATAATATACATCACCGAATTGCAATGTTGAAGAATATGAGCAACAAGGATATCAAAGGAAAAACGAAGATGTCGTCACAAAGCAATCCGAATCTGTACCATTTTGTTCAAGAACAACAAGATTTTCCAATGCAAAATTCTTACCAGCGCATCGAGCATTTTAATACAGGTACGATGCAAAACACTTCAAACTGTTATCTTCCGTAACAGAATCAGAACTTCTATCAGTCATAGCAAAATTCAATTCATTTTCAAGACACTCAAGTTTCTACCTACGGCCATAACCCTACATTTCAACAATCCCATAGCAATAAACCTTATTCATCTCCTCGCAGCCAACAACAACAACAATCGACCTTTCCAAATACTTCTCCCAATATTTCCAGAAATTTGAACTTATTATATGGTGATAATAGCGCTGATGATGACGGAATGCGAACTGATGTCAATGAGATTCCCGATAAATTTACCACTTACCCGGCGGAAAAGGTTGCGAAAATGGTAAAACGGTCACTTGCTGAACAAGCTGAATTGGCTTTTTGTTGGGTTGAGTGTTCCAAAGATAACCAGAAAGACACAAGTCAAAGTGAAAGTTCATTTTGGAATTCGGTTTGTAAATTTTTCAATGGTCGAAGTCCGCATAAGCCTTCTAGATCGGTTGACTCTTTGAAGCAGTCATAGAAGAGAATCAATTCTAGTTGCCAACGTTGGAACGAGATGACGGTCGCGTTGACCAACAGACAACAAAGTGGAGCAAACGACATGGATTTGGTACGAAATCATAAAAGTTATTTTCGTTCCTCTTGTTTCATGGTATTTTCGTTTACATTAATTTATATTATGCAGCTTAGCAAAACAAATGAATTGTATATGGCCAAATCAAAGAACCAACCATTCAATTTGCACAATTGTTACGACATACTTTCACGAGAAGAAGAATGGAGCAATGTGTTTCAAGAGCATACAACATAAGATTTATGCCACTTAGACCGACCGAAGAAGTTAGCCTTGGAAGCTTAAATTCACAAGAAGACACCCCTTTTACGACCAGTTCAGGTGGTAAGCCACCTGGAAAGTACAAAACGAAAAAGACCACGAAATATTACAGCCAGTATTACGAGCAACTTGATGGACGTATGGCAGCTACGCAGGAATGGTACATGGAAACAAAGGAAGCATCTATTATGGAGAGAAGAGAGAGAGAGTAGAGGAAAGACAACGACGACATGAAGATCTTCAGCAAACGAGAATCAACGAATTGGAGTTAAGAAGAGTCGAGTTAGTTCGACAACAAAGTGCAGATGATTTTGCTCTTATGAGTATCAAGCTAGACGATCTAAATCCAATACAAAGGAGGTATATGGAAAAGCGGCTCGAAGAGTTCGAGAGACGTAACGCAGATTAGGGCGTTTCATTGTTAGAGTATGTTGCAGTTTCATTTCAATTGATTTGTAGATGTTGTTGTTTAACTTTTTTAGTTTCGCTGTTTTAATTCATGTTTTTAATTAAGTTGTATTAGCAGATGTACTGCTTAAAGTTGAATGAACATTTAGGTGTACCCATATTACAAAATTGTCATAACAAACTAAGATAAAAAAGTAGAGTTTACAGTAAAATGAAGCATACAATCATTGATATAAAATAAAATAGAAACTACGCATACGTACTGACACTTGAACTTCGATAATAAGGGTTTGACTCTAAACATTAATTGTTTAATGAAATATTGGTTTCCCGCATGTTCCCAGTAGTGCTCTACTAGCTCTTCTCGTAATTCTAGATGAGCTTGTGGATCTCGGACCTCTTCCAGCCGTTCCAAATATTCTACAAATTATTTGGTTCCTTACATGGTTTTTTCGTAAATTTTACTGCAATGTCCGGGTAGTTTCGAAGCTAGATATCATATCCTCCTCGTTCTTCTTCAACAATCATAATATGTAAAATAATACAACAGTACATGATGTCAGCTATAACTGCTTTATCATGGTAGTGTACTTCCTTCCGAAGTATATGAAACCTACCTTGCAGTACTCCAAATGCTCATTCCACATCTTTCCTCAAACTCTCTTACTGTTTCGTGAACAAGGCTTCTTTTGCGTTGTTCGGTTTTTTGTATGCTTGCACGAGCGTCTTCCATTTTGGATAAATTCCATCTACAAGATAATAACGAACATAATGACCCTTGTCTCTAATTTTGTAGTTGCATGGAGGTCAAAGGTCATTGTACAAATCATTACATAAATATGACCATCGTAATACATTAATATTGTTTAGAGAACCAGGAACGCCAAAAAATGCATGCCATATGTAAAGGTCGAACGAAGCAACAACTTCTAACACCATTGTAGCCTTTTTCATATGACCCAGGTATTGTCCTTGCAATGCCACAGGACAGTTTTTCCATGTCCAGTGTATACAATCCAAGCTACCCATCATACCTGGAAATCCACGTTGAGCTCCCATTACTAATAGTCTCGTAATGTCATGAGGTGTTGGAGATCTAAGATACTCTTCACCGAACTCACGCACGACGATTTTGCAAAATGTTTCATACATTCTACTGACGTTGACTCCCTAATTCTTATTTTGTCGTCCAGTGAATCAGCAGAACTACCATAGGAAATCATACGTAGTGCGGCCGTAACCTTCTGAAGGGGTGAAATCCCTAGTTTGTTAATGGCATTTTTTCTATGTGTGAAAACTAAGTTGGTTTCAGAAACTTTGTTAAGTACTCAAGTAAATACCGTTTTTGACATACGAAATCTTCGATGGAAATATACATCTCCGTATATTGGATTTGTCACAAAGTAATCTTTGACTAGTTGATTATGACCACCGGGATAGTCGCGTCCATATCGCATATCTTTTCTACCGGCCGAGCTACCACCTTCGATTGTAGTTGAGCTTTCAGCAATATCTCGTTCCATCGCGTATCTTGTTTCTTCTTGAAATGATTGTTGTTGTTTGTTACGTTGTCCAACATACTCGTTCGACGTTGACAAGGAGGAAGAGCTTAAGGTACAGCACCATATCCTTTTTAATGCACTCATTTGTATTCTATTCGATTTTCAAGTTTTTTTGTTTAGCAGAAAGGAGAGCAGCGTACTCCAATTTAAAGCAATTTACATGTGAACATGGACACTTGATGTCCAAGCTCCCTATCCTTTACTTTAATTTTTGGTTGGCAGAAAGAAGAGTATAACAAATAAAGACAAAATCCTTTACTTTAATTTTTGTCTTGTAGTGTAATTGGGTAAGGTCACGAGTGTTCACAAATTGATTCCCTTCTCAGTCAAAGACATAAATTTATGTCGGTTCAATCACTTTATGTAGCATTGCGTAAGTGATTCCCCTACAAACACTATATAGCACTAGTAAACTTTATCCCTGATAGGACTTTATCACTGTAAACACTATATTGCACTATTATTAGGGATTGATTCCATTATTTCTTGTATCACTTTATCGCTTTATGTTGTATGATTATGTCTGTGATTCCACAGTATTGCACTGTATAACCGTATATGACTTCATTATGTATATGGAGTAGTCATATCACTTCAGTCTCATAATTAACGTTACTTTAAGGGGTCTTCACATGTTAACAGGTAACCTTGCACTGACTGGTCTTAGCAAGAAAGGGTAAATAACTCCTTAGTTTATGGGGTCGTCACATGTATCTGATAATAACTCTTTTCCTTTAAATACTAGACAATGGATTGCATTTAAAATACCTACTAATTTGGCATTGAAAGTTTTGCAGAAGGTTCAATGGGAGATTGGGTAATAAGTGATGAACAAATTGGAAACATGTTTGATGAGTACGAAAACAAGGTAGGGTTCGTGCCAGACACACAAATAAACGAGGTGCGCGAAGAGGTTCTTGGTCTTCAATTACGAGCTACAATGCCATGACCTACTAGATGTGTACAAGTTCAACCAGTTCGTGGTAACCATAGAGCCTCTTCTTCCTTAGCTTCAACTAAGGAAATATTCTGCAGATGAATTACTTATCCTTGTGAAAGTGTATTTTGAAGTTGAACGTCGAGATATGCTATTGTGGCGGTTTAAGCCATGCAGAGTTTTGGGCAATGATCGAAAGGTTACATAACGAACACCGTAGGTGTCCGGTTAGAAGATCAGCATCTGAAATCCATTTATCTCACCGTCATTTTGTAAAAGCTTGCGATCCTTACCATACGATTGCCCAGACAGTGGAAGCTAAAGACATACTTCAAGCATCTCAAGCAACTTTTGATTCTCGTTACCTGTCTGAACACGGAACGGATTTCATGGGTCACAAAGCATACAAGTTTCGCTATAATTGGCTAAACTGAACTCGGAATGAGTAGGTTTATATTGAAGGTTTAAGGTTAATGTATCCTAATTTTAATTTTCTATGTTCTAACTATAGTACGCTATAGTTTATGGTCTAGCTCGTTGTATCCTAATTTAAATTTTCTATGTTGGGTGTAATGCTGCTCATTATATGTTGTTATTTCTAGCATGTTGTATCCTACTTTTAATTTTCTATGTTGGTTGTAATGTTACGATGCTTAAGAACTGTCAACAAATCGTTCATAACTGAGAAGCTTGCAACAACAACAATTACAACATTAAGAAATGCCAAACTACAATCATACGAACTACAACAACTCAACACACAAACGTCAAATTCAAAGTACAATAAATACAATAAGATAGTTTCCACGTACACCTACCACGGACGTGGGAAAAATCCAGCTCTAGCTGCATCAACAACATTCTTGTTCAAGCGTCTTATTTTGGCTTGCGTTTCTAGTGCATATTGAACTCCACGTTCGCACATCAAAGGGCCAATCCGCTGCTTAAAGGAACAACAATCAATTTCATCAGGAAAAACCTTGTGGTCCTCGTAGGCTGCACAACCGAAAAATTGACGACCTATATTTTTTTCGTTTTTCGATACAACCACGACCGATTATTCTCCACAACAGCATAAAGAGTTGGATTCACCCGGACCTAGTGGCTCGACAGCGCGCCTTACAACTACCCTTTCTTTTCCATGTCGTTGATTTGATACCGCTTCATATCCATTTTCCCACTTATCCATGGTAGAGCCTACACTTTCTTCCCACTTTTCGACATATACCAATAAGACAACTATACTATTTTCTTTTCAAGTAGAAGGCTGAAATGGTGAAAAGGAAGGAGGAGGCTGCTGGAAGAATAGACCTTGCGAGTGTGGGTTTGGCCTGCTTCAGGGAAGCCGCTATTTATAGTGAAAAACAGGGTCATCCCCAACCACATATAATTTGGACATTTCATTACACAAAAGAGTTAAAAAACAGGGTCGTCCCCCAGCCACATACAATTTAAACGTTTCACTACACAAAGGGAAAAATGTTTGATAGAAATATGTGGTGCGTACGACAAACCAAGATGGGGCATAAACATGCTTACATTGGACATGGGTTGGTAGTGTCATGTGTCAGCGTATGGTGTAGATTCTCTATCATGGCTACAGTACAGTGTATAGTGCACAGTGAAGATTCTCTATCACGGATGTTTTGAGCATTGGACTATGCGTAATATTTTTTTAATTTACTTTACCTTCTACTTTATGCCCTCATCCACTTGTTACATGTAGCAGTGACCATCCTTATGTTATTTATATATGGATTGTTTCCCAGTCATTTACTACCTCAATTGTTTACTACTCCTACAAAATGCCTTCTTGGCCATCATCTTCAGACTCTGAAGAAGAAATGTATGAACAGATGAGACTACAATAGCTTGCGGACTAATTCCCACATCTCAACCTAATGAGACCTCACAATGAGCAACCGTATGACCAGGTTAACGCGCATCCTCCACATGAAGCCGCAATACCAAATGTTCAATTGTCGTATGAACAACCGATCGCTCAACCAGAAGAAGAGGTCACGTTCTATCGGGTACCTCATGCTCAAATTTCAGGAGCTTGCTACTGCGGTTATGCGATTGAAGTTGTGGTTCAAGCAAATGGTGACAATATCGGTCGCCGCATGAAGAAGTGTCCATCATATCCGAATGGATGCAATTTCACATAATGGATAGACGAATCGTTGAGCCCACGGGGAATAGCTTATGCAAACGATCTGGAACGAGAGATTGAACGGCTCTAGAATGTTATGGAATAGTTACGGGTTAACCATAATTATTAGCCTCCTGTAGACTCACTTGAGATTGAACGTATCAAGTAGTTTGCTTAAGTAATTGTTTCCTATGTCTGTTTAGATGTTTTAGTTGGTATATAGTGTCAGAATATGTGGTATCTTTATGGTCTATTGTATTTGTATGCTTTACGTTAGTTATTAAAAAGGCTCGCTTTAGATAGAACTGAAATTTCCGATTTGAATCAATATGGGTTTATAACACAACATTGATATTTAAGTGTAGTGTTGTATATAAGGTATTTAAAGGCAATCCATTCAAGCACGAGATTACATATAACAACACAACAGCTACACATAAGAACGTACAAGTAGGTTACACATACAAGCTAATACAAGTATGAAACATACAGCCAAATAAGCTACTAAAAGGGACAACACCATAAAACAAAGATACAAGCTAATACAAGTACGAAACATACAGCTGAACAAGCTATTAAAAGGGACAACACCATAAAACAAAGAAACAAGCTAATACAACATGAATGTCTAATACATTAGCTACAGCAAATCGTCATCCAGATCCGCAGGTACCATCTCCACATCCTCATCATCGTCAACTCCTGCGTTGCCTCTCGGTCCATGTCGGTACCGCTCCTCGTCACCAGTCGTAAGCTTGTTAATACCAGCAGTCAACTCATCTAGACTCCTTTGGTGCTCAGTGTACGTTACCTGTCGGGGTCCTAGCATCATCTGATAAAAATACTCATAAGAAAATACAGATGGATCTGGATACTGTGTCACCACTGGTCATGGTATATCATTATATCTATCATATCTGGATGTAGTGGGTATGCCAACAGTCCAACCATAGTCGGGTATCTGTGCAGCCTGTGGAGATGGTGGAGCCTAGTAAACCTGCGTGCTTTGTGAAATATCATGAATGATAGGGGGCACAAGCCCACTACGAAGTGTAGAAAGTCCAGCCAAATCAATTGATGCAGCATACACAAAACTCCCTGTATGAGGTGGGGTGTAATACTGCCACCAAAAAGAAATATAATCCCTACCAGTAAGAACAAAATCACTAGCTGGCCACCACTCCTCAGCGCGCTCCCGTAAAGCACTAGTAGTATAAACCGTGGGAGTAGCTGTATGTGGGTGTGGATTATCAGGAACAACATCCCCTTCATATATCTGTCTCCAACAACGTTCCCCTAAATACCAGAAGCAGCCTAAACTAGGAGGACAAGAAACTAGTGGAAAGTGTCTTCCTGAAAGATAAAGTGCATGCACCATTGGGGATCAGCAAGAAAAGATGAACCATCAAAGGGATGCCAAATAACCGCCTCTCGTGTCATCCGTAGCTCAATCTGATTGCAAACTACAGCAAAAATATGTCGTGCATGTCCTCCAGGCACCTGTCTATGGTTACTGACAGTCCACGCTCGCACTCTAGGAAAGTAAATGGCTAACGATGTATTCATGGTAGGAAGAGACATATTATGGAAGTACTCGTAGTACCAGTACTGTAAAATCTCCCAAAAACCGATAATCGAGGTAATCTTGGGCCTAACGACGCACTAGTGATCCAACGACTTATACAAGTATGCTAAAATAGTCGTTTCCCAATCATACATAGTCAGACTGTTGTCAAACGAAAACTCAGCAACTGCCGCCACATAACCACAAGATATTGTGCTTGAAGGATTTGTAAAAAAATAAATTTCCCATCATATACAAAATAAATAATCGGGCAATCTCCAACTGGTGAACTCTAGGATGCATACTCAATAAATTCTGGATTGCTTGACTAATGTAGGAGCATCTAATATGGAAATTACTGGTGATACCATCATGTAAATCAAGATGTGGAAATAAACTACTCAAAAGTGTGAAGTCCTGGAACCGCTCATCGTACGGCAATGTACCCCCTTGGCCTATGGCAAGACCAGTAAGCATAGAAAAGTCTAGTGGAGTGATTCCCATCTCCCCAAAACTAAAGTGCAATGTATGAGTTGTTTTCCACCAACAAGCAGCCAATGCACCACACAATTGAATGTCGTCATTTAAAAGGTGTTCGATGCCTATTTAACGAATAATAATTAATAAACAACGAAAATAATGAAAATGCAAATATGTATGTAGATACGACGAGAGAACGTACTCAAAAATCGTCAAACCCAATAGTACGGAGAAACCCATTTATAATAGCATCTGTGTCATAGTCACGAATCTGTCTGTAAAGACGAACAACACCAGCCCAAGACCCACGCAACCGCTCGCGTCGAACCTAATATTACGAACAAGACTTATTTATTTTGTGACCGACATTAAACAGGTAAATACTTAATAAATAAAACGTACCGATGAGTCAACTAATGTGCTGACGTGATGCTCAGTACCAGACAACTCACGAAAATTGGCCAATTGTTTATCGGGTCTTAAATTTGGGTCCTTGTAAGACTCCACAACCGTCTACTCACTTCGTCGCGCGCCACGCCGTCTTCTAACCGTCGGCGATTCACGACCTCTCATACCCTCAATAGGTACATTATCTGCCGGTACGTGCTCCTCAGCCGGATCCACATTCCCGCTCTGGCTGCCGCTTCCTCGCAAGGCTCTCCACGCGCGTCTCATTCTTCTTCTTTTTCTACGGGTGAAAGAGGGTTTGGAGTAGGAATAGGCGGCGGGATGGAAGACTGAACTGATGGGTTTGGAGAAGGAAGAGGCGACGACAGACTGGATGATTGATGAAGGGTTTGGAGAGGAAGAGGCGGCGGGTTGGAGAGTTTGAGAATAGGGTTTCCACCGGCAAAAGATAAGCCGAATTTAAAGGCTTCTTCACTTTTCGGCTTTAATAAAGACGGATTATATTAAAGCCGGACAATCCCGTGGTGTGGAATTCATTCCATAACACAGCTCGCAATGCAACGGCTAGGGAATGAGGTCCGTGTGATTACTTTATCCGGCTTAAAAAAAGCCGGATAAAGTAACCAAAGCAACTCCCTCGCGTTGGGGTGAGTTGCTTTGGTGATAGGAAAGATTTGGCATCCCCCAACCCATTGCGTTGGGGATGCACTTAGAGATGGGACTTTGTTCTGGAACAATGATTTTTCCTATTATGTGGCTGTCATTTGAACACTTATCCTAATCTGGTAGAAAATGTTTTGACATAGATTGATGATATGACAAGTTTATAGATAACTTCTTTGAACCTCTTTGGCATATCTTCACCACTAACCTGGACTTGAGCTATTTAGACAGCTGATTGCCGATGCTTATTAAATTATCGTTGATCACAGCAACAGACGCTGATGATCTTGATTGTGTATCTTGTTTTATTTTAGTTGTGATTGTTAGGATTGTCTCGCATGTTGTTAAGGAGGAATGACGGGTTGGAATTGATAGTCTCACATCATGGAATAAATTGAAGGAGTTGTGTACAAATATGAGCTGGTAGGCACGTAACATCAGGGATTTCTTTTGTTATATGGGAGTTGTGTGCCAGCTCATATGCATGTAAGGAAGGGGGACTTTGTTCCGACCGTCGTTACATAACAGTGATCTCGCACTAGTCTTATTATGTCGATTGGCGTCTGTTGTCCTAATTAGGCAATGATCTGGACTTTGTTGATACCCCTATCCATTTTTCCATTGTCCAAGATCTCGAATGCTACATTCGGTGCAATATCGTTGGAGGAAAACAATACGTCAACTCTTTGGAAAACAAATCAAGACTCTTATCTTTTTGATTTAGGCTTTATTGAATTTTTGGTGTAATAGTGTTGAAAGACAAGAAATATTTGTATCAAATATTTATTTTATCGTTTTGAAGGGTGTTATAAAATTTAAAAAAATTTGAGTACACCTCACCTAAATATATTTCAAGAAAAAGAATAAATCGAACAATAAAAGTTTTTCACAATCTAAAAATATAAATGCAAAGGATGTTACACGTACAGAAAGGCATTAAATGTGTTTTCTTTTGACACACAAAAGGATTATGAATAGGAAGGCAATGTAATTGAAGAGAACTAGTTGTTTGAGTGTATTGATTGTGGTAGAAAGGTGGCCAGAATGCCCATGATGCAAGGAGCAAATCACTCGATCCAATTTCTCTTGCTGTGATGTGTTCAATCAGTTACAAGCCAGAGTTTTTTATGAAATTTTTTGACAATACCCCTCATTATGAAAAATAGTACACTTTTCTCTAGAAAAAAACACTGATTTTGATTGTTTTGACACAATGCAATGAAACAATTTAGAATCCATTATTTGCTACTATTAATATGTTGTTGTAAAATGTTGATTGTAATCTATTAAGATTAGTATAATCTATCCACAATAGTAGTTTGTACATGGGAGCAAATCACCTGGATCAAAATCATGGTGTCTCTCGAAATCAGCTGATAAAAGACCCCTAATTTTCTTTTTTGTAATTAAATCTCTGAATTTTTCAGGAATTTAATTGTAAAAGAAGAAAATCAGGTGGTGCTAATTGGTTGGGTCCAGTGGAACAGCATGATTGCAGTCCAGGTAATTTTAACCCATTATACACACAGTTTTGGACAGTGCGTACAAAACATCAATTCATATTGATGGAAATCGGTGAGGTTCATACAAACCTCCTTAGTTTTCACCAATGAGAACCAAGAGTTATTGACACACCGCTCAAGACTGTATGTGCAAAGTCAGTCTCATTTATCCAATGCTGACCTGATATTTTTGTTACTTTGTTAGTATGAGGTAGGGTGGTGGACCATGACAAATGACATATCAAAGCTCTCGAATGGTGCATGAGAAATATGCTCAAACGGTTGGGAGGAGATCGTCTAGTCGTCCCAAAATCGCTTGCTTTGGCGTGCCTTGGAAATAAACAAACTGGAACATGTACATTTGGGACCAGGGGTTTCCTCCACCAAGTTATGTGGTTATGAAAGAAAGAAAATCGATGGATATAAAGTATAATTTACAGCCTACGTGTTTGGCTTGTAGTGCTAACGTTGTCAATATCATAGGTGGTGCCAAGTTCAAGGTTTGAGGAAGATGTGAAAATATACGTGAAAAGAGATAACGATGTGGAAGTTATCAACCTTCACATTTTCAGTGTATGTCCTGACACGAGGAAGGAAAGGAACGCTGGGAAGAGTCACTTGCGCGGCTGCATTCACGGGCCTTCTGAAAGAAGTTTAAGAGAGTGGCACTAGTGTCAACTAAGTCCATTCCGTGATTGAAGAAAATCAGAGGAGCTCATATTGGCAGGCTCCACTGATTTTCTTTAATTGCCGAATGGAGTTACCTGGTGTCAACAAACTTCTATACAATTTACAAGGCCTTGGTAATAAATATTATGATGACTCAACCATCTACTCTTCAGTGGACTCCGCGAATGCACAAAAACAATCGCGTACGTGACTATTTCTAGTATTTTTGGAGGAAGGAAACGGATTACGGTTTAAAGGCACAAAATTTAAAATTGTAATCGAAAAAGCAAAGGATCAAGGCAAATTTCTACGATAAAAAAAGGTTTTTTTTTTTAAAAGAAAAAAAGAAAAATAAAAAAACAGAGGAGGTTATAAGTTATCTTAGCTCAAAAACACATACAGCAACATGTGTGTTCAACCAAGCAGAAAAGTCATGTTTCATTCAAAAGCTGACCGGTTATAGGAACACCGATGTGCATGTACCCAAAAATAGCCCTCGAAGCCTTTAAATAATATTCCATCTCAATCAGATCCAAACGCGTGTCTGCCCGGATCAGAATCTAGTAGGCGTCCGAAAGTGACGGGGGAAAGGGCTAGGGCAGGCAGCGACGGGTTGGGATCACCTGGACCCAAATTCCTCTGGTCCGGTGGTCCCAACCAATTAAATCACCCCATTTTGGGGTGATTTACGCATAGCCCCCCTGAATTATACCCGAATTTCAGGGGGCTATGTGTAAATCACCCCAAATGGGGTGATTTGATTGGTGCGGACCACCGGATCAGGGGATTTTGGGTCCAGGTGATCCGCACCCGGCAGCGACCACACGTTTTGTCTTCAGCGGTAGAGGGCACGGCTCGCTGGTTTTCGAGGAGGCAGAAGTGGGACCCGGGACAAAAGTTTCGGTGCAGGCTGATAAGACGGACAGGTAGACCATTGCACCATGTGCGAATTTGATAAGAGCGTGGGGATAGAATCGTTGGCTTCCGTGAGCCTTACTTCTTAACCGCTAATGCTATAGCAACCCGGAATTGATAAGTCAAAAAGTGCGGCAGATACAGATGCCGTTGGATCCTTTTCGTTCGATTTGCTGTCAGTTTCCATCGTATATTTCTTGATTCGTTGATTTTTATCATAAATTTTGCAGCCATTCTAACACTCTTCTCTTTAAACGCTATGCAGGTAACGTTTAATACCGTTACATTAAGTTTGATAACCAACCCAACCAACCAAACAAATTTAATTTTTATTTGATTTACTTCACTCATCCACCTTTACCTGTTTACAAGATAAAATATTTCTTATTCATTCTACAGCTGGATATCACAACGAACCATCTTCTAGTATGGAATTTTTAAAATAAAATTATTTGTGTTTTTGATCTGATCTTATTTTATTATTGATGATCGATAGGATTGAACATATTTCCATTCGAGTGTTAAATTTTATTATTTATGTTGTTCGATCATGCAAAACCGCTAGAATGTATTTTCAAATATTTTTTAGGCATAACGTGGGGTTTAAAGTAAATTTTTTGATTTAATCTTATTATTTATTTGCGGTGTTGGTAAGTTTTAAGGTGAATGTAAATAATAAAGTCCAGTAATAATAATACTTGCAAATAAGATTCATTTGAAACTAGAATTTTTGCATTGACATTATATCAAAGCACTTTATATTATGAAGTCGTTTTGAACCGAAATCGAACAATTTATATCTTTTTCAATTTATTTATTTTCTTATGTGAATTATTATTGCATATTATTTATTGAAACAATAATAATTAGATAAAAATAAATTAAACTAAATTTAACAACTTAAATTTTGAATTTAAAAACTCTTTTGAAGTCTCCTTCATGACAATAGACATAACTTTCGTTCTTCTCGTGTGCACCTTTTATTGGTGGTGTCTCTCTGTCAATTCCCGGCTATCTTCGATTTTCGTTGATTTGAAGCATATTTTATTAGTCAATACAAATAATGATGGCACTTATGTGGTAAGATGTAGTTTGTTGTATCTTATGTTCTTAAACTGTACGATAAATAAATCTTTGTCATTAATTAATTGGTAGTATCCAATATGAAGTGATGAGTCAACCCTTCCATTAATTATAGAAAGATAGATGTTAAAAGGATAAAAATAAAAGTAAAAAATGCAGACCTACAGAAGAGGCATGATCATTTCATGCGTGCATGGATCAACTACAATGGCTACGCCTCACTTTTGATCATGGATATATTTATGTGTTTGTATTCAAGCCCGGCCCTGAGCATAGACAATCTAGGCACAGACCCGACGCAAAGGCAAGGCAGACGAGACATTCGCCTAGGGCAACCCTGCCGAAAGCCGGGGAGGAGGGGCAACCAACAAGGTGACCTGGTCTTTGATTAAGTAATTATTCAAGTAGTTAGGGAAATAGGGGTGAGCATTATTCGGTTAAACCAAATAAAACAACCAAACCAATTTACTTTGGTCGGTTTGGTTCGGTTTTGAAATTAAATCGGTTTGTAATCGGCCCAAAAAAAATATTAAGTTCGGTTATCGGTTTAACCAAATTAACCGAATTTTTACTGTATATTCAAATTTATCGGAATTATAATAAATTATTTATTTTAGTTTATTTATTTAAGTATGTATTAATCATCTCCTATGTGTCAAAATTAATATTAAAAAGTATAAAAATCAAAAATAATAATACAATAATCATATATTTATAATTTGTTTCAAATTATAGTGAATATTTCAAACACAAAGTGTAAAACATTTTTAGTTCGGTTTAATCGGATAACCAACCGAACCAACCAAACTTAATTTGGTTGGTTTGGTTTGGTTTCCATTTTTATTGGTTTTAGTTTGGTTTCACAATTTTATCATCGGATAAACCAAACCAACCAAACGCTCACCCCTATAGGGAAATGCATGTGTTGCCTTCGCAGTTCAGTTGGGTTTGTTGTTGCATTTTCAGTTGATTGGTCCAGGTTCGATCTTGTCTTAGTTGTAATCTGCCTGCCTATTTTTCCCCTATCTGTTTTTCTTCGTAGCTCGCCTAGGGCAACAGATTTGAATGGGGCTGGCACTGCCTAGGCGGTCGCCTAGGGCCTCGGATCCGCGAAGAAGAGGAGAAGGGAGGAGGGGGCCTCAAAGTTCTGGGTTTTGTAATTAAAAGATATACTGATACTTTGTATTTTTTTCTTCTAACATGAAATTGGATTGGTCTAGTAGTAGCATGTAAAACTCTTTGGGATGCAACTAGAGTTCAATTCTAGTTGTGCTCAGTTTTGTTTACTTTTTGTTACTTACGTATCTGCCTTTCACTGTTGCACAAAATTTTGAGCTTTGAATTTTTTTTTTTTTCGTCTAGAGCCCTGATTTCGCCAGGACCGGCACTGTCTGTATTATATATATACTAATACGTACTCGGTGCCCATTGCATAGATTTAATTTTTAACTGACTAAAATTATAATGTAACGAGTTGTATATTTTCAGTTTGAGTAACATTAAATTTATTCATTATTTGATCAATGGTAAATTTAGCCGTCGGTTCACGAATCGAAAAACATATCAGGTGGACATTTATTTTCATAATAGACCCACAGACATACCCTTAGTTGGACATCCTATATCAAAGAGTTTTGCAACTTTAACTACTGAAATGAAGTTCGACATGCACGGAAACTATGTGTAAGGGTCAAATTCGACGGCAATTGTACTTTAATGGAAGATTCGACTATTGCAATTTAAATCAAGTTGTTGTAGCCGATCGAAGTAGCATTTTTTTATTTTAAATATTCCTTTTACCTATGTGTTTCTTACAATGTTGAAAGTGAAATTTTGAGCAGAAGAATGAGAACTATAACCTGACCCTATGTAGCTTTCTAGTTGTGATTATATTTTGAACTTTTTTGAATCTGTGTAAATATGCAATTGGGTAATGATAGATAACCAATTCAATCACAACAAGAGGCACAGTTGACGGCCGTTGGAAAGTCGTTGGTATACACATCAACGACTTCCGATGCCTCTAACGACCAATTCCCAGCGGCCTCCAACGGTATAAGTGGGGCACGGTGAAGTAATTTTGTGCACTAAACCGTTGGAAACCGTTGATGGCCACTGAAATAATATACCCGAAAGTCGTTGGAAACCGTTGATGACCGATTAAACATATTGACCTATAGGCCGTATGATGCCATTGGAAATCTGAGTAATTTTTTTTATGTAGGTTTTAGATTACTTACTTCTAGCCACCCCCACAATCTCATATTCATCAAAACAGCTTCGTTTCGACCATATACATCACAATCACATTTATACCTAAACATAATATTATACCTAAATTAAACACAAAACATCCTAAACACATAACATAAACCCATATTTACAAAATACATCAACCAACGTCATTATATCAAAATAAACCGTCATCAAACATAACGTCCAAACCATCATCGCCAACACAGCAGCAGATGTACAAACTATCATAATATATCAAGCAAAATCCTCACCAAATCTCAAAGCGTATATGTACATATATATAACATCAAAACAGACTAACCTCAACTCATTCTTCCCCTGAAGATGATAAAGGAAACATATCGTACTGGGTAATGAACTCCGCCAAACGCTGGTTAAGCTGCTCCATCCGCTTTTCCCGGCGGCAATCACGCTCATTAAGCTCGGTGATCTGGGCTCGTAGCTATGCTATCTCCTCCTTGTCCTGAGCCCTCTGGTATGACTGTTGAGATGTCCTAACCTGTAAATAATTTTAGATTTTCAATATTTCATAATAAAAATTCAAGTAAATTTCAGTTTTTATTATGAATTTTAGTTTTTATTACCGCTTGGTTCCCAAAACCATAGCGTATGTTTTGGGTTGGTGGATCCATGACGGCCTCAAAAATCATATCCTCTTCCTCGGCAGTCAACTCGGTCTTCACAATGTCCTCAAGCATATGTGCCCTTTGTTGCTGAAATTTATTATGTTAAACAAAATACAATTAAATTTAGATAACAGTATTTTAATTAAATTATAACTTTAAGTTAACTATGTTATACTTACATATGCATCACGTGCTTTGGCATCGTGGTCCCAAGAGTAGGAAGCTGAGCTCGTGTCGTCGATCTGACTCACTGCATGTATATGTGCAAAAACATCTCAATACGACATAGGAACACCACGCTGTCTCTCCTGAAATATGCATATATGTAAATGAGAACTGAAAGTTAAATCAACTAACTTTTAACAACTTAGAACTTAAAATCTTTAATTGTGTAATTAATAAATATACACGGTCCCCGCGATGATGATGGAATGACTTGGAACCACCACGATGTATAATGGGGTTCTTGCTTCTATTTGTCGAATTCCTCGCAGACTCGACCTATAAATTTAAATTTAAAAAAAGTTTTATTTTAATTTATATATTAATTGAGTAGAACAATTTAAATTAAATATGTAGTAAATTTACCTGAAACGGCTCGTTATTCCACCAAGTATGAAGATCATCCCACACCTTAGCGCTCATCCGACTCGGGTTTTTTCCAGCTGATTTTATGCCATTTAATGTTTCGCTGTAATTTTTAGCAACTTTACTGTTCCAATGGCGTCGAACGAGAGAAATATATGTTTCCTGGAGGTCCACTGAACCCTGCATTTTTTTAAAATAGCATAAACATGAACAGAGAGAATACTACATAAATGCACTCATTTATGTAGTATTCTCTCTGATCAAGTAAAAGCATGACTACTTAATGTAATAAATGCATGGTATATCACACATACCAAAAAATCATGCCAAATAGTCGCCTTGACATTGTCTGATACCAATGTCCACTTAGGCCAACATGATGTCGTTCGACTAATGTAAGCCTGTTTTGATATCCCCAAGACTATATTGGAGGACTCTAACTCAAAACCACTGTGTTAAAAAAACATTTAATATTTCATGGCTAATATATATATATATATATATATATATATATATATATATATATATATATATATATATATATATGTGTGTGTGTGTGTGTGTGTGTGTGTGTGTGTGTATGTATGTAATTTTCAAAAAATAATAATATGTATGTATGTATATAATATATAATATATATCGTATAGAAACGAAATTTATACATGAAACTTAATGCTTACCCTCTATTGACTTTTGGCTTAACCCACATCGCAAGATGTGATAGCTCCTGGATGGACCACCGCCATCGCCACCTATAGGAGGATGAGAAGCAGAAGGAGATCTAGAAGCTGTATGTCTGTGTAACGTCATATCTGTAGAACCTGTTATAGACAAACATTATAACATAACAAAATGGACTATGTAAAACAAACAGTATGTCATAACATAAGAAGATTATGTGATACTAATCGTATTAGCATAACATATCATTTTAATGAAAATAACGTAACGTTAAGAAATATAAAATTAATTACCTTTTTAAAATGAGGATTATTGATTAGACCTCATCACTTTCACATTCTGACTATTTCCTCCTCTTTATTGAGTTCATCTATAGTCTCAAATGCTTCAATTGATGCATTTGATTCATTGTTTAGATGTCCAAAATCTGTTTGATCATCGGTTATTACTATTCCTGTACTTTCCTTGACATCTGCTTGATAAACTTGTTCATCGGGAATATTCCGTCCATCAAATTTAAACCTTACCTTTGTTTTAAAAACAACCGACCAATCTAAATTGTCTCTTCTTAGAGATAGATAAGGAGCATAATATACTTGAAGAGCTTGTTTGGCAAGTCCAAAAGGATTGTACTTATAATAATGCGAAGTATGATTTATTTTTATAAGGTTATATTTTGGGTGCACGTCGATACCAGAACCTGGAACGTTGCTGAATCGATTGCATTTAAACAAAAATACTTCTTCCGCGGGTCGTGTGAAATATGTCAATTGCAAAATCTGGGTTAGTACACCATAAAAATCGTTTATATGATCATTTGGATCACCGCTACCTTTAACAAATACACCAATATTGTTAGTTAATTTTTCTGCACCGTATTTTTTAGTATTTAATTTAGATCCATTGACAAAGAATATTGGATATGTCTTGACTTTTCTTTTTGGTCTCATGGCTAAATGTTTCAATCCTTCATCTACAACATAATTTATTTTATCAAAAACGTAATTAGAAAACCAAGCAGTGAATTTTTTGCATGATATCGTCGTTTGAATGTTGTGATTCATAAATGCTGCAATTATAGGACAAATGTTACATTATGATTAAAGATACACATGTATAGATAATATAAATGTAGTACGACGAATATAAATTTATTACCTAATGAACGGTGCAACTTTAATGCAGTTGAGAAGAATATATGTGTGTGCTGCATAATGATCTCTATCATCCAACCCTGCTTCCACACATTTAAGAAAAAGCCGACCATGTTTTTTATAAATAGATAAAGTCGCTTGACAATCATCTTGATCAATGCTTTCATCATTACGCGTACTACTTTAAACTAATATGTTCATATGGTCACTAAAATAAGAAGAGAAAAAAAACGAGGCTTCTTTCTTGATGTATGATTTGCAAATTGAACCTTCAACTCGAGTTTTTTGTCTCACTTTTTATTTAGATGATTTAAATACCTATTTAGAATTATTTTAATTAATTTTTATATATTTAATGAACTAAATATTATATATTCCTTTCAAATAGATACATCCATCCATATTGTACAAGCCCTCGAAGACGTGCTTCCTAATGGAAGATGAATTGGTAAAAGCTCCATAACTATGAAAAAACCTAGAGGAAATATTTTTTCCAGTTTGCAGAGCAATATAGAGATTTCTTCCTCTAATTTACGTAGACGATCAATTTTTAATGTAGTAGAACGAAGCTCTTTATGAAACTGACTAAGTTTTGTTACAATAGTCCAAACTTTTATGGGTAACGATTCTTTGAAAGCGACAGGCAACAAATTTTCCATCATAACATGACAGTCGTAGCTTTTCATCCCACTAACTTTATTGTTTTTATAGTCGACACATCTACGAAGATTTAAGGATATACCATCCGGGAATCTTAATTCTTCCACCCATTTTAAAAGTATTTTAACTTGATTATTGTCTAGTTCTATAATGACCCAAAATTTCTGATATTTTGGAAATTCAAGTTTTTGAGAATTCAGAATAACTACGTACGGTTCTGGATACATACACTCGTTTTTAAATACGATTTCAAAAAGTATAATAATTAGATAAGTTATTTAAATCAGTTTTATCAACTTATAAGTTCAAACAATTTTTGTCAAAAACAAGAATTTGACGCTACTCACCGAAATAGTAAATTTTGAGATTTTTTGATAGTATACGACTTATGAAATAGTTAAAATAAGGTTATTGGATTTTTAAAATAATAATTAAAGAGAATATTTTGAAAATCGGTAATTCAGTGCTATTTTAAAAGCTAAGAAAATAGACATTTTGTAAATGATCTCGAAATTCGACGAAACCTATTTTATCGGATCCATAATAGTAAATTATGATAAGGTTTCAAATTTCAAATCAATCGGAGATCATATGTGAGCGTACGAAATATAAACGCGTATTGAAAATCAATCGAAGTCAAATAATAACGTAAAAATAAGACCAGTTTTCAAACAGTCTCCGAATTCGATGAGACTAGTTTCATTAGATCTGTACTGATAAAATATAGTAGTGTTCCAAATTTCGTGGAAAACAGAATCAATTGTGATCATATAAGTAGAAATTAGAAGATATCGTGTAATTTAAACAACACATATACAAATGTGTTTCTTCTTTGAGTTGTCACCACCCTAGTAACTTGTGCTTTCTTTAAGTTGTCATGCATCCGCCCTCCTCTTAGATGGCCGACACCACACTGATCCAAGGCAACTTCAATTTCCTATATATAAAGGACCTTATCTCCAATTTTTCACTTTGTTTTCTTCCATTTTTCTTCTCTCCCTCCCTCTTTTTGCTCTAACCCGAGCTCCTCCACAGCCCACCGCCCGCCATCAGTTGCTCTACGCCCTCCCCTTGTTGTACATGACAACACCCCCTCTCTACCTCCTCCTCGTGGACCCCGCTAGCCCGAAACACCTCTAAATACCCTAAAAACTGCTTTTTAACCCTTAAAGGTCCTACATTTAGCCTCCTCCATCCCAAAGCATTCCACCATCGCCACTCCCGGCCCCACCAATCCGCCTCCACCCTCCACCAGCTAAGGTCGTGGTCCCCCCTCACACCCAAACCCAATAAGAACCCAAACCCTTCCCCGTTTGCTCCTAAAACCAAAAACACGTCCATTTATTCGTCCGTTAGTTTATTAAATCCCGTAGCATCGAACCTCCGTCCATTTCATTTTCAGAAAACTCCGGTGATGCCAGAAGGCTATCAAAATTGTTTGGGATTGCTAAGATATCCTTCGATTGAAGTTAGAAGGAGTGGAATACTAGGTGAGAGCTTTTAAATGTTAATAAGGGCTAGTTTATATTAGTTATTGTTTGTGAACTAGGGTGAGTTATATAATAGTACTTGGTTGATAATATGAGTTCATCATATGGTTTGATAATGTTGGAATGAAAAAATATATGATTTTTAAGTGAAGTACTTGTAGTTGCTTGAGTATATGACACTTAGAATTGGTATAATTGATATTCGAATTGAATTGAACCTTAAATGGTCATTGAATGGAAATCAATTAAGTATTGGTTATTGGATATTGATATGAACCCTATTTGAGTGACAATGATATGGTTGTCCTGATTGCTTATGATGATTGTATATTGCAGTTAATCTGTTGATTGACAAAACCATATAAGCGTTCATGGTTTAAGACTTACATGGTATAAAATATTTAAGTATATATGAGATTTAAAATGGTTTATAAAATATTTGAAGTTGAACCTGATTCGTTCTATAATAAAATTTTAATATGTCTAAATTGGACTTATCACGCTGCGACAGTTCGCGATTATTGACCCATAACTTTGAATTGACGTACCGGGATATCCGACCATCGGATCTTCCGAAAACGAAAAATGTTGGGTCTGAAATGAAAAGAGCTTTCAAATGATAAGTAGAGGTTTAAAATCCAGCGGACAGATTTTGAGATAAGTCAAAATCAATTGTCTCGAAAAATACGGATTTTGCAGTTTAAGACCCGAAATCGGATTTTAATGAAATGAGCTATTTTTTAATTATTAAAAATAGCTATAAATTATGATAAATCATAATAAATGGTTTGGAAGTGATTTGAATTGATAATGTGAAGTTTGGAAGATATAAAAGTCATTTTGACTAATTTACTGATATAAGCATATTCGTAGCGCTCTTTGTGACGCTGTTGATTTAGCGATAGTATTAGATTCATTTAATTATGAATGAATGGTTTTGAAAGATGATTTCATAAAATAATATGAAATGAAAGCTTGATTTCGAGGAACTAAAAAGTATTTTGAAATAAATATTTTGAAGTGATAAATGGTTTATAAAAGATGTTTTATAAACGAAGAAAATTTCAATGGCTTAAATCTCAATATTTAAATGATTTGAAAGTATTTGTGATTATTATTGAAAAATGATTTATTACTTCGGGATATAAATGATTTGTTATGCTACCTATGATTCGGGTTATCTGTGACTAAAAATTTGGGCAAATGGGTATGAGACTCTCTGGACATAGAGGGAAATACCGTATGGGACTCTCAGGATATAGAGGGACATACTAGAATTATTGACGAGATGAGAAGGATGGGACCTAGTTGCCTTGTTATCAGGAGAAACCTCCCAATCAGGTTGCATATGTTTTAATATGCTTGTATTGTAGATATTTGAGATTTTCAAATATGATTTGTTTTGAAATCCTGAAGTAAAGTATGATTTGATAGCAAAGAAATATCTTTTGTTTCAACGATTTGAAATGAAATGGGTATGTTAAACAGTGCTAGGTTTATATGGGGCTATCCTTTTACCCTTGGTGGATGATTCGCCGATCTGTTTTACATTGATGCTGTCTTGAATAGTGCTTGGGTGTGGGTTGTGAGGATGGCCAGTCTAAATTATCCTATTTCTGCGCGCTTCTTCTTGACACAAAAACTGATTAGCCATTTCATAGAAAGCTTCCAAGGACTTTGGCTTCCTCCTATCTGTCCAAGCTCTAAATTTGATATTGGGAAAAATGCCCTTAGGAGGCTGAACCAAGACAACGCGATATTGTCGATAAGGATATGAGGTTGATATTTTCGATAAGGAGAAATATTTCACTGTTCGCAACACTTTGAAAATTTAGATGACGTAGAGCTCAGGAATGGTGCTGTTGAGTTCAGTATGAAGGCGCAAAATATGAAAATGACAATGGAATGGTACAATATTTGGACGCATCAATTTTTATGGTTTGGAAGCCCATGCTCATAAAAGAGACAAACATATTCTTGAGAAAAAGGTTATGAAGCAATGAAGTAAAGTAAAATTTTTGAAAGGATCAATAAAATCTCTCAAAAATCTCTAGAACAAGCACTTCTAATTCAAATTTCAGCTATTGATAACGTCAAAACTATTAGGGAAAAAGAGAAGAAGTTAAAGAGAACACTAGGCGAAGTTATTCGCTATATAATGGATTTCACTTCTTAAGCTCAACATCTTCAATAAGCCGCACATAATTCTCATCTTGAGGAACTTTTCACTTGATATATGTGTAAATGTATTTTAGATTCATATGTGAAGTGATTATTTTTAGTGTAAAGCATGAATTAACATTACATGTGGACCGAACATTGTATGGTTTACCCATTTTGATTTGAGTTTGCATTCTTCTCATTTGACTACCTTATTTGCTAGGATTTATCGCCATTTTTCAACTTTAGGTAGCAGCTTTGTAACAACCCGGAAATGCGAGCCAATTTAAAATTTTTATTTTGGAAATTATAGCGAATTTTGAACATTTAAAATGAATTATTTTAAATAATATCGACGAGAAATTTATTTAGAATAGAATTAGAACGTATATATTTATATACGTCGTCATTAGAATATAATATTTATTTATAATTATAAAAGGAATTGAAAATGGTGCAGTAGTTCGATAATTCGATTTCAAACTTCAAACGAATGTATCGGGTGCAAAATAAGCTGCATATTAGCGAAACCAAAAATAATAGGATCTAATTGAGAATATCTTTCCAACGAATCTGAAAAATTGAGATTTCATAGCGGGAATCAAAAGATATGTCCAGTTGAAAATTCTGTATAGTCGCTATGAAATTCAGGCCCTTAAAAATGGAAATTTTGCAAACGACCTTGGATTTCGATGAAACCACTTTTGTTGGATCCGCGATGTCAAATTATTGCTAGATTCCAAATTTCATAATTTTTCGAATCAATATGTGAGCGTGGCACAGGAAAACGCATTTGACCAGTTTTAGTTGATTTTAATCGACTGGAAAATGGCCATTTTTCAAACGGTCTCAGAATTGGACGAAATTAGTTTTGTTAGGACCTTATAGTCAATACGAAGCTAAAAAATATTTTTCGGGAATTTTTCGAGCTCATATGTGACCCCAGTAAATTGAAATGTGTGTTCAAAATCAATATATAGAGTTATATTTTGATTTTGACGAAAACCGATCGAAACGATCGAATCAGCTTACGATACATATCCCATTGTGTTCGGAATGGGGGTAATTAGCTATGGACGACAGGCGGTGGGTTCGATTTCGAGTTCGAAAATAAAAGTTGCTTTTTGAAATCAATAAATAATTAAATATATATATTTTATATAACCCCCCATTCCCTCTTCTCTCTCTCCATCGCAGAAATCGATTAAAAAAAACCAAAAACTATCGTCGCCCCCTCCCCCCCCCTCGTTCTGACCTCATCGCCACCACCGCAGCCGCCCCCTCTCCTTCTTCTTCCTCCTCCGCAGCACCCCCGACCCCACGACCCCCCTCTCCTTCTTCTTCCTCCTGGCTCCTCTGAAAACCGCTATCCCCCCTTCACCACAGCGCGCTGCGGTTTCCGAGCCCCACCACCACCGCGAAGACCCCCAGCTGCCTGCGCCGACCCCCTGAAGCCCTCCGCCTCTGATCGACAGTGGGCCCTCCTCCATTCGAAGAAAACCAGTCTTCTCCTCCTCCAAACGATAAAAATTGTGAGCCTCTATTTTAATTTCATTTTAAATTCGATTTTTATTAGGAAGTAGAATATAACAATATAATTTTTATAGGATGTAGAAGACAAAAATATGATTTTTACATTATAGAAGTGTTAAAAATTTGATCTTTATATATGTAGTGAATCAAAAATATGATTTTTACTTGTGTAGAGTATTAAAAATATGACCTTTATATAGTAGAAGATATAAAAATACTATTTTTATATAAGTAGTGTATTGAAAATAAAATTTATATATAATAGAGAATATAAAAATGTAATCTTTATATTTGAAAAGGCGAAATCTTTATATAGAGAATAGCGTGATAAAAATAGAATTTTTATCTATATAGTAGCGATGTAAAAATAGAATTTTTATCTATATAGTAGCGATGTAAAAATAGAATTTTTATCCATATGGAATGATTATAAAAATATGATTTTTATATACATAGCAACAATATAAAAATGTGATTTTTATATATGTAGTGGCTATGGGCAACGAAAGTGACAAAAGGCGAGAACAATGATGATTTCCTACATTAGAAATGTCGTGGAGTTGGGATAGCTTTGGTGAGAACTTCTCACTCTAAATTTCTTTTTCTTGTTATATATATACTAGGATGCAGACGGTGCTTAGCAGCACCCGACACCCGTCATCCACAGACCATGGATGGCTTGTATGTTTGTTTGATGTGTTGTGAAATTTGTTTGTGATGTTGATGTGAAATCGATAATAAATTATAGATGGTTGAAATAAATTAATTATCGTTGAAAATATAATTTTTAACGTGAATGTGAATAAATAAATATTTATAAACAAATCGGCCGATTTGTTTATATACACTGATTTGACTGATATTGATTGGGATGATAAATTTTACACATCGCCCAACTGCACAAATAAAAATCTGTGTTTGTTGATTTGAAACCCCACACGGGTGTTGGGATGATATTTGACGTACACTAATCCCAATTATTTAATTATATGTCGATCGATTGGTCGACAGACTGTGTAAGCATTAATTATTTATATTTGATGCTTATGCAGTTGTGTGGTGCACTTTGGATGATGGTTGATTGTTTATCGTTGCTATTATATACATATGTTGTATGGAATCCATATAATTAACGTTATATGGTAATTGATTGGGCCTCATTCCAATCGTGAAAATAATGAATATTATAAAAGAAAATTCATGTGTTGAATATAAAAATAGTCATGTGTTGACGATGTTCATGTGTTGAAACTATTTATGTGTTGAGAAAAATATTTTAATAATAAAATTTACATCTTTATCATATTTAAAATTAGAACAAGAGTCTGATTAAAAATCAAACGATAGATACCATAATTTTATAAAATATATTACATAACAAAAATAGTCGTGTGATGACAGTACTCATGTGTTGAGATTAGTCATGTGTTGAAAGAAATATAGATTCATGTGTTGAATAGAATGAATATTCATTTGTTGAATAGAATAACGAATTTATTGAAATATATAAAGCCGTGTTGATTAGAGTTGCGCTATTTTGAACGATATTTATATCGATTATATTCATTTTTATAGGGATTATAGAAAAAGAAGTGATTTCAAAATATAACGTTTTGAAAATATTATTATTTACATAGTAATGATAGGAAATATCAAATTTTTGATTTGAAATTGAATATAGAATTGAAATGGTTTTGAAAACGAATTTAAAACGATTTATAAAATACGTTTTAAAAAGGAAATCGACGAAATATATATAATATATATAATGGGTTGAATAGAACGCGCCACGCCGCGGCAGTTCGTGAATTTTGACCATTGACTTCGAATTGATGTTACGGGAGATCCAACCGTCGGATTCTCCTAAAACCGGAACCGTTGGGTTCGTTTCGAAAAGAGCTTTCCAATGAATATTAGAAATTTAAAATCTAACAGTTGGATTTGGAATTATGTCCAAATCAAATTTGGAAAAGGTCGCTGTAAGTGAAGTTCGATGGCCGTTGATGGAAATCGACTGTACGGGCCTTGATAAAATTATTAAAAATATTAATAATTTGTGTAAAATCATAATATGTGAATTGAAAAGAACCGGGATGAAAAATTCCACATTTGAAAAGATAAAAATATATTTTTATCGAAATGAACTAGTTTTGAACTAGAATTAAAAATCAATTTATTTTCGAAATAAATAAATTGAATTTGAATTGGTTTTGAAAATAACCAGAATTTCCAATATATATGAAATGGAAGTGGATTTGAATCGAAATTGTCTTTGGAATATTTCGATGTTGGATTCCGTGATTATACAGATATTGTTATGGGAATTTGAAAGATATATTTATATCGTTATTTCCAATACGATATTTGTTGGTTTCAGAATTTGATATTGAATATAAGCCGGTATATTTTCTATTCAGAGCCTTGTATTTAATATCAAATGTGATTTGGGTTTGTCGTGAATCGTGTTTAATGTGACATTGGTTCTTTAACCCAGTTAAAGACAGATTATTAATTTTTGAGAAGATTAAAACTAAGTGGAGTTTTAATGAATCTTTAATTAGATTGAAATGTGAATTGATAATTTAAATTATCAAATCTGAAAGGTGATCGAGAATGGAGTACCACCAGTTTTGCTCCAATGCGATAGTTAAATCTTTAATTAAATTTGAACGTGAAACGGTAATTAATTTAACCGATAACACCATGGTGTTAGATATGGAGTATTACCAGTTTTGCTCCATGGGATGAATAGGTTGGGATTGAGAAATAAAATAAATAATTACTTCGGTGCGGTTCGCTAATCCCGACTGGTTTGGAAAACCATGGCATGGTTTGAAATGATATCCAAAGGAAGATTAAAGAATAAATTTAGAAGGATTTATCTTGGATAAAATTAATGGGAACTTTTCCCTAAGAATGTGATTTTGTGAATAAAAGAATATTCTGAATTGGAATGAGGCGTTTGTTGTGTTTGTATAACATTTATTTATCATATACATGGGTTATTCAGAAAGGCCGGGTTTATACCCATTCTGAATAACCGATTCGACGAGATGTCGAAGATGAAGACAGTGGTTGAAGATCGGAAGTCTTCACATCGTTTGGGTGATTACTGATGATCTCGATTGGGTTGTACACCCAGGATGAGGGAAACAGTTGGTGATCATCTAGACGTACTTGGAGATGGATGGATATGTGAGGAAAGTGCCTCCGGTTTCGTTCAGACCCAGGACGAACATGTAAATGGATTGTGTGTCTGACATTGGATTTTATTCTGTGTTGATTGATCTCTATTAAATATACATCTGTTTGGCGGCAGAGAATTTATTCTCTTGCTTAACGCCCTTCTCTGAGACGTACGAGCTCAGAGGTTGTATATCGATGGACATCAGTCGCATGGAGTGAATTGCCAGTGTGGCACGCGTAAGTGGCAATTGATCAAGGCTTTTGTTGAAAAGTAAAGCCTTGTGGTTGATGATCAAAGCACGGCCTGTGTGGCCTAGCTTTGTGTATAGCGTGAATTCGCGAGCCTCACACCTCGGTATGAGTCAAAAATGGGATAGTGACTACCGGGAGAGCACGACGTTTCTTTCTAGCTAGGGTGGTGTCAGTGACCTACCAGCCCTGACATTTATATACTTTTCACCTGTGTGGTTGTTGGATACGAGGCGCCTCGGATATAGTTCTGTAAGGACCGAGAAACGTGTGCTCAGGAATAACTAATCCTCCAAAGTTAGGTGAGGACCGGCCCTGAAGATCCAAAGATCATAGTGGGGTCTTGAGACATTTGCTAGAGTGTCTCAAATCGGAGAGGAGCTTGCCCCTTGCCTCGACTCATGACGGAAATCCAATTTCCAATACGTGATATTGTGGTTTTAATTGTAGAACTAGTATGGCGACATGATATATGGTACCCATGCCATCTATGATTGATATTTATGATTGAAATTGTTTTGACACTATACACTTATAATAGTATCAAATGATTTGTTTTAAACGTTCCAAGCATGTTTGGCTATTATAAGGGAAAACCCTATCCTCCGGCTTGCATTGCATTGTGTGATGGGACCTGGGTCTTATAATAGCTTCATTTTTCCAAAAAATCATTGCGCTGTTTTGTTATATGCACTAGTATTCTTGGGAGGAAACCCATAACGTGTTATACGGCGTGGTCCCTTGAATTACTCTCTTTTAAAGTAAAGTTATAAATAACTGTTTTAGTTCTCACACCAGTCACATGACTGACCTGGAGTTTATTGTTTTAACCTAAACTCTGGGTGCCCCTATTTTTGACACGGGCAGCTAGTAGTTTTGGTTTTGCAGATTTATATTCACGGGATCCTGCTTTACAGCTGGAACGATGCTCGGAAAGCTCTGTATCCGTGCATTACTTCTAGTTGTGTTTTTGTATTATTTTCCGCTGCGATGTATTTAAATGTAATTTAAATCTCTGATATTTTCTGTGTAATATTTATTCATACTCTGTATATTCTTGTATCTGATGGAATTGTTGTAATAACAATGAAATGTTCTTCCGTCTGCGTTCTATTTTGTCTTGTACTCAATTCTATCCGGGCTTTCCTTCACGGGGAAGTTCGGGTCGTCTCAAGCTTGAAATAAAATAAATTTAAAATTTTCATGTGAATTAGGGAATCAACGCCTGGTTATTGTAATGATGGCAGATTCTTTCCTGCAATAATTAGATGGAGATTAGACATCTTTATTAGTTATGATAAAGTAATGAGTTAAAACTTCTTCTCTCTTGGCGACCGAGGGTCCCTTGCTCGGTAGTTAAGGAGTTAGAAATTATTATCAAATGAATTTAATGAGTTAGATGCTTCTAACTGATAGGATGAGTTGATAAACTATAAATTCCTATCTGGTAAGTTCAGTGGATAGTCAAGGAACTTTATCTGGCAGGAGTAAATTGTCCAAAAATCTTTATTTATAAGAGTTGACAAACCAAAATTCTTTGTCTAGTATGGTAATTTGTTAGACCAGAAACTTTCATCTAGTATGATGCTTTGTTAGACCACGAACTTTCATCTAGTATGTTGTCCTCCCTCTGAGAGGTACTCCAAAGTGGCATTGAGATGGTCTTGAAGGTTCTGCACCTTGAAACGAGTTAAGGATTTCCTCCCTCTAGGAGGTTCTCTACTGAGCCTTATAGCGAGCACTGAAGGCCCGGCACCTTGAAACGAGTCAAGGGTTACCCCCCCCACAATTGAGAGATGCTTTAATGTGGTTATGTAGAGTGCGCTAAAATCTTACTATCTGGGATGGGCCTAGGACTGACACCTTCTTTGGAGTGGTCCTTGATGTGCCAGGGCTTGAATATGCAACGAGTTTTTGCTCGATAATGCTAAGGACTATTTTCTTTGGATGTGGCAAAGATTTGTTTCCTTGGAAGTGCCGAAGACTTTCAATGCAGAAGCACGTTTCCTATTTGAAATCCATCGATGTTGAACGAAAGAGATTTATTTAATATGCGAGATTGCTTTCCTTATACAAATTGATTAGGTTTTCTTTGTTTGAAAGAGTTCATGATGACCCCCTTAAGTGCGCAACATTGATTGCTCTCATGGCCATTAGAAAGATGATATAAGTAATTCGAGCCACCAAGGTTCTTTTATTCTATTGGGCACTTCTTCTTCGGACTCCAGTAGTTGAGATAATCCCTCATTCAAATGTAGAAATTTTCATATGAGGTAGTTAAGATGGGATTATTGAAGTTTGGGATTTCTTTGAAGAGTTTTTCTAGGATGATCCTCCTGGAGAAACTATTTTATTCTTCTTGAATTGATTTTCTTTTGAGGGAGGTTAGTGCTTTAGTAGATCGGTTGATTCGATTCTTCTACCTAACAACAAGATCGTTAAATTGCTTTTCAACTTTAGGTTCAGATACAGTTCCTTTGACTTTAAGTTGAATATGTTTTCTCAAATTAAGAGGGAATCATTTTCATCATGTTTCTTTTCTAAAGAAAATAAGGGAGTTGGACCAATATGGAAAGGGTAAGTACTCCGTTCATTTTGGTGGCATCAACGCACTTTTCTTTTCTTGTTTTCCAAGATGTTGAGACCTACCAATCGTAAAGCTTTTTCATTTACATTCTGAACATCTTTGTTATGTGGTGAAGTTGAATTCCATGTATATAGCTCTGATGACCCTTGTTCAGATTTAACAGACCTTTTATTGCAGGAAAATCGAGATTGGAATCAGGAAGAAAGCTTACTTGAGTAGATGTTCTTATTTATTTTTGTCGAGATGGTACCACATTTATTTGACAAAGTCAATAAGTTGTCAGGGTAATAAAGGAGGTTGGAGGTACAGGCCCTCCTTCCTGCTCCGAAAATAAAAATCGTTAGCACCATAATAAAGGGGAAATATTGTCGACATGGTCGATAAGAGGTTACCAAGTGCAACTTAAAGGCTTTCAAGGAAGAGCAATGGCTATGTCGAAGCAACTCGACATAGAGAACATGTTGTTGAGGGCTACACGGTCCTATCGACAAAGTCAATATGATCCAATGTTTGCAATATTCCAAAATGGTTGTTGAGAGGTCCATAAGGGTTACAGAAATAGATCACTATGATTAAAAGATATGGGTTAGAGATTCTTATCGATGCAATTGATAAGGTTTCGAATCAGTAGCCTTGGTGAAGGGGCTTGGAGATTTGATCGATAAGGACTAAGGAGTCTTAAGCAAAAATGGAGAAAATTATCGAAGTTGATAAGTGTTTATCGACTTAATCAAAAAAGGCTTTTTTGACTTAAGATCGTCGGAATGTTAAGTAGAAATAATCAGATAATATGTAGCTAGTAAATAAACTTTATTTCATATTCACCCTTTACATTTGAATTACAAAGAAGCACTCACATTAATTTTTTTTCCCCAAATTAGTTTGGGGTTTCGTAGGAGCAGGTTAGTAAAAATGATTTAGGTTAGCAGAGGTTCCAGGGATCGTCCCTCAAAAACAGGGTCATGCCTCCCTTATTTGTAGAGATGCCAAGTTATGTCATCACAATCGTGTTGCACCCATCCTTATCATTTGGGTCGATAATCTAATTTCTTGTTGCCTTGATACTTCCTTCTTACGCTTTCAAGCGGTTCAGAACGACAAGCTACCATTGCGACCTAGCTCTTGGTGGCTTGCTGATGAAGACGGCAAGATTGGAAATCATAAGACCCGAGGATGGTTTCGACAAGCTATCCATGCAAGAAGGTCTATCTTCGTCATGTGGGATACAATTAGGGCGTTTATTCCTAAGGCTTAGAAGCAAGCCCTATCGACTAGGTCGACAAACTGATTTGTAAACTCAATTGATACAGATATTTAGTTGGATGAGGGTGGTAAGCTCAACGTACTTGTAACTTTTTTGCTGGTAAAGGTACCTTATTGACTGAGGTGATAAGCTTTTGTTAACAGCAAGTTGGGGTGACAAGCTTGTCATAGTTAGCTCTCTAACCGGTGACAAGCTTCATTGTTGATAAGTGGTAAGCGGTAAGTGACACACTCTATATTATTAATGAAATCGATATGCTTGAGGGTTACTTCTTTTATTTCCTTGGATTTTGGTTAGTGACGATTTTTGGTGGAATTGATACCTTTAACAATCATGTCGATAATAGTGTTGGAACGATTATGTTGTAACAATGATGGTTATGCCCAGTGCCGAAGAGTTAATGAGTCGTCTTCTATAACATGAACCATGATTCTTCAAATAGAAAACCTAGATGCTACAAGATGTAGGTCAGGGTCTATGGTCTGAGAAACGGATACACTAAAGAATGGGAAAGAATATAAAATAATTTTAGTTATGTCATTAGCTCGGTTACGACTCGTGTCGATATCGACTCATGGTAGAATCTCTTATGCATGAGCGACTCATGGTTGGGTATTTGGGGTTGTAACGGGTCATGTTGGAGGTGGTGGCACATCAATATCATTTTGAATAGTGAAGTTACTACATGATGAAGTTGTGGTTCTTCGGTCGGAGGCTCATGTTTGGAGTAGGATTTTTGGCACCAAAAGTTGATACAACACCCAACGAGTTCAATGTGAGTAAAACTACAAAATAGAACATGAGGAATGAAATTATAGAAATGCAATAGAAAAGAGAAAAAATGATTTATAGTGGTTCGACGTTGATTGACCTACATCCACTTTGAAGTTTTGATCATTTTTTGCTGAATTATCAAAGTACAATAGTTCAAATCAACGTTAGTTTAGTCTTCATTTTTCCTACATATATTTAAATGTGAAAAGTTTGTTTAAATTAACCGATAGGTCGAAGGTTAAGCCCTCCTTCTAGCGCCAAAAATTTTAGCCATAAAAATGGTTAACACCCAAAACCAGCCAATGCTTATGGAATTATAGAAGCAAACGCTTCCATTTGGGTTCCATTTAGTAATGATTTTTCTGAAGAGAATGGATCTTCATCTCTCAATTCCACTGGAAGTCCCTTTTTGATGAGGCAGCCGATTGTGCTTAGTTTCCAGCTTCTGATATATCGAAAGCTTATAACGTCAAGGTTTCAGAAGACCACACTCGACGAAAACTTAAACAAATTTTTAGACCCAGATCCCTTTTTAATGATCATCAGCCCTATCAGTGGTTTCATTTCTAATCTTCCTGAAGCACCAATGAACTAAGTATATTGTGCTACCGAATCCAATAAGGAAGGATGAATTTGGTTGTATCCCAACGATGAGTCGGGTTCCATCAATAGTAACTATACTTTACCCTTTCAGGTGAAGTTTTACTATTGTCGGCCCTCGGTGAAAATATCGAGTTGGATCCAAAATAGACGGGTTAGTATTCCTTCCCGTGGGATCCACAACATGACTTCAGATAAGAAGAAGAATATAGAAGTTAGAATCATGTGCAATATGTTATTAAATGAATTAATATCCAAAATGATTAATCTCCCGCTCTTAGAATTTAAATTTTGTAAGTTATGATTCCCAATCTCCTCCCTTTATTATGAATTACCAAATAAGATTACAAAATAGAGAAATCCCCATATTTATTTTGAAATTAGGGCTACACTCCGCAATTTATTATTATAAATTTTGATATGGAATTACTTGTCCCAATTTTGGACTCATGTGGCCATATTTAAAGGTGCGGGTTGACCCCCTCTCACCTAATAGGCTTCGTCTGGATACTTCTTTTACGGCGGACCCGAGCGCTATGCAACGACACCTTTACTGGTAAACTGTTTGCGCTTATGGTACAAATGAAGAGCATCTTTCAAAAAATGGGCTTGATAGCTACGGGAGGCATGTGTTTATGCAGGATCCCGACTTTTAGTGACAGTATATTCTTATGCCGAGCGTCCTTCGGCACGATGGGCCTTCTATTGAATATGAGGTTGCTCTCTGATAAGTAGTTCTCTGGAACTCTTCTCCCTTCGACTTTTTAAGGGCTATGTTTCACTGCTTAGGTCAGGAATGTATTTTTCGAAGGACACGCCCTTCGGTGTCACCGAAATGGACTTTTATTCATTATCCTGGTTGCTTTTTTGTTTTTGACATGTCTTTATCATCGCTTTTGCTTTTCACCCTTTTGTTAGTGATGGCACGTCCTTCGTCTTTAATATGAAGCTTTCGACTTCTTCGAAAGTCTTCACCCTGTTTACCTTAGGGGATATTTTTGGTTAACGGTTAATAACACAATTAGGTAATACTTATGATAAATACATCCACTAATTACACGAAATAAATTAAAAAGTGAAGTCATAAAATCATTCTATGCTGATTTATGTAACCATAAGAGTAAATAGTCTCTAAATTGCTTTCAAATCGCATAGTTCAGCTATTAAATCTTTTCTACATTTTGCAACTTTAATTACCAAATTCAAAACAATTTGGTTTAACTTGATTCAGTAATTTTAAAAATTAAAAACTTACCCTGTGGATCAACCCATACTCACATACGTACTACAATTGCACGACATACATTTGCGGTTATTTTAGTGATATATTATTCGTTAGTTTTCTAAAGCGATAGAGAATCCATTGCGAACCATGCACTGTAGTTTGTATTTGTCAAAAATAGTGAACATTTTTTGTTAATGTATATTTTAAAGATACTAAATTTTAGTTATGTGTATATAAAATTTGCATTAATTAAAGGGATAAAAATATAATATTTTGATTATAGATGGTTTTCTTTTGTATTTCATTATCCTTTTAAGGAAGGCTTAATTATTATTTGAAATGTTTTACAGTAATGACATAAATTACTCAGGCATAAAACAACGGTTATAAACCAAGTAATTACTTTTATAATTATTATAATAATAAGATCTGTAATGTTTCTTCTAATCAGAATTTCTTCAATCAATAACATATTTTGCTTAGCGCTTTGATAATATAATGTTGGGAAACAATGGCTGAGTCACGTACTTGGTCGCTTTCTTGAAGACGATTCGGCGATCTGGTCAGTGGTGCAAACCAGTTCGTACTTCCACCGTCGTTTCTAGGATAAAACAGCCTCTGAAAAGAATAACTGATTTGCTTACACAACAAATCAGTGCAGATTTGCACATTCGAATATAAAAACTACTCTTTTTTTAATGGAAAAGGTAAGAAAACGTTGTTCAGATTGATTTTCTCGTCTACAATTGAAGATAATATATAGACGGGGATTAGGGCTGAACGAAAATACTGGGCAGTGAGAGAAAATCGGATCTACTGAAATAACGAGTCAAGAGTTTACCGCTTTATTTAAAAGTCGGCTCAGAAATATTTTCGATAAAAAACGATTTGAAAAAAGGCAAGGTTTTCTGGTCCAAAAATATAAGTGTATACACCACAAAGCCAAAGCCCAAACCTGAGCCCGAACCGAACCAGACCAGGGCGGGTCGGGTCGGGTCGAGTCGAGTCGATCGGTCGCTCGCGCGTGTGTGGTGGTCATGATGCATGGTCTCCCTCCTCACAACAAAGCTTGTATTGGGAGCCCAAGTCCCCAACATGATTTCTTAGAAACAAGTATAAATACTTGCTTCTTCCATATAATCTCGTGATGTGGGACTATTCACATATAGGAGCCATTCATACACTTATTCCAACATTTTCAATAATTCACCTAATGTTTATAAAAACATTTCCAACAATCCGCCACTTGAATTTTTAAGAATATTTTCGAGCAGTTTCTAAAAGCATAAGATTATGCATAAACAAAGGTGTCATCCGACTTGAACCTTTGTATAGTGAATAAGATTCAGTTTTTACTAGAGTGACACGTAGTCTTGAACTCTATTCCTGACATCAAACCACACACAACCTTTTCTATAGTGCAATCAAATAAGCCCTCGCATTTATGGCCATGCACGTCTATCCCAGTTTATTGAACGCTCTGGAATTAATCAAACTTCCTTCCGATTAATCTTAAAATTCTTTTCAGATACAAGGAAATGGTTCAGTTCCAGAGCCAAAGATCGTAGTTCTCGAACGAGTAATCGAAAAGATTCTGGGGCATCCTCAGGATTAGGTACTGTTCCTCCAATGATCGTAGCACCAAGTAATTCTTGACGAGCTTTAATATGATCAGATTTATAAGTAAGCATCTCTTGTAAAATATGAGCAACACCAAATCCTTCTAAAGCCCAAACTTCCATTTCCCCTACTCGTTGCCCCCCTTGTTTAGCCCTTCCTCTAAGGGGTTGTTGTGTAACAAGTGCGTAATGCCCACTCGAACGTCCATGGATTTTATCATCAACTTGATGAATTAATTTTAGAATATAGGACCTGCCTATTAGAACATGTTTTTGCCCAAAACTCCATAGGAAACGGCCACATTTCCACATTCACATAGGTGAGTCTATCAAGAGTACTCCTGAAGGTAGGTACTCCACTCTCAATAGAGTATAGATCTCATTAAGAGTTTCTATCAGCTCATCCTCTAATCACTTCAGGAATACATGCTTCTAGGTTTATTAAATAGCATGTTCAACTCCTATCACTACACAACTTGTTTTTACCATTGAACCTATTTCTTGGGATCTCCAGTCATTTAGGTCGGGTTACCATTGTGCGTGACTCAACAATCAAAAGGCAATAGTCCCATTCTTTTAGAAGAATTAAGGACTTTCTCTCTGGACAGTCCTTTCGTCAAAGGGTCTACAAAATTTTCATCACTACGTACGTAATCCACTCTAATGGTACCTGCAGAAAGTAGTTCTCTAACAGTGTTGTGCTTACGACGTATTTGTCGTCTCTTACCGTTATAATAACGGTTCTGAACTTTTGCAATAGCCGTGGTACTATCGCAATGTATCAACACAGCTGGTATCGGTTTTTCCCATAAGGGAATCTCAGCTAGCAGATTTCTCAAATACTCCGCTTCTTCACTAGCTGTGGCTAGTGCTATCATCTCATACTCCATAGTGGACTGAGCCAAAATAGTCTGTTTCTTGGATTTCCAAGAAATAGCTCTTCCAGCAATGCTAAATATATAGTCACTGGTCGCTTTAGAATCATCAGATAGGTATTCCTGTCTGCCAGAATATCCTTCAAGTACAGCCGGAAACCTTTCATAACGTAATCCAAGGTTCATAGTTCGTTTAAGGTATTTCTTGACCCTTTCAATAGCATGTCAGTACTCTATACTAGGTCTACTGGTAAACCTGCACAATAATCCTACGACATAGGCAATGTCGGGTCTAGTACAATCAGTGGCATATCGAAGGTTGCCAATGATACTCGCATAATCAAACTATCTAACCCCTTCACCAATGTTCTTAAATAACTTTACACTTGGATCATACGGTGTACATGCAGGTTTACAGTCAAAGTAATTGTATTTCTTCAGTATTTACTCAATGTAATGATATTGATCCAAAGAAATTCCCTTTTCCGACCTAGTAATTTTAATACCAAGGATTACACTCGCCTCACCTAGATCTTTCACATCAAAATTGGCACTTAATAAGGATTTGACTGAGTTTATGGCATGAATGTTTGACCCAAAGTTGAGTAGGTCATCTACATAAAGGCATATAATAGTGCAAATGTCATTCTCAGATTTGTAATAAATGCATTTGTCACTTTCATTAACTTTTAAAACCATGTGAAATGATTAAGTTATCAAAATTTTCATGCCATTGTATTGGTGCTTGTTTTAAACCATATAATGATTTATCTAATTTGCATACTTTATGTTCTTGACCATGTACTACAAATCCTTCAGGCTGGTCCATATAAATTTCTTTGTCTAATTCACCATTTAAAAAAGCGGTTTTAACATCCATTTGGTGTATTAGTAAATTATGAATGGAAGCAAGTGAGATTAATACCCGAATGGATGTTATTCTAGTTACGGGTGAAAAAGTGTCAAAGAAATCTATATTTTCTTTTTGTCTAAAACCTTTAGCTACTAGTTATGCTTTCTATTTATCAATAGTGCCATCAGGTTTTAATTTATTTTTAAGCACCCATTTACAGCCTATAGATTTACAACCAGGGGGTAAATCTACCAAATGCCAAGTCTTATTGGATTCCAAAGAATCCATCTCATCATTTATAGCCTCTTACCAAAAATCGGCATCTAAAGAAGATAAGGCCTCTTGGAGGATTAAGGGATCTTCCTCTATAGTAAAAGCACAAAAATCCGAACCAAAATCTTTTACGGTTCTTGCTCTTTTGCTTCTTCTAGGTTCAGCTTCAGAACATTCATTAAGTTCTGTTGTAATAGGCATACTTGATGTGCCCCCACTATTCCTTAATTTAAAAGGAAATTTTGTTTCATAAAAATCGACATCATTTGATTCAATTATATTATGTGTATTTAGGTCATAAAATTGGTATGCTTTGCTATTGATAACATAACCTATAAATACACATTCATATGATCTACTTGCCAATTTTATTCTCTTAGGGTCTGGAATGCGAAAATATGCTAAACATCCCCAAGTTGTAAAGTATGAGACATTTGGTTTATAATTCTTTAAAATTTCATAAGGTGAAATTTTATTCTTAGATTTGGGGATTCTATTCAGAACCTAGCATACGGTCAATAAAATATCCCCCCACCAATGTTTTGCAGCACCAGTATTTAGTAGGATGGTAACTACTAATTCGGTAAAAGTCCTATTTTTCTTTTAGCTTTACCATTCATTTTAGGTGAATAGGGTGCAGTTCTTTCATGTACAATACCATGTAATTTATAGAAGTCCAGAATTGAACTAGATTCATATTCTGTTCCTCTATCACTACGAAGTCTCTTAATTTTCCTATTAGCTTGATTCACGATTTCGGTTTTGAATGTTTTAAACATGTCAAATGCATCGCTTTTATTTTTCATAAGATATACATATGTGAAATCAGAGCAATCATCAATAAAAGTGATAAAATAACGATGTCCATGTCTAGTCAAAGTGCCATCAAGCTCACATATATCAGAATGAATCAAGTCTAAGAGTTCAAAAACTCTATCAACAGATTTATGAGGTTTCTTTGTGATTTTAGCTTGTGTACATAATTCACATTTATCAGGTTTAGATTCTGATATTGTAGGAATCATACATAGGGTGCTCATGTTATGAATTATTCGTTTATTAACATGACATAATCTAGAGTGCCAAATATTAAAATCACACAACATGTAAGCAGAAGTAGTCACTTTATTAGATTCAACATTTAATTTAAACATTCCCTCATAAGCATGACCCTTTCCCACAAAAGTATACAAATCAGCCCCAATAGCTTGAGTAAAGTCTGCCTTATTAAGGAGAAAGCCAGAAACCAGATTCTTCCTTATCTCTGGAGTATGCATAACATCTTTCAGAATCACAGTCTTTCCAAAGGTAAACTTGTTTTCCACATTTCCAACCCCTGCAACTTTAGTGGTGTGAGAATCTCTCAACAACACTTTCTGATCATCCGTAGCCGTATATGTGGTGAACATATCACGATCATAGCAGACATGGCGAGAAGCACCAGTGTCTACCCACCAACCCTCTGATCCACCAATAAGGTGAATCTCAGTAATTATAGTCGTAAGAGGCTCCTCAGTCAGGTTCGCCTGCGGTGCAGAGCTTGGCATGTTCCGACACTTTCGTGCCATATGACCTGGTTTTTCACAGTTGTAACATAGAAACAACTGTCCAGAATCATTCTTTTGGGCTGGTTTTTGCTGTCCTTTTGGGTTTCCTTGCGAATTCTCATTCTATTTGTTGCACCAGTTCTGATTCTTAAAGGACTTCTGATTTGGTTTCAGAATTGCGGGTTTATTCTTTTTAGTGTTGTTGTTTGAGACAACCGGCACTTCCTCTTTCTGGTCCTGTTTGCGCGCCTCCTCCTCAATACGGAGGCGAGTGATCAAGCTCTCTAAGGAAAATTCCTTAGTCTTATGCCGCAAGACATTCTTAAAATCTTTCCAACCTGGGGGAAATTTGTCAATAATGACAGCAACTTGAAATTGTTCGTCCAATGTCATAACTTCGGAGATGATCTCATGAGCTATTTCCTGGAGCTTATGAGACTGCATCTCTACTGACCTGTCGTCTGTCATCTGGTATTTGAGATAGCGGCTGACAGCATACTTCTTTCCCCCTGCCTCCTTTGTATCATACTTCTTTTTCAGCGCTTCTCAGATCTCCTTCGCTGTCTTGTCCTCCGAGTTGTAGTAGTCATACAGATCATCGCTGAGGCCATTGAGTATGAAATTTTTCCACAAGTAATCCTGTTCAGTCCAGATATGTAGTTGCTTTGATTGTTCAGTCCAGGAAGCCATCTGCGCTTCATCAGTTCCGTCATGTTTGTCTGGCAACTGCGGTTTGTCGGTGGTTAAAGCAGCAACCACCTTTCTCATCATCAGATAGAACTACATCTTCTGGCGCCATCGCTTGAAATGCAAGCCTTCGAATCTGAATGGAGCAGCAGTCACGATTGGGATCTGGAAGGCAGAGGGAGGAGCAACATCATCTAGGGTTAATGTCGAAGCCATTGTTTCAGATCGTCTTCAAATTGTTGGGAAACAATGGCTGAGTCACGTACTTGGTCGCTTTCTTGAAGACGATTTAGCAATCTGGTCAGTGGTGCAAACCAGTTCATACTTCCGCCGCCGCCTCTAGGATAAAACAACCTCTGAAAATAATAACTGATTTGCTTGCACAACAAATCAGTGCAGATTTGCACTTTCAAATATAAAAACTGCTCTTTTTTTTAATGGCGAAGGGAAGAAAACATTGTTCAGATTGATTTTCTCGTCTACAATTGAAGATAATATATAGACGGGGATTAGAGATGAACGAAAATACTGGGCAGTGAGAGAAAATCGGATCTACTGAAATAACGAGTCAAGAGTTTACCGCTTCATGTAAAAGTCGGCTCAGAAATATTTTCCATAAAAAACGGTTTGATAAAAGGCAAGGTTTTCTGTTTCAAAAATATAAGTGTCTACAAAGCCAAAGCCCAAACCCGAGCCCGAACCGAACCGGACCGGTTCAGGTCGAGTCGAGTCGGTCGGTCGTGCTCGCGTGTGTGGTGGTCATGATGCATGGTCTCCCTCCTCACAACAAAGCATGTATTGGGAGCCTAAGGCCCCAACATAATTTCTTAGAAACAAGTATAAATACTTGCTTCTTCCATATAGTCCCATGATGTAGAACTATTCACATATAGGAGCCATTCATACACTTATTCCAACATTTTTAATAATTCACCTAATGTTTATAAAAACATTTCCAACATATAATAATACACTTTTTTCTGACATTGATATTAACCGCGGGAGTTACAAATGCATACGAGTATATTGATTTGTTAATATTACACTTCCATTTCTAGATATTTTGGTCATATTGTCATGTTATCTAATATTTGAAATTCAATCAATATATCATTTACCTTTAAACCGATGTTCTGAATGTCAAATGATAAACACATATTTTTTGTATATAAATATTAATATTTTGGAATTTATGGAAATATATTAATTTTAAAAGTTTAAAAATATTTAATTTTAAAAGTTTAAAAATATTTAATTTCATTTGTTACCGTAACAAACATTGAATGTTAAAAGGTACTAAATTTACTAAGCCCATTGTTGTATACAAAATGGTAATTTTATCTATACAAATATAAAAAATACTCGGATCACATGACAAAATTACATACTTAAAAATAACAAGTTCAGTGCATAACTCAATCATCTTATAAAAAACACCATATATTTTATAAAGATTCAGTCATTTATAATTATTTATAACATTATTATTTTAAATACATACCGTGTGAAATGCACGGGTTACACATTATAAATTAATTAATAACCAAAGAAATGAGCGTTCTCCTTTCAATGCTTACTTTACAACACGAAAACACATAGTTCGTTGAATTTTCTTCTTGCTCATTTTGAATGCTCGTCCTATCCTTGTAACCTTTCGTCAAAAACGCAGCCTTAAGATCTCATGTTTTATAATATATCTAAATTCTTATTATTCATGATTTAACTAATAGCAAACCAACAGTTCTCTCATGACTTTAATCGTGCAAATACATTATCTGTGATACTGTTTTATCCTTAAATTAGAGTTATTATGGTAATGACTATCGTTACCATTCCGTAGATACCGTTATCGTACCGTTTTTACTAGTAAACTGAAATTGCTTACTGTTACCGTTACCAATTGGTTGTATACCGATAATATGGTAACCTTATACTGATAATGGTAATTTACCATTCGTCCATCAAAGCCTGAACATTGACATGTTTTTTTTATACTATAACCTTCATTATATTGCATGCAGTGTTAGTTAATAAAAGACATATGAGAAAGGAAACAAACGTATTTGGAATATATCACCTGATTTTTGAACTAAATTTATCATTTATTTGGTTCTAAATGCATGTAATAAAATATATTAAATAAATATAATTATGTTTTAAATTAATTGGTAAGATTAACGTTACCGTTGATATTGATTTTTTAATATAATTTAGCATAAAAAAGGTAAATTTACCGTTACCATATTGTTTTAACTGATATACCGACTGTAATTAATAATGGTTACCATTCGACTGATAGTGGTATATTTGTCATTACCATAACAATTTTAACTTGAATGTAGGCATTAACATCTGTATATATTATCTTGAAATACATAGTGGTTATTTTTGATTTACCAATACCAATCTAAAATCACTTCAAACGAAAACTGATATTTTACCCGAATGTGAATTGCATGTTTTTTACCCGAACATAAGAGAATAAAGTAGGTCCTCCTCGCTTTAAAATCCGGAAGTTGTCCCTCCTACTTTTGCTTAGTCTCTAATTTTGGCATTTTATTCGGTTTTCATTAGGGTAAAATAACAAAGTACAATTCAAACATACATTGACATTGACATGATACACATGTAACATTTAAAATTTCTGGTCTTTGGACAACCAATCCAAAATGTACCATTATCAAACGGACGTTCGTTTGATAACTCTTCCGTTTTGGACCAACAAACAGGCCCTAAGTATCCAATTATGCGAAAAGAAAATGGGAGTACTTTTCTTGCTCTGTTCAAATCTATCCAGCAAATTTTACACCATTATACCCGTGCTATAAGAAGACTATTTTCAAATTGAAATCATCTCGGCTCTCAAATAACTTGCCAATACTTCTTTGCTAAAAGTACAAGACGATCAAAAGCATGAAATACAAGGAGCCTCAATAAATGGAAAAATTATAAATATATAATAATTTATACTCTAGTTCTCTTTTCGTTATCCAATTACAGTAATTTGTAATCATCATCCTTAACCATTTGCAAATAGAAATATCATAAACAGACATCCCACCATAAACATAACTATTCAAACGTCATTGCTTGCACATGTACAAAATACACAGAACTACATCAAGGCCACAGCCAAATAGGGTGATCTTCAACAGGGAAATCAAAATTTCCCGAATGGTCTTCGAGTTTAAAAAACTCGTGATATTCTTTAACCTCTTCGTTATGATCGACATATGACGTACCAGAATGGGCCACGTCAAATGCAATGGAGGAATCCGTGCGTGCTCTGCTGGTGCTGTGTGGACTATCGGATTCAGACACTGCACTGATAGTTGAGCTCTGAGCTTCTTGTTTCACTGTATCACTTTCAAAGGGTTTTGTGTCTATGAAAGATTTACATTCAAGTGATTTTTCTTCAGCCATGTTAATGTCTGTTTCTTGTAGAAGTAGCTTGTCGGTTAGATGGGTCACCTGTTGATTAATGTGATTTTATATGACATGGATTCAAAGCAAATAGGCCAATTTGTAGTCATGTAGGAAAATGACCATCAAAATAATTTAGAACCACCTTGGCAAAAGTTTATTTTGAAACCCATTAAAATGATTTTTGAATTGTTCGTACCTTCTATGCAGTTATATACAGTGATTCATATATAGAAGCATTTGTATGTAATTTAACTTCCAAGTAGAAATATGCGGTCAAACAGGCTTATGAAGTTGCTTTATGAGCATAACAACAAATAGTTACTTCTCCATGTTCTACTTATTAGCTACTTGTAAGCCCTCATAGTTTCTATTACTTATAAAGAGTTGCCAAATATGCTTTTCAGCCTGTTTCAAAAATTATTACAGATACAGGCAAGAGTTCACCACATGGGCACTGATTTACCATTTCCTCCTAACAGGCTTTGAAATTGTGTCAAAGTATATTTTTGTAACGGCGGTCGAAACAAAGCCCCCTTCCTTGCCATATGAGCTGACACACAACTCTCATATAACAAAAGGAATCCCTAATGTTACGTGCCTATCAGCTCAAATTTGTACTCAGCTCCTTCAATTTATTCCATGATGTGGGACTATTTATTCCAACTCGTCATTCTTCCTTAACAACATGCGAGACAATCCTAACATTATCCTCATGTACTTTGATAGGATGAGCAAGTTATGTTATAAACAAAATTAGTCAAGTGCAGTTTCAAAGCAAGCCATAAGCTATAGATCAAGCATCTGATGAACTGTGAGATTAAATGTTGCTCTGATTGATGAGGTTTTCAGCCTAAATCAATGAGTGCTTAGCAAACTCATTTCAGTTTTCAACCAAGTAGATGACATGTAGGATGGAAAGGTGCAACTTCAAAGAATGATACATATTTTTGGAAAATGATACATTTTTTTCCAAAAATAACTGATGGTTGTACAAGAAATATTTGAATGACAATGAGCGAAATGAAACTAATTAATGATGCATCAAGATGAAATTAACACTGTAACTTCATGCAGTAGGAGTCGGTTTCAATCCAACACATTTCTTTGATACAATGCAAACAATATACTACAAATATACTGAGTACTGATGCATGTTAAAAGAGGACAATAAAGGGAAGTGTGTGTTTACCTCTTCTTTAAGCATTTCCTTCTCCTTTAGCATGTTTTCATAACTAACCTTCAAGGCGTTATAACTCGATTTTAGTGCATTGTAATCCTTCTCAAGTTGCTTAGTCTTCCATCTTGCCCTACGATTTTGAAACCATATAGCAACTTGCCTTGGTTGCAATCCAATTTCCTTTGCCAGTTGAACTTTTCTCTCGGGCTCAAGTTTGTTTTCTACCTCAAAACTTTTTTCAAGAAACTGAACTTGAGTGATAGATAGCCTTCTTTTTTTCACTGGTTGGCCAAGAGAATCATCTAAATCGTCATCAATTGCATCTTCGATTTCCCTTGGTATAAAAAATTGTTGATTGACCGTACTCTCACCATACACCTTTTCAAAGTTTAGCATCGATTTAGTCCCTGAAACAAGTATTTGGAGTAAAAATCAAATTTTGAAACACATACGCACAGTCCTTGACACAAGTATAATCTTATTTTTGGTTTAGAACTGAAACTTGTAAATGATCGTTTGCTATCCACCCAGCGTTCTATACTTATGTTAACCCAATTTTTTTTAATTCCAACCAACAGCATGTTACCGACTGTCATCCACTGCGGTCAACCAGTTGCCACCAACTCAAATGAAGAAACTGTTAAAAAAAAAGGGGGTGGGGGGGGGGGGGGAGGGGGGGGGGTTTGTTAAGTTGGCAACGAGATGCTAATCATAATTAAGGACAGTCTTCGGAAGTTGAAATTTTTGAGTAGTCTTCGGTGGATATTGTGAGATGGATATATAGCAATAGTGCTTGTAAATTTACATGTATAAGCTTTATTTTTTATTTAAAAATTAAATAAAAAATCATGGACATGCCATCATGATTCATAAGTGTACTTACAAATTAACATAAGTATGATGGTAGGCATACTTCAATTCATCCACTAAAGATGAGATCAAGTATTTCTCAATTCGTTGAGTCCTACTTATCAGCACACCCATGCCAGAATCAAACAAGAAACTCAATTTTTTGATACCCAAATAATATTCTAAGGACCACCACTTATGTGACAGCCAAAAAACATAGTAGCCAAATTAGAAAAAACTACTTACCTAACCGCTAATGATATTCAATCTTCAAATGAAAAAGACGAAAATATAGGTGTGTTCTTGTATCAAGTGTTAAGATACGTAAATAATACGATAATTACCACTAAATCCAGCTCGAGAAGAATTTGAAGAAAGCAAAGCCTCAAAATTTTTTGATACCCAAATAATATTCTAAGGACCACCACTTATGTAACAGCCAAAAAAATAGTAGCCAAATCAGAAAAAACTACTTACTTAACCGCTAATGATATTCAATCTTCAAATGAAAAAGACGAAAATATAGGTGTGTTCCTGTATCAAGTGGTAAGATACGTAAATAATACGATAATTACCACTGAATCCAGCTCGAGAAGAATTTGAAGAAAGCAAAGCCTCAAAATTTCCAACAGAATCATCCTCGTTTTGCTGCAAAACATTTGCATCTGAACCACTAAAAACTCTTCTACCAGCCATGAATCGTTTACGTTCGTACCACTTATGAGAGAGACAACGAAAAAGCTCGGATCTATTCGACAAGACTGAAGAGACTCAATCAAATTATCATAACAGATTCAAAGCTTGTGACGGAAAAAACTAGTGATCATAAGAACGGAGACATCAGAAGAGCCTTGAAGGCAATAATTCTTAACGCCCATCTTCTTCACGCTCATCAAGGATGACCAAAATCGATTCTTTGATCAAATTTTTTTGATTGTCTATGATTTTAAGTTGGTCAGAAAATATTATCAGTCTTTTATGTATAATTCCCTTCGCAAAGACGAAAGGTCATATGGAAAAAAAAAATTACAGTATCAGTTGAATTAAAGAAGAAGAAAATTAAATTTCTCGATTTGATTTTCTTAATTATTTGTTCTTTGAGGGTAGAGAAGGGGTGGACTTTATAACGCTAGCACGGGGACCCGTAGCTTTCCGTCTGGACAATCACTAAATCCCATAAATACCCTTACAAATAAAACTACTGCAATGTTAAAAGCACCGATCTAGGCTGCGTCCGCGACGAATAAAAACAGAAATTTACAACGAGAGAGTAATGCATTTGCCGTTAGCGTTAAGTTCAGGTTTTAATTTACTAAATATTTTATGTGCATCTTTATTTTCAAACTTCTCCTTGTCTCAGATTTATTGTAAAGTGGATTCCTGTTTTACTATAGCGACCTATTTTCATATTTTATTCGCTGCTATATTAAAAAAAAAAAATTGTAAATATTCACGGAAGTATTCTATATTAAAAAAATTTGCTGAAATATCAGCAATTTTTGTGAGCAACTCCAACAAATACATGTATTTCAAATTTTGTGAAATGTATACTCAAAAAGTTGTGCAACAGAGTTTTGGAACACTCAAAAGTTTGGATTTCGGGGGCACTCGTTACAGAATCTGCAAACTATTCAGACACTTGTTGAACAAACGTCTGAAAGTAGGTGGCTGTTCAATAAACGCCTAAAGTAAGACGTCTGTTAAATAAATGCTTGTTTCTAGGCATTTGTTGAACAAACGTATGGATACAACGATATTTTCTAACGGCTCTTTGTCATTTCCACCTATAAATATACCACTCATCTTCTATCTTCAACAACCAATCTTCTGCCACAAATCAAAATTTCTACACAAAAACAAATATTGAATTTGATGTTGATGCAACAAGTAGCAGCTTTGAAGATTTTGATTTACAAGATGATACTCATCTGATTGGTGGCATGGTTGCTACTGCAAGTTGGAGTTCTGCGAAAAACTATGATCTTTGCTATATTTATTGTTCGCTTTCCATCGATCCTGTTCGCAGTGCCAATCAGAGTGGTGAAACTTTCGGGGCAGAATCACTAATGCATACAACAAGAAGAACATGGATCTAAATAGAAACTTAGCTTCGATCAAAGACCGTCACTGTAAAATAAATCGTCAAACCCAGTGTTATGATTCTCAGATGTTCAAACTGAAGCAGATTAACTCAAGCAAATTCGGAAGTGTATCCATATAGTGAGATTTAATTAATATTGATTGTTATACTATTTGTCATAGATCTATACTTGAAGTATCATATTATTGTTTCAGAGACTAGCCGCAAACAAACTATTCAAACAGATATATAAACCAGATAGTAAACAAGCACCTCATTTTTATTAGTTCATGCTTGTGTATGACCTCCTAGTTAATCACGTGAAATTGAAATCATCACTTCAAAAAACTATCCAAGACGTCCAAACAAACAATAGTCGTGGGAAAGCTACAAGAGTAGGAAAAGTTCAAGTCTTGGAGAATCATAAGACAGTTTTGCTTTAGGATCAGAAGAAGATTTAGCCCCTACTGATGACCAATATGTTAGGCCAGAAGGAGCCAAGGCGGCCAAAAAAAAAAGCATGCCGCTGTAGGAAATCAAGCTGAAATTAGAAAGCTTTTGAAGGAGTCCGATGAAAGGTATGATCGTGCAATGTAGAGCAGGGCCAGTCAACACCAAGAAAAGTGTAACACCCCACGCCCGCTAAGGTCACTCTCTAAGGGAATGCCATAACATCGGTGGAGTATTTTGAGTGAATATAGAACAGAGTAATTACAGCAAGACAAATATAAGTAATACTTTGAAAATTTAAAACGTCATTTCAATTGCAGCGGAAAATAAAACATGTCTGGTTACATCACAAAACCATAATAGAAGTCAAGTACAAATATCCATCCTGCTAAATAAAAATACATAACCCCAATGCATGAACTGATAGCCATAAAAGAAAAGGGTAAACTGAGCTCTACATCTAGGGTCCAAGCTCCAAGAGAGTAATAAAAGCAGCCTGATCAAAGCCCACTCGTGCTGGGCCCACTCTGAGAACCTGAGGGTTGGGAAAAAAAGATAAAAACAACGGGGTCAGACATAAGTCTGAGCGAGTCCTATAACTTTAACAATGTAATCATTAAAGTAAAAAGGATATGATATAACTTGGTACGGTGTGACTGGGGATAAATGACTACACTCAGTAGCCCATCAGACTTAGAGTGAACTAAGATAACGATAAAGACGCATTTACCCACCCAAGGATAATTACTGCACTGCACCACACCAGTCATTCCTACTTAAAGGTTGATCCCTCCCAAGGACTTAGAAAATTTTCCCAGTAGTTTCGCGTACCCCTAGCTCACTACATAGGTGCCGTCTGCCCCTATCCCCACTAGGTGTACCCACTACTCCCACGCGATCGGCTCCCTAACGTAGATATCAGTGCTGGCCCCACAATGGGGTGTATCACTCCCCAAAGTGGCTAGCCCGATACAACAAATGGTGCACGGGTTATATCTACACGATGCAACAACGTCTTACCTACCAGCCCGGGTCCACACACGCATATGAAACCCGTTGGACTCGCGTTGCCACCGCTACCCCGTTTTGGCCTCTTATAGTCAAGCCCAATATGCGTGTCCCGTCACTCGACTAGAGTCGAGCCCACTAAGATACGTTTGGGATATTGGTTGAAATGGGCCCCCACAAGCTACCCACTTAAGCTTGTCATTTCTAGTGTATACCACTTAACCCTTTAATCATGTTTTAATTACATGTTCCACTTTGGTTAAGTATTCTAATCGTATTTTCTATTGCCACCCAAGGCAACCACTAGATTTCCACATGCCACCCAAGGCACCCACTTAACCCCTCATGTCCCTCTACATGCTAATATGGTTAAGTGTTTCTTAATTAATTAATTAAGATCATGACCTCATAAAGACCTCTCACATTAGACCATCTTTTATGACTGCTGGATATGCCGGTTGGTTCCGGGCAGACTTCTGTCATAAAAAGGGTCTAACCTCGTGTCTTTACTTTAATCACGTATTTAATTTATGACTAAGACCTCTCACATTGGGCCAATCATTTGTAGCTGCTGGATGGCCGGTCGGTTCCGGGCAGACTTCCGCTAAAAAGGGTCCAACCTCGTGTCTTAGTTGATTAATTACACCTAATTAATCACCCCCATAATTAATTATCCCTAATTAATTACACATTTTTAAGAATATGGGTAGACCTAACTCAATAGGTAAATTCCCAATTCCATAGTATGGGTAGACCTAACTTAATAGGTAAATTCCCAACTCCATAATGTGGGTAGACCTAACTTAATAGGTAAATTCCCAATTATGTCCATTCATTTTATGTTATGCTTAATCATAACAACTTTACACCTTTTTATAATCATGCATATTAACCCCATCGTTTCCCACGTAATTCGTTTACATAACACGTCATACATAGGGACAACTTTGCATATGTTATGCACATCATAAAAGAGACAAACTTGCATATGAACTTGCACATAAACTTGCATAATACTTGCATATGAACTTGCATAAAACTTGCATAAGAACTTGCATATGAACTTGCATAAAACTTGCATAAGAACTTGCATATGAACTTGCATAAAACTTTGCATAAGAACTTGCATATGAACTTGCATAAAACTTGCATATGAACTTGCATAAAACTTGCATATGAACTTGCATACCATGTCATATCACAAAGGCAAACTTGCATATGTTATGCACATCATAGAAAGAGGCTAACTTGCACATGAATCTTGCATATCAACTTGCATATCATGTCATATCACAAAGGCAAACTTGCATATGTTATGCATATCATAAAAAGAGACTAACTTGCACATGAATCTTGCATATAAACTTGCATATCATGTCATATCACAAAGGCAAACTTGCATATGTTATGCACATCATAGAAAGAGACTAACTTGCATATGATCTTGCATATAAACTTGCATAAAACTTGCATATGAACTTTCATGACACATCATATCATAAAAAGAGGCAAGTTTACATATGAACTTATAACATATGACAACCACAACTTGCATAATCCACATTTACATCCATAGCCTCCTAATATCCTATCCTAATTAGTTTAGCAATTACTTGCTAAAGGCATAGGAACTCACCAAAACCAAGATTAGCAAACTTATGAAGTAGAACTAGTTGTAATATTTGGAGGAGATGATGATTAGAGGTTGATTAGCTTGCAACTTCCTTCATAAACTAGTGGAGGCTCCTTCTTAAGTTTGATTTTGGCGGCATGAGGCCATCATTTCTATTTTTTAGTATGGATTAGGCTTGCATTAGGGTGTATTTATAGGATTAGGGTGTGTTTTAGACCATAGGATTAACCCTAGGTTAGATTAGGTCCGTCAGATTTAGAAAATCTCTAGAACACAGCCCAGCCTTAGCCAGAAAACCAGATCTGGTGCACCCAGGCCCTCTGGCTCGACACGCCGTGTCGACAGGCAAGTCGACCCCCCAGTCGACAGGCCTGTCGACAGCCCTGTCGACATGGCTAGGGCGGGAACTTTCCCGCCTGACCCCGCTGGTTCTATTTCAGAATCTGAATCTGAATTTTTAAATCTGTTTTTAGCTTTGAATTTTCTGCAAACTTCATTGGGCCTTAACTGGGCCATACGGACTCCGATTTACAAAATTTCGGACTCTATTCTGCGTATTTTTCCGAGACGAACATAATGACGCAGCCCGTTTCCCCCAATTCTCACATTTGAGATTATTTATTCTGCAATTAGTGAATTTTAGCATTAACTGAAATACGGGGTGTTACAAAAAGATTCTTAGACTTGATCAACTTCTAGATGCAAAGTGACAAAGAGAGGAAGATGCAATAATGTTAATGTACACTTCGCACATGAATGAAGTAAAACGAGAATATACGGAGTCGAGGAGAGGATAAATAATGAGGCGAAGAATGGAAGAAGAACTTTAGATTTAGTTGACTATGTCGTACATCTGTATTGTTAAATTTCCAGTATGTGTCTTTTATTATTAATGTAAGCATTTTGTTTAGTTGGTGTTATCATTGAGAAATCAGTAGTTGTATGTTACTATGAGTCTTAGTAGTTATTGTGTTATCCGCATTGACGATGCAGTTGAGAAACAAAGCTTTAATTATACAAAAACTATTAACAGTTACAGTACCACTACGCCATAAATGACCTTTTGCAACACAAAAAAAGGGCCTAGCTCAAAAAATGTTGTCATACGTCCTTGGTGACACTTTTCCTATGTTGCAATTTTTGATGTTGCCTTAGATCTCAAACGCAACCTTTTTACTATTTAAGGCAACATAAGAAATATTGTTGCAATAGGAACCGATTTAGGTCTATAAAAACATTCATAGGTGTTTGTAGCAACATTCCAAAAATGTTGCTACATATATTTACTTTCTGAATTTGTTTGGGTTCACATCTTGTGGGGCCCACAATGTAGAGCATATTTCTTATGTGTTTGTATACTATACTATTTTGCATCTCATATGATAATATATATTGATATTGAATAATAATACTATTGTACAAAATTTAAATGATTCAAACAATATTTTATTCAATACAATATTTCAATATTTAAATAGTACAATATTTTGTATCTCTCTATAATACAATTCACCTTCACACCTCACTACATACACTCAAAACACTATTTGCGTTTGTATTTTTTCCACACTTCTGGTCCAGCTCCTGCTTTCACTCTATATCTTTTTTTACCTATACAATAAACAACTAGAGTAGTAATCTGAAAATAAACAAATTTAAATTTGCAAAAAATTAAATTTGTTTGTGTGTTTATTTGCCTTTGGTATTCGGATCGTTTGTCATCATTTTTTGATTTTGCAGTATTCGTTTATCAGTATTCACTGGGACAAACGAATCTCAGGAGCATGCACGTATACACGTGTCCACGTGTACACTACCACAGCATCTCGGAATCATTTTCAGGGCAGTGCAAACAACTGAGGAGCGACCATAGGGACCAAGCTGAACCAGTGTTTCTTTTCAGAAGCAAGTTCAAAAAGTAAAAAAAAAAATTGTCAAGTCAAATTTTAGCAAATGCAAAACAAGTATTCTAACAAAGACCAAGTTCAAGTTTGCAAGGCAAATCAATGCAACATGATTTAGGCTGTAAACAAATATATATATATATATATGTATATGTATATGTATGTATGTATGTATGTATATGTATGTATGTATGTGTGTGTGTGCGCACTTATATGTACATAAGTAGGATCAGCATGGACACAAGTTCAAAAGTGCAAAAATTCAATTTAAGATTTTCAAATCAGATTGCAGTCCAAAAGAAAATGGTCCAATGCAGGCAAGAAAATGCAATCACAAGTGGTTCAAGTCAGCTATGTCAAAGGTGCAACCAATATACAAAGTGCCTCAGCATGTACACAATGAACTCTGCATGTACATGATGTTTTTAGTATGCCAAATCAAGTCAGCAATTAACAAAAGGCGGCAAGCATTTCAAGTTGTCATTCATGTTTCAGTAAAACAACGACATATTCAAACATGAGAAAAGTTATCGAAATCTTCCAGCCAGCAATGGATGCAGATTCAAGGCAAAGAATGCAAGTGTAGCATTGTGGTCAAGCTGAATTGAACAAGTCTTGGTAACATACAAGTGTCAAGGTCAAAGCATGAACGATGAGAGAAGCAAGTCAAAAACAGGTTCAAGTGAAGCATGACTCAAATGAGAGAATCCAATATATTATAACTCATATTGTACATAAATGTATTTATATTGTATGCATTTTAATATGAAAAGATTCTTGCTGATCATGTTGTGAATGAATCTGACATCAGCGAAATTTGTACATATCTAACACATTATAACCCGTTTATGTCAAAAAAATCTTTAATCCGTGCCATCGACACAGGCTACATGCTAGTACATATATATGTTATATGTATATATACATGTTGACACCAAAACATGGTACAACGCCTTCGATTTGTCTGAATCAAGTTTGCCCACGACCTTCAACCATTCCCACGAAACATTCATGACCGAGTCAGGTCCGGCGTTGATTTTGCTTTAACCCGATATAAGGCCAGTGCACATTTGCCAGGCGTGTCAGTGACGTTCCTAGAAACATGAAGGCAGAGAATGAAAGAATGTAGACAGAGCTAGACACTAACAAGAAAACTCTAAAAATAGTAAAGGAAGAACTGGAAAGCTATGAGGCTTAGATGGCTGTTCTCAAAGAAAAGTGAGAAATCCATGAAGGAGTTGGGGGCGAACAACTTCGTATTGAATTGGATCGTTCGTCTTCTCTTACCCGAACTGCTCAAGATGAAGTAAATTTGATGTGGTAAGAGTGTGCATCCCTAAAAGCCGAAAATGAGATTTTAAAAAGTAATAAAGGGCACTTAATTTTGGAGATACAGAGACTCAAGACCGGACTCGCCGCCTCTGAAGTGGCTAGAAGACAAGCCAGAGGCAATGCCGAGGTTGTGATCAAGAATGCCAACAATACTCGTCTTCAACACGAGGTCAAGATTCAAACTATTAAGTCAGATCATGCGGCAAAGATAAAAGAGATGCACACTGAGTTTGGAGACAATATATTGTTGCTTTTTGCTCGATTCCATTGTTAAGAGAATTTTTATGGACAGATAATTATTAGCAGGTATTGGCTGATACTTAGGAGGTGTTTATGAAGGAAGAAATCGAGGTTGCGGAGGGGCAACCGGTTAATGAGGAGGCTTTGATAGCTCAATTCTTGTGTGGTGGTGAGCCAGAGGCATTGGCGGAGGGGGAAAAGACATTTGAGTGAGTTGAAAGATGCTAAACGACGAAAGATGAAAGGAAAGTTGATCCCGACTTGGAAGGTTAGAATGAGAAAAGAGAAAGTATCTCTTAACTATTCTACGGGTCATGCTACAGTCGGTCCGTCCACCGTTCCTCCTCCCTCAAATCAGTCTTCGAAAAAAGTGGAGGAGTACAACCCGGATGACCCTCCTCTTCCTTTGTTCCAAAATAAACAAGTCTCCCCTACTTCTGATGTAGAGGCTTCTGTCAGGATGAGAGACCCCGCAGCTGGTGGTAAATCATTGCTTTCATCTTAATTCTAAGAAGTATCCATCTATCAATGTCTAACCACTATTTTCCTTTCCATAGGTACTCAACGAGGAAGATAGTCACTGGGATTGAGTCTGAATTACCACAAGGAGGCTCTGCTACCATATCAAGTAAAGATGTAGAAACGATTGACCCTCCGAAGGAAACAGAAGCTGAAGATGCCTAGTCGAAAAAGGACGACGTTGGCTGGTAGTTTCTAGGCTTGTGTCGGTCATTTTTTGGCCGGTAGTTTCTAGGCTTGTGTCGGTCATTTCTTTCTTTAAATGTAATAATTGCTTAATAGCCATGTTTGAATTTGAACAGATCCGACGGTAAGTCGAGTGAAGTCGACAGAGGTCCAACTAGTCGATAGATATATTGCTGCCACCAAAATTTGTCAATTCAAATATGTTTTTGCCAATAATTATCAAATCAAGTTTGAATCAAATCTGCAATTTAATTCAATATTAAGTATTTCCATGCAATACATGTACTTGAAAGGAGGTAGTCAAGTCGATGGCTCGATCACGATTAGTCTACTAGTCGTCTCGCGACTAGTCGAGCATCGTGATAACAGTGATCCGCTTTCATGCTTGCTGGCTTGTATTGTGATTTAATTTGAATTGGTGTAATGTTTGCAGCCTTGTACTTACTGTTGCATTATCTATTCACTTTCATGTGTTCTTGGTCGTTGCCACACTTGAACTGGTGCATGTACGCATATGCCCATAATCTAAAAGAGAGGTGGGTTCAAATCCTACCAACGCGATGGATTATCTACTTTTTTGTGTTTACTTCTTTGAGTTCTGTATTTTTAAGTTTGTGCTATCCAAACATTTTTGCAGTGTATGTGTGTTTGTCTGTGTTTGTGTTGTATATGTATTAGTGTATGTGTGTGTGTCTCTGTTTGTGTGTGTGTGTTGTATATGTCTGTATGTGTGTTGTATATGTATGCAATGTATGTGTTTGTGTGTGTTGAATATGTCTGTGTGTGTGTTGTATGTGTATGTAGTGTATGTGTGTGTTGTATATGTCTGTGCATGTGTTGTATATGTATGAAGTGTATGTGTGTGTCTGTGTCTATGTGTGTGTGTGTTGTATATGTCTGTGTGTGTTGTATATGTCCCCTGAGCACACACATATATTTCATGCCAAAACAATTAAAATCCCTGTTACTACAAAATCCGGTATGTACTCTGTTATGTTAGCGTAAGAGTGCATTTTGGATATGAATGTTCTTACTCATTGTTCTAATTCAAATTAGGTTGCAAGTATAGACGAAGATGATGCATGTCTGTAACACCCTGTAATTTTAGAACATGACATAAGAGATAATTAAAGAATAATTAATTATTAAAAGAATAATTATATGAAACGGGTTACGCCATTGCGTTCGTCTCGAAATTCTGCTTGAGATAGAGTCCGACTTTGCGTAAAATGGATACCATATGAAGAAGATATGGACGAACGAAGTTTGGCAAAAAAAAGGAAGTCGACCAGAATGCACTGGCGCACTTCAAAAGTGCGCCAGTACAAAAATGCACTGGCGCACCTGCCAAGTGCGCCCATACTGATCCAGAACAGAATTCTGGAGTGTTCTATGATGATGTGTCTTCTTCTGAGTGGCCGGATAATGTGTATCTGAGCTGGGTGGTTCTGATGGACTCCTAGTTCATCTAAAGGCTCTAAATCTCCCTATACGCCTATAAAAAGATCCCTAAACCTATTGTTTTCTCCACACGAATTCATAAGCATTTATATGCTGTTAAAACCTGATGTGACCTAGCCTCCACCCTAATCAATCAAATTAGGAGTTCTTCATACAATCAGCTTTGAAGATTAATCAGCACCAAATTAGAATTCTAGTAGAGATTCAAAGACTAATTCAACGACTATTTTCTAAGAATCAAATCTAAATTAGAGGATCGATTGTCTACTTCAAGGGAGAGCTATTCAGTTTCAGAATATTTAGATCCCAGAATGCAAGACCCTTCTGTAATTTGTAAGTTCATGTTACTTTCAGAAATAAAAGTTAATTGTGATTCTGACATTTTAATAAATCTGGATCTGAGATTATGCTGTGTTTCTATATCCTTTGGATCTATCTCATTGATAATATTATGTCCATTCTTTGTCTCTTCTTTCCTTCTACTCGTTTTGTTTTATAGCCAGGCTACTGCGAGCCTGAGCCAGATCTCATAAGAGATGAACGTACGTTGGAAATAAAATTGGGCATAAATTATGACTTTGGACATGACCAGCGCTAAAATTTGGGAAAATTATTAAATTGTGTACAATTGGGCATAAAGTATTGGACATATGACTTGAGAGTTGAAGCATAAAGTATTGGACATATGACTAGAGATTTGAAGCATAAAGTATTGGACATATGACTTGGGATTTGGGGCGTAAATTGAACTGTAAATATAAGGCATAGTACATGTTGTGGTCTAAGATCTAAAATTGGGACATATATATATATATATATATATATATATATATATATATATATATATATATATATATATGATAGTTTATGATTTGGAAAATGAAGATTAGGGTGTATAGTGATGTATGGCTTAGACATGAAAACAAGATTAGCCTTTGTTTTGTAAGTCAGTTACTTTTTAGATTTGAACACCTTAATCTAACTGTGGCATGTAATAAAATGGATATGAGAATATGCTTGATGTAAGCTATACTTTCATTGAAATCAGTGCTTAAGTATATATATCTTTGGGAATCATTTTTGACTATGAAACTGGTCCAATCATATCTATTCTTGATGTATATGGGAATTGTAGTCCTTTTCGAGTTCATGATAAAATTCTTATCATATCTATATGCCTGCGATATATTCCTTGCAAAACTTGTCTTTTTAGTACATCAAGTTTATTGGACCAGTAGTTCTTATCATCATATGACTATGCCTATTCTTACGATGTTCCATTTTGCCTCCCCCTTTATATTATGAACCTTGAGTTGAATCTCGAAATACGTACGTTATGAATATGGAGGAAATTGGGTATAAAGTGAAATTGACATTATTTGTCATAATTTGGAACATGTAACATGGCATAACTATTAAGATGCAATTTGACATGAATTATGGAATATGTAATTTGACATAGAATTGGCATGAACGACAAAATATGAAGTTGGCATATAAATCAAGTTTTGGGCAAAATGGTTATTGTTGCGAATTTGGGGTAACTTGAGCATTTAATCTAGATTGGGCGAAAATGTAACATGACTAGTTTTGGTGAATTTGGTAATTAGCATGAAAAATCTAGATTTGGGAATATAGGGTAAATGTGTACATTAAAGATGAACATGCCTAACCCGAGGTTAGATTGAGTTGTGGTGCAAAACTGCCTGGAACCGCCCGACACATTCAGTAACCACAACAACATCTATCTAATGTGAGAGGTTAGTGCATCATGCCCAAGAAAAACCCGAGGTTAGATTGAGTTGTGGTGTAAAACTGCCCGGAACCACCCGACACATCCCGTAACCGCAACAACACAAATCTAATGTGAGAGGTTGGTGCATTAATAAATCAATTAATGCTAATGAACAATATGAATGAATAGGGTTAAGTTCATAGGAACACTTAACCAATATAACATGTATGACTAGGGCCAAGTAATGAGGGACACTTAACCAATATGACAAGATGGATGACTAGGGTTAAGTTAATAAGAAACACTTAACCGATATAGCATGATAAATGGAAAGGGTTAAGTTAACACTTAAACCAATATAACTTGATTTGTGGTAAGGTTAAGTTAAAACAAGAGGGCAACACTTAACCAATATAACTTGATTTGTGGTAGGGCTAAGTTGACACAAGAAGGAAACACTTAACCAAAATAACATGACAAGTAGGCGGGTTAAGTTAACCTGAATTGATTGATGACACTTAACCAATACAACATGATGAACACGTGGGGTTAAGTTAATAAGAAAACACTTAACCATTATAAACGAACAGGGTTAAGTTAATAAGGAACACTTAATCAACATGACATGATGAATGTGCGGGTTAAATTAACATGAATGGACAACACTTAACCAATATGACATAATGTGCGGGAGGGTTAAGTACATCTTGTGTAGGTGGGTAATATTAGTACATATAGGCCCACAAAACTTAACCGTTTAATAAACATGCTTGAATCGATGGGAGGGTTAAGTACATCTCGTTTAGGTGGGTAATATTAGTACATATAGGCCCACAAAACTTAACCGTTTAATAAACATGCTTGAATCAATGGGAGGGTTAAGTACATCTCGTTTAGGTGGGTAATATTGGTACATATAGGCCCACAAAAGTTAACCGTTAAATAAACATGCTTGAATCAGTGGGAGGGTTAAGTACATCTCGTGTAGGTGGGTAATATTAGTAAATATGGGCCCACAAACTTAACCAATAGGAAACCCTAGTAACGGGGACCCATTTAAGCAATAACCCACATAGATGTATCACGGTACCCTGAACTAGGCAGGGTGGGGCGCGATTACTGGGATGATTGTAAGCGGTCAAAGCGACGGAAGGGGGTACGTCAGTATAGGTTCCGATGGTTTACGGGTGTGCACATACTCCAGAGTGAGAAAAAGCAGGCACTGGGTACCAGTAGTTATACACTGTGCATCTTGAATCGTGTCGGGTCGCTACCATAAGGATTGATACACCTTATGGTAGGGCCAACACAGGGTATCTACACGCAAGAGAGGGCCGACTGACACAGACACAAGAGAAATTGATACAAGTAGGGAGCCGATCGATAGGGTAGTAAGGGTACATCTAACATGCTCATGGCAATTAGGCTGACTGAGGTGGAATCCTCACGATAGATGTACACTTGAAGGCTACCACAATTACGGGGATTGGGATCACGTAATCATTTTTTACAGATTACTAGTTGGGACGCTAGTTAGGTGGTGCAGAGATAGATATAGAAATTAGAATAACAAAGTAGTAGCGAAGCAGAGAAAGAGTAGAAGCGCATTCAGTTTATCTTGCCTTATCATACCTTATACTTATCCTATGTTATCATGTTATCCTTGTTTCTTACGGTATTGTCTTATATTCAGTTTATTCATGTCATAATGCTTTTACCTGTTTATATGCTGAAATTCACTGGACTTACCAGACTTATGTCTGACCTAGTTTTTTTCGCCTCTTTTCTTCCGTCCCCCCCAGGTTCACAGGGAGGAAATGTTACCTCTTAGCTCAGTTTTCTTTCCAAGCTCAAAGACTGTCGATGTATCCTGTCTTCCACTGCTATGGCTAGTTCACGCTTTATTTGGGGAATATCATTGTTATTTTTATTCTTCTTATATACTTGGAAGTTTTTGAATCAAGAAAGAAGTTCTATGTCTCAATTTTAAGTATGATTGAGATAACTATTGTAAAAGCTTGACTGAATTAAGTTGTTAATAAAATGACTTTATTTTCCGCTGCTTTATTTGTCTATCTTGTAATTTTTCTGCCTCTTTTACCTTAAATGCTCCACCAAAGTTAAGGCATTCCCTTTGTGAGTGACCTTAACAGAGGTTGGGTGTTTCACTTGGTATCAGAGCTGAAGGTTACCGGATGAGATAAAAGATTTAAAAATTTATTTTTTTAAAAACAGTTTTAAAAGAAGCATTTTCAAAAGAAAAGTTTTCTTTTAAAGGCATATTCCCCAAGCCATATGCACTATCTTTTGATCCTCTGTTTGAATCCTTGTTTCCTTCTTTCCTGAATCTCCTGGGCTTCTGGCTTTCTGGGAGGTAACCTCATTGCGGCATGGTTCCGTATGCTCGACGAGACTAAGACACTTGTCAAAGGGCAAATAAGTGTCCAACTTCCATCTAAAGCGGTAGTAGTTTCACCTGCGGCTAATTTTGTTTTGAGCTTTATAGGATTCTCCACGGGATGGAGGTAGCTTTCAAGAGACTTGTCAAGGATAGTAAAAATGAGACTGAGGGAGTTTTGATAAGAAGCACAACCCAAGGATGAGGAACTCATGGATTAGACTTGGTTCACAAAGGAGGTAAAAAGGAAAGATTAGTAAAACCTAAAACAAGAGGAAGTGTCTTTACTATGGTATAACAGGTCATACAATTAAGGACAAGGGAAAGAACAAATGACAGGATTTTCAAGAAGGCAAATACATGCTTTCACCGCCAGCGTACCGGAGAGAGAGGTAGTAAGGTTTCTGCTGAAAAAGTTTAGTTTTTCTTCTTGATCATCCTATTAGTACTCTTTTTGACTTTAGCACTTCACATTCATTAATATCTTCTTCCATAGTTGAGTCTCTACCCTTAGTACTTGTATAGTTGGAGATCCCATTTTTGTCTCAAATCCAATTGGTGGTTCGGCTCATTTATCTTTGGTTTGTAAGGATTTGAGAATAGCTATCTTAAGCATTGAGTTTAAGTGTAATGCTTATGTTTTTGGTTCCATGGGCTATGGCTTGATTCTAGACATAGGTTGGCTAGCTAGTAATTCTGAAAGGAGGGTAGTTAGACCTTTGACTTGCCTCGAGGGATACCCTCTAGATTTCGTGCAATCCTAAGGGGATCAGTTAGGCTTAGCTACCTAGAATCACTTGATGCGTCCATCGACGATTTGCTCCGTTAGAATAGTCCATGAGTACGCAGATGTTTTGATTAGGTTAATGGTTTTCCCCCTAAAACTCGAGATAGACTTCCACATATATCTAGTTAACATTGCAGAGCCAGTTATGTGGTCAACGATAATTTTGGAGCAAGATTGGTGAGGATAGCCAGAGTTGGTTAAGTGCTCAGTTGTTTGGTTGTTTTGCTAGTATCATCTCACATAGATCGTCCATATTCGGAGGAGGTATTCCTTGGCTGCTTATCTGATATTGGTTTAGGCCTTTGGGGCTTGTACTTGAGGAATGTCGAGTTCGACTATGATGGTTTGCGTGAGAGATAAATAGTTGTGGCAGGTGCCCTAAGTAAAAAAAAAAAGACTAACCTTAAGAGAGGTAAAAAGTACATAGCAACCTTTAGCTTTAGACCCTCAGATTTGTGACATGATGGATAAGCTAATTAGAGGAGAGACCTCTAATCATCTTAGTATATACACTTGATATCATGGTTAACGTCTGTTTATCTTGGAAAGATGGTTCGACTACATTGGATACCCTCTAGCACAGTAAGTGATCGAGGTCTTATCTTTACTAGCGAGTTTTGGAAATGGAGGTCAAGAAGCTTCGCAACCGCAAAGTTAAATTAATTAAGGTATAGTGTAGTGAAGCTCAAGAAGACGCTGCGTAGGAGACTGAAGATAAGACACTCGCATCATACCCTTTTTCTTGAGGGTACATGCTTGATCTCCTTTTCTAGGAATTTTATGCATACTTGTTTCTATCTTTTTAAGTATATCCTCTCGGTCCTATCCTCGATCCTTAGGTAGAAGCTAATGGATGTAAACATGTGTTTGAGACATGTTACGTTTGGTGGATGCAAGTGGTTGCAAGTGTTTGCTAGTGGTTGCTCGTCGATGCATATACACACATTAGGCACTAGATTAGCTCAGTCACTTTCATATTGCACATGCATGAGTGAATATTTATATATATGGATTGGAACTTTATATGTTATCATATGGATGTTGCATTTGTGTGAATGATTAAGCACTCAGGTAGAAGTTATAAAGTACGATTAGGAATAATTGCATACATGATGGACTCATGGTACTAACATAATCCGCATTAAGGAGGTCAACTGAATCAGTAGACCACCTGATTTTGCATTAGATAAAGACATGTACACACACTATGCATATGATCATGAAAGCATTAAAAATATTTTAAAGGACAATGGACGCCGGTGATTGAATGGATGAGTAGATGGATGATTAGATGGTAGGATGCATTCTTCTTATGAAGATTTCGGGGACGAAATCCTTTAAGGTGGGGAGAATGTAACACCTCGTAATTTTAGAACATGACATAAGAGATAATTAAAGAATAATTAATTATTAAAAGAAGAATTAGATGAAATGGGTTACGCCATTGCGTTCGTCTCGGAATTCTGCTTGAGATAGAGTGCGAGTTTGCGTAAAACGGATACCGTATGAAGAAGATATGGACGAACGAAGTTTTGTAGAAAAACCGGAAGTCGACCAGAATGCACTGCCACACTTCACAAGTGCACCAGTACAAAAATGCACTGGCGCACCTGCCAAGTGCGCCCATACTGATCCAGCACAGAATTATGGAGTGTTCTGTGATGATGTGTCTTCTTCTGAGTGGCCGGATGATGCGTATTTGAGCTGGGTGGTTCTGATGGACTCCTAGTTCATCTAAAGGCTCTAACTCTCCCTATACACCTATAAAAAGACCCCTAAACGTATTGTTTTCTCCACACGAATTTATAAGCGTTTATATGCTGCTAAAACCTGATGTGACCTAGCCTCCACCTTAATCAATCAAATTAGGAGTTCTTCATACAATCAGCTTTGAAGATTAATCAGCACCAAATTAGAATTCTAGTAGATATTCAAAGACTAATTCAATGACTATTTTCTAAGAATTAAATCTAAATTAGAGGATCGATTGTCTACTTCAGGGGAGAGCTATTCAGTTTCAGAATACAGATCCCAGAATGCAAGACCCTTCTGTAATTTATAAGTTCTCGTTACTTTCAGATATAAAAGTTAATTGTGATTCTGACATTGTAATAAATCTGGATCTGAGATTATGCTTGTCTTTCTATATCTTTTGGATCTATCTCATTGATAATATTATGTCCATTCTTTGTCTCTTCTTTCCTTCTTCTCTTTTTGTTTTGTAGCCTGGCTACTGCGAGCCTGAGCCAGATCTCATAAGAGAAGAACGTACGTTGGACATAAAATTGGGCATAAATTATGACTTTGGACATGACCAGCGCTAAAATTTGGGAAAAGTATTAAATTGTGTATAATTGGGCATAAGGACATATGACTTGAGATTTGAATAAAGTTTTGGACATATGACTTGAGATTTGAAGCATAAAGTATTGGACATATGACTTGGGATTTGGGGCGTAAATTGAATTGTAAATATAAGGCATAGTACATGTTGTGGTCTAAGATCTAAAATTGGGACATATATATATATATATATATATATATATATATATATATATATATGATAGTTTATGGTTTGGAAAACGAAGATTAGGGTGTATAGTGATGTATGGCTTAGACATGAAAACAAGATTAGCCTTTGTTTTGTATGTCAGTTACTTTTTAGATTTGAACACCTAAATCTAATTGCGGCATGTAATAAAATGGATATGAGAATATGCTTGATGTAAGCTATCCTTTCATTGAAATCAATGCTTGAGTATATATATCTTTGGGAATCATTTTTGACTATGAAACTGGTCCAATCATATCTATTATTGATGTATATAGGAATTGTAGTCCTTTTCGAGTTCATGATAAAATTCTTGTCATATCTATATGCATGCGATATATTCCTTGCAAAACTTGTCTTTTTAGTACATCAAGTTTATTGGACTAGTAGTTCTTATCATCATATGACTATGCCTATTCTTACGATGTTCCATCTTGCCTCTCCCCTTATATTATGAACCTTGAGTTAAATCTCGAAATATGTACGTTATGAATACGGGGGAAATTGGGTATAACGTGAAATTGGCATTATTTGGCATAATTTGGCACATGGAACATGGCATAACTGTTAAGATGCAATTTGACATGAATTATGGAATATGCAATTTGATATAGAATTGGCATGAACGACAAAGTATAAAGTTGGCATATAAATCAAGTTTTGGGCAAAATGGTTATTGTTGCGAATTTGGGGCAACTTGAGCATTTAATCTAGATTGGGCGAAAATGTAACATGACTAGTTTTGGTGAATTTGGTAATTAGCATGAAAAATCTAGATTTGGGAATATAGGGTAAATGTGTAGATTAAAGATGAACATGCCTAACCCGAGGTTAGATTGAGTTGTGGTGTAAAACTGCCCGGAACCGCCCGGCACATCCAGTAACCACAACAACATCTATCTAATCTGAGAGGTTAGTGCATCATTCCCAAGAAAAACCCGAGGTTAGATTGAGTTGTGGTGTAAAACTGCCCGGAACCGCCTGACACATCCAGTAACCGCAACAACATATATCTATTGTGAGAGGTTGATGCATTAATAAATCAATTAATGCTAATGAACAAAATGAATGAATAGGGTTAAGTTCATAGGAACACTTAACCAATATAACATGGATGACTAGGGTTAAGTAATGAGGAACACTTAACCAATATGACAAGATGGATGACTAGGGTTAAGTTAATAGGAAACACTTAACCGGTATAGCATGATAAATGGAAAGGGTTAAGTTAACACTTAACCAATATAACTTGATTTGTGATAAGGTTAAGTTAAAACAAGAGGGTAACACTTAACAAATATAACTTGATTTGTGGTAGGGTTAAGTTGACACAAGAAGGCAACACTTAACCAAAGTAACATGACAAGTAGGTGGGTTAAGTTAACCTGAATTGATTGATGACACTTAACCAATACAACATGATGAACACATGGGGTTAAGTTAACAAGAAAACACTTAACCAATATAAACGAACAGGGTTAAGTTAATAAGAAACACTTAACCAACATGAAACGATGAATGGGTGGGTTAAGTTAACATGAATGGACAACACTTAACCAATATGACAAATGTGCGGGAGGGTTAAGTACGTCTCGTGTAGGTGGGTAATACTAGTACATATAGGCCCATAACACTTAACCGTTTAATAAACATGCTTGAATCGATGGGAGGGTTAAGTACATCTCGTTTAGGTGGGTAATATTAGTACATGTAGGCCCATAAAACTTAACCGTTTAATAAACATGCTTGAATCGATGGGAGGGTTAAGTACATCTTGTTTAGGTGGGTATTATTAGTACATGTATGCCCACAAAACTTAACCATTAAATAAAGATGCTTGAATCAGTGTGAGGGTTAAGTACATCTCGTGTAGGTGGGTAATATTAGTAAATATAGGCCCACAAACTTAAACAATAGGAAACCCTAGTAACGGGGACTCATTTCAGCAGTAACCCACATAGATGTATCATGGTACCCTGAACTAGGCAGGATGGGGGCACGATTAATGGGCTGATTGTAAGCGGTCAAAGCGGCGGCAGTGGGTACGCCAGCGTAGGTTCCGACGGTTTACGGGCGTGCACGTACTCTAGAGTGGGAAAAAGCAGGCACTGGGTACCAGTAGTTATACACTGTGCATCTTAAATCGTGTCGGGTCGCTACCATAAGGATTGATACACCTTATGATGGGGCCAGCACAGGGTATCTACACACAAGAGAGGGCCGACTAACACAGACACAAGAGAAATTGATACAAGTAGGGAGCCGATCGATAGGGTAGTAAGGGTACATCTAACATGTTCATGGCAATTAGGCTGATTGAGGTGGAATCCTCACGATAGATATACACCTAAAGGCTACCAAAATTACGGGGATTGGGATCACGTTATCATTTTTTTTGCAGATTAGTAGTTGGGACACTAGTTAGTTGGTGCATAGATAGATATAGAAATCAGAATAACAAAGTAGTAGCGAAGCAGAGAAAGAGTAGAAGCGCATTCAGTTTATCTTGCCTTATCATACCTTATACTTATCCTATGTTATCATGTTATCCTTGTTTCTCACGATATTGTCTTATATTCAGTTTATTCATGTCATAATGCTTTTACCTGTTTATATGCTGAAAGTCACTGGACTTACCAGACTTATGTTTGACCTAGTTTTGTATCGCCTCTTTTCTTCTGTCCCCCCCCTCGGTTCATAAGGAGGAAATGTTACCTCTTAGCTCAGTTTACTTTCCAAGCTCAAAGATTGTCGATGTATCCTCTCTTCCACTGCTATGGCTGGTTCACGCTTTATTTGGGGAATATCATTGTTATTTTTAAGCTTCTTTTATACTTGGAAGTTTTTGAATCAAGAAAGAAGTTCTATGTATCACTTTTAAGTATGATTGAGATAACTGTTGTAAAAGCTTGACTGAATTAAGTTGTTAATAAAGTGACTTTATTTTCCGCTGCTTTATTTGTCTGTCTTGTAATTTATCTGCATCTTTTACCTAAAATGCTCCACCAAAGTTAAGGCATTCCCTTTGTGAGTGACCTTAACAGAGGTGGGGTGTTTCAATGTCTATTCTATTTAAGAATTTACTGAGTGATCCACCAGCGAAGGCCCACCAAGCTGAAGGCTTTAATTTTTTTGGCTAAGAATTACTGGACGATTCACCAGGTGGATGCACTTTAGCTCACGTCACCGGGTCAGGTATTAATGTTTAATAGCTGAAGCTTAATTAAGCAGGAGTAACTCATCATGTGCGTGAGCTAAAATGCATCCACCCGGTTGATCACCCAGTAAATTCTTAACCAGAAACTTAAAACCTTTAGCTCGGTGAATAGATTAGTTTAGCTGAAAAGAGGATCAAAGTGGTCGATCGCCGAAGTTGAAAAGCAGAGAGTAGTCACCGAAGTTGCTACAATATTGATGTTACCTTCTTTATTATAGTGTAATTATGAAAAATTATATACGAAATAGTATGTATCTTCTTTATTGTAACGTAATGAAACAACATGTATTTTCTTTATTGTAATGTAATTAAACAACATGTATCATTATATATGTTGTTGGATTGTTATGAAATATTTTGTATAATTTTTTCATTTAATGTTATAATTTGTCAAAAAGAGTTTGCATGATATTTACTACCCTTTTGTATATATTCGTATCTATAGATAATTTAGATACGGTTTATATTTGTATCTAGTAATAATTTAATATGGCTTAAGCCCATATGTTATTTGCATTGAGATACGGTTTACAACCGTATCTTTTTATACTTTAGATGTGGCTTAGAGGCGTATCGAATTTTGATTTTAATACGGCTTATGACCGTATCTAATATTTAAACACACCATTATTTGATACGGCTTAGAGCCGTGCGTAATTGCAGTAGCTATGGCCCAAAACGTAGCCTAATTTGCATATATGGTGTAGTGATCCTACCGGGATGCGAACATGCACATCCCTTCATGGGTGCGGCTTCTACGGGATGCGAAATTCCTGTTGTGGTCCTCAAATCTCACCTACTTCCACCTAATCCACTACATATAAATACCCCCTACCTCATGCTTCAAAAGGATTGCCATTTTCATGAATTGACAACTCTAAAAGGACCTTGGACGTCATTAATGGAGGCCTAAGCCTTAAGAAAGAAGAAGAAGAACTATTTTCTCTCAAGACTTTCTACATGCAAAATAAGGCTCCCGAATACTTAACCAAATTTTGTAGACAATTGTAAAGATGATGTCCATCACTTGCAATCATAAACAGTGAAAAAAATCTGTAAACGCTTCAAAGTGGGCGTAGGATCAATATGAACCGAACCACTATAAATTTCTTTGTTCTTTGCTTACTGCACTAACTTTTCCTCACATGAAACTTTATTCTCAAATAATCGAGAATCTTTGGGTTTGATGATGATTTTGCACGCCAACAAATTCCGACATTGAAGGTTATCTAAATGTGTGAAACTTATAAGACTACATGATACCTCAAGTTTTTGTAGAAAGACATTTGCTAATGGAATAGGCCTTAATGATCATATTAGAAACCTTGTATGTAATGTCAATCTACATGGATCTTTGCACCCGTAACAGTACTCAATGAAACCCTAAGGATTGAGCCAATAGAGACCTAGTTTGCATATGTTGAGACCTTCAACATTAAGGAAATGTAAAGATTAAAATCTCAAGCATCTAACTTGTAACAACCTAGAATTTTGACAATAAATTAGTTATTTAATTAAATTATCCACAATAGGAATTTTTTCAAACGATGGAATTTGACCACGAACCTTAACCGTTGTGTTTGTCTCGGAATTCTGGTCAATTTTCATGTTTGGAGTCTCGCGAACAGAGTCAGTATGAAAAAGTTACGGATGAAATGCGAAAAAACAGACGGAAATAAATAAACTATAATAAATATATATTTAATATCATATTTAACTGCCTCCAATAGGCGATTGGCAACTTAAGCAGTCGACCTTATCGGTCGACTAGTGGTTGACCATAGCGGTCGACCTACCAGGTGCCAGAACGCCCAGTGACAACTAAGGTTAATGGGTTTAGTTTATTTTATATTAATAAATAAATGGATGGATGTTAATTAAAATAAATTTAATGGTTCATGGCCAATTCCACTTCTATAAATAAAGGGGTAAGGCCCCATTCTTTTTCACACAACTCTGTAGGCAACATCAAAGCTCTGTCATTTCCCTTTCTCTTCAAATCAATTTCTAAATCAAAAATAGATTCATATACAATCAATCAAACATAAATCAAATAGATTTGAATGTGATAATCAGATTCAAGTGGAAAAGGATATGAATTTACGGCTAAGTTATTCTTTACCAGATTCTCCCCTCTTTTCCTATTTTCTTGAAAATCTACAAATATGAAAGTATCTACTTTTTAGATAACTGTAGATCTATAAGAATTTGGAGGTTATAGGCCTAAAAGGTTATTCAGATTTCAGTTTTGGATGCTTCAGGCGAGTAAAAAATTTATGTACAAAGTTACAATAGCTTAATTATCTCGTTTATATTAGATCTTAAATATATGCCTAACATTTATCGGATCAGTTTATAATATTGTTAAATCTGAAATGATGCCTATCAGATCTGTTTGTGAATGTTGTCAAAAACCTAAAAGTATATATTTGTGGTTTTGAACAATATTATTTGTCGGCTTACTTAATTGTTTAAATTATTTCCTACACTTGTGTTTAAAATATATTGTGGCTATTGCAAAACACTGTTGATCTGGAAATCAGTTCCATAAAACACTGTTAAGATGTAGTTTTATTTTTGATCTGTTGTTTCAGTGTTAAATGATAAATTATGTAATTTTTATTGAAAAGATATAAACCTATTTGTGCTCATTTTTTTAGGGTTACAACTTAGTTGTTGTAAATATGCCTTTCTCCTCTTTTAAAACAAAAAGACATTATTTGCAACCAATAAGAAATATATCAAATATTGAAAAAGGGAAAAGTTGTCTAAATTAACGTATGGATATAAACATGTGTATTTGTGCATAGATTACAACTATTCCAAAACATACATAATAAATTTCTTGTGGTTTAAAATGTGTTTATTTCAATATTCAGGCATAATTTACAATAACTGTAGTTGATGGTCTTTTTTAAGATTTAGAGCCTTATTTCAAAATTGAATGCAAAAAGGAATGTTCGAGTTTAGTTAAACCGAAACATTAAATTTAACAATAATAATAAAAGAAATTAACTACGTTAACGGCACGAATATATATATATATATATATATATATATATATATATATATATGTATGTATGTATGTATGTATGTACGCACACACACATTATCCATCTGAATCTACGTAAACAATGAAATATATATAATAATGAATGTTTGGTTGTTTGAATGAATTTCATTTTATGAAGTTATACATGTAAATGTAATCCATATTAAATGAATATATTTTTAGTGACCGTTGTAGCAATTAGTGTATTTGATTGCTATAAATAAAAACGGTATTATAACTGACATTGATTAGGGAAAGATAATTTAATTAGTCAGTCAAGTATAACAGTTACAATTTATAAATTGGCTTAGATTAATGTTGTAAACCCCAATTTGGGAACTAAATTATAACTGCATTAAGATACGAGGTTAAACTCAACTTGTGGTAGAAGTCTGCTCGGAACCTCCTGGCAAACCTAGCATCCAAAAGTGGTCGGATTATGTGAGGGGTCCGGTGCATAATTATATATATATATATATATATAAACATGCAATATATAAATAAGTAAATTAGTAATGTCTATTGGCGTACAAAAAATAGATATTTTGGGACTGATAATTAAGGATAATTAATGTCTTAAGGAATTATGACCGTTAGGTTCATAAACGGCATTAATTATAATCAATGGGAATAAACGGAATTTAAAGATTTGATTGTTGCCTTAAGAAAATATGACTATTACGGTTATAAATGGCAATAACCCTATGAAACAGAAATAAATGAAATAAAAAGGGGATTAATGGGTATTGATTGCCATTTCAAATACTAAGTCCAATTAAGAAAATAATTAAATAAATATCCTAGGGTAAAAAGAAAATAACTTTCCTTATCTTATGCCAGTTAATCTAGAACCTATAATTAAAGGTTAGAATTAGACTTGGTAGGTTATTGATGTAAAATACCACTAACCATAGGAACCCCTAACGATAATTAGTTGTGTACATATATTATTTTCGTAAAGAGAAACTAAATGGAAATAACTCAATAACGTAGTTTGCTCCAGTATTAAGGTCTTAAGTGGTTAGATCTACCTATAAAAAGGTATTAAGCTATAACACCCGACACTTTTATGTGCCCAAATAACAAAAACCAAAATTCGAACAAATCCCAGTAGGGAGCGTATATCAGGTACCTGCAAATAAATGAGCATGAGCATAGTCAGAGTACGATAAGATAACTCACAGCAGAAACAAAATAAGATAGACCAGTATTAACTCAAGTAACTACCTTTTTAAAGTAAGTCACTTTGTCAATACCGAGCATGAGAGAGAACGAGAACCGAAAGCCAAACTAAAACACCTGTGAAAACCCGACCTTCTCTAGAAAACCTGGGTGGTCGTAATGAGGAGGGGGGCCAGAACAACAACATTCTGGTGAACTGGAAATGTACAACACAAATTATAATACACAGATGTATCCCGTTTGGTTCAACCGAAAATGTATGCCTACCAAGGTTAGTGATTCTAGCTTAACCTTGTAAATATTTACATACGAGTATACTATTCTTCCTAAAGTAGTATTCCCAAAATATAATACCGAGATAGAACGTTTAGGCATATATTCATGAAGTCTTTATACCAGAACATGGCTAGTTATTTAATCGAGTGTGGACCCCTAATTACGAAGTTTATATTTTTTTTTCATTCGCTCATCCTTATTATTTGATGCCTCACTATTATTGATAGATAGGGTGGATTCTCTCTGATCGTTTAAGACTTTAGGCTGACCTATTTATAACAACCCGGCTTTTTGACCGGTAATTAAACCAACTTAAACTATTCATAAAGACAGACAGTTATGGGTACTACATATTTGCACAAAAATAACAAAACTTTTCATTTTATTACCATAATATAACATCAGAGTTACAAGGAATACATTAGAGTACATTGATTTCACCGTGGAATAAATACTAAACTCAGCGGAAGAATGCGAATGCTCCAAAACATATAGCTCCAGCTAAAAATCCGGAACCAACTCCAAGGCTAAATCTACGAACCAAACTACTAGCTGCCCATGTAAAAATTATGGGCACCCAGAGTTTAGGTGAGGGAACAATAAACTCTAGATCATTCGTGGGACTGGTGTGAGAACTCAAATCAGCTGTTATTTAGGATTTATTTTAAAGTTGGGTAATTCAACGGACCACGCCGCGAATGCAGAACGGGTTTACTCCATGTGAATACCCGTGCATCAACAATTCGCAATGACTTTTGAAAAATGAAAATACCTTAAGGTTTCGCGGCACACACACAATGCAAATGCACACATGGGCGAGGTTTCTCCTTATGATAGTAAAAAATGCTTGATACGTGAAAATCCTCTGATATTAATATTAGTGCATTGTGTGAAAACAACTACGCAAATAAATGTATTAATCACAGCCAACATAATGCCCATCCCATTATACAGACGTAATCCTGCTGGTAGCAGGCTATACAACTAAAATCGTGCAGGCTCGTAGTGGAAATTGGATTTCCAACAAATGACTAGCCAAAGGAACTTCCTTACCGGACCGATGCGTATGTCTCTAGAGGGACACCCCCGAGAACCAAATTGGGCTCTCTGCTAACACGAGGCTGGGTCACCCCTTAACTCAGTAACTTAGAGCACGCCTAAGTATATCACTTCCTGGTCGTTACCAACCTTTAAACCGAGGCCTCGCAACATCAACATCCATATAAAATAGAAGTTATCCACATAGGTTAATACCTGGGCTCCATACCATAGTACACCTTTTATCTAGAACGAAATACAGAACCTTAACCTCGCTGCATCTTTCCTGTTTTAGCCATTTACCGGGTTGTGAAGCTTGCTGAGGTCACGATATACACAAAGATACGCTTAAATAAGCTCTGCTTTGATCATCCATAGCTCATTACATAACTTAAGTATGCCACATTGTCCTTTCACAACGCATCACTAATTTCTATCAATATATAACCTCTAAGCTCATACGTCTTAGAGAAGGGTGTTAAGCAAGAGAATAAATTCTCCGTCACCAAGTAGATATATATTTAACAGAGATTAGTGCTACGTTGTTAATCGCAATGTCAGATACACAATCCATACAAGTCCGTTCTAGGTCTGAACGAAGCCACATTCCAAAATTCCTTCACATACGTTCGGGCTTCTTGCCGCTTAGCTGATATAAAATCCGTCTGCAAATGGGAGCTACCCATTTGAGATATTCAACAAGTCATCCTTACGATATGAAGGGTCCTCGTCTTTAATACCGTCTTTAATTGCTCTATAACATCGTATTATCGCTTGGAATGGTTTTCAGACCTATATCCGATGTCAGACTTTCCAAATAATAAGCGTTCTTTAAAATCAGTAGCTATGGGCTATACAAGTTTCTCAATTCAAATTTCCTTCCCAAATCGTTATCAATTCATTTCAAATTAAGGTTGGATTCATTCAATTCCCTTCAACCCCGATATCATCTTAACCCTTTTCTTGAAATTCAATATTCATTTTCAACCTTTTATTTCAAAACCAAATCCATTTATTTGTCGTTAACCCTTTCCTTAGGTTTTCAAAACCACCAATATTTATTTGGATTGAAATTTCCATTTACAATAATCCAAATAATTGATATTCAAATATAAGTTTAAATAGATTTTAACCAACTTATATTTGACATAAATTCACAAATTCGGCGGATGCTATCAAAATCTTGATGTAATCATTTTCTAGTGTTTCTAATAGTATTCGTCCAACCCTGGAATAACGTATCAAATATCTGACAACAAACTCTACCTAACTCATTTCCTTTTAAATTCCCACTTATAAAATCAATAAATAATTCCGTATACATATATTTAATCACTTAAAACCCTTCCAAACTATTTTATGAATCCTTTTAACCGTTTTAAATAATGGTTCACGATTTTTAACTTCAAAACAAATTTATCTTTAAACTGTTATAATAGCGTTTGGAAACGTTAGCAAAAGTGCTGCTATAAAATAGCCATTTATATCAAATAGATTCTAAATTATTCAAAATTCAAATAGTTCAATTCTACTTACTTTAAAATCATAAAATAAAATTTATCAAAATTTTCCTCCATTTTAAAATAATATTATAAACCTGGTTTATTTGATTCTTCATTATGGTCGTCGAAATGCATGTATAGCGAATTTTCTAATTTTGTATTAAACAAAAAATGAAATTTGTACGTCGGAGTTTGAAATTTCCTTTTCTATTCAAAAGCTGTTATCATTTTAAATCCAATGTTTCTTATTTCAATCCAAACCGATTTCAAACCATCAAGTTATAGCCATTTGAAAATTAAAATCGATATTTACGAACTATCGCACCGCAGCGCATCATATAACGATTTAAATATAAATCGTTCAAACCTTTTTCAGGTTGAATTTATACTCCAATTTATTCGAAAAACAGTTTCAAATTATATTTCAAATTAAATTTCAAATTAACTATCTCGTTTGTCGGATCAGTTAGGGATAGCCAGGGAGAGCAGGAAACTATATTTCCAAACCCAAGCCTAAACACTATCCTCTCTGTCATCCTAGAACTTTCTGGTGTATATATATTTTTTTAATAAAAAGACATCGTCAATATATATATTTAAAACCATGTTCCAATTTCCAAATCTCATTTCGAATTAAACTGAACTTTTTAAAAATAATATTTTAATATTTTAAAACCAATCTTCATTTATATGAAGGGAAGATTAGATCGATCATCTGTATAATTCCACAACTACGACGTGTGTGTGATTTCATGCAATCATGATTAACCAAATAAATCAACCATATAAATCAAACGGACATGGATTCATTACAACCGATAAACAAAAAATTAACTGTGCACAAGCGTTATGGTCAATAACGCTTATCAGTGTTCAGTGTGTCATCTAATTACATGCACACCCATTCAAACAATAACATCCATAACCAACCAATTATCATTAACTAATTATAATTAATCACCGCTAATTATAATTATCCACTTACTACTAATTTAAATAAATAATTAAATTAGGAGTTCTCACCATTATATATCCAAAATCTTCATAAACAAGCCAACGAACACTGTTACCGCTACTCGTATTGCTCTCAATCCACATTTATTAGTAGTTGGTGATTTCTATGCTAATGTTATATTGGAATTAATAACGTTGTTCTTTATATATATTCATACATAAGGTCAATTTTTTTTATTTTTTTATTATAATCTATACTTAACAAAAATTATTAATATTATATTCTGATACGTTCTATTTCTCGATACGATTCCAATGCCTCTAACGGCGAGTTAAACGGATTAAAATCGAGTGAGATATTCATTTCTAAAGTTTAAACAAAATAAAAACAAAATAAAAACATACCAAAACAAAGAAGGCCTGGCCCAATTACTCTTCATGTTCAAAACCGGCCCATCTTATCCTTTTTCTTCCCTCCTCACGCATCTCCTTTCCTGGAACACCCAATTCTGCCATGCATTGTGTGCACGTGCGCACACCCAAACCACTACCGTTCATCGATCCAAGACTACCGACGAACTTCTCTTCCTCCCCTCATTCGACTGCACCACCTCTCCACAACTTCAGCACCCTAAAACAAAATGCGACGTGAATTCCACACCCTGGAACAGTGCGTGAACCCATCAAAGTATCGACACTAAATTTCTCCGAACATCGCCAAATTTTGTCATGACGAAGCCCACTCCTTCCTCATCGCCATGCCATACTCAGATTCGCCAATCCTTGCTTCCATCTCTGATGATCCTTAACCCTAATTTTCAGCTTTTTCAATCATCGACATAGAATTGTCCCAAACTTACATGAAAAATACTACGTTCTCTGTTGATCTCAACTGCGCAGACGGCGTTGAGCGATTCCCCATGGATTGAGAGATATGAATTTTTGAAGTTCTTTTCACATATTATCATCTTACTGTAAAACTAAGGTTTCTCCCTCGATAATCAACAAAATTTGGATCCGTCAATTTCTAAAAATCGAAAACGACGATTCGGACAACATTCGCGTTGGAGATGGAAGTTGATACATGATGGTTTGAGAGCTATTGATTTTTGAACGAGTGGAAATCTTATTTTTCAATATACTGGAAGTTGCAACAGAGAACTAACAAGAAGAAAACATGAGGTATAGATTGAAGTTATGGTTGAAGTGAGCAATACAACGGGTCTAGCACTCCTTATATAGGGGTTTTCAAGGGGAAAATGGTCAATTTCTTCATGGACACATGTCCTTTATTTAAATCAAACTACATGAAAAATTACACATACATAGTAACATGGCTTAAGATTATGAACTACTCCATGTATCATGACAAGTAGTAGGACACCTCACATTCATCCTTATCTTAAGGTTTATTTAAAATTAATTTATCTTAGCTTCACCTTTGTAATACTTATAAATGTGTCAAATTTAGCCATACTTATAAACGTAAGTAATATATTAACTTCTAGGTTAGGGTTTTGCAAAATTCATAATATCAAAACATTTATAATTAATTAATATTTCAAAATATTTATCCATATTATTTATCAAACATATAAACATGTAATTTACTAACATTTATCCTAAAAATGGTCTAAAATAAATGCTTAATAAATCTTATAAAAGTTTGCAACACCATTATAATTTATCCAACTAATCATTCTTGTACATTATCTTAAAGTTAAATTATCCTTTACCAAAATCATTTTCTTACATTAATATCAAATTAGATAATATCATTACATTTTAATATTGAAATATAAATATCATAATTGAACTAAAATATTTAAAATAAGTTTTCCTTTACAAAATCATATTTATAAAAAAAACAAGACACTTATTAAATATTAAAATTTGCATTTTAAACCTTCTAAAAATCTAGTTTATATTCAGTAAAGTCTAAACTATACAATATCTCAATTTAACCTGGTCAAAAATTCCGGGATATCACACTATTGGTCACTTATTATTCCTCGATAATTTATTCAACGTTAACATAAACTAGAGGGCACTAGCTATGAGGACCTACTAGTTAAGGCTTCCGTCATTCACACGTTAACCCATTCCCCATGTAAGGTGAGAAATGGTATTTATCGCTCGCTATACCATCTAGCTGACCTTATTGGATAACCTCCTTAGTCACTTACTACTTTTCGTTGGATTGGTAGCCATATCTGACGTTTTAAGTTTCCAGCTTTGGGTTGGCCCCACACACTTATGCCATTTAAGACACCTGAATTGAAAGACCTACTCCCAGGTGGACTCTTCCACCCCAGCTGCTTAAGACCCAGGAAGCGGACTATACGGGAAGGTTATTAAGTTCGTACCCCATTAGCCATTAATACCTTTCCCTATTGAGATAAAGTGGGATACGTTATTAAGTCCTTCCTTTGTAGTTTCTCTTCACGGAAATACTATACGCACACGATTTATCGCCATGATTTCCTATGCTTAACCCACTAAGTCCAACTCTAACTTCTAATTATAAGTTCTATATCAACTAATATAAATAAGGAAAGTTATATCCTCCTTACCCTAGGGTATTTATTTGATTATTTTCCTAATTGGACTTAGTACTTAAACAATCAATACCCATATATCCCCTTTTTATTTCATTTATTTCTGTTCATAAATTAATTGCCATTTCATATTTTCCTAAGGCAAATCATAAAATTCCTAGTTTCCTTTTTATTACCATTGATTATAATTAATGCCACTTATGAGACTAACGACCATAATTTCCCAAGGCATTAATTCACAATGAATATCCTTATTTTATCAATCCTAAAATATCTATTTGTTGTACCCCAACAGACATTAACAATTTTGTTTATTTATTTATTGCCTTATATATATATATATATATATATATATGTGTGTGTGTGTGTGTGTGTGTGTGTGTATTTGTGCACTAGAAATTTCAAAAAAAATATTTCCTTCCTCTACCCAATGGGGAGAGGAAAGGCGATCCATCAGTAATCGTTAACTGCTCATGATTTCAAACCTATTTCCTACTAAAGCTTCAACGTAAATTGTTCCTTTATAAATAAACCCGCTAAACTTTCCATCTTACTTCCGCAATTCTACAAAACCAGATCTAATCGCACCATAAATATTCAAATCCAAATCATTATGGATCTCATAACTTAATCTATGAATAACCATCGCCATGCTATCCCCAAAAGTCAGTAAATCTTTCTTATTCACCGTATTTTCCATTGTTTAATAGATCGTTTATAGGCGATCTTGTTCATATTATGGAGTTTCAAGCCATCAAGGGATTGAGTTTCGGCATGATCCGGCATTACTGAGTTAATTTCAGTTCCAGTCAACTTCAACCGAACCTTCTACTAGACATCACATACCTAGTGGTGATCTTCGGTTTGGGTAAGAGTTATAATTATAATTATTTCTTGGGATAAAGTGGTATATTTAATAGATCCTACACATCTTTCTTTTGGTTGTGGATTCCAGCACTTCCAATTTTTTTGGATATGATAAATGGTATATGGAAATTGCTTTAGAAGGAAATGAGGAGTTCATATTGATACTTGCTACCTAGCCATTCAGTTTTGATATTATTGGTATTTGTGCTACTCTTAGAATGATTACGGCAAGGCTGTATTAAACTCCACCAAGTGACTGGATGTAAATGCTTATAGGAATTTACTCAGACAAGAAATGATAATTAGATGTACCTCCAATATGAGTTTGTTTGGATAACAACACAATCAGTATCTTAGGCTGTTTATAGACTGTTATTGAAGGCTTGTGTGACAACCCCAAAACCACGTACAGACGGTGGCAAGGGTAATCTTTGGAATATAACACATATAGAGATAAAAACAGAACAGAAATAAATAAATACACCAGATAATGTACAAATAATACACTGGATAAACATAATCATCAGAGTTACACAGTATACAGGATCATACTTAGTTCAAAATACAGTTCAGCTATACATAAATGTCTACAACGGAAAACAAAACATAATATGTACAATAGGAGCTGAACAGCATAAAAAGAGATAAATGATAGAATCCATCTTCAGCTCCAGCTATCTAGAAAGATCCTGCTAAAACCTGAATACAAGGCTGCCCGTGTAGAAAGAGGTGCATCCGAGTTTGCAAGTGAAACAAACTACGAGTCAGTCATGGGACTGGTATGAGAAATCTACTTAACACAATTTATAATACGGCTAATCACAGGACCACGCTACTTTCGCGGAACGGGTTTACTCCATTAGATTGCCAGTGCTTCAAAACAAGTAAATCTTTTAAACATCGCAATGCTTTTTATAAAAATGAGGCCATTATAAGACTTAGTTCCCATCACATAATGCAACGCAAACCGGAGGATAAAGTTTTTACCTTATAATGGCCAAAATATGCTTGATACGAATAAAACAAAAGCATTTGATATTACTACTAGTTTTTATATGTTTCAAAAACAATTTCAAATCATAAGTATCAATCATAGACGACATTAATGCCCCATACCACTATGTCGCCATATATAGGTATACAATCAAAACCGCACAGTCATGATTTGGAAATTGGATTTCCGTCATGAGCCAAGGCAAAAGATAGTCCTTACCGAATTCGAGACAATCTAGCCCATGTCTCAGGCAAGTACTCAGTCAAGCCTTTGGATCGTCAGGGCCGGTCCACAGATGTGGATTAAAATGCCTAAACACTGCGTTTCCCCGCCCGTTGGGGCGTAGATGAGTCCTACGACTCCATCGGCTTCAAATAGTCACCGATATATCTGAGGCGCCTCGCAACAGCAAAAACCACACAGGTGAAAATAATATATATGTCAGCCAGTTTAAGCACTGACACCACCTCTAGCTAGAAAGAAACGCATGTCCTCCTTGAGGTCCTCTCCCGTTTCCGGCTCATACCGGGGTGTGAGGCTCGCGAATTCACGTTATACACAAAGCTATGCCACACAGGTCGTGCTTTGATCATCAACCACAAGACTTTGCTTTTCAACAGAAGCCTTGATCATCTACCACTTAGGTGTGCCACATAGGCAATTCACGCTATGCGACTGATTTCTATCGATATATAACCTCTGAGCTCGTACATCTCAGAGAAGGGCGTTAAGCAAGAGAATAAATTCTCTGCCGCCAAACAGATATATATTTAATAGAGATCAATCAGCACAGAACAAAATCCATTATCGGACACACAGTCCATTTGCAAGTTCGTTCTGGGTCCGAACGAAACCGGAGGCACTATATACCTCGCATACCCATCGATCTCCAAGCATGTCTGGATGATCACCACTTATTATCTATATTTTTGGATGCCTATCAATTAAGACATCAGTTACCATCCAACCGAGGTGAAGATCTCCGGTCTTCAACCACCGTCTTCATCATCGACTTCTTATCGCCGATCAATTATTTGAAATGAGATTTAACTCGGCCTTTTCAAATAATTCATGTATATTTAGAATTTAAATCAATTCATTTCAATGGTTAAATTATTCGACAACAACTTACGCAAAAACACATTCAACCGTCAAATATCCACTAAACCACGTAAATTCGGTTTATTTCCATTCCATATCGTTTATAATATTTTATAACGATTTATCGCTATTTTTATTTATTTAAAAATAGCCAATTTATTCAGACGACGCTTCAGGCCATAACGCGACCGTGGCACTGTTTTTCTTCAGATTTGATTTACACATATATGAAAAATCTGGTCATTGCATCCTCGCAAATTTTATATCACTAGAAAGATCTTTTCAAAATGAATCCAACGGTTTCAGTTTTGGGAAAATCCGACGGTCGGATCTCCCGGTACACTCGTTTGAAGTTTCGATTTCAAAATACGAACTGCAGCGTCGTTATTCGATTTAATTTAATTATATATATATAAATATAATCGACTCTGGCGCTATTTTTCTTTAGATTTGAATTAAACATTCCAGACAATCCAACCGTTGGATTTTCAAAAAGTGGGTATCGTTGGAAAGATATTTCCAAAGCGAACCCAACGGTTTCGGTTTCGGGAAAATCCGATGGTCGGATCTCCCGCACTAATCGTTTGAAATCACGGTTTCAAAACATGAACTGAAGCTTCGTTATTCGATATATTTTAATTATATATATATAATCGATTCTTCGATTTCGAAACCATTTTTACTTCACATATTTGATAAAAACGATATTTTTATCCAACAGATATTTATTTCAACACATGAATTTTGTTTATTTTATTTCCACATAGGAATTTCTATTCAAGACATGAATTTCTATTCCACGCATGAATTTTTATTTGACCATTCAACACAAGAATAATTTCTATAGTTTATATATATAATAAAAATGTGATTTTTATTGCAAAACAATTTATTTCAAAACATGATTATTTTATATAGTTTATATATATAGTAAAAATGTGATTTTTATTGCAAAACAATTTATTTCAAAACACGATTATTTTATATAATTTATATATAAGGTAACAATGTTATTTTTATTTCAAAACAATTTATTCAATACACGAACTCCATTCAACACATGAATTTATTTCAACATTCAACACATGAATTTTATTTCAACATTCAACACATGAATTTAAATCAAACACAGAAATATTTCAGAAAATTTCGGCAGCATAATGGCAGGGTAGTTAAAACCGGGACCATCCCTAGTACGGCTCCTCGCTCTACCTTAAAACCTCGCAGCTTTTGACAATGGGGATTTCATGCATCTAGCTCGCACGCAGGCGGCATGTTTATATTTTTTTCTTTTCCACAAACTAATCCTATGTGGTTTCAACCAAATAATTCTCAACCACAAACGGGTATTTTTCAACCACAATCGATCAATTCCAACCACAAACAATTCTAATCAACCATTTTCTATCAACCAATTTTCACGCCAATCACAACCAATAAATATCGTCCATGGTTTGTGGACGAGGGGCGTGTGTATATATATAAGTATATTTCACTTCACTTCAATATCATTTCAATTTATTTCAACGCATATATAATTTTTACAACACATATATAACTTATACATCGAACGTACAACTTATATAGCGCTTATACATGAGGTGTACAACCTTATATAACTCATACAATGACTATATAATTTATACATCGTCGTTTTCCATATCGTTTATAATTCAGAAATCTCACATTGGGTTCCACTCCACCAAAAATAGCAGAAGGCTCAGAAAAATATCCGGTCTCTTCTAGAATGTAGAAGACGTCCACACGAGTCCACTGTCTCGTGTTTCACTGAATTTCATCAACAAACGAAAAAGATATGATTTTTACAGTGAAATCAAAAACCGTAGCGCTTTAAAGTGCTATAGAATAGTTTTAAAAATAATCAGCCATACGTTTCAGAAATCGTTCAAAACTAGGTTTAGCTTTTTCGATTAATCCACGAAGCTATAGCACGATCGGACCATACAGCGTTGAAGAGGGGTGTAGGGCGCACCCGCGCGCGGTGGAGATGGCCAGTTCGATCGCCTGAGGCGGCGGTGGCGGCGGGTCGAAGTTCGAAACTCCCAGGCGAAGAGTCTCTCAAATTACTTAATGAAAAAACCCAAACTTGCTACGGGTTTGAAGATATTGACGAGCTCTACAAAATTCCCAACAGGATGGAGGTCTAATTTTGAGCGGATTGAGAGGAATCGAGGAGAGAAAGGCTCAGCAAATTTCTGCCGTGCGCGATAGGGGGGATCGGGGAGAGAGAATTATGACTGGCCAATCATATTTTTATATTTATTTATATATTTTTAAAATCCAAAAATAACCCTTGCCTCATACGAACCCCAATCCAAACCCTACGACTGTCGTCCCTAGCTAAATACCCCCATTCCGAACACAATGGGATATGTTTCGAAGGCCCATTCGACTGTTTCAATCAGTTTTCCTTCAAATTAAAATATAAAATATTCAATATTTAATTTGAACGTACATTTCAATTTGCCGGGGCCACATACTGATCCCAAAAATTCCAGAAAAATAAATCTAGCTATGTTTTGACGATACAGTCCCAACAAAACTAGTTCTGTCGAATTCTGAGACAGTTTGAAAAATGGCCCTTTTCTGGTCGATCCAATTTAATAGAAATCGACCAAACACATTTCCCTTTGCCACGCTCATATACTAGCTTCAAAAATTATGAAATTTGAAACCCAGCAATAATTTGACATCCCGGATCCAACAAAAGTGGTTTCGTCGAATTCTGAGGTCGTTTGCAAAAATGGACATTTTCACGGGCTATATAAACTCTATAGCGACCTTTCTGAAAATTCATTTTACCACAACTTTTTCTTCCCGCTACGAAACTTCGATTTTTCAGATTCGTTAGAAAGATATTCATTAACAGATTCAAATATTTTTGGTTTCACTAAAATCTGTTTTATTTTGCACCCGGTACAGTCAGTCAAAGTTTGAATTCAATTTTTGAAACTACCGCGCCATTTCAGGCCTTGTTTATAATTAAAATCAATTATATTTATTTTCAAACATCGATTCAAACACACTTTTCATTGCTATTATTTAAAATATTTATTTTAAATATTTTAAATTCACTAAAATAGGCAAATTAAAAATTTTAAATTGGCTCAGATTTTCCGGGTTGTTACTATCTCCCCCACTTAAAACTTTTCGTCCCCGAAAAGGAACAAAGTCGAAAATGGTTTGATTAATCAGCTCTACTTTCAATCTAGCCTCCATTCTTCAACTTTTCAGTATCTGAGAATTTTCTAATTCTTCAAAAATTTGGCTAACACCCTAAATTTTCGAAAAATTTCGCCATAACCTCCTTTGTACGGGGAGGGTTTTGGAATTTTATTGGGCCGTGTTAGGTACCCAATAAATCCTAATAAGCATGCACATATTTATAGTGATATATTCCGGTGTCCACAGGGGAGTGTGTATAGATCATAACTCCAGAGAATAAATGAGAATAAATTCTCGTCACCCTATAAATGGGTTTTGTGCCTTAATGACCAGAGAGACGTGTTTATAGTCATCTCCAGACCCGTGTGGGGTTTTTCATTAATCTTGCAATTTACCGTTACTTTTTATATGGTCCATATCAGTCATCAGTTCAACCTGTAATATAGTCATCACCATACAAGCCTCTCGCTCGTATGGTAAATCTTCTGCCTCATCACACAAGCTCCAAATGCTTATGTGGTATATGATGAAGTATGCCTATCCTCAAGAAGTATGCCATGTAGTGTAGTTCAAAATTAATTGTTACTATTCTATGGCGACATTTATTATTACACGCAGAACCAGCACTCCGCATCCAATGACATTCACAGGAGTTGATATAATAATAAAATTGCGCATCCAACTCATTAAGGTTTACCTATTTGTCGGGCACGCAAATAAATTCTTTACTCAATAGCTAATCCTTTACCTGTTCAAACATATATATTGCACATGTATATCTTTCTATCTATTTTTAAATCAATGCAATACTTGATTTAATTGCATAGATTTACCATCATTCTCTTCTTGATTAAATTAACGATCGTTCTAATAATTTAATTAATAAAATCCAGTATCACACAACACAAACAACAATCAATTTGTTTTTAACTTTTCAAATATACATCTTTTATATATTCAAAAATCATATTTCTAAAACCAATATATATATATATAATTAAAAATATGTGATTTATAAACATATAACTCTCAACTCGTTCTGGGGCACTTCTGACCCCATCTCTAACGAGTTATTCTGATTCTACTATACTCATACCAGGATATTGCTGATCCTATCTGTAATGAGTTATTCATCCTAGAACCCTACTGGTTCTATTTCTGACGAGTTCGTTAATATGTTATATTCCAGAACTAAGCTTAACCAAAGCTCTGATACCATGTTGTGACGACCCCAAAACCCCGTACGGACGGTGGCAAGGGTAATCTTTGGAATATAACACATATACAGATAATAGCAGAACATAAATAAGTAAATACACCAGATAATGTACAAATAATACACGCGATAAACCTAATCATCAGAGTTACACATTATACAGGATCATACTTAGTTCAAAATACAGTTCAGCTATACATAAATGTCTACAACGGAAAAAAAACATAATATGTACAATAGGAGCTGAACAACATAAAAAGAGATAAATGATAGAATCCATCTTCAGCTCCAGCTATCCAGAAAGAGCCTGCTAAAACCTGAATACAAGGCTGCCCATGTAGAAAGAGGGGCACCCGAGTTTGTAAGTGAAACAAACTACGAGTCAGTCATGGGACTGGTATGAGAAATCTACTTAACACATTTTATAATACGGCTAATCACAGGACCACGTCACTTTCGCGGAACGGGTTTACTCCATTAGATTGCCAGTGCTTCAAAACAAGTAAATCTTTTAAACATCGCAATGCTTTTTATAAAAATGAAGCCATTATAAGACTCAGTTCCCATCACACAATGCAACGCAAACCGGAGGATAGAGTTTTTACCTTATAATGGCCAAAATATGCTTGATACGAATAAAACAAAAGCATTTGATATTACTACTAGTGTTTATATGTTTCAAAAACAATTTCAAATCATAAGTATCAATCATAGACGGCATTAATGCCCCCATACCACTATGTCGCCATATATAGGTATACAATCAAAACCGCACAGTCACGTATTTGGAAATTGGATTTCCGTCATGAGCCAAGGCAAAAGATAGTCCTTACCGAATTCGAGACAATCTAGCCCATGTCTCAGGCAAGTACTCAGTCAAGCCTTTGGATCGTCAGGGCCGGTCGACCGATGTGGATTAAAATGCCTGAACACTGCGTTTCCCCGCCCTTTGGGGCGTAGATGAGTCCTACGACTCCATCGGCTTCACATAGTCACCGATATATCGGAGGTGCCTTGCAACAGCAACAACCACACAGGTGAAAATAATATATATGTGTCAGCCAGTTTAAACACTGACACCACCTCTAGCTAGAAAGAAACGCATGTCCTCCCTGAGGTCTTCTCCCGTTTCTGGCTCATACCGGGGTGTGAGGCTCGTGAATTCACGTTATACACAAAGCTATGCCACACAGGCCGTGCTTTGATCATCAACCACAAGACTTTGCTTTTCAACAGAAGCCTTGATCATCTGCCACTTAGGCCTGCCACAAAGGCAATTCACGCTATGCGATTGATTTCTATCGATATATAACCTCTGAGCTCGTACGTCTCAGAGAAGGGCGTTAAGCAAGAGAATAAATTCTCCGCCGCCAAACAGATATATATTTAATAGAGATCAATCAGCACAAAACAAAATCCAATGTTGGACACACAGTCCATTTGCAAGTTCGTTCTGGGTCTGAACGAAACCGGAGGCACTATATGGCTTGCATACCCATCGATCTCCAAGCACGTCTGGACGATCACCACTTATTATCTATATTTCAGGATGCCTCCCAATCAAGACATCAGTTACCATCCAACTGAGATAAAGATCTACGGTCTTCAACCACCGTCCTCATCATCGACTTCTTATCGCCGATCAATTATTTGAAATGAGATTTAACTCGGCCTTTTCAAATAATTCACGTATATTTAGAATTTAAATCAATTCATTTTAGTGGTTAAATTATTTGACAACAACTCACGCCAAAACACATTCAACCGTCAAATATCCACTAAACCGGGTAAATTCGGTTTATTTCCATTCCATATCATTTATAATATTTTATAATGATTTATAGCTATTTTTATTTATTTAAAAATAGCCAATTTATTCAAACGACGCTTCAAGCCATAACGTGGCTGTGGCGCTATTTTTCTTCAGATTTGATTTACACATATCTGAAAATCTAACCGTTGGATCCTCAAAAATTTTATATCATTAGAAAGATCTTTTCAAAACGAATCCAACGGTTTCAGTTTTGGGAAAATCCGACGGTCGGATCTCCCGGTACACTCGTTTGAAGTTTCGATTTCAAAATACGAACTGCAGCGTCGTTATTCGATTTAATTTAATTATATATATATATATATATATATATATATATATATAGTCGACTCTGGCGCTGTTTTTCTTCGAATTTGAATTAAACATTCCAGACAATCCAACCGTTGGATTTTCACAAAGTGGGTATCGTCGGAAAGATATTTCCAATGCGAAACCAACGGTTTCGGTTTCGGGAAAATCCGATGGTCGGATCTCCCGCACTAATCGTTTGAAATCACGGTTTCAAAACACGAACTGCAGCTTCGTTATTCGATATATTTTAATTATATTTATATATAAATATAAACAATTCTTCAATTTCAAAACCATTTTTACTTCACGTATTTGATAAAAACGATATTTTTATCCAACAGATATTTATTTCAACACATGAATTTTGTTTATTTTATTTCCACACAGGAATTTCTATTCAACACATGAATTTTTATTTCACCATTCAACACATGAATAATTTCTATAGTTTATATATATAATTAAAAATGTGATTATTAATTCAAAACAATTTATTTCAAAACACGATTATTTTATATAGTTTATATATATAGTTAAAATGTGATTTTTATTGCAAAACAATTTATTTCAAAACATGATTATTTTATATAGTTTATATATAAGGTAAAAATGTTATTTTTTATTTCAAAACAATTTATTCAATACACGAACTCCATTCAACACATGAATTTATTTCAACATTCAACACATGAATTTAAATCAAATACAGAAATATTTCAGAAAATTTCGGCAGCATAACGACAGGGTAGTTAAAACCGGGACCGTCCCTAGTACGGCTCCTCGCTCTACCTTAAAGCCTCGCAACTTTTGACAATGGGGATTTCATGCATCTAGTTCGCACGTAGGCGGCATGTTTATATTTTTTTTTCTTTTCCACAAACTAATCCTATATGGTTTCAACCAAATAATTTTCAACCACAAACGGGTATTTTTCAACCACAATCAATCAATTTCAACCGCAAATAATTCTAATCAACCATTCGCTATCAGCCAATTTTCACACCAATCACAACCAATAAATATCGTCCATGGTTTGTGGACGAGGGGCGTATATATATATATTTATATAAGCATATTTCACTTCACTTTAATATCATTTCAATTTGTTTCAACGCATATATAATTTTTACAATACATATATAACTTATACATCGAACGTTTAACTTATACAGTGCTTATACATGAGGTGTACAACCTTATATAACTCATAAGTTGACTATATAATTTATACATCATCATTTTCCATATCATTTATAATTCAGAAATCTCACATTGGGTTCCACTCCACCAAAAATAGCAGAAGACTCAGAAAAATATCCGGTCTCTTCTAGAATGTAGAAGACGTCCACACGAGTCCACTGTCTCTTGTTTCACTGAATTTCGTCAATAAACGAAAAAGATATGACTTTTACAGTGAAATCAAAAACCGTAGCGATTTAAAGTGCTATAGAATAGTTTTAAAAATAATCAGCAGTACCTTTCAGAAATCGTTCAAAACTAGGTTTAGCTTTTACGATTAATCCACGAAGCTATAGCACGATCGGACCATACAGCGTTGAAGAGGGGTGGAGGGTGCACCCGCGCGTGGTGTTGATGGCCAGTTCGATCGCCTGAGGCGGCGGTGGCAGTGGGTTGGAGTTCGAAACTTCCAGGCGACGAATCTCTCAAATTACTTAATGAAAAAAAATCCAAACTTGCTATGGATTTGAAGATCTTGACGAGCTCTACAAAATCCCCAACAGGATGGAGGTCTAATTTTGAGCTGATTGAGAGGAATCGAGGAGAGAAGGGCTCAACAAATTTCCGCCGTGCGCGATAGGGGGGATCGGGGAGAGAGAATTATGACTGGCCAATCATATTTTTTTATTTATATATTTTTAAAATCCAAAAATACCCCTTGCCTCATACGAACCCCAATCCAAACCCAACGACTGTCGTCCCTAGCTAAATACCCCCATTCCGAACACAATGGGATATGTTTCAAAGGCCTATTCGACTGTTTCAGTCAGTTTTCCTTCAAATTAAAATGTAAAACATTCAATATTTAATTTGAACGTACATTTCAATTTGCCGGGGCCATATACTGATCCCAAAAATTCCAGAAAAATAAATCTAGCTATGTTTTGACGATACGGTCCCAACAAAACTAGTTTTGTCGAATTCTGAGACCGTTTGAAAAATGGCCCTTTTTTGGTCGATCCAATTTAATAGAAATCGACCAAACACATTTCCCTTTGCCAAGCTCACATACTAGCTTCAAAAATTATGAAATTTGAAACCCAGCAATAATTTGACATCCCGGATCCAACAAAAGTGGTTTCGTCGAATTCTGAGGTTGTTTGCAAAATGGCCATTTTCACGGGCTATATAAACTCTATAGCGACCTGTCTGAAAATTCATTTGGCCATAACTTTTTCTTCCCGCTACGAAACTTCGATTTTTCAGATTCTTTAGAAAGATATTCGTTAACAGATTTAAATATTTTTGGTTTCACTAAAATCCGTTTTATTTTGCACCCACTACAATCAGTCAAAGTTTGAATTCAATGTTTGAAACTACCGCGCCATTTCAGGCCTTGTTTATAATTAAAATCAATTATATTTATTTTCAAATATCGATTCAAACACACTTTTCATCGTTATTATTTAAAATATTTATTTAAAATATTTTAAATTCAGTAAAACAGCCAAATTAAAAAAAATTGATTGGCTCAGGTTTCCGAGTTGTTACAGCTTGTGTACCAATTTTATGTTTTTGATAATCAGTCTTGGCATTAGATTAAGATCGTTTTTTGTTAGGAGTGGAAAAGAATGATTTACATTTAGAAGCATCAAAATATCAACTGGACAGTAATTTTCAAAGGTAGTTGGAGCAAGAGCGTGGGGTTACCACTTTGATACAGGGACAATATGGAAGCTTGGAATTGGGTGATACAAATTCAATGAATGCTGTGCATACTTGATTCAATGTTTTTTAATCATTTTTCACAAGCCAAATGATGTCCTCCAAACTTCCACTTATTTGAGGACTGTTTTTACAAATAGATTTCTATATGAACAGGGCTAGTTACGACCGATAGGGTTGTATCTATGTAAGGAATGTGAAATTGTGGTTTGAAGTGCAAAAGACACTTGTAGTGGGAAGTTCTGACCTCATCATGGGTTGTGTTGTTTTTAGATTACGTATGTTTCATCTTGTAATTCAGGTTAAAATGCTAAACCTTACTACGTACTTTTCTTTGAAATTAATAAAGCATACCCATTTTTTAAATAAAAAAATTGTGCACCAGACCTCTCACATTAAGCTAACCATTTGTGGATGCTAGATTTTTCGGTCGGTTCCGGGCAGACTTCTACCACAAGTTGAATTTAACCTCGTGTCTTAGTACAGATATATTGATGCACTAGACCTCCCATATTAAGATGACCACTTGCGGATGCTAGATTTGTCGGTTGGTTCTGGGCCAATTTCTACCACAAGTTGTGCCTAACCTCGTGTCTAAATGCGAATTTAATTAAATTCCCTAATTGGGGTTTACAACATTAATTGTAACACCCCACCTCCGCCAGGGTAACTCTTGCAAGCACACTGGCTTTGGAGGGGCGTTAAACAAGGTAAACATGCATGCAGATATCACAAGACAGAACGTATAAGTAAAACAGAGTAAATAAAGCAGCGGATCAAACTAGCATTTCAAAACCATAGTCATGTTACAACAAAGTACTTGATCATTATTTTCCAACAAACAAAGTCTAGCATAAACTGAAAAACTGAAATACATAAAGTACTATCCCCAAAGTGAAGTGATAAACCATAGCTAGCTCAATGTCCAAAACCGTACATGAGCAAATCCAGTAAGCAAGCTATAAAGATCCAAGCTAAGCTCCAATGTTCCCACCCTGAGGACCTGAGGGGGGGGGGGGGAACGGAAGAAAAGAGGCGAAAGAAAACAGGTCAGTCAAAAAGACTGGTAAGCCCTAACTACTATCAGTTCATGAACTAGTAAAGTTAACTGGCATGAGAAGCTGAGATGAACATAAGGATAACAACATACTAACAAGATAGATAAAGGTGTCATCGCATAATCAAGGTTAAGTTTTGCACCACGGGTGTACTAGCATTCTAACATGTCAAGTAAAAACAAGAATTGATCCCTTGGCCCAAGCTTAGCCCAACATCATGAGGTGACCTAAATCAAGGTCCAACTACACGGTCTAGTTGATCGGCTCCCTATAAGCCTAACTCATCAAGTGTCGGTGTCATACGGCCCAAACATGCAATGTAGTTAAACTGCGCTAGGTCCACTCTAGGGTGTATCAAGTCCTAGGGTGTCAACCTCGGACACAAATCAAGTATGCACAGTCTAGATCTACTGGTACCCGTGCCTGATTTTCCAACTCCGGACTAAGTGCACGACCATAGTCCGCCTGGACCTACACCGGCGTACTTACTCAGCCGTCGTTTTGGTCGCTTACATGTCAGCCCAGTAATCGTGCCCCACCCTAGCCTAGTCCTAGGGTCTTATGATACTATCAAGAGGGTTACTGCTGAAAAGGACCACGCAACTAGGGTTTCTTAACGGGTTAAATTTGGTTAACCCGATCCAAACGTGGATTAAATTGGTTAAGTGTACCCAAGGTTCATGACTTAACCCCGATTAACCCATCAAACCCAAATTGGTTAAGTATTAAGTGGACCATGACTTAACCCTAATCAGGAGGCATTAATTAACTTAATGTGCTTTAACCTCTCACATTAGACCTTGTTGTGGTTACTAGTTAAGCCGGGCGGGTCCGGGTAGATTTTTGCTACAAACTCAACCCAACCTCGAGTTGGCCACACTCATATTTTCTAAGTGTCATGTCCATTATGTTTCCAAAACATAATTACAAGTTAACATATCACGTCATGTTATAAAAACCATGTTTATGTCATAATGTTACCCAATCCCAACGTAATCCCATCGTTTACATAATCGCATCAACGCATAAAGGATAAAATAGGGAACTTGGCATAATCATGACAAAAAGGTGTTGAAGCCACAAGTTTATCATGGTGGCATATGAAATGTACATATGTTCATATACTTGCATATTGCATTATTAGGCTTCAAAAGCATGCATAAAACCAAACTTAGCATATGAGTGATACATGGTGATAAATGACATGTAGAAGTTGCTAGAAGTTCGCATTTAGCCTCACATGCAAGTTATCATAAGGGATATGATAACTTCCTTGTTGTCAAAATGCAACCTTTAATATAAAGCTTGAAGCTTTAAGCTCACAAACTCAAGTTTAACTTGCATAACATAATAACATGTGTATAATGATCAACCCAAACTTGCATAACATAGCAGCATGTGTCATACATAATGATTGAACCAACTTGCATAACATAATGATCAACCAAACTTGCATACCATAATGATCAACCCAAACTTGCATCATTCATTTAACTTTAGAGTTCAAAAAAAAGAAAGTAGAAAAGGGCTTACAATGCTATGAAGACACAAATGAATATTTATTATAAAGATTGAGACGAAGCCCTTATGCAATCACCAAAAAGACCCAAATATGAAAGCTCCAAATGAAAAACCCTTGAGCCAAATCAATAAAAACCCTTGCTTTGTAATAGAAATGTTGCAACTTGACTTGAATGCAAACTAAGAACACTCATACAAGCTTGAAAACACTTGTATGAACTCAAAATCTCTCATAGAAATAAACTTAGAAACTTTAGCATGAGAGTGGAGGCCATGAGAGGAACAAATTTGACATAGTTTAGTTGTAGGGTTGAATAATGGTGATTTAGGCTAGGCTTAGGGGTCCTTTTATAGAAGATTAGGATAGTATTAGCCATAGGATTAACCCTAGATTCAATCAGAGCCATCAAATCCCGTCACTAGCCAACAAAACAGGTCAAAACAGCCAAAATAGGTGCACCAGGTTGCCTGGGTCCGACCAGGCAGGTCGACCCCCAGGTCGACCCTGGGGTCGACTACCCAGTCGACCTGGTCCCACCCAGGTCGATACCCAGGTCGACCCCCAGGTCGACCTGGTCTGGGCGGGATTTTTCCCGCCTACCCTGATTTTCTGAAATTTGAATCTGTTTTGAATTTTTCGTGAAACTTCGCGAGGCCATATCTCGGTCATACGGACTCCGATTTTCGAAAACTCGGACTCTATTTCGCGTATTTTTCCGAGACGAACGCAATGGCACAGCCCGTTTCCCTTGATTCAGATTTTAAATTTTAATTCTATCTTGATTTATGTTATAACATGTTATTCAAAAATACGGGTTGTTACATTCTCCCCTCCTTAAAGGATTTCGTCCCCGAAATCTCCAAGTTAGGAAGAACGTATCCTACTATCCATCATCCATCTACTCAAAACATCATCCACGTGCAGTCATTGTCCTTAAAGGATTCTAAATGCTGTATGATCATATGCAAAGGTGTGTGTATATGTACTTATCTAATACGAAAATCAGGCGGTTACTGATACAGTAAACCTCCTTAATGCAAAGCATGTTAGTGAAATGAGTCCATATGTATGCAAATTCCTAACATAGCTCGTAGTCTCTACATGATTGCACATAACATTCATCCATATGCAACATCCACGTGATAGCATGGCAAGTTTCATCCATGAATAAGTATAAGCACTCTTGCATATGCAACATGAAAGTGTGTGAGCCGATCTTAGTGCCTAATGTGTATCATGCATCCACGAGTATCCACGTGCAAACACTTGCAACCACTTGCAACCATCAAGCATAACATGTTTCAAATACATGTTTCATCTAAAGGGTTTCTATCTAAGATTCTCATGACATGATTAACGAGATGACAAGATAAACAAGATAAACACGGATAAAAAGAAAGATATGCTAATTAGGAAAGAGGTCAAGAATGTACCCTCAAAAAGGAATGGATAAATCCCACGCATCTTCTCCTCGGTTTCCCAAGTTGCGTCTTCATCGGCTTCACTCCACTGAACTTTTACCAACTTGACTTCTCGATTCCTTAACTTCTTGATCTCTTTTCCCAAAATACGAATCGGAGCTTTTCTCAAGGTTGCTTCTTTCTCTACCTCAATGTCCTCAAGAATGCTTGATTCAACCACCTCAGCGGACTCATGTAGGCACTTTCGGAGATGCGAGACATGAAAGACATTATGCACTCCGGCTAGCTTTTCGGGCAATTCCACCTTATAGGCCATCTTTCCAATTCTCTCTATGATAGGGAAGGGTCCTACGAACCTTGGTGCCAGCTTCCCTACTGCTCCAAAACGTACCACATTACGCAAAGGAGAAACCTTCATGAAAACCATGTCTCCCACTTCGAATTCCAAATCTGCCCTTCGCTTGTTAGCATAGGATTTCTGTCTATCTTGGGCCGCTTTCATCCTTCTTCTCACTAATTCAACTTTCTCGGATGTGTCCCGTATCATATCGGGCCCAAGTATAAGCCTATCTGTTGTCTCCCACCAACAAGATGGTGACCTACACGGCCTCCCATACAAAGCTTCAAATGGTGCCATCCCTATGCTGGCTTGATAGCTATTATTATACGCAAACTCTACAAGAGGAAGGTGGTCTTCCCAAGTACCACCGAAGTCGAGAACACCAAGCCTCAAGAGATCTTCTAGCACTCTATTCACCCTTTCGGTTTGGCCATCCGTCTGGGGGTGATAGACTGTACTCAGATTCAATCGCGTACCCATCGCTTCTTGCAAACTATTCCAGAACTGGCTAGTAAAAATTGGGTCACGATCGCTAACTATGCTAGAAGGAACTCCATGCAACCGTAATATCTCTCGAAGATAAATAGAAGCTAGCCCTGATGCGGTCCTCTTGCTTTTTACTGGAATGAAGTGAGCACTCTTCGTAAGTCTGTCAACTATGACCCATATGCTTGTGTTCCCTCTCCTTGACCTAGGCAATCCATCCACAAAATCCATAGAAACACTCTCCCACTTCCATTGCGGGACCTCCAATGGATGTAATAACCCACCTGGTTTCTTTGACTCGGCTTTCACTTGTTGGCACACCATGCACCTTGAAACATACTCTGCCACATCTTTCTTCATTCCGGCGCAAAAGAAAATGCGCTTCATATCTCTATACATCTTATCTCCTCCCAGATGTATAGTCATCTTCGAGTGATGTGCTTCTTCAAGAACTTTATGCACCAAGTCTCCTACTTGTGGAACGCATAGCCTTCCATCACGCCTTAGCTAACCTTTATCATCAATAGTATATCTGGCAAGGTGACTAGACGTCTCACCACGAATCAACTTATCCATGACCTCGACTATCGGCGGATCTTCCTTCTGCGAAGCCCCAACTTGATCAAGAAGTATGGGTCTAAGCTCAAGGGATGCTAATGAACCCGTCATCGACTCAACAGCCATCGTGAAATCAAAGGTTGCCAAGAATTCTAAGTTCTTCATCTCAATGAACAAGGGGCTCAAAGTCAATCTCCTTCTGCTTAGTGCATCCGCCACAACATTACCCTTGCCAGGGGTATAAGCTATCTCAAAGTCATAAGATGCCAAGAATTCCATCCACCTTTGTTGCCTTAGATTCAGATCTTTTTGCGAGAAGAGGTATTTGAGTGACTTGTGATCAGTATACAACTCAAACCTTTCGCCTAGAAGATAGTGGCGCCAGGATTTGAGTGCAAAGACGATCGCTGCTAACTCCAAATCATGAGTGGGATAGTTCTTCTCATGAACTTTAAGTTGCCTACCCCCGTAACATATCACTCTTCCCTCTTGCATCAGAACAACTCCTAACCCTGTGCCACATGCATTTGTGTACACGGTAAACATCTTACCACTATCGGGTAATGCCAAAACTGGAGCTGAGGTAAGGGCTTTTTTGAGCTTTTGAAAAGCAAGCTCGCACTCCAAGTCCCATGCAAAGACTAAGTTCTTCTTCGTCAACTTAGTAAGAGGGGCCGAAATCTTAGCGAAGTCCCTGATGAACTTCCTATAGTAGCCCGCCAGACCAAGAAAGCTTCTTACTTCTGTTGCATTCCTAGGAGTCTTCCAATCTTGAACCACAACCGCTTTCGCGGGATCCACCGCTATGCCTTGCTTAGAAACTATATGTCCAAGAAACCGAACTTCCCTTCTCCAAAAATGACATTTGGAGAACTTGGCTTTCAACTGATGCGCTCTAAGCATATCCATCACTTCCTTGAGATGTCTGGCATGCTCTTCCTCATCCTTTGAGAAGATCAGAATATCATCCACGAAGACAACCACGAACTTGTTAAGGAACTCCCTGAACACCCTACTCATTAAGTCTACGAAGTAGGCGGGTGCATTAGTTAATCCGAATGGCATGACAAGCCATTCAAAGAATCCATCTGGAGTCCTAAACGCAGTTTTATCAATGCTATCCTCAGCTACTCTAAGCTGATGGAATCCGGTGGCTTGATCGAGCTGAGAGAAAACAGAAGCACCAACCAGCTGATCAAAGAGATCATCAATCCTCGGTAAAGGGTGCCTATTCTTCTTTGTCAGCTTGTTCAACTCTCGATAATCAACACATAGACGAAGTGAACCATCCTCCTTAGTAGCGAATACCACCGGAGCACCCCATTCAGAAATGCTTCGTCTAATAAAATTCTTCTCAAGCAGCTCCTTGATTTGCTTACTGAGCTCTCTTCTTTCTCGTGGGGCCATGTGCCTAACAGGCAATGATACTGGCTTGGCATTATCAACTAGATAAATGCGGAAATCTATCTCTCGTTTAGGGGGTAACCCCTTAACTTCTTCAAAGACATCAGGATAGTCTCGGACCACCCTTACAGATTGCAGATCATCGATGGACGAGTCGAGAGATTCAAGATAACATAACATGACGGGACCTCTAGGGTTACAAGAAATTTCTAGGGTATTACCGAGGCGAGTCATGAGCCTCACCACCCTATGCTCACAGTCAAGAATGGCTCCATAACTGGACAACCAATCCACACCCAAAATCAACCCGTATCCCATAAACACGAGAACCTAAACATTACACATGAATCCTATGCTCAAGATAGAGATTTTCAAATCCACACAAATCACAGGTAGATGGGCGGAACCCCCAATTGGATTTGAAACACTAACGGGACCTCAACTAGACTAGTACTTAGGTGCAAAACTTTCAACAAGATCAGAAATAAAACTATGCGATGCGCCAGAATCAAATAAGGTACGAACAGGATAATCAGAAATATAAACAAGACTTTCAACAGAAATACTACCTCGATCAAGAGTGAGGAGAGCCTGCAACGCCCTCCAGAGGGTCCTGCTTGCTGAGTTTGCCTTTTTCCTTGTCCTCGCTTTTTCGGGCAAATCTTGCTATAGTGTCCAGACTCTCCACAATGAAAGCATTCTCCCAGCTTCCTCTTCTTCTTCCTACAATCTTTGGCTGTGTGCCGAACGATCCCACAGAACTTGCACTTCCTTGTTTTTCTTGCCTTGTTGTTATAGCGATTGTTGTTGCCCATGTTCCCCTTCTTGTTGTTCTTGTCTTAGGACTCATTTCCCTTGACCTCCTTCTTGCCACTCTTATCTTCCTCTTGAAGTAGGGCCATATTAACCAAACTCTCGAAGGTCACCCCCAGGGGTATATGAGACATGGCCAAACCGCGCAATGGCTCATTCAATCCTAGAGAAAAGTGTAGGTCCTTCTTCCGAGTTGTGTTAACCAATTCTAGACTGAACTGAGCAAGTTGATTAAACATATCCACGTATTCCCTAACTGTCATGTCCCCTTGCTTTAGAGATAGGAACCTCTCCATCCGAAGGTTCTCTTCCGTTGATGATAGAAATCTCAATCTGAACCTTCTCCTAAAGTCATCCCAAGTCTGAATTGGCCTAGTAGTGGTGGTGACCACCCACCAATATGCAGCTTCCCCTTTTAGCAGCCATACCGCTAACAGAACTTTCCTGCGGTCTTCTATATCAAAGATAGCAAAGAGGTCTTCAATTTCCTTCAACCAGTTTCTTGCCTCAACAAAAGTCTCCGTCCCGACAAAATTCTTACCACCCATCGCCTTAAAGTCCTTGCAAACTTTTGCGAAATCCTCTTGCGGATGCTGAGGAGGAGGAGGAGGAGGAACCTCAGTTATATTTGGGGTATTTGCTGGGCCCACATCGTTGGGCCTAGCTTCCAAGTACCTCCGGAACCATCCGGGAATGGTCACTCCCTCGGGAAGGTTAAGATCGGCCATACTGAAAAAGGAAAAAGATAGATTCAGAACGAAGAAACGAAGGTTAGTGCTATGGCTTTTGGGGAATAGCCTTTTTAAAATAACTAGACTTTTCTTGGAAAATACTTAATTGGTTTTGAAAATAGTTTTTCAAAAGGTAAGTTTCAAAAACGCTTTTGCTCAAATCTTGTAAACCTTATGCTCTGATACCAAATGTAACACCCCACCTCTGCCAGGGTAACTCTTGCAAGCACACTGGCTTTGGAGGGGCGTTAAACAAGGTAAACATGCATGCAGATATCACAAGACAGAACGTATAAGTAAAACAGAGTAAATAAAGCAGCGGATCAAACTAGCATTTCAAAACCATAGTCATGTTACAACAAAGTACTTGATCATTATTTTCCAACAAACAAAGTCTAGCATAAACTGAAAAACTGAAATACATAAAGTACTATCCCCAAAGTGAAGTGATAAACCATAGCTAGCTCAATGTCCAAAACCGTACATGAGCAAATCCAGTAAGCAAGCTATAAAGATCCAAGCTAAGCTCCAATGTTCCCACCCTGAGGACCTAGGGGGGGGGGGGAACGGAAGAAAAGAGGCAAAAGAAAACAGGTCAGTCAAAAAGACTGGTAAGCCCTAACTACTATCAGTTCATGAACTAGTAAAGTTAACTGGCATGAGAAGCTGAGATGAACATAAGGATAACAACATACTAACAAGATAGATAAAGGTGTCATCGCATAATCAAGGTTAAGTTTTGCACCACGGGTGTACTAGCATTCTAACATGTCAAGTAAAAACAAGAATTAATCCCTTGGCCCAAGCTTGGCCCAACATCATGAGGTGACCTAAATCAAGGTCCAACTACACGGTCTAGTTGATCGGCTCCCTATAAGCCTAACTCGTCAAGTGTCGGTGTCATACGGCCCAAACATGCAATGTAGTTAAACTGCGCTAGGTCCACTCTAGGGTGTATCAAGTCCTAGGGTGTCAACCTCGGACACAAATCAAGTATGCACAGTCTAGATCTACTGGTACCCGTGCCTGATTTTCCAACTCCGGACTAAGTGCACGACCATAGTCCGCCTGGACCTACACCGGCGTACCTACTGAGCCGTCGTTTTGGTCGCTTACATGTCAGCCCAGTAATCGTGCCCCACCCTAGCCTAGTCCTAGGGTCTTATGATACTATCAAGAGGGTTACTGCTGAAAAGGACCACGCAACTAGGGTTTCTTAACGGGTTAAATGTGGTTAACCCGATCCAAACATGGATTAAATTGGTTAAGTGTACCCAAGGTTCATGACTTAACCCCGATTAACCCATCAAGCCCAAATTGGTTAAGTAATAAGTGGACCATGACTTAACCCTAATCAGGAGGCATTAATTAACTTAATGTGCTTTAACCTCTCACATTAGACCTTGTTGTGGTTACTAGTTAAGCCGGGTGGGTCCGGGTAGCTTTACACCACAACTTGGTCTAACCTCGGGTTCGAGCACAACATGACCAACTTCTCACATTGGGTCCTATTGTTTGTAGCCACTAGTTAAGCCGGGCGGGTCCGGGTAGATTTATGCTACAAACTCAACCCAACCTCGAGTTGGCCACACTCATATTTTCTAAGTGTCATGTCCATTATGTTTCCAAAACATAATTACAAGTTAACATATCACGTCATGTCATAAAAACCATGTTTATGTCATAATGTTACCCAATCCCAACGTAATCCCATCGTTTACATAATCGCATCAACGCATAAAGGATAAAATAGGGAACTTGGCATAATCATGACAAAAAGGTGTTGAAGCCACAAGTTTATCATGGTGGCATATGAAATGTACATATGTTCATATACTTGCATATTGCATTATTAGGCTTCAAAAGCATGCATAAAACCAAACTTAGCATATGAGTGATACATGGTGATAAATGACATGTAGAAGTTGCTAGAAGTTCGCATTTAGCCTCACATGCAAGTTATCATAAGGGATATGATAACTTCCATGTTGTCAAAATGCAACCTTTAATATAAAGTTTGAAGCTTTAAGCTCACAAACTCAAGTTTAACTTGCATAACATAATAACATGTGTATAATGATCAACCCAAACTTGCATAACATAGCAGCATGTGTCATACATAATGATTGAACCAACTTGCATAACATAATGATCAACCAAACTTGCATATCATAATGATCAACCCAAACTTGCATCATTTATTTAACTTTAGAGTTCAAAAAAAAGAAAGTAGAAAAGGGCTTACAATGCTATGAAGACACAAATGAATATTTATTATAAAGATTGAGACGAAGCCCTTATGCAATCACCAAAAAGACCCAAATATGAAAGCTCCAAATGAAAAACCCTTGAGCCAAATCAATAAAAACCCTTGCTTTGTAATAGAAATGTTGCAACTTGACTTGAATGCAAACTAAGAACACTCATACAAGCTAGAAAACACTTGTTTGAACTCAAAATCTCTCATAGAAATAAACTTAGAAATTTTAGCATGAGAGTGGAGGCCATGAGAGGAACAAGTTTGACATAGTTTAGTTGTAGGGTTGAATAATGGTGATTTAGGCTAGGCTTAGGGGTCCTTTTATAGAAGATTTGGATAGTATTAGCCATAGGATTAACCCTAGATTCAATCAGAGCCATCAAATCCCGTCACTAGCCAACAAAACAGGTCAAAACAGCCAAAATAGGTGCACCAGGTTGCCTGGGTCCGACCAGGCAGGTCGACCCCCAGGTCGACCCTGGGGTCGACTACCCAGTCGACCTGGTCCCACCCAGGTCGATACCCAGGTCGACCCCCAGGTCGACCTGGTCTGGGCGGGATTTTTCCCGCCTACCCTGATTTTCTGAAATTTGAATCTGTTTTGAATTTTGATTTTTTCGTGAAACTTCGCGAGGCCATATCTCGGTCATACGGACTCCAATTTTCGAAAACTCGGACTCTATTTCGCGTATTTTTCCGAGACGAACGCAATGGCATAGCCCGTTTCCCTTGATTCAGATTTTACAGTTTAATTCTGCCTTGATTTATGTTATAACATGTTATTCAAAAATACGGGTTGTTACATTAATCTTAATAAATCTTAGGAATTGTGACCATTTTACTTATTTCCTCTATTAAGTATACTTTCCCCAAATCATTATTGCTTACAACGGTTATTTATATATTTATGGCCCAGTTTATAGCAATCAGTTACACTGTTTGCTACAACGGTCACGACAAATATATTCATTTAATATGGATTACATTCATGTATATAATTCCATAATTTAATACATTCAATAAAATATATATTTTGTCACTTTACGTCGATTCATACGGATAATGTGTATGTATTTATATTTATATTTTTGTGCGGTCAACGTGGTTATCTTTCTTTATTATTGTTTATTGTTAAATTTTATAATTTGGTTTAATTAATAACCAAACATTCCTTTTTTCATTCAACCTTGCCAAAAGGTTCCATTTCTTACAAAAAGACTGTTTGCTATAATTACTGTAAATTATGACTAATTAATGGAATAGACATATTTTCAAACCCACAAGAAATATAGACATGTTTACGTATATCTTGGAATAATTAATGCAAACTACACACAAATACGTATATTTATATTTATGTGTACGTTTACACAACTTTTCCCTTTTTAAATCTTTTTGTCATATGTCTTATGAGTCTAAAATAATGTCTTTTTATTTAAAAAGAGGAAAACGGCATATTTACGACAATTAAGCCTAAAACCCCAACAACATTGAAAACAAACATGCATATTTCTTTTAAAATTAAAATTACATAATTCACTATTGTATCTTTTTAACCAAAATTACAAAATTTATTATTTAACATTGAAACTAGAGATTTGGAATAAAACTTCATCTATACAGTATTATTGGGACTAATTTCCAAATCTTCGATGTTTTGCAATAAACTACAATATAATTTCCAGCATAATTATAGGTAATATTTATAAACAATCTAAGTAAACCTATAATTAATATTACTCCTAATCACAATTCACAATTTCCATGTTTTGACAATGTTTAATAACAGATCTGATAGGTGCCAATTCAAATTCAATAATATTATGAATAGATCTAATAATAATAATAGGCATATATTTTGAGATCTAACTCAAATGAGATAAATAGGTTATTATTACTTTGTATATAAATTTCCCACTCACCTGAAAGCATCCAAATCTGAAATCTGAATAATCCTTTAGGCCTACAATTCCCAAATTCTTACAGATCTACAATTATTCTGAAAAAGGGATACTTTCAGATCTGTAGATTTGCAAGAAAATAGGAAGAGAGAGGAGAATCTGATGTAGAACCACTTTAGATGTCAATTCATACGCTTTTCGGTGGGATATGATAATCCATTTCAATTATATATGATTTGTATTTGATTGATTGTATATGTATATATTTTTAATTAAGAAATTTGATTTGAAGAGAAAGGTAAATGGTAGAGCTTCGTTGCTACCTACAGATTTGTGTGGAAAAGAGTGAGGCCTAATCCCTTTATTTAAGGTAGTGGAATTGGCCATGAACCGTTAGATTTATTTAAATAATCATATGTCCATTAATAATGCATAATATAACGAAATTACCATTCAAAACCTAGCCATCATTGGGCACTATAGACCCCAAGCGGTCGACACCCCCTTGGAGCAGTTGACCGCCCTTCGGCCAGAACGCCCAATGATGGTGGGTTAAAGATGGTAATAAATTAATTAATTATTTTATTTATTTACTTTTGTCTGTTTTTTCATATTTCGTTTGTAACTTTTTCATGTAGACTTCGTTCGTGAAACTCCAGACATGAAAGTTGACCAGAATTCCGAGACGAACACAATGGTTAAGGTTTCATGGTCAAATTCCATCATTTGATGAAATTAATATTTTTGAGAATCTAATTAGATAAAAAAAATATTGTCAAAAATTACGGGTTGTTACATAAGCGATCACATAGCCCACCTCCTATAAATAGAAGCAATAAAGGCTAATTTGGTACGAGTTTGATAATCTTCGTGAATAGTCTACTTCCTTGGGTCTTAAGTGACTTGGGTTGAAGAGTACACCTGGGATTAGGCCCTCCAGGTAGGGGTCTTAAATGGTGTGCGAATCCTACCTAAACGTGGAGATTAAATGTTCGATATGGTTATTCATAGGACTACCTATCCTACGGGAAGTATTAAGCGTCTAAGGAGATTATCTAATAAGGTCAACTAGATGGTACAACGAGATTCCACCAATAGGAAGGTCATAAATGATGGGATGACATCTACCTAGTCCTATCTGTCTTAAGCAATGAGATATCATCTCTCACCTTATGCAGGGTATGGGTTTATAGGCATGAATGATAGAAGCCTTAACAAGCAGGGCCTGTATCTAGTTCCCTTTAGTTTATAATAACGTTGAGTAAATCATCGAGAGGTATTAAATGACCAATAGGTCCACCTAGGGTCTTAAGCGATCAAGGGAATCCACACTATCTAGCATCCGATAGTGAGGTATTAAGTGGCTAAGTATACACACATGAGTAAATAAACTCTGTGGTTAGGAGTGCACTTCTCGATTTAATAATTAGTTGATGATGATATAAAGGCTTCGTAGATGAATGCGTAAACCTTCTATCTCGGTATCGATATCATTGGGAATACTTCCTTGGGAAGCGTAGTTAAGTCGTGTGTGAATGTTTTCAAGGTTAGGTTAACATTACTAGCCTTGGTAGGCATATATCTTGGGTTGAACCAAACGGGATACATCGGTGTATTGTAATATGTGTTGTACTTTTCTTGTTTACCAGAACTTGTTGTTCTGACCCCCTCCTCATTACAACCTCTTAGGCTTTCTAGAGATGGTCGGGTTCTCATAAGTGTCTTGCTTTGGATTTCGGTTCTCGTCTTTCTCATGCTCAGTATTGACACGGTGACCTACTTTTGAAAAGGTAGTTACTTGAGTTAATACTATTATATCCTATTTTGTTTCCGCTGTGAGTTATTTTATCGTACTCTGATTATGCTCATGCTCATTTATTTGCGGGTACCAGATTTACAAGCTCCATGCTTGAATGTGTTCAAGTTTTGATTTTTATCGAAATTTGAGCTCAGAAAAGCGTAGGGTGTTACATTTGTTATTAGAGCGAGGTTATACAATCAGAGCAATTAGCTAAAATTAGGGCTCATAAGAGAACGTAATTCAATTTTCTTTCCTTCATCTTTTTTACTTGACTTTAATATATTTCAACGATGAATTAGTCGTGGGCCTATTTATACAGAACGGGTCTATTAACCCTGAAAGTGTGCGTGTGTACTTGCCAAGTATAATACACTCACAAGGATCGTGTAATATGACGAACAATATTCAAGAATGAAGTAATAGCTAATCAGAGAACTATATAATAGTAAATGTGGTAAAAATAGAAAAATCACACTAGAGATTTTTATACTGGTTTGGAGCACCGTCCTACGTCCAATCCCAGACTTCTATCTGGATTTTCACTAACAACAACCTCACATCACCCGGAGGAAACAGGTTTACATCACCCGAGCAGCCGAATATGATTTCACGCCTCTAATAACTCGAGGACTTCAACACTTGCATCTTACAACATGGAGGACTTCACTACTTGCCTCTTACAACACAAAGGACTTCAACAAAGATGAATATACTTTGTAGTTGACAATACGTGTTCTCGATAACACGAATTTGTCAATTCTTGTACAACCTTCCTATAATCTTATCCTCAAATAGTATTTGTGTTTATGAAGATTTGGGAAGATGATATTGTATTAAATCAAAAGAATAATATATAAATTCTAGGATGCAAGAACGATATTGTGAAAAATATGAGCGTTTGAGTACTTGAGAATTCAAGAATGAAATCAATAGTATAGAGATTAGATAAAAATAATTAGTGAATTGAAATGATGATTTCAAGATGTTTATATAAGAAATAAACAGTTGTAACCATTAGTAAAGAGTTACAAACAATGGATATGATCATTGGTGAAGAGGAAGAGAAGCAACTCTTCAAGAAATGGAAGTGACTACTCGAATAGTTGCTTCTATTTAAAAATGGTCGACAGGTCAAAATGGACCATTAGACAGGAATTTAAATATATATATACGTTAGGTATATACGTGTGCACGTTTATTGTGCAAACTGGGTAAAACGGTCGATTGGTCCGATTTGGGTGGTCGACCGGTTATGCCCAGTTTGCACAATTAATGTGCATATATATACTTATTTGTATATATATATATATATATTGATTATTTCAGGATAGATTTTAACATTAGTGAACACTATTATCATACCAAATAATCAACCACTATTGAATAATACCATATGTAGCTCCTTATTTCCTTAAACCAATGAAGATCTCCTTTTTGTCGATCATCGCTTATTTATTTGGCAGAAACCAAAACTCCTTGACTCATCATTCTCCCCCTTTTTGATTGATGACAATATAGCTCGGAATCTCCCCTTGTATATAGTCTCCTCCTAAGTTTGTGCCTTTAGATATTTACTATATTTCCTGCATATACGATATTAATACAACTTTTCCCTGCATATACAATGTTAGTACCATTTTTCTCCCCCTTTGTCAACGACAAAAAGGATAGTGTAAGTATATAAATAAGCAACAATGAAAACGATACTAGCAGAGATATAAAGCAACACAAAGCAAATAGCATAGATCATAAGAGTCATAGAGTACGAGCATACATAAGTCTTACTACGAATAAAACTATGACACCATTTAGATACAAGTGCCGGAATAAGTCTTAAAATCAAAAATAAAAGCATAAGTTCATAACACGAACAAAGAAACAAACTACTCGAATTCCGTTTCCTCTCCTTCTTCTTCCTCTTCTTCTTCTTCTTCAATCATTTGAGATTTACCTCGGCCCGTCCATGACTAGTGTCAGAGTTAGTACCCTCCTCCGAAGATGTCCAAGTAAAAGTTGGAGGAGCTGGACGTTTGCCGGGGTCTTGTGCTTGCATAGAAGAAGAAGATGCACCACAAGATATTACTTCCCATATAGATCCGAAGAATGACTTAAGTTTGTTAAAGCATTTATCCATTTTTGTGTCCATACGCTTAAGTCGAGCTTCGAGAAGAAATTGGTTTTGAGAAATAGATTCAAGACTTTTTTGTTGAGGAAGTCAAGCGTAGAAGTTTTATTTCCTCAGGTTTTGGACGGGATGGTTGAGAAGAAGTTCCTTGATGGCCTTGTTCCTTCCATTGTTCAAAAGGAATGATACTAAAACATGGTTCAGGAAGTTTCATCCGCTTAATCTAAGCTTTGTTTATGCATTTTGGCTTTGAAATAGTTGATTAAGGAGGATTGATGCCACAATCAAGTAAGAGTCGCATAATATATTCATTATAGAAGAGATGCGGCCTAGTTAACTCATTTACTTGTAAAATCTCGTCGAAGATCATTTCAATCCAATTAATGCGATTGCCTCTATAAATTGTATACAAAGCTTTGAAATTTTCCTTGTAAATGGCATCAAAATTTCCAATTCGTGGCAAAAGAGAATGCATGATGGTATGATGAAGAACTCCAGCCGTAGGACGTAAATTAATTGATCTTATACCGTCCTTGTTGTCTTCAATAAATTCGTGACTTATTTGATTACGGACGTGGACATTACAAAAGTTACTTGAGAATTTTTTTCCTATAAAATCAGAACCAAGGACATTTTCCATCTGTTCACACGAGATAAAGACTTTTGGCCACACACAACCGACCAAAGACATTGAGCAGGATTCTCCGGTTTGTATTTGTCCAAATTTAGGTTAGCATAGAAAAGCTTGATCATAACATGATTAATCTCAATATTATTACGATCAAAATCAAGTAGGGATTCAATATGAGCATTCCTAACTAATCGTTGAACATGATAATTCGAGAAATTAGGAAATTTAATAAACGAACCCGGATGTATGGTAAAATCCTTCATCCCATTCCATCTCTTTATAGCTATTGGATCGACAAGCCATTTCTTAATAGAAATATCTTTGGGTTGAAGTTCGGAAGAAGAGGATTTCTTTGATTTTTTGCGGAGGAGCCATTAAAAAGTTTTTGGAGTAGGAAATTCGAGTTCTAGGATTTGAGGGTTTTTGGAGGTAGAAAACGCTGGTGAAAAAGTGAAGGGGTAGGTTAAAAATGACCATATATGTGTATTTTAAAAATAGAACTGAATGTTACCGGTCGACTGGTGGGAAATCACCGATCGACCGTTTTCAAACCGAGAGCAAAACGGTCGACTGGTTGATTTCTACCGGTCGACTGGTGGTTCAGACGTTTGTTTTTCTACCTTTTTTTGCTCTATTTCTATTTTTGTAACGGTCTAAACTTTATTGAATTCATTCAAAACCAAAATACATATATGTTATAACATGAGAAAATACGAAAATATGATGATAACATATTTAAAACAAATCTAATGAGAGGTAGATGAATCATGCTCGGTTGACTCTTCCTTGGCCTCGTTAATTCGTGGTGTCCATAGCGACCATTTTTCTTTTGCACCTTCGTTACGATTATAGTTTCAATCCTAAGAGTTTGGACTCCTAGAGGATGAAGGAACATGTGACATCGGTTCATAAACGCCACGTTTGTTTGTGCCAAAAAAGAATGATGCCATTCTTTATAAAAGTGATAATTGTACGGAAATAAGTCGTTGCTCATAATGAAGTTGTCTCTGAAGATCCATTTGATGCTTTTGATAGTGATGAATCTCACTGATCTTCTCTCTAGTGCGAGGTGAACAAAACAATGCTTTCTTTGCATGTTTAGATGTAGGCGTATTTCCAGGGGTATGAGTGCATTTTGATTTGCTTTTCGGAGTCTCAGGAGAGTAATACTCCTCTGGTTCAGAATTTGTAACCAAAATGTGATACCTTTGTGCACACTCATCACAAATATGAGCCATAATGAAGTATATAAACCTTTAAATTATATACTCATATTGGAGGAGATGACAAAGAGAGAATGAATGATAAGCTTATATATAGAGATTTCTATATATAAATTAGTGGATGAGAAATGTCAAGGAAGATTTGTCGTACAAACAATGAATAGCTCATATTTATTTTCTAAAGATAGAAATAGCTAAAAAGTAGGTAAAGATTTGAAAGAGAATAAACCGAATATAGAAAAGAACTTAGTGATATATAACTTCAGTGTTTACATATCAAGTTCATTTTTATAAATTAAGCCAAGCTCTTTACGCAATGTAATAAAACTCGATTCAAGTAGAGGCTTAGTAAAAATGTCCGCTAGTTGATGATCAATTTGGACATATTCAAGACATATGTTTCCTTTTTCAATATTGTCTCTTAAGAAATGATGATGAATATCAATATGCTTGGTTCGAGACTGATTTACCGGATTCTTTGATAAATTTATAACACTAGTGTTATCACAGTATATAATAGAATTTGATAAATGAATATCAAAATCATGAAGTGTTTGTTGCATGTATATTACTTGAGTACAAGCAAGAGCTGCTGATATATATTCCGCTTCACATGTTGATAGTGAAACGCAATTCTTTTTCTTACTAAACCAAGAGACATGTGATTTTCCAATAAAATGGCACGTACCACTTGTACTCTTTCTATCCGTTCGAGAGTCTCCGAAATCAGCATGACAATATGATACTAATTCGAATTGACATTCTTTTGGGTAGAAAAGACCGAAATCTTTGGTATTATTAAGATAACGAATTATACGTTTTATTGCTCGCAAATATGATTCCTTTGGTTTTTCTTGAAATCATGCACATAGACAAACACTCATCATTATATCTAGACGACTTGTTGTAAGACAAAGAAGAGAACCAATCATGCTTCGATATAATTTCTAGTCAACAATCTTACCATTTTCATCTTTTTCAAGATGTGTAGTTGTACTCATCGGAGTAGGTTTACCAGATGTATTTTCTAATCTGAAGTGTTTGATAAGATTTCCGCAGTATTTTTCTTGATTAATAAAAATACCGCTCGAAAGATGTTTGATTTGAAGACAAAGAAAATATGATAGCTCTCCCATATCAGACATTTCAAACTCTTTGGTCATAATATCCGCAAATTCTTTATAGAGTTTATCGTTTGTCGAACCAAAGATAATACCGTCTACATATATCTGGATAACCAATGTATCTTTTCGAGAATGTTTAATAAACAAAGTTTGATCAACTTTCCCTATTTGAAACCCTGAGTCAGTAAGATAGCTGCGTAATCGTTCATACCAAGCACGAGGTGCTTGTTTTAAACCATATAAAGCCTTCTTATGTTTATATACGTAGTTAGGATGTTTTTCATGTACGAACAAGGGAGGTTGTTCGACATATACATTCTCTTTTATAAATACATTTAGAAAAGCACTTTTGACATCCATCTGATAAAGTTTGAAATTATGGTGACAAGCAAAAGATAATAAGATTCTGATAGCTTCTAGTCGAGCAATTGGTGCAAATGTTTCTTCATAATCGATACCTTCTTCCTAATTATATCCTTGTGCTACTAATCTTGCTTTATTTCTGGTGATATTTCCTTGTTCATCGGCCTTATTTTTATAGACCCATTTAGTACCAATAACTGACTGATCAGTTGGTCTTGGAACAAGTTCCCAGACATCATTGCGCTCGAACTGATTTAGTTCTTCCCGCATGGCAATGATCCAGTAATCATCAGTAGCAGCTTCTTTTGGATTCTTAGGTTCGATATTTGAAAGAAATGCAACATGACCCATTTGATTGAGTTGACTCCTTGTTCTAATTTAGGATGTAACTTCTCTAATTATATTTTGAACCGGATGATCTCTTAATATCCTTGGAGGAGATCGTAATCTTGGTGGAGAAAATATCACACATGGTTGAGGAATATTCTCATTAATCATTTCCGAGTCTGAATCAACATTTGTGATGATTGGATTATCAATGACTACAGTTTCGTCATCATTTGATATATTATGAGAGGGTTAATAGAATTCATCGAATGAAACATGAAGTGATTCTTCAATAGTTTTGGTTCTTTTGTTGAAAATACGATAGGCCTTGCTCCGTTCCGAATAACCGACAAATATACCTTTATCAGACTTTGGATTAAATTTTCCGAGATGGTCTTTCGTATTTAAAATAAAGCACTTAGAACCAAAAACTTTGAAGTATGAGATATTCGGCTTTCTTTGATTAAATAATTCAAAAGATGTATTTTTGGTGAGAGGTTGAATGGATACACGATTTAAAACATAACACGCAGTTGCAACAGCTTCTGCCCAAAAATATTTTAGTAAAGCGGTTCCATTTAATAATTTTCTTGCACATTCTTGTAAAGTCCGGTTTTTCTGTTCTATTACTCCGTTTTGTTGTGGAGTTCTAGGAAATGAAAAGTTATGATATATACCTTTCTTTGTACAAAAATGTTCAAATTCATTGTTTTCGAATTCTCCGCCATGATCAATTCTTATATTTTCAACTTTAAGCCCTTTCGATTTCCGAATTGTCTTGACAAAAGATTTGAAATGATCGAAAGTGTCACTTATTTGTTTTTCAAGAAAATCGCCCAAGTGTAACGAGAGTAATCATCAACAATTACACACACATATTGACTATGGTTTATTGACTGAACCCGTGTTGGTCTAAATAAATCCATATGTAGTAGCTCAAGTGGTTGTAATGTTGATATGACTTTATTGGATTTAAAAGATGATTTAGTCAATTTTCCTAATTGACATGCGTCACAAATGTTATCAACCGTAAAGCTCATTTTGGGTAGTCCTCTAACTAGATCGTTTTTGACTAACTTGTCAATAGTTCTGAAGTTTATATGACAGAAGCGTTTGTGCCACAACCACGGATCATTATCATTTGCTATAAGACACATATCTGAATTATGATTGATATTCATATTCAGAGTATATATGTTTCTATCTCTATATCCTTCGGAAACTAAGTTATGGTCTTTATCTAAGATATTACACTTATTATCAGAAAAGGAAATTGTAAAACCCTTGTCGCATAACTGACTAATACTAAGTAAATTGTGTTTAAAATTTCTAACTAGCATGACAGTAGTAATAAGAGGTAAGTTAGATGTATCACAATAGTTCACATCGCCTTTGCCGATGATATAGCCTTTTGAATTATCTCCAAAAGTGACGGAGCCACCATCTGAGTAAGTAATATTTGTCAGTAATCTCTTGTCTCCAGTCATGTGCTTCGAGCAACCACTGTCCAATATCCACTTTCCTCTTTTCTTAAGTGGGACCTGCAAAAAATAAAATTAAGTCCATGGTACCCACCTTTTTATAGGGTCCTAAGAGTTAGGTCTTAGGAGTCCAAACCCATACAGGTCCGGTATCCCCTTTATATAAATAATTAGAATTAAAATGCATAGTGTTCATAAAATGCTGAATATATTTGTTCCTAATCAAATTATTATTTGTTTTAGGAACCCATAGCATGATAGTCTTGACATTTTTCTTTTGAAACTTCAAAACTGTTTTTGGTTTAGAATATAACAAACTAATATTTTCTTAGCTTTATCTTGTTTTACCTTTTTCCTTTTGAAACCAAGATGTTTCTGGGTTTCTTGTTTCGTATATCCCAAGCCTTGTTTATTTGAAGCACATTGTGAACTTTCAATGATATTTGTCAAATTTTCTCGACCTTTATTGAAGTTAGAAACATTTTGAGTAATATTATCTAACTTGGTTTGTAAACTAGCTTTTTCTAGGTCCAGAATTTTGACATTTGCCTTAAGCTCATGATTTTCAGTAATGAGAGCATCATTTTTCTCTTTTTGAGTTTCAATTTCTTGACTCAAAAGACATAATTGAGAATCAATATTAGATGATGATTCTTGAACTTTTTCAAGTTCCTCTTCTAATATTTTCTTTTCATCTTTTAACATATCTCGTTCAAACTCTGCTCTACTTAAATCTGCTTTTTCTTCTTTCCATAGTCGTTTCATATTTTTAAATTTAACTATCAATTCGGCATTATTATCAAGAACTTCTTCAAATGTAGGAATTTGTACCTCATCTTCTGTTGCCATGAAACAAACATTTGCTTGTTCATTTTTTAAATCACTTTCACTTCCTGATGAAGACGATTTTGAATTATCCCATGTGACTGAGAAAGCTCGTTTCTTTGATTTATCCTTCTTGTATTTGAACTTGTCATTTTCTGACTTCTTCTTTTGCTCCAGACAATCTTTGTGCATGTGCCCCTTTTATGGCAGTTGAAACATTCTATAACTGATGATGGTTTATTTGAACTAGATTTCCTTTTGTCATATCGACCAGCTTTTCATTGTTTCAGGAATTTTTTGAAACCTTTTGCCATAAAAGCTATCTCTTCATCTTCAGATTCTGATTCATCTTCATCTTTTCTGACATGAAATGCTACATTTTTCTTTTCTTCTTTCTATTCTTTTCTAGCCTGCATATTAGCTTCATAGGACATTAGATTTCTTATCAATTCATCTGGTTTCATGACGGAAAGGTCATTAGCTTCTTCAATCGCTTATACTTTTCCTTCCCATTTGCTAGTCAGAGAATGTAGGACCGTCGAGACAACATCAAAATCTGAATATTTTTGTCCTAAGCCAACAAGTGCATGATGAATAGTTTGAAACCGTGAATACATATCATTGATTGTTTCATTCGGTTTTATTTTGAAATTTTGAAACTGACTTTTTAGCATGGCTATTTTGGCTTGTTTAACCTTGTTAGTACCTTCATGTGTGGTTTTTAGTGCTTGCCAAATTTGATATGCAGTGTTACAGATACTAACACGGTTATATTCATTTTGGTCTAATGCACAAAACAACATATTTATTGCTTTTGCATTTACGTCTGTTGCCGTTTTCTTAGCCTGTGTCCATTCTGAATATTCAGTTGTTGGATTCACTATTTCTTTTTGTGTAGCATTCCAGGCATCATAGCTATTTGACTTCATGTAAAATGACATACGTGTTGCCCAATAGCTATAATTAAGCCCATTGAAGAATGGAGGTCTTTGGGTTGACTGACCTTCCGTGTAAGTGTTGTTTTGAGTGCTAGAACTTGGGTTATTTGCCATATTACAAGAATATATCAAATAATTGTGTTACGGTTACAAGATGACCGTGCTCTGATATCAAATGAAAGTGTGCGTGCGTACTTGCCAAGTATAATACACTCATAAGGATAGTGTAATACGACGAACAATATTCAAGAATGAAGTAATAGCTAATCAGAGAACTGTATAATAGTAAATGCAGTATAAATAGAAAAATCACACCAAAGATTTTTATACTGGTACGGAGCACCGTCCTACGTCCAGTCCCAGACTTCTATCTAGATTTTCACTAACAACAACCTCACTTCACCCGGAGGAAACAGGTTTACAACACCCGAGCAGCCGAACGGGATTTCACGCCTCTAATAACCCGAGGACTTCAACACTTGCCTCTTACAACATGGAGAACTTCACTACTTGCCTCTTACAACACGGAGGACTTCAAAAAAGATGAATATACTTTGTAGTTGACAATATGTGTTCTCGATAACACGTATTTGTCAATTCTTGTACAACCTTCCTATAATCTAATCCTCAAATAATATTTATGTTTATGAAGATTTTCGAAGATGATATCGTATTGAATCAAAAGAATAATATATAAATTCTAGGATTCAAGAACGATATTGTGAAGAATATAAGCGTTTGAGTACTTGAGAATTCAAAAATGAAATCAATAGTATAGAGATTAGATAGAAAGAATTGTTGAATTGAAATGATGATTTCAAGATGTTTATATAAGAGATAAACAGTTGTAACCAGTAGTAAAGAGTTACAAACAATGGATATGATCATTGGTGAAGAGGAAGAGAAGCAACTCTTGAAGAAATGGAAGTGACTATTCGAATAGTTGCTTCTGCTTAAAAATGGTCGACAGGTCAAAATGGACCAGCAGAAGGAGTTTAAATATATATATATACGTTATGTGTATATGTGTGCACGTTTATTGTGCAAACTGGGTAAAAACGGTCGATTGGTCCGATTTGGGCGGTCGACCGGTTATGCCCAGTTTGCACAATTAATGTGCATATATATACTTATTTGTGTATATATATATATACATATATATAAATATTAATTATTTGAGGATAGATTTTAACATTAGTGAACACTATTATCATACCAAATAATCAACCTCTATTGAATAGTACCATATGTAGCTCCTTATTTCCTTAAACCAATGAAGATCTCCTTTTTGTCGATCATCGCGTATTTATTTAGCAGAAATCAAAACTCCTTGACTCAACAAACCCCATTGTGAAACACAGGTCAAGAAGTCACACTTTGGTTATGATGTGATAACTCATTTGCTTTTAGTTCGAACATGGTTCTATTAAATATGAGATAGGCACAAATCTTTGAGGCGTGATAAAAACAGTGTGCATGCATTCTAGGATAAAACCATGCTTGTGTGCATGCATATAACTTATGGATTTGCAGGTTAATGAAGACATGCGGTATTATAATAAGAGAAACGTATAAGACCAGAAGCTTTTTGTCACACTGGACTGGAAAACAATATTACAGAGGACCGGAAACGTTGATCGGAATATCTTGTTTGACCAGAAGAAGTGTTAGTGATGGACCGGAACAAAATACTTAATGGATCAGAAGACATGTATGCAGTACACATGGCTAGCTAAGATAGTAATGGATCGTGTATTAGAACATATATGCGGGTCACTAGTTTGAAGATAGATAAATGAAGCGATGGAAAACTCGTGATTTCCATGGGTCGTTCATAATAAATAGTAGACAGATCATTTGTACTTCAATCATGATACAGGTCGGTTTTGCTATGAATTGTCTACACATATACTTTGTTGATCGCTCAAACAAGTGGAACACATGCTCTTGTATTGATATATAAATCATATATAAAGTTTAGTTGTACCAACTCATATATGATAATGACATGGCCATGTAAACGAGCAAGCGTACCAGGACATTGCCATCATCGGATCACCATTCATGTAGTAGGTCTTTTAAACGACCTACGATCTAACATTAGAGCATTCATATTTTATTGGGAAAAAGATTGGGAACACGTGCCTAATATAATACAAGCATCAACTTGTATAAGAGAATGGACCACAAATTATGTCATCCATGGAACGCCAGCTGTACAAGAAGATGAATGCATGCCAGATGTACATTTTATGGACCATGCGCTTCGAAATTATTAGGTCGGTTTGTCCCTATATGTGTAAAACAAGCAGGTCATGCATTGAAGTGTGGAAAAGCTAAGGCATGTAAATAATGTAACAGGGGAAACGTGAACCACGTGGCCAATTTAGGAAAGTCAAGTTCTAATATATTTATTAGGTTGTTCATGCGACCTAGAGAAACTAGGTCGTTCCTATCTGAAAGGAGCTATGAAGCATTAAGAAGGGGGCACATGATCCATTCAGAGGAAGGAGAACGAGAACCATGTAAACTATGCACTACTCCGCCTATAAACACCCCGTCTCCACACACAGGAAGGGGACCAATTTCTCTACCTACGAAGTGCTGCCAATCTCATTTCTCAACCAATCCAAATCACTCCAACATCCATTAAAGTTCTTTCAATCTTAGATTTAACATCTCAACCCATCTAAGTGTTCAAATTGTTGAAGATCTACTCCAACAATCATTGTAATTAAAGAGATCTCATCACTTCCATGGTGAAATAAAGTGAATCCAAATATTAAAGATGTGAGTTAGAGAGGAATCATTGTAAAAGAGAAAATGAGTGAAGTTAGAGAAATCATGTACCTTGTAACATTGAATATGATAATGAAAGCACTCTTCAAAGTGGACGTAGGCCAGATCTAGGCTGAACCACTATAAATTTCTCTCTTTTTACTTGTTTTTTGTGTTTATGCTACCACTTTTCTAGATCTAAATTGTTTGTGAAGTGCCGAAATACACCTTGGGGTGTTAAAGCCATTTTTAGCATTAACATTTTTGGCACCCATCATAGGGCCACATCCACATCCTAAAAGTCAAGTGCTTTATGCGAGATTTCGAAGTTGAAGGCTTGTTTTTTGTGATAGATTCTCAAAATCTAAAATCCAAGCCGGTCGAGATATTGTCTTTATAAATTCAAGAGTTTTTCTTAGATTATGCTGCTAAAGAAGCCGACTAGTTAGTCCGTAAGAGCAGCGGGTTCAGAGAATTTTGCGGATTATCCGACAACTCCGTAAACTAACCTTCATGAAGTTGGTCAATCTTCAAGAGCAGGAGCTAGTGTAACCAGGAATGGATTGAACGAACCCGTTGCTGGTTTGACACAACAAATGGAAATTTCAAACAACACGATGATGGCTAAATTGGAAGCTCTCTATGCTGCTCAAGCAAATGTGGCAAAGGCAAACGCCTATGTCAACCATATGGAAAATGCCAACTCCTCTTCCTCAAATCCCAATCGTGATCGCTCCATTCAAGAGGTTGATGATTCAGATAACGCCGATAATGAAGAAACTAAATTAATCGCTAAGAACCATTCCGTAAGGGGAACTTCTCGACATGGATGGCTCACTAAAGGAGCACCTCCCCAAGAAGGAGATCCAAGACCCCGGTTCCTGAATTGAGATCGTTTGCTTAAACAAACATCCGACAAATGTGATGGCGCACGCTCCGTGAGTCAACACGGTGAAGAAGAACATCTTTCCGAAATGGTGAGGTAGATCATTAAAGAGAACATGGAAAGAGATCATGACGAGCAAGAGTGGCAGTTTTCCCTTAGTAAGACTCCACTCACTGAAAAAATTCGTAAGGCCAAGTTCCCGAAAAGGTTTACTCCACCAACGATTTCAGCTTATGGTGGGACTGGTGATTCCAATTTGTTCTTATACAAATAAGATCAACACATGGATGGTGCACGAGCCACCGATAAGATCAAATTCTTATACTTCCCTGTCTATCTCGAGTGGTATCGCTCTGGTTCACCAGGTTGGCACCAAAATCCGTGGATAACTTTTCTGTCTTGGCAAAGAAATTCAGAGAGAAGTTTAGGCTGCAAACCACCAAAATCAAAGATGTGATGTAACTCAATGACTTGGAGCAAAGACCGGGAGAATCGGTTAAGGCCTTTCTGACACGATTTAATGCTGCTGTAGAAGAAGTGGCAAATCCAGAACCTCGATTGGTCTTGATGGCACTAAACCGGGCTATAAAAAAAAGTCAGAGTTCGGGAGGTGGATCAAGATGAAGAAGCCTACCACTCTAGAGAAATTCTATAAAAAAGCAAAAGAATTCACCAGAGTGGAGGATGACCTTTCTCTCGTTCAGAATGTTGCTAAAAGCAGTGTCGTGGAAGATAAAAAAAGTAATGATACTCAAGGTGACATGAAGAATGCCGGAGGTCTAAAAAGAAAAACCGAGGATAACAGAAATGCAGAGAATGATAACCAAAGATTCCGCTTTATCAAATCCAAAGAGTTAACTCCTCTAAATGATCCCCCGAAAAACATCTTCTTTGCCACCAAAGATGCAGGATATTATCCAACTCCACGACTAATCAAAGTAGACGATAAGGAAACTAATTATGGAATGTTCTGTCGCTACCAAAACCAACCTGGTCACGATACTAATGGACGAACATACTTAAAGACCTTGATTGAGAAACTGATTATGAAAAATAAGCTACAATAGTATGTGAAATAGGCCACCAGTAACTAACACCTCTTCAACCGCTCTGTGACGAGTTCAAGCTAATGACGATTGATAGAGTTCAAATGTTCAAAGCTTGGAATAATGACCATTCGTGTCAACTCTCTGCTACAAACATTGTCCGTTTCTTATGAAAGTTGCTATAATTTCTTCTTACAAGTATAAACCCGCCATGACTAGGGGCATTGAATCCGAACATTCACTATTTTCGCTATTGAAGCTTGTACTCAATCAACTTTTACGATTCCTTGCAAAATTCTTTTGCTAGCTTAGAATTGCATGGTTCTAAAATTGATTTAATATTACAGGCTACCAAGGAGCGCTTGCTTCCTCACAGTTCGACAAGGCTAGGTGATCCTAAAAACATGTCCCGACGATGACGGCTCAAGTGTCAAGTGCTACAAGCATCATTCCGCATATAAGCGAAGATGTAATGCACCGCCTTGTAGATTGAAAGGGGAGTAACTTAAGGTCAAGCGGAAAGGAAAGGAGCAAGCAAAGCAATCAACAAGATCACTAAAGCTAGATTGACTCGACCCGGTTACGACAAATGTTGATTAAATAGCAAAGCCTTCCTTATGCGAAGGTGCCCAGTCGAATCTCCGACACCATTGATCTGCCGGATGAGATGAATACTGAGGCAAACCAGGTGTCTTCCTTATGCGAAGACCAAACCAAAACCTTCCTTAAGCGAAGGTGAACCCAGAGTCTTCCTCACACGAAGGCGCCCAGTCGAATCTCCGACGTCATTACTCCGCAGGACGAGATGAACATTGAGGTACACCTGGTGTCTGCCTTACGCGAAGACCAAACCAAAGCCTTCCTCACACGAAGGTGAACCCAAAGTCTTCCTTACATGAAGGCGCCCAGTCGAATCTCCGACGCCATTACTCGGCCGGATGAGATGAATGTTGGGGCAAACCAGGTGTCTTCTTTACGCGAAGACCAAACCAAAACCTTCTTTATGCGAAGGTGAATCCAAAGTCTTCATTACGCAAAGCACCCAGTCGAATCTCCGACGTCATTACTCGGTCGAATGAGGTGAATGCTAGGGCAAACCAGGTGTCTTCCATATGCGAAGACCAAACCAAAACCTTCCTTACACGAAGGTGAACCCAAAGTCTTCCTTATGTGAAGGCGCCCAGTCGAGTCTCCGACGCCATTACTCGGACGGATGAGTTGAATGTTGTTGCAAACCAGGTGTCTTCCTTACGCGAAGACCAAACCAAAAACTTCCTTACGCGAAGGTGAATCAAAACGCCATCTTTAAGCGAAGGTGCCCAGTCGAATCTCTAACGCCATTACTCGGCCGGATGAGATGAATGCTAGGGAAAACTAGGAGTCTTCCTTACGTGAAGACCAAACCAAGACCTTCCTTCACGAAGGCAAACTTAAAGTCTCACTTACGCAAAGGTACCTAGTCGAGTCTCTGACGCCATTATTCGGCCAAATGAGACGAACATTTGGGTAAGACAAAGTCTTCCTTATGTGGGCATCCAATCAAGTCTCCAATGCCATTACTCGGCTAGATGAGATAAATGTTGGGATAAACCAAGGACCTCCTTACGTGGGGACATTCAACCTGGCTTCTCTAAAACCTGATTTATTAGGTCAGAAAAGACAAGGGTTGAATTAAGAGAAAGATTTTTTCAAAGAATGAGCATATGATCAGCTGTTAAAGTCGGGTTTCCTAGATATATTAGCATGTTCAGACGCCCTAAATAAGCTGGTAAATGCAAAAATACTTTGCCAACAAATCGAAAGCTTATGATGCAGCAATGTGAATTAAGGAAATTCGCCAAACTTGATCACATTCTTCTTATGCGATTCGTGATGACCCATGGTATGGGGGCAACACAACCACATTAAGATTGGACAATGTTTGGTAAACATACCACATGCTCATCATGACATCACAATAAGAAAAAATTGACTCACACTCGAAAAAGAATTAGATGCATTTGAAGGTATATGAGCCAAAGTGTACGACAAGAGAGAGATATCGTCTTAATAAGCTTGGCAAAGGTCCTTGCCTTCGAGATTAGGGCATCTGAAAATTTGAGAAAATCAACACGTTCAATATATCGATAAGACTCATTACACCGATGAAGATCAACCTTGGATATCCAACTAGTTATCAATAGTTAGTTGCGAACCTCATAAAGAAGAAAAGGTTGAAACATCGGTCAAATCGAATCAAAAAGCAATCTCCTACCAAAGTTATTTCTTTAATCGGGCAAACTTAGAATCTCTCAACTAAAAAGCTTCCTTGACTGCAAGGCTCTAATTGTAAATAACTCAAAGAACCCAATGGTATTTTGCTTCGAACCCGAGGATAAGTGATGCTTAAAAGGCGACTGTTCGAATATGGCATAGTTCGAGTCTAGTAGAGCAGTAACATTTCTCAAGGAATTGAAGCCAACATCCATTAATAGTGTCAAATGAGTTATAAAAGGAAGGTTGATCCATAGTCATGCACAGGGGCAAGCCATTGTGCAGTTAAGATTCAAAATTTTACGCAGCCGGAAATGAATCACAATATCAAACACTATTGGAAGAGACAACAATTCCACGAGGCGGTAATACCCAAAAGAGCCTCCCAGAATATGGATAAAGTCAATATATGAGCGAAGGCAGGAATAATGCAAGAAGCAACCCATTTCTACACAGCATTTAAATTCCAAGACTTAGCTCCAAAACTCACAGTTCTCAGGATGTATGCTACAAATGCAGAATGTAAACGCCAGCTTAGTACAACTTGTTGAGCAATGCACATAAGCAATTCAGCTTCCCAAAAATGCTGCGGTCATGACCACCTAAAAGGATTGACGGAGAACATAAGTTAAGCTGACTGGGACATCAGTAATAGTTGTATGGGGCAGGCTAAACTCAGAATTCCATCAGACAAATTACATGTACATGTTTTGTACAATTTGAAGCGTCATGCAAAATTATACAAGTTGTTAAAAGCGAAGCTTGAAATCCACAATTGGCGTGTGTCGATTAGTTGATCCCAAGCATCCCTGCAAACTGGAACCAAAGTGTCATGTTTATGCAAGCATAGTTCAACAAGTTATAAATGTAACTGGTGAAAAAAGTAGTCTTGTGTAGGCGCGTCATTCTGTTTTAGTCTTGATATTCACTGTAATATGTTTTAATTGACTAATCCGTTATCAATGTAGACGATCGATGGCGAGGTATAAGTCCAAAATGTACAAATGTTTGTTACTGTTATAAGATAGAAAAAAGGGCAAAAAGGATTTTAGTTCTCAAGTTATAACTAGGAGTTGTTCAAACACCGGGGTGTTTGAATGCAACAAGTTTCAAAAACAAATGTCAAGTGCCAAGGTTTAGGTCGTTCAACGACCTAAGGATCCGGTCGCTCAATGACTTAAGGATCGAGTCACTCAACGACCTAAAGGTCAGGTCGCTCAATGACCTAACTTTCAGGTCGTCCAATGACCCAACCTCTAGGTCGCCCTACGACCTAACCATCAGGTCACTCAACGGCCCGAAAGGTCACTGCTTTAAAAGCTTGAATTGTGCATTGACAAAAAAGTACGGGTCATCAAAATAAAGGCCGTCAGCGATGAAGATTCAAAATTGCTAGTGCCGCAAATTTTAAAAGTTTTTAAAAGCTGTAAGTCATAGATTTAGCACAAAAGATCCAATAGCTAATGTGCCATGAAGTATAAGCTAAAGACATTCACACTTCGACACAAATATAAGTTGGACACCTAGCAGATTTTAGCAAGCATTTCTGCTGGAAATTACGATGCATTTCACGGAGAATTCAACACAAAGAATACAAAGATATAAAAGCTGTTACATAAGAAATTTCAAACTGAAAGTCATCAAGACAAACCTATATCAAATTGAAAATGCTTATTCAACGGGGAATCAGTAAGTAGAAAACTGCGGTAGTTCCATGAACCGTGCGATCCTCTACCACCCATGAATTCCACCCGTCTATTCAATGATGCGGTGAGTTTAAGCGCATATTTACCGGTTGATCTAGCATATTGCCACCGTAACTCAGAAAATGGCTCAAAAGATTTTGCCCAATTCAAGGTTCACACACATGCTGCTGAGGTTCATATCCAAGTATTTAACAACGTCAAAATGAAGGCAATAGAGCTGTCTTAAACACACAGTAATTTAATGGTTAGACAACGAGGCGGAAATTTGAATTTCATAAGCAGACCAACAAAGTTTTGATCCAGGTTTCATACACAAGGTCATTGAACTGGTACCGGATTGTTAAACAAATCCAGAACAGGAATCTATACAAGATAGTGAAATACAAACCGAAACAGTTGCTCAATTCAATCAAGGGCGAAAGTTGCAAATTAAGTTCGAAGGATACGAACTAACTACAGATTTATACATCTGAGATCTGCCAAGAACATCACCAAATCAGGTCCGAATTTCATCACAGCCGAAGCCAAAAATTAATGCAACATGCTATAAGTTTTAGTTCTTCACCCGTAATCAAGTTGAAATCTGGACCCGAACACAAGCCAAGCAAAGCAAAGCATCGCGCATACAAGTCGTGGAGCATCAACCGCAAAAAATCCGATTCAAATCCTACAGATGCGTGAAAAACCGATTCGGATCCCCAAAAGGAAACCATCGCTTTGACAAATCTTAATGTGCCGAGAACAGGATTGATAGCAATTTGAGAAGGCACCGAAAGTTATCAGGTAAAATATGGTATTTTGGACATCAGATCCAAAAGAAAGAACTCACGGTAAATCTTTGAATCAAATTATATTTGGTGAAGAATCGGGTTAGGACTGAAAACCATAAATATCTGATGTTCGATGCTGGTGACTGCGTTAGAGATCTGGTTGGAATTGAGAAGAACTGTTCATAGGCAAGGTGAAATTTCGACTCAAGATCAGACTTTCGGAAAACCTTTTCTGCCATGAAAGTAAGTCCTGCCAATTGATGTATAGCAATGAAGAAATGGCCAGATCCAAAAAGCAAAAATATATTGTAGCCTATGAGTGGGTTTTGGGCCTTCAACTAATATCAGAACAGCCCGCCCGCGTGAAGTTGACGAATATTGGGATGGCCCGATCCATGGGAAAAATTCATGAGTAAAACCAGTCCAACCTATATACAGCATGTATTGGCAATCCACCCATATGTGTTTGAAACAAATTTTATTGACGAGGTTCATTTCGAAGCCTGTATTTTCTTTCAAAAGTATTGACTTCGAGTGGCAAATGTTAACTCTGTTGTGAAACGCAGTTAAAAAAGTTACACTTTGGTTATGACGTGATGATTCTTTTGCTCTTTAGTTTGGCCATGGTTCTATTAAATATGAGATATGCACAAATCTGTGAGGTGTGATAAAAACAGTGTGCATGCATTCTAGGATAAAGCCATGCATGTGTGCATGCATATAACTTATGGATTTACAGCTTGATGAAGATATACGGTACGATCAGAAGAGCAACGTATTGGACTGGAAGCCTTTTGTCACAATGGACCAGAAAACAATATTACTAAGGACTGGAAACATATGTTTACACGTTGACGGAATATCTTGTTTGACCGGAAGAAGTGTTAGTGATGGACCGGAATAAAATACTTAATGGATCAGAAGATGTGCATACAGTCACGTATGCAGTATACGTGGCTAGATAAGACAGTAATAGATCGTGTATTAGAACATATATGTGGCTGTGGGTCACTAATTTGATGATAGATAAATGAAGCTATGTCAAACTCATGATTTCCATGGGTCGTTCATAATAAACAATAGCCAGATCGTTTGTACTTCAATCAAGATATGCGTGGGTTTTGCTATGAACTGTCTACACATATACTTTGTGGATTGCCCAAACAAGTGGAACGCGAACACTTGTATTGATATATAAATCATATATAAAGTTTAGTTGTGCCAGCTCATATGTGATAATGATGTGGCCATGTAAGAGCATCTCCAACAATGTTACGGGCCGTAACGTTACGGCCCGTAACATTACGGGAGATATCTTTGATATCTCCCAACAGGCGCGAGCTGATTTTATCAGCTCGCGAGCTGATAAAATCAACTCGCGATCTGCCGAGCCCATCTATGGCTCGGGAAGTTTGTGGGGGGGGGGGGGGGGGGGGTTGTGTGGAATGTGTGTTCATTTGATTAAATATTTAGTTCTTATTTTTATCTACTTATTAATTTTTATTAGTAGATTATATACGAAAGATTATATACGAAAGATTATATTTTAAATATATAGAACGTGAAATTTTTATATAGGAAAGATTACAATGATTCAACTAGGGGGTTTTCGCATAACAATAACCTTACAGATACAACCGACCGTTACAGATACAACCGACCGTTACAGATACAACCGACCGTTACAGATACAACACCGAATAATAGTACATGCCTACTACATCATCGTAAACATTAAAAGTACACATTCAATTTCAAGGGAGTCGCATTGCGTTCAGTCGCAACTCTTGAACAAGATTTTCGAGACGCATAATCTCTCGTTCGAGTTGGTTTGCATATACTATTCCCCGTGGGCACAACGGCTCATCAATCCATTCCGTGTAGCTGCATCCATTTGGATAGAATCGACATTGCTGCATGCGCCGACCTATATTGTCGCCTTCTGCACGAACTATAACTTCGACCACATGACCGCAGTAGCAAAGTACAGGATAAGATTCACCTTCATGTTCATGTGGTGGTACTCGGTAGAACCCTACTTGTTGTTGTGGTTGAGCGAGAGTCTGTTCGTTTGCTAGTTGAACATGTGGCACTTGAACTTGTTGTAGATGTTGGAGGTTCCCCTGTTCATGTGATGGTTCATCATGGGGTGTAATTTGGATTAGAAACTCGAATTCGTCTTCGAGCGCTTGAAGTCTCATCTGTTCGTACGCTTGTTCATCAGAGTCAGTTTCGGATGGCCAAGAAGGCATTTTCGAGTGAGTAAGTAGTAGAATGAGAACGAAGTTGTTTGAGTGAGGTATTATGTGAGTAAATTGCATTGAGATATATAGGCAAGGAGTGTACAAATCAATAACAAAAATCATGATGGTACCGGTCATTGTTTCGCCTGACGTAATACTGTTGGGAATCTCTTTTTCTTACTGTCTTGATGTGAACAGACACTGTTGTTGGGCAGAGTCTCGATGTTACAGCTCGAGTAATGATGACAGTGCTTTATCAATATTCACCTACACTTATTTAAACATTTCATTCCCCGTCTCTCAACCATGACCATTATTTGTGCTTTCTAAATCAACCAAGGCAGTAAGGTGAGAAACCACTTTAACTCCTTTTTTAACTCCTTTTTAACTCCTTTTTAACTCCTTCGGGTGCGTAAATGTTTAAATCCTTCAATAAACATACACTTAAACCAATAAAGAGACACACAAACCAATAAACATACACTTAAACCAAGTCATGTTCGCGGCGATGCAAGAGGGACAAAGGAAAGAACCATTACCTGAATGTGTTTTATTTTATGTTTGTCTGAACTTTTCGATTATGTATGCAGTAAAGATGTTCCTAAGTTATTAATCATCTATTGTACGAACTCCTTTTCTACTATTACTTCTCTTGTACGAACTCCTAAGTTATTAATCATCGATTATGTTTCATTTTCTAAGATGTTCCTAAGTTATTAATCATCGATTGTGTTTCATTTTCTATTATACAAACTCCTTTTCTTGTATTCGTACGAGTTATTAATCATCTATTATTATGTTCCTAAGTTTATTTTACAAATTACATATCGGTTATGTTTTTGTATACGACAAACTAGGGTAAAACGTTAAAAAAAAAAAAATTGGTTTTGCTCTTAGTAATCAAATATTATTATTATGTTTCGAAGTTTATTTTAAAAAAAAAATTAATGCATTTGGTATTGTATATGGTAAAAATAGTTGGGAAAAAAAAAAGGCCACGAGCTGATTTTATCAGCTCCTGAAGTCGCGAGTTGATAAAATCAGCTCGCGACATCACGAGCTGATAAAATCAGCTCGCGCGCCCTATTACGAACTCTGAATCCAGCCCGTAACATTTGCCTTCATATTACACCGTGTAACAACTGTTGGGTGCAAAAATAAGGGATATTACACCCCGTAACATGAATATCCTCCACTGTTGGAGATGCTCTAAACGAGCAAGCGTGCCAGGATGTTGCCATCATCGGATCGACATTCATGCAATAGGTCGTTTAAACGACATACGATCTAGCATTAGGTTGCTTATATTTTATTGGGAAAAAGATTGGGGAATAGGTGCCAAATATAATACAAGCATCAACTTCTATAAGACAATGTACCATAAATTATGTAATCCATGGAACGCCAGCTATACATGAAGATGAATGCATGTGAGCTGTACATTTTGTGGACCATGCGCTTAGAAATAGATAGGCTGGCTCGTTCCCATATGTGTAAAACTAAGCAGGTCATTCATTGAAGTGTGGAAAAGCTAAGACATGTAAATAATATAATATAGGAAACGTGAAGCCACATAGCCTGTTTAGGAAAGTCGGGTCCTAATACATATATTAGGTCGTTGCCCAACATTCACTTGGTTGTTCATGCCACCTAGGGCAACTAGGTCGTTCCTATATGCAGGGCCGGTCCTAGGTCATTTTGGGCCATGGACAAAACTCAAGTTTGGACCCTTTCTTATAAATACAAATAACACTTCAAAAAAAAAACAAACACATAAATTAAACATAACAATGATTTACTTAAAAGCTAATTAATTAATTCATTACATCTCCAAAAACATCAAACTTACAACTTTCTGATCATTAGAAGATAAACGGTTAAGTCCAACAACATTATTTAAAAATTGCTCTTAATGCATTTTTTGAAGCAAAATCATTGATTATATCATCTTGCTCGATATTTTCCAAAATGTCTTTTTCGATGCATAGAAGTGCCAACCCATTCAACCTATCTTGAGACATAGAAGTTCGCAAGTATGATTTTAGCAATTTCAATTTGGAAAAGCTTCGTTCTGCAGATGCGACAGTCACAGGGATTGTTAATAATACTCTGTATGCGATCATCACGTTCGGAAACACGTCTATTTCTCTCACAAATTCAATCATTCTTGTCGAAGTCCATGGCTTGTCTGTTTCATATGATTCCTTTGGCAACATTACTTGCAATACCTGTAGTTCAGAACATAAATATTTTCCAATCACATCAGAAATTTCATCCTTTTTTAGAGCATTTTCAAGATTTACACAAGCAATTAGTAATTCTCGATCATCTAAATTCATTAATTTTTGAGCATCAAATAAGAAACCAAATATAGACTCGAAAAGTTTCATTTGTTCAAATCTGGTCCTTAACTGGGAGAGAGCGATATCAACTATATGAATAAAATAGTCAATTCTAAATGATTCTTGTGCAGACAATTGTTCTCTATCATTATCAACAGTTTCATCAAAATGTTTTTTTTTTTTTGAATTCGTCGTTTTGTAGGAAATGTTGGCTCAACATCCATATCTATGGCTATTTGCTTCGCCTCTTCAATCGCTAAATTAAATCCATTTTCTCTATATTTTTCAAAAAAAGAAACAAGACCATCTAATTGTTTAACAGCAATATCAAGGCGCATATCTTCTGATTGCAACTTTTTACTTACCACATTTATCTTATTTAAAACATCATGCCAAATTATCAAAGGTAATATAAATTCAAATCTTGAAAGCTCACTTGTAGCTAAAGTTTGAGCATCTCTACTTAGTTTCGCATCATCTGTAATTTCTGCTAATTTGAATAAAGCTTCTCTAATTTCAAAAAGTTGAGATTTTATCGCCTTAATACTTTCAATATGACTCTCCCATCGTGTGTTAGATAATGGTTTTAAAGTTAAACCTTTTATATGATCAATTAAAACATGCCATCGCTTTGTTGAATTAGAAAAAGCTAGATATATGCATTGACATGCTCCAAAAAATGATTTTGCTTTATGAGAACAATTTGCGATGTTACATAATACTAAGTTAAGACAGTGAGAACCACATGGCATGTAAAATGCTCTAGGATTTATTTCAAGTAATCGTGTTTGTACACCTTGATGTCGCCCTCTCATATTAGATCCATTATAGTACCATTGCCCTCTCACATCATCAATATTAAGTCCAAGGTTTTTTTAATGCAGTTTGTAATTCATTAAAAAGAGCTAGTCCAGTAGTGTCAACAACATTTATAAACTCTAAAAAAAATTCTTCTACTTTTATCGGAGAACACGACACATCAACACATCTTATTATCAAAGTCAATTGTTCTTTATGACTTGAGTCGGGTGTACAATCAAGAATGACAGAAAAATATTTTGCCTCCTTAATTTTGTTAATTATAATATTTCTAACTTTGGACGCTAGAATGGCTATCAGTTCGTTTTGAATTTTATGACTAAGATAATGATGATGAATTTCTTTATTTCTAATGAGTTGAAAATGATGTTGCATTACTGGATCAAACTCTGAAATCATTTCAATAAGGCCTAAATAATTTCCTTTAGCATCATCATCAATTGTTTCGTTTGTTCCACGAAAAGCCAAATTATTTATCGCAAGGCATTTTACAACAGCAATAATTCGAACCATTACATTTTTCCAATGTAGCGTGTTACTTCTAATTTGAATTTGCAATTCTTTATCTATAGTTTGATTTTTTTTAACCCAAGTCTTAGCATTTTCAATGATTTCAAGTTTTGAAGATGCTCGATGCTATTTTCATGTTGTTCAAGTGTTTTACTAAGATGTTTCCAATCTTTAATTCCTTCACTTGCTAATTGACTTTTTGACGGTTTTGTTTTGAATAGCTTACAACAAAAACAAAAAACTCTATCTAAATCTCTTGAATACACTAACCATTCTCTATCACGAGTTTCTCCATTCGGTAAATTTTGAATATAATAGTTCAAAGAAAATCTTCTTGAGTATTCATCTTTTGGAAAATTAATATTAGTTTCCCGTTTAGGCCCATTTTCAATAAGCAAGTTTCTAAGTTCTCCTTGAAGATTATCCCAAATTCTAGGATCATAAATGTTTAAACTCAAATCATTTTCCAAACGCTTAAAATTATTGACAATACGGTTGTTTTCATGATGATTGTTAATATCACTACCATCGATTACTTTAACCGTATCTTCACCTTTTTCATATATTTCTTCGTATTCATCACTATCTTCCTCTTTCGAATTTTCAGTATCATTTTTTACCTCAAGAGCATTTACCAATTCATCGTCATTTTCATTTTCTATGATACTAATTAGTTGTTCAGATTCAACTAATGAGCTCGATTGTTTGTTGAAATATTTATTTAGAGAGCCTTGTAAACTTTGAGTTATAAGTTCTTGCCTTTGTCGTTTTTTTCTTTTTTGAGATCCAGATAATTGTTTCATGATGATACAAACTGCTAAATAAAACTTTAAAAACAGTAAAAATTAATAACTAGAGCAATACAACCTGATTCATGAGATGAGTTCTTGTCCATTCTTCAAATAATCAAATCCCATCATGACATATCATTCTTCCATCCACCAAAGGGATATTAATCTCAGAAAACTGCATTTAATAAACAAGATTAAAATGTTATTCCTTGATTTTTTTTCTTAATCAGATAAAAACGGTCAACATTAAGTTTCAATTAACGAGCAGTAGACAAAAATACTGAAACTAAAAATTAAAAATTAAAACAAACCTGAAAGCAAAAGAACAACAAAAGATATTCAAGCCACATAAGAAGCTTTGCTGTCGCAGTAGAATTGATAGGGATGTAGTTTGCTAGAAAAAAAACATTTTTTTAGGCGTTATAGGCTTTAATTTTTTTCCTTTAATCAGTATAAAAAAACAGTAAATACAGTAAATTCAAAAGCATACCTTCTGATTGAAGTCTGAAATACAGAGGAATTCGAACTTGATTTGAATCTAGTGGTGCTGATAAGCTTTGAAATGTTAATCTCAGAGCTTTATAGATGGTAAGATTGATGAAATTAGAAGGGGGAAAGAAGACTGAATCAGAAGGAGATACGGAGAAGAACGTTATCTCCATTGAATATCGAGCAGTTGCTTTGAAAATCTGAAATCGAAAATTGGAAGTCGCGTAGATCGCTTCGGCTTCTGCTGAATTTTGATTTCCGATGCCTGAAATTGAATATTGCGTGTAATTGAATGATTTCCGATGCGTGAATATTGATTGGAAAAGGAAATCTAGAGAATAGGTTAAAAGTAAAACATATGTGGCTGTGCCCCCTTTGGAATATGGGCCCTGGGCAGCTGCCCATGTTGCCCAGCTAAAGGGCCGGGCCTGCCTATATGAAACGAGCTATGAAGCATTAAGAAGGGGGCACACGATCCGTTGAAAGGAAAAAAGATGAGAACTGTGTATGCTACACACAACTCCACCTATAAATACCCCGTTTTCACACACATGAAAGGGACCAATTGTTCCACCCATGAAGTGCTGCCAAACTCATTTCTCAACCACTCCAATCTCCACTAAAGTTCTTCCAAGCTTGGATTCAATATCTTAACCACTATGAAATCATTGTAGATCATCTAAGTGCTCAAATTGTTGAAGATCTACTCCAACAATCATTGCAGTTAAAGAGATCTCATCGTTTCCATGGTGAAATTGAGTGAATCCAAGGATTAAAGAGAAGGGGTAGAGAGGAATCATTGTAAAAATAGAAAATGAGTGAAGTTAGAGAAATTGTGTACCTTGTAACATTGAATATGATAATGAAAGCACTCTTCAAAGTGGACGTAGGACAGATCTAGGCCGAACCACTATATATTTCTCTTTTTACTTTCTTTTTGTGTTTGTGGCTACCACTTTTCTAGATCTAAATTGTTAGTGAAGTGTTGAATTACACTTGGGATGTCAATGCCATTTTTAGAATTAACAAGGTCTTCAGCGACTAAGAATGGAAATATGTTGTGTTCGGGTTTCTAGCCAATTTTGTCTTACCCCACAATACCTTGGCGATTTCATGTGAAGAGAATGAGAATGGCAGATGGTGGATTCCCTCGATTTGAGCTTTAAGACTGGAAAAAGAAAGTCTAGCTATAACCGAGATAATCGCAATTTCTGGTTTTCGATTTCGTTTGGTAGTTCCAGTCAAAGGCCTTTCCTTGGTCTGAAACGGAAATCCATATTAATATGTCGTATCCATTTAGAAATATAATTATGATGTATATCCATTCATTACTCTGTCAAAGTTTAGATATCCTTTATTGAAAATTTTCATTTGAATTTTTAGCCTTGTGTTCGAGCGAATTTTATTTTTAAAACTATTTGAAAAATTAAGCGGATTCCGAAAACTTTTGGAATTATGGTTTCGGAAAAATAGTTTTGTAAGAATATAGTTTTAAATTTTTAATCTACTCGTGTTTCAGTATTGTTGGGCTTTGTGTGATTTTAATAAATAGTCCAGTCGGTAGAAAAAAGGGAATTGAAAACGACAAGGAATATGCCTTGAAACTTAAAATATATTTAATACCCATTCCTTATGATTTTTAGTATCCCTCTTTTTTTTTATATATTGGATGATTTATTGAAACAATCACAATTAACCCTCGATATTTTAAAGTTCCAATATTTTTGAACATAAAGGGCTTTTCAGTTTGTAATACAAACTAGAATATAAATAATGGTATTAATAATAAATCGAACTTATAAATACGAAACCGTTTGTTTATAATTAATTCCTTTTTTAAAAAGTTTTAATTTTCCTTCGAAAAGGCTAAGGAAAATCCTTCGTCAGGAATTTTAGGGTATTTTATTTCCAATCGTTTTATTGTTTGTCAGCTAGTTATGGGGGAATCCAATTTTTTTTTTACGGATTTCTAGTTGAATGATTTTGGGAATTAGTTCGTTATGTGGTCGCAGCATCGTTGTTGAGACTACTTGGAATCTTTGAAGAAAGTTCAGAGTTTGACTACGGTCTTTGATATCGCCGTGATGAGAATAATTTTTTTTTCGGATCGCTTCAAATCTTAAAAGATGACACAGGACGATTAATATTTTAATCTGTCCTAAAAAGGTCAAAGTTCAATCTTTGACCAAAGCCTATTTGATAGTTAACTGTTTAGCGTTATGCCAGGATGGTCAACTAGTTGATGAGTTTTGGAACAACTTGGACCTAGGACTCAACCGTAAAAGTTTCATCCAAATCACCCAACTTAACTTCTTTCTTTAGTCCTTCCTTCCTCATCTAGCCAAACCATATTCTTATCCTTCTTCTTTTTCTTTATCGTGGCCTCATCTCCTCCTTTTCTATGCTAGTTTGTGCATTAGATCTTGCCCCACTAGTACTCTAAGATCTAAATCCAATTTCTTCTCTCGGATCCTTTCTTATTTCATAATACCTAATTGTGCTATCTGATCTTTCTAGTACCATTTAAGTCCCGTCCTTAGGGAGAGATCATTTGGTTTGATCGGAATGACACTACTACAAAACAGGTAAGTTGCTTTGGTTGTTTACCCTCTGTTGCTTCAGTTTAGCAACTGAAGCAATTGAAAACGACACAACAGGCTAAAATATGTTACTGCAGTTGTTCAACCGAAGAAAGATCTATTTTTTTTGCTTCGGTTTGTAGCACAACTGAAGCAAAATAGTGCACCATTAACTTAAAAAATGATATACTTCTTGCTTCTGTTATGGTTACAATCGAAGCACAAAGCTTCTTTAATAAAATAACCCACCTCTTTACATTTCACTATAATTCATAACTATGCAAAATATATGCATACCAAGACAAACAATTAAAGCGTGCAATCATACAATAAAGATTAAACAACAATATGAATTGGACAACACAATACCCAAATAAATATAAAATTTCATTGATGGTTAATAATCATACATTTAAGAGCAACATAATAGAAATTAATATAATTTATTGATAACGTAAAAAATATCCGATCTTAATACAATAAAATGGAACATACAGATGATGTACAAAACGAGTATCAACAAATTACAAAAAAAATACAAACTAAAAATTCCAACTAACAACATCACCCGCTTCAAGAAGATATACCGCAGCATTTACATAATGCAGTTCCCACTCTAAACAAGCACAAACTGCCTCAATATTTGCCCTGTCACCTGTTACAATTTGCATGTTAGAATCACAACTTACTACAAACATACTATAAGGTACAAGAAATACATACAACTTACATGTAAATGTTCAATACACTTAAATTGTCGGACAGAATGATTTTAAACAATTCTCTAAAGATGTGCAAGTAGGTTTGCACATCAGCAAACCTTATTCTAATATATCAATATATGAGTTACATATATAAAATAAAATGTATGGTGCTATTTTGATTAAGCCAACTAAAATGGTTTAACATTAAATTAAAACCAACAACCTTAAAAGATCTAATTATCATAAATTTAGCATGTAGATATCAAAGAATTTTAATTTATGTAGAGTAAATTACAAAATGTCAATGTTATAAATAATGAATTATGGTTCAAGCTCAATCAATTCATGACTTATGTTGAAAATTCATGGTGCATAACAACATCCAGTTTCAAGATCATACTTTAAATAATATATTGTATTGCAGTTTTATAACATGACCATGACTTGTGTAGTACAACATAGTGCCAATAAACGCTAGACAGGAGTAGTTCAAAAAAACAAATTCTCTATATAAGAGATGATGAGCTGCAAGTATCTAAAAAACAAGAGAAGACTAGCATAGTTTTAAAGTACACTGCTGAAATAAGTGAGATTGGCACATATCACTAAAAGTGTACAAAACCATATACTGTTTTTAACCAGATGTTTTTTAAACTTTAATTACCTACTTCACTCCAGTGCATTATCAAGTTGAAGTTTACCTGAGTATGCTGGCATCACAAACGAATCAGGCAGATAAACATTTTTAAAATAACAAAGGTATACAGGGTGGAGTCATCTACGATGTGATTCTAGTTGCTGTGTAGAATTGCATGGTTATTAAAACAAATAACATTTATATTATGTTGTTCATACCGTTCACCATTTTTTATTAAATAACTTTGTAACTTTGTTAACATAGCTTTTGTGTAATAGTTGATTTATTCTTTGCAATATTAGTTTCTCTATAAATTTTTTTTTTTTTCTTTATGTTCGGCTAAATTTTTTTCCCCTACTTCTCAATTTATGCAGCAAGCAGGATAATTTTACATCACTGAGGCAAATCCAAACTATATGATCCTAACATTTACTTAAGTTAAAAAAACTTCTTTTCACATCCAAACTGTTTCACTATCTGGATTGTGGTGACAAAAATATGTTTTAAAATCCGCCACCTACAGATCAAAAAGGGAAAGGAGAGAAATACTCACCAATTATTAAGGTCGGAGAACGATCCGGTCGAAGAATGATCTGGTAGAACGATCTGTTGGGAGAACGATCTGATCCAAACTGTTTCTCAATTTATGCACTTGAACAAGAAGCGTTGGCTCAAATTAAGGTTGAACGATCTGGTAGAGCGTAGGATGATGCCAAGAAATTCTGTATCCATGCACATGGTGATCCGCGAGTGAGATTTACTGGGAACAACTAATCCAAGCCTCACTCCTTTCATGATTTCATCATGGCTGATAATTGGGGACTTAACAAAGATGGATATTGATAAAAGGTCAGGACATAACGAAGATGGCAGCTAGTAGGGTTTAGCGTTGTGAGAAATGGGTCAGGTCGGTTATATATCGGGTAAGAATGGTATACTGATAATGGGTCAGGCCGGTTTTGCGTTTGGAGAAATGGTATAGGCCAGTTATTTATAGGGTCTAGCTTATCAACTCTTAACAGTTTAATTTATTTACTTTCTGATTTGTAAATTACCTGTTTACTTGTGGTTTATTGATAATAAAAGATATTGATTATCAACTAACAACTAAATATATTCACCAATTATTATTTATTTACTTCTAGCTTATTAATTATATTAATTAATTATTAATTATTTGATAATGAACATAATTAATTAAATATATTTATTAGTTATTAATTATTTATTAAATATACATGACTTATTAAATATAATAAAATTTTAATTTTTCTAAAAGTTCCCAATTGCTTTTAGTCTGGAACTTTTTTAATTTATGAATTATTTTAAATTTATTTCATAATTTTTTATTGAAATTTTATTTCTTACTGTTATTCATTTAATAGTAAATATTAATTATCACTCCATACTAATTAATTGTTAATTTTTACATATAACTTCTTAATTATAATTGAATATTGACTATTGGATATTTATTATTTAATAAGTTATTTATTAATTATTAATTGTACTTAAGATATATTAAATGAAATTTACTAATTATTAACAGTTAACTATAATAAATAGTTAAGCATAAAAAATAATTTTAGATAATAATTAATAATTATAAATTATTTATTGATAATGATTCGTTGTAAATTAAAGTGCCTATAAAAGTTTCCTTATAAATTATTAATTTTTAAATTGTCATTATAATTGGTTAAAATTAACTACTACATACTTAAGATCACTTCATAAGTACTAAATTTTAATACTGGGTATTAGTATTAATTAATAAGTAATTATTAAACATTAATTATTTAACAATTATTATTATACATCATAATTTTTTAGAATGATTATTAATTGATATTTACTAAAAACTAATTTCGGAATATTGAACTTTACTTGCTAATTAATAAATATAAATTACTAATTTGATATTAAATGTCAAACGTTAATTATTAATTATTCAACATTAATTATTCAATATTAATTATTTTATATTAATTGCTAATTATATTTATTAATTATTAAATGTAATCAATAAATATTAACTCTAAGTTAGTAGGCATACTAATTATAATATATTATTAGACGAAAATAATAGTTATTGATTAATTATAATAGTTAGCAATTTTAATTTACTTATTGCTACTCATTAATTAGGAAAAAAAAATTATTTGTATAATGCATTTGCTTTTGTTCCTCAAGAACGAAGCAAATAATATTATGTGGTACGATGCATTTGCTTCGGTATAAGGAACCGATACAAATAACATTATTTGCTTCGGTGCATTTGCTTCAGATGTTAGCACAACAGAAGCAAATTATACTATTTTCTTCTGTTTTGAGCACAACAGAAGCAAGTGACACTATTTGCTTCGGTACATTTGCTTCGGTTGTGTGAAAAACCAAAGCAAATAAACATATTTGCTTCGGTTCTAAGCACAACTGAAGCAAATGAGGCGAAGCAACTGACCTGATTTGTAGCAGTGTAAACAAAAAGGTCTCGCTGCTTTAAGGCAAAGAAAATTGTCATGGCAGTTGGGCTTGCACCGGCCCTTTTCTTTGAGATCTCAAAATAGGATTGTTGGATGCTCTGCATCCGCCTTTGCTATACCTTGTTGGAATAGGTTCTTTCGAAGGAGATTGTTGTTTCAGACATAAAGAATAATCCGTAACAACCCGAATTTTAAACAACGTGTTAAGACAAGAATCAAGGCAAAATTAAATTATAAAATCTGAATCAGGATAAACGGGTTGCGCCATTGCGTTCGTCTCGGAAAAATACGCAAAACAAAGTCCGAAATTTTGTAAATCGGAGTCCGTATGACCCAGTTAAGGCCCAACGAAGTTTCACGAAAATTCAAATCCAAAAACAGATTTGAAATTCAGCCCAGAAAGAGAAGGCGGGAAAATTCCCGCCAGACCCACAGGGTGTCGACCCCTGGGTCGACCCCCTCCAGGGAGTCGACATGGGTGTCGACCCCGGGGTCGACCCCCCTCCAGGTGGTCGACATGGGTGTCGACCCCTGGGTCGACCCCCTCTATAGGACCCCGACCTGGTGCACCTGCTTGTCATGTTGGCTCAGTTTTGGAGGCTTGTGACGATTTTTGAGGGTTCAGATCTATCCTAGGGTTTATCCTACGGTCTAAACTACTCCTAATCTCTATAAAAAGACCCCTAAGCCTACCCTAAATACTCACAAATCACTCATGCCACGAAGTGCTGCCCAAATGCCAAGTGATCATGGCCTCCATCTCCAACTCCAAGAGACTATGCATCCAAACTAGATCCGAATCAAAAGGTGCGAGCTTGCTACACCAAATAGAGGCCAAATCAACGTTGCTACGACGGTTCTTCTTCAAAGGAGCCACCTTCCTTCGTCGAGACGATTCATGCTAATTCGCTAAGCCATGCTATGTAAGTTCTAGCTACTTGTAGATTCTAACAGTGGTTCTAATGTGACATGGGATAAAAAGCGATGAGACATAAGTATGCTAGCTTATGTGAACCTAAATTTGCCCCTTTTCTATGATCTATGACCTTGGGCTAAGTTGTAGCGACTTAATCATGCCATTCATGTTATGTTTAACCTAGTATATCTTGCAAGTTTGAATCTTTATCTATGAAATGTTAGCATGAACCTTTGGGAACCACTTGACTTGTGAAACATGGGCAAAGACTTGACTTTGGGGCTTATGCATGTTTGTGGCCAAATTACCTTAGAATGTTATGCAAGTTTATGGCCAAATTCACTTATGATACTATGCATGTTTGCGGCCAAATTCCCCTATGATACTATGCATGTTTGTGGCCAAATACCCTTATGATACTATGCATGTTTGTGGCCAATATGTTGGCATAATACCCTACCATGTGACTCGCTTCCACTTGGGTTGGAAATACGTTTGGGTAGCTTAGGAAAAACGTGGGTATGACATGAAAAATTTAACATGGGGTTTACATGAGAACATGACATTCATGATATATTTAAATATGGTCATGACACGTGGGGAAAACATGGAACTTGAACTAGACATGGGTGGGTTGTAAGTGTAACAAGACACTAGACCAAACATGAAAGTGGCCAACTCGAGGTTGGGTTGAGTTTGTAGCATAAATCTACCCGGACCCGCCCGACTTAACTAGTGGCTACAAACAATAGGATCCAATGTGAGAAGTTGGTCATGTCGCGCTTAAGACCCGAGGTTAGACTAGGTTGTGGTGTAAAACTACCCGGACACGCCCGGCTTAACTAGTAACCACAACAAGGTCTAATGTGAGTGGTTGAGAGTGCATTAATTAAATTAATGCCACATGATAAGGTTAAGTAAATTTAACTAATGACACTTAACCAATATGACACGAATGGGTAGGTTAAGTGGGACCGGGCTTGACTTCTTAATGACACTTAACCATACAAGACGATTAGGGGATGGGGTTAAGTAATTTACGCTTAACTAATCTGACTTGGTAATTAGGTGGGGTTAAGTAACCTACACTTAACTAATCTAAACACGGTAATTAGATGGGGTTGAGTAACCTACACTTAACTAATCTAAACGCGGTAATTCGATGGGGTTAAGTTAAACACTTAACCAATCTAAACTTGGTAATTCAATGTGGAAGTAACCAATACTTAACCAACTTAACATGATAATTTAACGAGGTTAAGTAACTTATACTTAATCAATTATACATGATGATTGGATGAGGCTAAGCAACCATACTTAACCAATCTAATATGAGAACTTGATAGGGTTAAGTCACAAGACCGTTTAAATATACTTAACCATTCTAATACGATTAGTGGATGGGGTTAAGTTAACCTATACTTAACCAATTCGACTCGATAACCCGATGAGGTTAAGATAATCTATGCTTAACCAATCTAACACGATAATCTGATAGGGTTAAGATAAACAAAATACTTAACCAATTTGACCTGATGATTGAATAGGGTTAAGTCATGAGTTTCTTGGTATACTTAACCAACTCGTAGGGCTAGGTCTTGGACTTGAATACTTAGCCAAATCTTGACATGATTCGTAGGCAAGTTAAGTCATGAACTTAAATGACAATACTTAACCCATTAGACAAAACCCTAGTTCAGGGGACTAGGTGGAAAACCGGGATTAACAAGGATAACGGGAAAGGAGTCTAAGTGGTAAACCTTAGTTTAGGAAACTAAGTAATAATTCTTAGTCAAGAGATTTGGACCGGTTCACAGATAGATGAGTAACCCGATACGGTAGGTCATCGCTTAAACACACGAGAAGGAGAAGCAAATTATCTGACTTAGATAAAGGCTCCAACGAACTGGGTGACGAAGCGGTAGCTTCGGGGGACGTGAGGGTACTCTTGATATCCCTCTGTGAGGTGGCAGATGGTCCATGAAACCCGGCCTCACAGGGGTTAAGGTCTGCGGTAGAAGAGCCAAGAGTATGCCTTGGTTGCTAGGGAGCGACCTAAAGACTGGGATGGATTAGCGTGGAGTCGACGATACTTGATTTTGCCCTGGATAGCACGTCGCCGACTACCTACCATCTTTAGTCAATCGTGCACGAACGAAAAGGCAGGGAACCCCCAACAGACCATGTGCTTACTATCAAGTCATGGGTGAGGTTGGCCCATAGGAAAGTGGGGCTATAGTGGGGCCGGGATGTGGTTCTCATACATGATTTTTCTTGGATTGCCTTTCAGTAGTTGAGGGAGGGGTCACGTGGGACCATAGCCACGGGTACAAAAACGGACCTTGATATCTGCATCAGTAGACGACTTAAAGCCCCCGACCGAGTTCCGTATTTCTTGATTTGCCCTGGCACGAAACTCGGATGGCACATTGAGGAACATGTGCGTCTAGACATGGAAAATGATTCACGATACATACGTGGGATAAAGGGCGCGGTTGACGGGTGGCATAATCCCTAGTGGCCCTAGGTGGCTGAACCCAAACCGAGACACAGAAATGTTCATTAGGTAGCATAATCCCTAGTGGTCCTAGGTGACATAAATCCTAAGTGAACACGTGATAGTTCATGGTAAGAAAACATAACCAGGTCAAGGGTAGCAGTCTAAAACAACATCAAGGATAAAATGGTACTAAGTTGAGGTGGTATAGATTCATATGGGAAAGCCCGTACGGCCTACGGCAAAGGACTGAACTAATACATGGAAAGAAACATACGAGTTGGGAAAACCTACATATGCTATATATTAGGTTGACATGGACCATTACATGACATTGGGCAAGTGACATTCATAGTTAACACATGACGCGGGTTGGGATACTAGTACGAGAGGTGCAGAGAAAATATACATGATAGATACTGTGGGATGTTATACATGATAGATACCTTGTGATAGTATACTTGATAGAAACCTGACGATGTGATACCTTGACTCTTGACACCGTAGTTTATCATGATACCTTGGTTTACCTTGCTACAGTAGTTCATCCAGTTATCTTGGTTTAGCTTATCTATCTTGTTGTCATCCTTATGTTTACTTTCAGTTTATGCATGTCATGTTACCTTTACCTATTTTTATGCTGGAAGTAGATAGGACTTACCAGTCTTTATGACTGACCCCGTTTTCTTTCGCCTCTTTGTCTTCCGTTCCCCCCCCCCCCCCAGGTTTTCAGGGAGGAAACACTGTTATTTAGTTCGGACTTCCTCTGCTTGAAGGTCATCATGCATGGCTTGGACTTTTCTTGGCTATGGCTACCTTACTGTTTTATTTGGGGAATAATTTATGAAAAGGTTTTATGCTTCTTTACTATTGCAAGACAGGTTTTGATGTATTCTGATGTAAAAGGCTTTAGACCTTATTTTATAAGGTAATGAAATTTGTTTTACTTCCGCTGTTTTATATATATGTTCTGTCTTGTAATATTTCTATGCATGTTTACCTCGATAATGCTTCACCAAACCTAGTGCATTCCCTTTGTGAGTGACCCTAGCGGAGGTGGGGTGTTACATAATCCATCTTTGGATGGTTTATCTAAGGAGGATCTCGATGAGATTTTTAAGGAATCTGTGTCATACATGGACTTGAATGGTCTTTGGTTTGACCGTTTCTAGAGGTTTTACAGCAAATCACTTTTTCTTAATATCGGTGTTTGAGTTGGGAATCTATCTTTGAACTGCCCATATAGATGTGTGATCCATTTAGCACATCGTTTTGTAGATGGGAAGTTATGACTAGATTTCCCTCATGATACGGAAATCAATCTTTTGCTTGATCGATGGCGTAACCATCATTTTGTGCCGCATCATATTTGGTTCATCTTGTTGTTTTTGTGTGTTTCCTTATGGAGTTACTTTATATAATTGCACTTATCCATTTTCGTCTTTAGATAATAATAGGTGGATTTCCATGAGAAGCAGTTTTGTGGTGGGTTTCTTTTCTCATCGCAAATTCCCTCTATGGAAACCTCCAACAACATCAGCAGTGTTTGTAATACGAGGTTGAGCATTTTGCTACCATGATATGATTAATCTAAGATCATAAAAAAAAAAAATTTGAGCTCCAGTCATGGAGCAAGACATCTCATTGTTTATAGCCATTGTTTTGGGAGTTTCGTTGTTGTTTTGTCATCGTCCTTGTTGTTTTCCCTTTCCTGCATTTGGTTCTTGGCTTTGTGGTAATTCGTGCTTGTAACAATTAGTGGTTGTTGTCTTTGAAATCAAACGGCTTATGTTAATGAGATTTCTATGTTTGAAATATCTATGTTATTCACGCATGCACAATTGAATGAAATCTTATTTTTCTTATCTAACTAACAGTTGTCCAAAGAGCTGGAAAAATAGAATTCTGTATTGGATAAATTTTAGCAAAGGATCGATTTTTAGTTTTTTTCGTCACGGGTATAAATAAATCACTATTCCTTGTTAAGCAAAAACTTTATTGCGTTCGTTTGTGTTTGGTTTCAGTTTTCGCGTTTTTGCGTGGCTGACTTCCTTTTTCGTCAACATATGACTTGAATCGTTTAAGTTTCCGCAGAATTCATTTTTTGAAATTTTAGTAAAATGTTGTTGGAAAAAAGAGCCTTGTCATTTTATTTTATTTTACTGATTTACTTCATTTCGGTTTGCACAAAAACACAGAGTTTGGTTACGGCAGTTTGCACGTGTTTAAAGCGTCTGTTTTACGTTAAAATAGACGATTTGAATAACGCAAAGCGTACATTACCGAATTTTTTTTATGTGAATTTTATATGGAAAGTGAAATAGTATTGAAAGGAAATTTTCAAAATATATATAAGAAGTCTTCAAGCGGGAATTTGTTTTTGTGAAAAAATATGATTTTTAGTCATATGAAAGGCTTAAGATTTTTGGATGGTTTGTGTTGCTTTTTAGCATTGCAATAAGGACGACAATAAGATAAAAGCGTTAGTGGCTGATGTGTTTAATCAAATGGCTAAGAAAGCTACACATGAAGGCTTTTTAGCAGGTATTTCACTTCCAAATTCAAGCCTGTCTATTTCAAACTTACAGTTTGCCAATGACACCATAATTTTTTCATCAACTGAAGTCAATCATGTTCATGGTCTCAAAGTGCTTCTATATGTTTTTGAGTTGGTTTCTGGTCTTTCAATTAATTTTTGTATGAGATCTATTATAATGCTTGGCAAATCTATTAATCTCGGTAACTTTATCTCTTCCATTCTTAACTGTCAAGTGTATGCATTCCCTCTTACCTACCTTGGTGTTCCTCTTAAACCCACAAAGCTTTGCAAAGCTGATTGGTACCCTCTTAATAACAAAATTGAGTCCAGACTTGCGTCGTGGAAAGCTAACTCTCTTTCGTCTATGGGACGATTGGTGTTGGTTAAATTTGTTCTTTCTGCTATCCCCACTTATTGGATGTCATTTCATAAATTACCAGTTTGGGTAATTAACAAAATTGACTCAATTAGAAGCTCTTTTTTATGGAATGGTACAAAATGCAAGAAATTGATAAATTGGAAAACTGTTTGCCTTCACCAGAATCAAGGGGGATTGGGAGTTATCAACCTTTCTTTATTTAATCTCTCATTGCTATCAAAATGGATATGGAGAATAATTACTCCAGGCTATCTCATTTGGAAAGAATGGATTTTAATTCGTTATTATGAGGCTAATCCATTTTTTGTTCTTCATTTTAATCCTGTTTGTAAAGTGTCCCCATTTTGGTCTAGTGTACTTTCATCTCTTCCCTGCACTCGTAATCTCTTCCATGTTTCCCTTGGCAATGGAGCTAACTGCCTGTTTTGGAATGATATTTGGCATGGTGAACTTCCCTTATCTTATGTGTTCTCTGCACTTTATTCCCACTTTAACACTCTCATCTATCTGTGGCTAATATTCTCAGTGCTAGTATCGACAGTCTTTGTCCTCAAGGTTCATTTGATACTTCAGTTCTCATGAATCTTTTTTCTATCTGTGATGTGCTCTCTAGTATTCATGCTGTTGATTCATATGAACATTTTATATGGGCTCTTTCTCCTTCAAAAGGATTTTCTGTTGCTTCGTGCAACCAGTTTTTATGCTACTCTGGAAGGAGCTTTGCTTTTTCTAGACTTTGGAAATGTAAAACTTCTCCAAAAATGTTGTTTCTTCAGTGGTGTTTGATTCATAACAAAATCAATACTCTTAGTAAATTGTTTCATTGCAATATTGTCCCCAACCCCAGATGCGTCTTATGTAATGAGCATGATGAAACAATCCAGCACTTGTTTTTTGAATGTGATTTCTCTTATCCAATTTGGGTAGCAGTTAGTATTCATTTGTTGGGTCTCACACCAGTTATATCTTCACTTTATGATTGCTGGCAATATGAATCACCTGATAAGCAGAGGGACATTTTTATTGTGATATATTGTTGGTGTATTTGGAAGCTTCGAAATGATTTTTTTTAATAAAAGGAATAGCAATGTTCTCAGTGTTTGCAGGCAAATTGACTACCTTTATCGATTTTGGATAGGAATTCATGTTGTCCCTCTTAATCTTGCCTTGCCTGATCCTTCTCCAGCTGAATCAGTGGGAAGTAATTCAGTTAATTCAAGTCGTGAGATCATCTGAAGTTTGATTCTCTTACTACCCTCTATTGCTGCAGTCCATGTAAACTATATTATGTTATGGTGTTTGCTCTTGTGTAGCTAGTTGTTTGTATGATGGTGTCAGTTGTATAACTACTTGAATCACTTGCATTTTGGCCACCAGTTGGGCTTGTCAATCGGGTATTATCTATATTATTATAATATTATATTAACCAGCTGTGTAGCACCATGCTACACATCCGTTTGCTAAAAAAAAAGAGATAAAAGCGTTAGTGATAACAAGGAAAATATTTCTTTAGTTTTGGAATGTTGTTTCCATACATTTCCAGCGATGCGCGTGGTTGTTAATTAACTTGTTTTACATTTTAGAGCTTGTTTTAAGCCTCCTTTACAGTCTACAGGTGAGAATATTTTGAGTATTTTTGGGAACTGAGGTGAAATTTCCACTGGAGGATGGGAAATGGAATATTTATAAGCGAACAGAATGTTAAAATTCTTTGCTTTGATTTCCTTTTTCCGTTTTAGGGGAAATAAAATAGGAAGCAATTAGATGTGTTGACGCTTTGGATGTAGGGTTTGGATGCAAAACTGGTTGCTTCACATTTGTAATCGTAATCGTGTGAGAGTTATGGATGAAAAAGAATTTTTGAAATTTGCATTCATATAAAACTGCCTGCACATTTAGGATGTTTTGCATCATGTTTTCAAAAGTGTTTTTAAAATTTCAATGCATACATGTAGGAGGGCCAGATTTAGAATCATTTTGCATACATGTTTTGTTGTTGAAATGCATTATGTATACCGTGCATATATACACATTGTTGCAAAGTGGATGTACACAAGTTGGTTGTATAGGATAGGATAAGTAGGTGTCAGAATTCTGGGACGAAGTTCCTTTTAAGGAGGGAAGAATGTAAAAACCTGGAATTTTGACAATAAATTAGTTATTTAATTAGATTCTCGAAAATAGAAATTTTTGTAAATGTTGTAATTTGACAACGAAACCTTAACCATTGCGTTCGTCTCGGAATTTTGGTCAACTTCATGTTTGGAGTTTCGCGAATGGACTCTGTATGAAAAGATTACGGACGAAATACGAAAAATAGGCGAAAATAAATAAACCACAATAAATATATATTTATTAACGTATTTAACAGCCTTCACGGGGTGATTGGAAACCCAGGCGGTTGACCCTAACGGTCGAACTACTGGGTGCTAGAACGCCCAGTGATGTCTAGGGTTAATGAGTTTAGCTTATTTTATATTAATAAACGAATGGATGGATGTTAATTAAAATAAATCTAATGGTTCATGACTGTAACGTCCCGGAAATTTACGATCTTTGGTCATCGACATAAAACCCACGTCGATTATCCAAACATCGAAAATACCGGTAGTTAATGAAAGAAATTAGAGGTAAGAATAGATAAGATAGAAACTTAGAATAGAAGAAGAAGAAGAACATACAACATCAGAGTAAACACGAATCTCACAACAGAACGAATAAATATATTTCATAACATAACTTTGAAATAAAACAGTATCTGTATACAATACCATTATTAGAGCATAACACTTACAACACAGCGGAAATAACAATAGCTATACAATCCTAAAGCCTCCTGCTCCAGCTCTTCAAGTATCTGTAAATCCCGACTACTTGGCTGCCCGTACAAAATTGGGCACCCAAAAGTTTAGGGAAAACAAAACAAAATAAACTCTGGGTCAGTCATGTGACTGGTGTGAGTAAACTCAAATCATTTGATTTAACTTTCAAAATCCTTTTGAAACAAAGGATAATCATAAGACCGATCCACATAAAAACACGGATGACTTTTACCTTACGATAACCCAAAATATTTCTAAAATGATACTTGTCTGATATTATAATAATTTCTAGATCAAGTAAATAGAAATCTAGCAGAAATGCTTGCATCTAACGTTCTACATATAATATACAATCAAAACCACAGGTTCTTATTTGGGGAATGGATTCCAACTATGACAAGGTATGGATCCACCTTCCGCTCAATGTACTCTAGAAGCGATACACTGGAGTTCAACAAGAACATCTTGCAACTCGGCCACACATGACCGACCATTCATTTCTCTTGAATGTATCGAATATATTACCACCCCTCGGTTAGTATTACAACATAACTGTTCCTGGGAAATACAGAATTGAAAGAAGTACAAATTTGAATATTCTATAGATGGTGACAATATACCCTAATTGGGTGCGACCCACTTAGCCGTGCTGCCTGCCTGATTTCTATCATTTCCCAGTTGATGAGGCTTGAGGTTATAACGTATCTCTATACTGATCACGTCTTCATCTACTTTGAATAGCCCTTGCATTTTACTCCGTCTTCAATATATTCAGCATACTTGGTTTGCAATGCTTACGCCAATACGGAGTGGTTCTTTGGATAACAATCCAACCGGTCTCTCCATACTAACAACGTAAAAATGGTCAGAAACTTTGATAGTTGTTGATTTAACTATCAAATGAAAACACGTGTGCAAACAACACTTTTATTTCCAATTGGAATTTCTATTGATCAATCATCATATATATATATATATATATATATATATATATATTCATACTTCCTTATTTTCTATATTTAGAAAATATATGTTATAAACATTGGAAAACATTCCCATTGCTTATTTACTTATCACAATTCTTCCGCATCTATCAGTCTCTGACTGTAAACTAGTATGAGAACAATTCCCTAAGTATCAATCCCGATGGTTGAACCAAACATCAGATAGACCCTTAGAAACCCCTTCAACTTAACAAAACTTCAGTCAGTTTCTAATTTAGCTTAACTCTATTTCTTAACTCCTTATAAATAAAACATTCCATTTTCTATGTTTAGAAAGTATCTTTGATTCTATATTTGGAAAACGTTTCCAAAACTCATTTATACGGATTTCAACTACTGTTGTATAAAACATCGTTATGACCGCTCAATCCATAAATCTCCTATTACTTAACTGTATTTCTAACTAACTCTCGCCATCGAACCTTAACTATTTCTTAGTTAAGTAAAGAAGTCAATCAAGTTAGGGTATAATTACCTCTTAGACCTTAACTGAACGACGTTATTAACCTTGCAATAGACAAAGCTCACCACTCCAATTTCTATAATCATTTGGTTACACAAAATTCTTAGATTCGGATTATGAATCTACTTCTTTTTTGAAAAACATTTATTACAACGCTAACGTTGTAAATCCTACTTTTGAAATGTCTAACTTAGAAATATAACTTAAATTTATATTTTGAATAAATAAGCAAACAACTAATTTATTTATAAATAAAAAAATCTTGATTATAAACTGGAAAGTAAATAATACTTTCCCGAATTCGATATAATCGAATTCGACGTATAACTCTCTTTCGAGTAATCTATGTTCGATTAACTCCTTCGAATAACTAATATTCGATTATCTCACTTTGAACAACTTATATTCGATTATCTCACTTCGAATAACTTATATTCGATAATTCTATTCGAATAAACTATATTCGATTACTCCTTTCTTCGAATAACTATATTCGATTAACTCCTTTCGAATAAACTTATATTCGATAACTCCTTTCTTCGAATAACTACATTCGATTAACTCCTTTTGAATAAGTAATATTCAATAAATTCGCTTTCGAATTAGTAATATTTGATTAACTCCTTCTAATTCTATTCGAATAAAAAATATTCTATAACTCCTCTTAACTCTATTCGAATAACTAATATTCGATAACTCGTTTTAACTCTATTCGAATAACTAATATTCGATTAACTCTATTTAATTAACTCTATCGATTAACTCTAACTGATTAACTCTGACTGATTAACTCTAACTGATTAACTCTCACCGATTAACTCTAACTGGTTACCTCTAACTGATTAACTCTAACTGGTTAACTCTAACCGATTAACTCTAACTGGTTAACTCTAATTAATTAGCTCTAACTCTAATCGATTAATTCTAACTCTGATCGATTAATTCTAACTCTAATCAATTAATTCTAACTCTAATTGATTAACTATAATTCGATTAACTCCATTGATTTAACTCTACGCCCATATTAAGTTTCAAATATTGATATTGAAATCGATTCTTACTTCTCTATATTAGTCCTGTGCTATATATTCTAATTATCCAATGATAAGCATTTTATTAAATTTATAAAATATTATTTATAAATTTATCTTCTTACTGCATCTGTTAGACAGATTTCTCTTAAATGTTCACTTTGAATTCATATTCTGTTATACCTGTGTGTGAAGCACGAGTCTAAACCTTCCTAGTGTAAAATTCTCTTTTTATACAATTCTATTCGTTTTTCAAGTGTTTCCTTTTATACTCCATTTATTTTCGAAATATATATTTCCTTTATACTTCTATTTACTTTCTAAATAAATATTTCTTTTCCTATTTGTTTCATAAATATTTTCCTTTTATATTTTTCACAAATATTTTCCTTTTATAATTGTCCTTTGATTTTATAATTATTTTCTTTTATAAAACCCTTTTTCTTTTTTATATAAAATCCATCGATTTTATTTAAATAATTCATTTCCAAAATACCCTTTGAAAATCACCTTTTCTACATTCCAGTATTTCTTGCGGTATTTAAAATTCCCAAATAACAATGATCGATACCATTCAAACACACATAATCAATAACAGATTATATATCACATCATATATCACAATATATGAACAAAACAGTATTTTATATATTGAGGAACCCAGTTGGGTCCCTCCAACCTGTTTCCCTGGATCATAGATGTTTAAACAATATAATTAACATCGATTTCATTTCAATATGAAATATAATGCAAAACAGAATCAATATTTGATTAAAGATTAATATATATATATCGTTATCTATAATTTCAACCAATACATAAGCAATCCAACCAAACAGTTAACGCACAACAATCAATAGATAGTTATCAGTTTTGAAAATATGTTGTAAAAATATTACTGTTCAGAGTTGGTGAGTTTTACTCACATTGGACGATCATCGTTAATAACGATAACCATCGCTTGATTCAAACGGACAATTTATTTTTCTATAAATGTAACGGGCTCCAGTCCACTCCCAATCAGTTCCATTTCGTAGTCGTCGTCCGTACGATCCCAAAGAATCAAACCGTTTGAAATTCTGATATAGTATAACAATGTTATGGTTTATTCAAGTTACACATATTATTTAAATTAAAATAAAACTAAATTCCTACTTCTATTTGGGCTCACCATTTCTATAAGGCCCAAAACCATTTCAAATTACTCAGGCCCGCTAGCTCAATCTTCCCTAAACCGCAAAAACTAGACATCATTTATCCCTTCCATTTCTGGTGCAAACTCCTCTACGTCTTCACATTACACTTCACCAATTCCAAAACCCTCCTCTTCTGTTACTCGGCAAAACACCAGAGCTTCAGCCAGATAAAAACCCATTCACATCATGATCTCATCCACGTTAAATCCTTCATTCGGATTTAAATGATATTAACATTAACCTTTTTTTTAATAATCATTAAATACTCTAACTAATATTACCGACTAATCCATGTTTTTGCAGAAGCTAATCCTTCTTCTTCGATTTATAGTTCGAGCTCTCCAAAATGTCGCTCCCCTGCTCCATTCCATCTCCCTCTTTATCTTACCAAAGTACAAAACAAAACCACCAATGAAACTCTCTTTGGAAAATCTCCACTGCCATCTCCAAAATACTGAACTCGCATAGTTCATTCCTTCTCTACGAATGTCGTGACCTCTACTCTTCATTACCATGTATTCCCCTGTTACGCTCTCTCTCTACCTCGCTAGAACCAAAGCTATCACCATCGTTAAACTCAATTTTGAAATCTCCTTCATGCCAACCCCTCAAATCACAACTCGATGCTTTGATTCCCAACAAAATGTAAACCCTACCTGACGCAAGGTACTGGACATCAACAAAAAGGAAATCGAATACTCCAATCTTCACATAGCATGTAGAGAAACAACTCTCGAGTCCATAAATGTATTTTTAGTGATTTCTAAACTTTTATTTGAATTAATTTGGATTTTTGAAATGAATCCTTTTCGCGTTTTCCATTTGAGAGTGGCGGCATTTTTGTGTTGACCAACAGAGAAAGTGAGACTTAGGCTTGGAAGGGAGGGTGTGTATTTATAGGAAATAAATAATAATATTTTTATTGCTTATTTTATTAGTTTATCACCAAACGTTACTTTCGATTGTCGTTTAAAAATTCCTATGGCCATGTAAAATTTCAAAATTCGATGGAAATGGACATGCAGCTACAGTTCGACATTACAGACTCAACGAAACTTGTTTCGTCAAATTCCGACTCCGTTTACTCACACAGCGTATTTTTAACTGTCAAAATACTGACTTTTTTTACATTAAAAATCCATACGGCCACACACTGACTCTAAAAATCACAGAAATTGAAATCTAACAATAATTTTATATTGTGGATCCAACAAAATTAGTTTCGTCAAAAACGGAGGTCGTTTGCAAAACTGGCTATTTTTAAAGCTCTAAATAACCCTTTAAATATATAAATATATTTTAAAAAATAATTAAATTAAATATCAATAAATATATATTATCATATACATTCACAATAGAATATCATACAGCTCCACTGGGATATATAACTCGATATTCCAAATCCAGTGTTACATCGATATTCAATTTATATTTAAAATCCATTTAAAAATATAAATAAATCGATATAAATTATAACGAAATTCCATAGCGACTTTTCTAAAATTTGATCTGGACATAAATAAAAATCTACACAATGAAATCCCAATTTTTCTCTTCCACTAGAAAAATATACTTCACCAGCTTCGAATGTTTCTTGTTTGACGGAAATCCGATTTAAAACGAACCCTATATATTCAGTTGAAGTTCGAATCGCCAAATAGCGAACTGCCATGCCATTTCGAGCACGATTATAATTATATTATAATTCATACGTTCTTACTTCATTTTAAATAATATATTCGTTATTCTAATTCAATTCCAAACTGAATTATATATATTTTAAATTGTCCAGTTCACACCATATCGTTAATTCACTATTTCCGACTATTTCAGAAATAAATATATTATTATATTAATTAAATATTCACTATTATTTAATTAAACAACCATTTTCACTTTTTAAATAATTAAATAAATTAATTACATATCGCTGAAAATACGGGTCGTTACATTCTTCCCCCCCTTAAAATAATTTCGTCCTCGAAATTGCTAAGGTAGAAAACAAACCCTACTAACTGGTTTAAAATTATTTGTTCACTTCTTAACTTTAGTTTCAACTAAACCAATTTAATTTCAATTAAATATTAATTTATTTTTATTTATGAAAATTTTCACAAATCCTGAAAATTTTCTAACACTCAAAATTTCTGAAAAATTTCACCAGCACCTCCTTTGTACTGGTCAATCGGTACAACTACAACTCGCCTCTCTAGGCCTTCTCCAACCCAAAAGAAAATCAATTAGCCAAGCGGCTTGCCAATTCGGCTCATAAATCTCATGCTTATACCAAATATAAACTTGAACATTTTTGTCGGGTATATCAAATTTAACACTTTCACCTACCATCAATTTAACATATACCAATGTCTTCTCAACCAATTTCCAATCAATATCTGTTCAACCCAGCTTTTCGCTTGTATCCAAGTCGAATTCTATTTCAAACTCGAGTTCCATTCCCGATTCTTAAAATATTAACTCGTCAACTTAATACCATTTCGGACTCCTATGTCACAAATCCAATTTTCTCAATATCATTCTAATCCAATTCAATTTCCACTTAATTGGTTTTCAATCCAATTCCAATTTATTTCCCGAAATTTTTATTTAAATTTGTTTTTAATTCAAACAGTCTCTTCCTGGGAGTTATAAACAGCTTTGCTCTTCTCAAAAGTCAATCTTTCCTTTTTAGGAATTAAAACAACTTGTTTTACCAAAACAATACAAAATCAATATCTTTGGTAGTAATCCGTCACTTAGAACTCGGAATGAACACTAATGATATCGCAATTCATCATCAGGGTTATTTCCCAGCCATCGTAGTGAGTTCAATATTATATTACTTTCAAAACCATTTCTAAACCCTTCCATTTTGAAATCATTTCAAAATATCATTCGCAATGTTGTAAACAATTTAAAATCTCCTAGGATTTTAAAATTCACATATATTTAATCCAAATCCATTTACAACACTTATCCAAACCGCAGAGTTTAAATTTCAATTCTGGTTTAAATTCAGTTTTGATTCATCTCGTAATACCTATATGAATTTTATGTGGTTATATATGTATAACGAACTCAATTTTAATCTTATTTGATTAATATAACAACCAACACATCCAATATACTATTATATATCAAATATTTATACTTTGTTTATATCAATATATAATTTGGGTAAAATTATTTCGTTTACCCTCTTTTCAAAAAATACAGTGTCGGTTCATCGTATTCGAGTGTTTATAAACCCCTACCGATACAGTGGATCAAACTGATCGACCAGAACCCATAAACTCTACCAATAAATCTCCACAATATAAAACAATTTTTATATTGAATAACAAATACGTTCACTCGTATATATACACTCAAACTCAATCTAGGGTATTACTTACCCCATCTCTACTGAGTCACGCCATAGAGCCAAGGTAATAACTTAACCTTAAGCTCTGATACCAACTATAACGTCCCGGAAATTTGGGATCTTTGGTCATCGGCATAAAACCCACGTCGATTATCCAAACATCGAAAATACCGGTAGTTAATAAAAGAAATTAGAGGGTGAGAATAGATAAGATAAAAACTTAAAATAGAAGAAGAAGAAGAACATACAACATCAGAGTAAACACGAATCTCACAGCGGAATGAATAAATATATTTCATAACATAACTTTGAAATAAAACAGTATCTGTATACAATACCATTATTAGAGTATAACACTTACAACACAGCGGAAATAACAATAGCTATATAATCCTGAAGCCTCTTGCTCCAGCTCTTCAAGTATCTGTAAATCCCGACTATTTGACTGCCCGTACAAAATTGGGTACCCAAAAGTTTAGGAAAAAAAAACAAAATAAACTCTGGGTCAGTCACGTGACTGGTGTGAATAAACTCAAATCATTTTAACTTTCAAAATCCTTTTGAAACAAAGGATAATCATAAGACCGATCCACACATAAACACGGATGGCTTTTACTTTACGATAACCCTAAATATTTCTAAAATGATACTTGTCTGATATTATAATAGTGTCTAGATCAAGTAAATAGAAATCTAGCAGAAACGCTTGCATCTAACGTTCTACATATATAATATACTATCAAAACCGCAGGCTCTTATTTGGGGAATGGATTCCAATAATGACAAGGTATGGATCCACCTTCCGCTCAGTGTACTCTAGAAGCGATACACTGGAGTTCAACAAGAACATCTTGCAACTCGGCCACACATGACCGACCATTCATTTCTCTTGAATGTATCGAATATATTGCCACCCATCTGTTAGTATTCCAACATAATCGTTCCCGGGAGACACATAATTGAAAGAAGTACAATTATGAATATTCTCTAGATGGTGACAATATTCCCTAATTGGGTGTGACCCACTTAGCCATGCTGCCTGCCTGATTTCTGTCATTTCCCAGTTGATGAGGCTTGAGGTTATAACGTATCTCTATACAGATCACGTCTTCATCTACTTTGAATGCCACATCATCATACCCATCAAATCACAAATTTATTTCCCTAAAAATACTACGGGTATAAGCTAAGAGAAACGAATTCCTCCGCTACCAATGTAAATATGTTTGAAATGATCAACTTGCTCGATCTACCCGATATACTCTGTCAGACATTCGTCCATTCAAGTTGTCTTGGGACTGGATAAACCGAAGGCACTATTCAGTACATCCATCTTAGGCAATCTCTACCTAAGATTTATATAATAGCCCTCGTACTTTACTCCGTCTTCAATATATTTAGCATACTTGGTTTGCCACGCTTATGCCAATACGGAGTGGTTCTTCGGATAACAATCCAACCAGTCTCTCCATATTAACAATGTAAAAATGCTCAGAAACTTTGATAGTCGGTGATTTAACTATCAAATGAAAACACGTGTGCAAACAACAATCTTATTTCCAATTGGAATTTCTATTGATCAATCATATATATACATATATATATATATATATTCATATTTCCTTATTTTCTATATTCAGAAAATATATGTTATGAACATTGGAAAACATTCCCATTGCTTATTTACTTGTCACTATTCTTCCACATCTATCAGTCTCTGATTGTAAACTAGTATGAGAACAATTCCCTAAGTTTGAACCCAACATCAGATAGACACTTAGAAACCCCTTCAACTTAACAAATCTTTGGTCAGTTTCTAATTTAGCTTAACTCCATTTCTTAACTCCTTATAAATAAAACATTCCCTTTTCTATGTTTAGAAAATATCTTTGATTCTATATTTGGAAAATGTTTCCAAAACTCATTTATATGGATTTCAACTACCGTTGTATAAAACATCGTTATGACCGCTCAATCCATAAATCGCTTATTACTTAACTGTATTTCTAACTAACTCTCGCCATCGAACCTCAACTATTTTTTAGTTAAGTAAGGAAGTCAATCAAGTTGGGGTATAATTACCTCTCAGACCTTAACTGAATGACGTTCTTAACCTTGCAATAGACAAAGCTCACCGCCCCAATTTTTACAATCATTTGCTTACGCAAAATTCCCGGATTCGGATTATGAATCCACTTCTTTTATGAAAAACATTTATTATAACGCTAACGTTATAAACCCTGCTTTTGAAATATCTAACTTAGAAATCTAACTTAAATTCTTATTTTGAATAAATAAGCCAACAACTAATTTATTTATAAATAAACAAATCTTGATTAAAAACTGGAAAGTAAATAATACTTTCCCGAATTCGATATAATCGAATTCGACGTATAACTCTCTTTCGAGTAATCTCTGTTCGATTAACTCCTTCGAATAACTAATATTCGATTATCTCACTTCGAACAACTTATATTCGATTATCTCACTTCGAATAACTTATATTCGATAATCTATTCGAATAAACTATATTCGATTACTCCTTTCTTCGAATAACTATATTCTATTAACTCCTTTCGAATAAATAATATTTGATAACTCCTTTCTTCGAATAACTACATTCGATTAACTCTGTAACACCCCACCTCCTCTAGGGTCACTTACAAAGGGAATGCACTAGTTTTGGTGGAGCATTATCTAGGTAAACATACATAGAGACATCACAAGACAGAACATAAATAAAGCAGCGGTAGAAATTAAAAACCAAATCTTATTACTTTCAAGAAAAGAGTCAAAACCTCATATATCCAAAGTACAAGTTGCCATTATTCCATTACATCAAGTTCTAAATAAAGAAGCATAAACTTAAAATAACAAAAGTAAATTATTCCCCAAAAATAGAAAACGTGCAGCCATAGCATAGCTCAAGACCAAACCGTACATGAGCTGACAGAAAGCAAGCAGAATCCAAGCTAAGTGCTAGAGTTTCCTCCCTGAGAACCTGGGGGGGGGGGGGGGGGACGAAAGAAAAAGAGGCGAAAGGAAATGGGTCAGTCATGAAGACTGGTAAGTACAAGTGACTTCCAGCATAAAAACAGGTAAAGATAACATGACATGTATAAAATGAAAGTAAACATAAGTATGATGTCAAGATGGATAAGATAGACTAAGATAACATGATAAATCAAGTATAGATCATGTATAGCATCGTATATTCAAGGTTCGCTGCACCAACTGTACTAGTATCCCATGTCAAGTATTAACCATGAAAGGATCCCTTGGCCCAATATCGTGAATGACCCATTACTAGGTCCAACGGAACGATCCACTAATCGATCGGCTCCCTACAAGTTCTAGCACGTTGTGTTTCTGTGTCATACGGCCCTATCATGAATGTAGTCACCTGTGCTAGGTCCACCATAGGGTGTATCAAGCCCTATGGTGCCAACCACCGACACGAATCAAGCATGCACAGATAAACCTACTGATGCCCAATGCCTGCTTTTTCAACTCCGGACCACGTGCACGACCATAGCCCGCTTGAACCTACACTGGCTCACCAACACAGCCGTCGTCCTGGTCGCTTCAATCAGCCCAGTAATCGTGCCCCACCCTGCCTAGTTCCAGGGTAACATGATACATCTAGTGGGTTACTGCTGAAATGGACCACGTAACTAGGGTTTCCGTCTAGTAGGTTAAGTGTTGTCATTTAAATTCGAGACTTAACCACATCAGTCTAGCATATCAAGTTGGCTAAGTGTTGTCATTTAAGTACGTGACTTGGCCCTACCATCCACGTGTGAAGTTGGTTAGGTGTTGTCATTCAAGTTTATAACCTAACCCTACCAATCATGTTTCAAGTTGGTTAAGTGTTGTCTTTCATGTTCATGACTTAACCATATCATGTGAGATTAATTCATTAATGCACCCCAACCTCTCACATTAGACCTGTTGTTGTGGTTACTGGATATGCCGGGAGGTTCCGGGCAGATTTACACCACAACTCAGTCTAACCTCGGGTTTCAAGTGCGATATGACCAACTACTCACATTGGATCCTATTGTTTGCAGTAACTGGATTTGCCGGGTGGTTCCGGGCAGATTTACACTGCAAACTCCACCCAACCTCGAGTTGGCCATTTTCAAGTTCATTCTAGTGTCACGACCATGTTCAAGTTTCATGTCAAGTTCATGTCAAGTTTCATGTTTCAACTTATGCCTATTATCAAGTTCATGATTCTTGTTTATAACCAGTTCATGTTTTGTCTAATCTACCCAAATCGTATTCCCATCGCATGTAAACGTTAATCGATCTAAATTACAAGCAAATCTAAATATAGAGATAAAGGGAATAACATCAAAACTATGATAGGCAGAAGGGACAAGCATAAAGCGATAAAAGAGAATACAAGACTGGCATGATATAACTTGAGATAATCGGTTACAACATCACTGGCATATAGAAATCAACAGGGTTTCAAATCTATCGAAATAAGGCGATAGTCCTGATAAAAGAATGCACAAGCAATCCAAATACAAGGATAACGGGTCAATGGATTTTGGTGTACATAATAACAAATAAACTAAGCAAGTCACACCCTAGGTATAGTATCCAACTAAATGCCAATTCGGTGTTCAACATGGTTTTCAACTATAGTGTTATGAGCAATCTACTATGATAGTCAATTAACCACAATAGTCATGGATAATTATCCAAAAGAGTTCTAGGCAACTACACTAATAGTCATATGCAATTAACTGTAATAGTTTCAAAGTCATGGTCATAGACCTATGTTCATAATTATAGGCAGTAATTCATTGTCACGAGTTATAGGTGATTATCCACAATTGTCCTTGTCATAGTCATAGGCAATGGTCTTATGTTCTCAGTCATAGGCATAGTCTTATGTTCTCAATCATAGTCCTTGGCCATTAACAATGGTTTCAATGTCATAGGCATGATAATATTTGATTTACAACGCGAATAGGTCCAAACTGATTTCAAAGCAATATTCCAAATATCAAGATTCAAGAAGGACAAGAATAGATATGAATCGATTGTCATGCTTAAGTCAAATTTCACTTTATCTCATGTCCAAATTACATTTAAGAAGTTTAGATCTCAAAGTAACTAGAACTTACAGTGCGTGGATCGAGAATTAGAAAGCAGAATTTGATTGTTGAATCTCTATTTGATTGATCGTGTCCTAATTGAAATCCTCCCAATTTACAAATCTCTAAGCGTAGTCTTGATGGAGAAGAAGCAGTCCTTTTTCTTCCTTTTTATCTTATTATTTTGATTATCTTAGAAGCAGCATAAGGATATAATGAAATGGTGTGGAGAGAATGAGGCTAGGGGGGCTGTTTATATAGGGTTAGGCAGACGAATCTGGACAGAAAACGAATCTAAATACATCAGGATGCATTTGGTTCAAGAAGTGGGTTCGGGAGGCAGGTCGACCCCCATGTCGACCTATGGGCGGGAGTTTTCCTGCCCTGCCTGCTGCGGGGTTTGAATTTGAATTTCGAATTCAAAATTCGAGTTGTCTTTGATTCTGAAAATTTGTGAAACTTCTAGAGGTCATAACTTGGTCATACGAACTGCGATTTTCGAAAACTCGGACTCTATTTCATGTAAAATTTCGAGACGAATGCAATGGTGCAACCCATTTCCCCTGATTCTTATTTTAAAATTTAATTCTGCCTCGATTTATGACTTTAACATGTTATAAAAATACGGGTTGTTACATTCTCCCCTCCTTAAAGGATTTCATCCCCGAAATCTCTTAGTTAGGAAGAATATATCCTACCATCCTATCATCCATCTACTCAACCATCATTCACGAGTAATCATTGCCCTTAAAAGATTTCTAATGCTATATGAACATATTCAAAAAGTGTGTGTATATGATCCTTATCTAATGCAAATGATCAGGCCTGTTTGATCTTCTTAATGCAAAATATGTTTAGTGTCATGAATCCAACATGTATGCAAATAATCCTAGTCACATAAACACTATATGTGTGCACAAACATTCATCCATATGCAACATCCACATGATAACACATTCAATTTCATCCATAAATAAGTATAAACACTCATGCATATGCAATATGAAAATGTGTCTGAGCCGATCTAGTGCCTAATGTGTGTTATGCAACCACGAGCAACCACTTGCGACCACTTGCACCATTTGCACCATTTGCAAACATCAACCATAACATGTTTCAAATACATGTTTCCATCCATATGGTTCTACCTAAGGTTCTCAAGATAGGATCAAGAAGATAAGCAAGATAAAACAAAGCATCAAGGGGAAGAAGTTAAAGATGTACCCCTAGAAGGTCCTGCTTGCGGGGATTGCCCTTGCTTCTTAGGGCAGTTCTTGCTGATATGTCCAGTTTCACCACACTGGAAACATGCTCCTATTTTCATCTTCTTCTTTCTATAATCCTGGACTATATGCCCCTCAATACCAAAAAAGTGGCATTTTCTTTTCTCACGTGTCTGGTTGTCATTACTGTTGTTGTTGTTCTTGCCTCCTTTCTCGGAGTCTTTCTTCTTGTTTTGAGAATCATTTGCCTTGACTTCCTTCTTGCCGTTCTCGTCTTCTTCATGAAGTAGGGCCATATCCACCAAGCTCTCAAAGGTTGCCCCCATGGGTACATGAGTCATAGCAAGGCTGTGTAGTGGCTCATTCAAACCTCTGACGAAGCGAAGAGCCTTCTTGTGTTGGGTGTTCACTAAATCCAGCCCAAATCTGGCCAGCTGATTAAACTGATTGACGTACTCCCTGACTATCATGCTTCCTTGCTTAAGAGTTAGGAACTTCTCCATCTGTAGGCTTCTTTCAGTTTGGGAGAGAAATTTCATCTCAAATCTCATCCGGAAGTCTTCCCAAGTTTCCACTGGCCTCTCAGCATAGGTAATCTCCCACCAATACGAAGCTTCATCTTTAAGCAACCACACTGCTAGCTGTATCTTTTGCCTATCGTCAACTTCGAAGATGACGAACAAATCTTTGGTCTCCTTCAGCCAGTTCCTTACTTTCACAAAGGATTCAGTCCCATAGAAGTCCTTTCCACCCATAGCCTTGAAGTCTGTACATATCTTTTCGAAAGCATTTCCACGAGGAGGAGGAGGAGGAGGAATCGCTGCAGCTGGAGGAGGAATATCTGCTGGGCCTGCATCGTTGGCCCTAGCCCCTAAGTACCTCCTGAACCAGCCAGGTATTGGCACGACCTCTGGAAAGTTAAGATTCCCAGGCATGCTGAAAAATGAAAAGATAGAGATTCAAACGAGGAAACATAGGAAAGTGCTAATGGCTTTTGGGGAATAGCCTTTTCAAAATAAACTTTTCTTGAAAAATGCTTCTTTATAAACGGTTTTGAAAATAGTTTCAGAAGGTTTTTAAAAGCTTTTGCCCAGTCTGGTAACCTTCTGCTCTGATACCAAATGTAACACCCCACCTCCGCTAGGGTCACTCACAAAGGGAATGCACTAGTTTTGGTGGAGCATTATCTTGGTGAACATACACAGAGATATCACAAGACAAAACATAAATAAAGCAGCGGTAGAAATTAAAAACCAAATCTTATTACTTTCAAGAAAAGATTCAAAAACTCATATATCCAAAGTACAAGTTGCCATTATTCCATTATATCAAGTTCTAAATAACGAAGCATAAACTTAAAATAACAAAAGTAAATTATTCCCCAAAAATAGCAGACGTGCGGCCATAGCATAGCTCAAGACCAAACCGTACATGAGCTGAAAGAAAGCAAGCAGAATCCAAGCTAAGTTGTAACACCCCACGTCCATTAATGTCACTCACAAAGGGAATGCATTAACTTCCATGGAGGTTTTAAGTGAATATAGAACAGTAAAATTACAACAAGACAGATATAAAATAGTACTTGGAAATTCAAAAACTTTATTTCATTGTAGCAGAAGTCAAAACATGTTTGATTACATCATAACACCATATTCAATGTCAAGTACAATATCTATCTTGATAAAACAAGTACATAATCCCATTACATGAATAGCCATTAAAAAGAAAGATAACAAGCTGGACTTTACTTCAGCAGTCCAAGCTTTCCAGAAGATTAGCGATCCAACTAGACTCCACTAGAACTTGGCCCAACCTGCGGACCTGAAGGGAGAAAAAGGATGGAAAAGAGGGGGTCAGACATAAAGTCTGGTGAATATGATAATTCTACAATACTATTACCAAAATAACTGGACTAAGGCATAAGCTGGAAAATAAGAAAATGTCTATGAAGAGCAGATTAAGGACATAGACAATCGTTAAAGGCAACATTATAGGCGCTCCTAAATACTAAAGGATAAACACTATACTGCACCACACCAGTCACCCTAAAGATTCATCCCACTTAGCTTCACTTAGAAACTTTCCCAATGGCTTTACGTACCCCTAGCTGACTACATAGGTGTCGCCTGCCCCTATCTCCACTAGGTGTACCCTACTTCCCATTATTCGATCGGCTCCCTAACTCGTAGATACCCGTGCTGGCCCCACAGTGGGGTGTATCACTCCCCTAAAGTGGCAACCTGATACAACGGACATGCACGGCTTATACCTACACGATGCGACAACGTCTTACCTACCAACCCGGGTCCACACACGCATATGAAACCCGTTGGACTTGCGTTGCCACCGCTCCCTGTTTTGGCCTCTTATAGTCAAACCCAGTATGCGTGTCCCGTCCTCGACTTGGGTCGAGCCCACAAAGATACGTTTTGGGATACTGGTTGAAATGGGCCCCCACTATTTACCACAAGCATTCCACCTAAGCTTGTCCCCATTAGTCCATCCCACTTAACCCACTTAGTCATGTTCATTTACATGTGTGTTTGGTTAAGTCTAATCGTATTTCAAATGCCTCTAAAGGCAACCACCAGATTCCTCATGCCACCCAAGGCACCTACTTAACCCCCATGTCCCACCTTACATGATTATCTGGTTAAGTATTTCTTAGTTCATTAAGGCCATAACCTCATAAAGACCTCTCACATTAGACTGGCATTTATGGCAGCTGGATTTGCCGGGCGGGTCCGGGCAGTCTTACACCATAAAAGAGTCTAACCTCGTGTCTTTACAACTGTTATGCTTTAGTTTGGGCCTAGGACCTCTCACATTGGGCCGACATTTGTGACTACTGGATTTGCTGGGCGGGTCCGGGCAGGTTTGCATCACAAACGGGTCCAACCTCGTGTCCTAAGCATTGATTATTAATAATAATCCACTTTCCCCCAATTTTAATAATTCCCTACTTGAATTATTAATTACTTCCAATTTTTAACAATGTCCATAATTGACTCAATTATGGACATCCATTCATGGTATGCAAAATCTTACAAAATTGCACCCAATTTATTAATTCCTAATATTACCCCTACCCCACGTTCGAACGTTTATTCGCAAAATATATGTTAGACTCGAATAGCCTAACTCATAGCATAAAAGAGATTATCATAATAACAACATGTATATGTGACCAAATGAATCATAATAAGGGGTGAAACTTGCATATGTCCAACTTGCATAGATTATACATGTCATGGACCTAAAGGTGTCAACTTGTTCAAAATTCACCTAATATAATCTCAATCAATTTTCATAAACTTACATATGAACATGTGTGAATCAACATCATCTAATTTTTTAACAACATGGTTTTATATGGGTACACCTAACTCAATAGGCAAATTCCCATAATCAAGTTTTATTTAATTATAGTTTCAAGTTTATGGGTACACCTAACCTAATAGGCAAATTCCCATAAACAAGATCCATTTAAATTAAGAAAAAAAAACATAACTTTAAGCATGATCCAACAGCATGATTTTTCAACATAATATTGCATGATTTATAACATGGCATAGTATGATAGTATAACATAGCTTGACATAATTCTCAACATAGCACGACATAGCATAAGAGAATTTACAACATAGCATGACATAGCATATATAATTTACATCATACGACAACATAATAACATAATAAGAGATCCACAATATATAGAATTTACAATTACAAATCACATCACTTTCTTGTGATCCATTCATAACTGAGTCAAATTAGTTTGTAATAGTCTTGTGAGAATCATCATACTCACCAACAAAAGAAAAGAATTAGAGAAAGAGAGATCTTTTGATTTGATTTGTGTAGATTTAGTTGTAGATGATTAGGGTTCCTCTTCTTAGTTTGTGACGGCTACGCTGAACTCCATGGCAGCAGCATGACGGTAGCTTCTCTAATTTTACAAGTGATTTAGGTTTGGGGTCTACCCACTTATTATTATTTTAGCAACTTTAGTGTTAATAGAAAATTCGGGGTGTTACATTCTCCCCTCCTTTTAGGATTTCGTCCCCGAAATCTTCAAGTCTGGAAGAATGTATATCCTACCATCCAAACGTCCATCTACTCATCCATCATACACAGGCATCCATTGTCCTTACAGACTTCTAATGCTTTCATGTTTAAATGCACAGTGTGTGTATATGTCCGTATCTAATGCAAAATCAGGCGGTCCACTGATTCAGTTGACCTCCTTAATGCAACTATGATCGTGCCATGCATCCATTATGTATGCAAAAGATTCTTAATGCTACATAATACTTCTATATGCGTGCACAACCATCATCTGAATGCAGCATCCACATGATAATACAACCATCGTTCATCCATTTTACTAAATACATCCATATATATATGCAATATGCAATATGTAGTGACTGAGCCGATCTAGTGCCTAAAGTGTGTGTATATATGCATCCACGAGCAACCACTAGCAAACACTTGCATCCATTTTGCATCCATCATACATAACATGTCTCAAACACATGTTTCAACCATAGGATTATCCTAACTAAAGGTCAAAGATACTAATGAGAGGACATACTAAAGATAAGATAAGATAAGCTAAGCGATAAAGGATAAATTAAAAGACATACCCTCAAAAAGAAAAGGGTACAACGAACGCATCTTCTCTTCTGTCTCCCAAGTTGCGTTGCTCTCATCATCTCCCCATTGCACTTTGACCAGTCTGACCTCTCGATTCCTCAACTTTTTGATCTCCGACCCAAGAATGCATGTAGGAGCTCGTCTAATTGTTGCATCACGCTCTATTTCCACCTCTTTAAGCAAGCTCGGCTCTACCACCTCCGCGGTCTTGTGCAAACACTTCCTCAAATGTGATACATGGAATACGTCGTGTACTCCACTAAGTTTCTCAGGCAACTCCACCCTATATGCCATCTTCCCAATCCTGTTTTTTTTACAGGAAACGGCCCTACAAACCTTGGTGCTAATTTCCCCACGGACCCAAAGCGAACAACATTCTGTAACGGAGATACTTTGATAAAAACCATGTCCCCAATGTCAAACTCAAGATCTGTCCTCCTCTTATCAGCATACGATTTTTGCCTATCTTGTGCTGCTTTCATCCTCCTTCGAATCAACTCAATCTTCCCCGAGGTTTCCCTAACCATATCGGGCCCAAGTAGGATTTTATCGGTAGATTCCCACCAACATGTAGGCGAACGGCAAGGCCTTCCATAAAGAGCTTCGAAAGGTGCCATGCCAATACTAGACTGAAAGCTATTGTTATATGCGAATTCTACTAACGGAAGGTGCTCTTCCCATGTACCCCCAAAGTCTAGGATACAAAGCCTTAAAAGATCCTCTAGAATGCGATTCACCCTCTCGGTCTGGCCGTCTGTCTGAGGATGATATGCGGTGCTCAAACATAGCTGAGTCCCTACCGCCTCTTGTAAACTCTTCCAAAATTCGCTAGTAAAGATGGGGTCACGGTCGCTTACTATACTAGAAGGAATACCGTGCAAACGAACTATCTCCTTAATGTATACAGAAGCCAACCACGGAGCAGTCCTCTTACTTTTCACGGGAATAAAATGGGTGCTTTTAGTAAGTCTATCTACTATAACCCAAATCCCCGTGTTACCCTTCCTTGATCTTGGTAATCCATCCACAAAATCCATTGAGATGCTTTCCCATTTCCATAGTGGAACTTCTAATGGGTGAAGCAACCCACCGGGTTTCTTTTGTTCTGCTTTAACTCGTTGGCACACCAAGCATCTAGCGACGTACTCGGCCACATCCTTTTTCATACCGGCCCAAAAGAAAACCCGCTTCATATCTTTGTACATCTTATCCCCGCCGGGATGAATGGTCATTTTTGAGCGATGAGCATCATCAAGAATGGCCTTCCTTAAGTCTTCGTCTTGCGGTACACAAAGTCTATTATCCCTTCGTAACCAACCCTTATCGTCTAGGGTATACCTACGAAGATGGCTTGACGACTCCCCCCTTTGAGCTTTTCTACTATCTCCACCAACCGTGGGTCGTCTCGCTGTGCCTCACCAACCCGTCCTAGAAGTGTAGGTCTAACCTCCAAGGATGCTAACAGACCGGGTACTAAGTCAACGGAGGGTCTAAAGTCAAACATAGAGATGAATTCTAAGCTTTGTCGTTCAACAAACAACGGACTCAAGGACAACCTTTTCCTACTTAAGGCGTCTGCCACCACGTTACCCTTGCCTGGGGTATATGCTATTTCAAAATCGTAGGAGGTTAAGAATTCCATCCACCGTTGCTGCCTTAAATTCAAATCCTTCTGAGAGAATAAGTATTTTAATGATTTGTGGTCAGTGAACAGTTCGAATTTCTCACCAAGAAGATAGTGACGCCAAGACTTAAGCGCGAAAACAATTGCGGCTAGCTCTAAGTCATGCGTGGGGTAATTCTTTTCATGAACCCTCAACTGCCTTCCACCATAGGCTATTACTCTTCCCTCTTGCATGAGGACCGCGCCAAGTCCCGTCCCACAAGCATCAGTATAGATGGTAAACGGTTTATTCCCGTCTGGCAGCACTAAGACCGGGGCTGAAGTTAAGGCTCTCTTTAAACGTTGGAACGCATCATCGCAATCTTTGTCCCACGTAAAAACCAGGTTCTTCTTCGTTAACCGTGTTAATGGAGCTGATATTTTTGCGAAGTCTTTGATAAACTTCCTATAATAGCCAGCCAACCCCAAGAAACTTCTTACTTCGGTTGCATTTTTAGGGACCTTCCAATCTTGGATGGCCACCACCTTTGCGGGATCCACTGCTATCCCTTCTTTGGAAACCACGTGCCCTAAGAACCGTACTTCCTTCCTCCAGAAGTGATACTTAGAAAATTTTGCCTTAAGGTTATGCGCACGAAGGGTTTCCAACACTTCCCTGAGATGTAGGGAGTGCTCTTCTTTATTCTTAGAAAAGACTAAGATGTCATCCACAAAGACTACCACGAATTTGTTAAGGTATTCCCTAAACACCGTACTCATCAAATCAACAAAATATGCAGGGGCGTTTGTCAAACCAAAGGGCATCACTAGCCATTCATAGAATCCGTCAGGAGTCCTAAAAGCAGTCTTATCTATACTATCCTCAGCCACTCTCAGTTGATGAAAGCCAGTGGCTAAGTCCAACTGCGAAAACACTGAGGCGCCAACTAACTGATCAAAGAGATCGTCAATCCTCGGCAGTGGGTGTCGGTTCTTTTTAGTAAGCTTGTTTAGTTCTCTATAGTCCATACAAAGTCTAAGAGACCCATCCGCCTTTGTGGCAAAAACTACTGGAGCACCCCACTCCGATATACTACGTCTTATGAACCCCTTCTCAAGCAACTCCTTTACTTGCTTATTGAGTTCCCTCCTTTCACGAGGAGCCATGTGGCGCACTGGCAAAGATACGGGTTTAGCATTATCCACAAGATAAATTCGAAAGTCTATCTCCCGCTTTGGAGGTAAGCCCTTCACCTCCTCAAACACATCCGGATATTCCCGGACCACTTCTACCGATCGCAGGTTCTCTACAGACGCGTCAAGCGATTCAATATAACTTAGCATAACGGAATTTATGGGATTACAAAAGATGTCGAGAGCATTACCAAGGCGAGTCACAAGCCTAACTACTCTCCTTTCATAATCAAGAATGGCCCTATTTCTAGACAACCAATCCATTCCTAAAATTAGCCCATAGCCCGTGAAGCCCAATACATAAGCATCACATCTAAATTCAACGCTAAGTATAGAGATTTTCAAATCCAAACATATCATGGTCAAATGAGCCGAACCCCCAATTGGATTTGAAACGACCAAGGGATCTTCTACTAAACTGGTGTTCAAGTGCAGTGATTCAACTAATGATGCAGAGATAAACGAATGAGATGCGCCAGAATCGAATAAGGTATGGACAGGATGATCAAAAAGAAAAACTAAGCTTTCAACAGAAATTGTTCTACCTCTTTCTTGCAGCGGTGGGGCCGCAATAGCCTGAACTTGCCCCCTTGCCTGCCCTGGTGCCATAAGAGCCTGCACCTGTCCTCCCGAGGTAGACCCTGCCCTCTGCCCCTTCTTTGGACAGTCCTTCACTAAATGTCCTGCATCTCCACAATGAAAACAACCAGTCTTCTTTTTCTTTCTACAATCTTTGCTGAGATGGCCAGGCGTCCCACAATTGAAGCATTTCTTCTTCCCTTTGCCATTATTGTTTTTACCACCCTTCTTATTTTGCTGTTGGGGTTTCTTCTGATCCCCTTTCTTTTCAACTGCCTTATCCTCATGCATAAGTGCCATTTCTACTAGCTTTTCAAAGGTGGCTCCCATAGGGATGTGGGTCATAGCCAACCCTTGCAACGGTTCATTCAAGCCTCTAACGAACCTCAAAGCTTTCTTCTCTGGCGTGTTCACCAACTCCAAGCCAAACCTTGCTAACTGATTAAATTTATTGACATATTCCTTTACTGATGAGCTCCCTTGCTTTAGTGCCAGGAATTTTTCCATATTTAAGTTCTCCTCTGCCCTTGAAAGAAACTTTGCCTCAAACCTTCGTCTGAAATCCGCCCATGAATCAACTGGACGTTCCCCGTTAGTGACCTCCCACCAAAACGAGGCCTCTCCCTTCATTAACCAAGCAGCTAAACGGACTTTCCTCCCATCTTCCACTTCAAAGATATCCAACAATTCCTCAGTCTCCTTAAGCCAATCTCTGGCCTCCACAAACGTCTCAGTCCCTTGAAAAGTTTTTCCTCCCATAGCCTTGAATTCCTTGCACGTCTTTGCAAAAGTGTCAACACGAGGAGGAGGAGGAGGAATGGGTGCAACTAGGGGTGGAGGAGCATCCGCTGGGCCTGCAGTGGTGGCCCTAGCCTCCAAGTATCTCCTAAACCACCCTGGAATCGTCACACCTTCTGGGAGATTAAGATCTTCAGCCATGCTGAAACGAAAAAGGAAAGATTCAAAATGGAGAATTCGAAAGATAAAGATAAGGATGTGGCTATTTGGGATTATGTTTTTCATAAAAACTCTCTTTAAATAACATGTTTTTTTTTTTGAAAGCACTTCTTCCAAAAATACTTTAGAAAAAAAATATTTTTCTAAAATTTTTTTTTATCTGTTCTGGTAACCTTATGCTCTGATACCACGTGTAACACCCCACGTCCATTAATGTCACTCACAAAGGGAATGCATTAACTTCCATGGAGGTTTTAAGTGAATATAGAACTGTAAAATTACAACAAGACAGATATAAAATAGTACTTGGAAATTCAAAAACTTTATTTCATTGTAGCAGAAGTCAAAACATGTTTGATTACATCATAACACCATATTCAATGTCAAGTACAATATCTATCTTGATAAAACAAGTACATAATCCCATTACATGAATAGCCATTAAAAAGAAAGATAACAAGCTGGACTTTACTTCAGCAGTCCAAGCTTTCCAGAAGATAAGCGATCCAACTAGACTCCACTTGAACTTGGCCCAACCTGCGGACCTGAAGGGAGAAAAAGGATGGAAAAGAGGGGGTCAGACATAAAGTCTGGTGAATATGATAATTCTACAATACTATTACCAAAATAACTGGACTAAGGCATAAGCTGGAAAACAAGAAAATGTCTATGAAGAGCAGATTAAGGACATAGACAATCGCTAAAGGCAACGTTATAGGCGCTCCTAAATACTAAAGGATAAACACTATACTGCACCACACCAGTCACCCTAAAGATTCATCCCACTTAGCTTCACTTAGAAACTTTCCCAATGGCTTTACGTACCCCTAGCTGACTACATAGGTGCCGCCTGCCCCTATCTCCACTAGGTGTACCCTACTTCCCATTATTCGATCGGCTCCCTAACTCGTAGATACCCGTGCTGGCCCCACAGTGGGGTGTATCACTCCCCTAAAGTGGCAACCTGATACAACAGACATGCACGGCTTATACCTACACGATGCAACAACGTCTTACCTACCAGCCCGGGTCCACACATGCATATGAAACCCGTTGGACTTGCGTTGCCAGCGCTCCCTGTTTTGGCCTCTTATAGTCAAACCCAGTATGCGTGTCCCGTCCTCGACTTGGGTCGAGCCCACAAAGATACGTTTTGGGATACTGGTTGAAATGGGCCCCCACTATTTACCACAAGCATTCCACCTAAGCTTGTCCCCATTAGTCCATCCCACTTAACCCACTTAGTCATGTTCATTTACATGTGTGTTTGGTTAAGTCTAATCGTATTTCAAATGCCTCTAAAGGCAACCACCAGATTCCTCATGCCACCCAAGGCACCTACTTAACCCCCATGTCCCACCTTACATGATTATCTGGTTAAGTATTTCTTAGTTCATTAAGGCCATAACCTCATAAAGACCTCTCACATTAGACTGGCATTTATGGCAGCTGGATTTGCCGGGCGGGTCCGGGCAGTCTTACACCATAAAAGAGTCTAACCTCGTGTCTTTACAATTGTTATGCTTTAGTTTGGGCCTAGGACCTCTCACATTGGGCCGACATTTGTGACTACTGGATTTGCCGGGCGGGTCCGGGCAGGTTTACATCACAAACGGGTCCAACCTCGTGTCCTAAGCATTGATTATTAATAATAATCCACTTTCCCCCAATTTTAATAATTCCCTACTTGAATTATTAATTACTTCCAATTTTTAACAATGTCCATAATTGACTCAATTATGGACATCCATTCATGGTATGCAAAATCTTACAAAATTGCACCTAATTTATTAATTCCTAATATTACCCCTACCCCACGTTTGAACGTTTATTCGCAAAATATATGTTAGACTCGAATAGCCTAACTCATAGCATAAAAGAGATTATCATAATAACAACATGTATATGTGACCAAATGAATCATAATAAGGGGTGAAACTTGCATATGTCCAACTTGCATAGATTATACATGTCATGGACCTAAAGGTGTCAACTTGTTCAAAATTCACCTAATATAATCTCAATCAATTTTCATAAACTTACATATGAACATGTGTGAATCAACATCATCTAATTTTTTAACAACATGGTTTTATATGGGTACACCTAACTCAATAGGCAAATTCCCATAATCAAGTTTTATTTAATTATAGTTTCAAGTTTATGGGTACACCTAACCTAATAGGCAAATTCCCATAAACAAGATCCATTTAAATTAAGAAAATAAAACATAACTTTAAGCATGATCCAACAGCATGATTTTTCAACATAATATAGCATGATTTATAACATGGCATAGTATGATAGTATAACATAGCTTGACATGATTCTCAACATAGCACGACATAGCATAAGAGAATTTACAACATAGCATGACATAGCATATATAATTTACATCATACGACAACATAATAACATAATAAGAGATCCACAATATATAGAATTTACAATTACAAATCACATCACTTTCTTGTGATCCATTCATAACTGAGTCAAATTAGTTTGTAATAGTCTTGTGAGAATCATCATACTCACCAACAAAAGAAAAGAATTAGAGAAAGAGAGATCTTTTGATTTGATTTGTGTAGATTTAGTTGTAGATGATTAGGCTTCCTCTTCTTAGTTTGTGACGGCTACGCTGAACTCCATGGCAGCAGCATGACGGTAGCTTCTCTAATTTTACAAGTGATTTAGGTTTAGGGTCTACCCACTTATTATTATTTTAGCAACTTTAGTGTTAATAGAAAATTCGGGGTGTTACATAAGTGATAGAGTTTCCTCCCTGAGAACCTGGGGGTGGGGGGGGGGGGGAACGAAAGAAAAAGAGGCGAAAGGAAATGGGTCAGTCATAAAGACTGGTAAGTCCAAGTGACTTTCAGCATAAAAATAGGTAAAGGTAACATGACATGTATAAACTGAAAGTAAACATAAGTATGATGTCAAGATGGATAAGATAGACTAAGATAACATGATAAATGAAGTATAGATCAAGTATAGATCAGGTATAGCATCGCATATTCAAGGTTCGCTACACCAACTGTACTAGTATCCCAGCCCATGTCAAGTATTAACCATGAAAGGATCCCTTGGCCCAATATCGTGAATGACCCATGATTAGGTCCAACGGAACGATCCACTAATTGATCGACTCCCTACAAGTTCTAGCACGCTGTGTTTCTGTGTCATATGGCCCTATCACGAATGTAGTCACCTGTGCTAGGTCCACCATAGGGTGTATCAAGCCCTATGGTGCCAACCACCGACACGAATCAAGTATGCACAGATAAACCTACTGATGCCCAATGCCTGCTTTTTCAACTCTGGACCACGTGCATGACCATAGCCCGCCTAAACCTACACTGGCGCACCAACATAACCATTGTCTTGGTCGCTTACAATCAGCCTAGTAATCGTGCCCAACCCTGCCTAGTTCCAGGGCACCATGATACATCTAGTGGGTTAATGCTGAAATGGACCGCGTAACTAGGGTTTCCTTCTAGTAGGTTAAGTGTTGTCATTTAAATTCGAGACTTAACCCCATCATTCTAGCATATCAAGTTGGCTAAGTGTTGTCATTTAAGTTCGTGACTTAGCCCTACCATTCACGTGTTAAGTTGGTTAGGTGTTGTCGTTCAAGTTCATGACCTAACCCTACCAATCATGTTTCAAGTTGGTTAAGTGTTGTCTTTCATGTTCATGACTTAACCCTATCATGTGGCATTAATTCATTAATGCACCCCAACCTCTCACATTAGACCTATTGTTGTGGTTACTGGATATGCCTGGCGGTTCTGAGCAAATTTACACCACAACTCAGTCTAACCTCGGGTTTCAAGTGTGATATGACCAACTACTCACATTGGATCCTATTGTTTGCAGTAACTGGATTTGCCGGGCGGTTCCGGGAAGATTTACACTGCAAACTCAACCCAACCTCAAGTTGGCCATTTTCAAGTTCATTCTAGTGTCATGACCATGTTCAAGTTTCATGTCAAGTTCGTGTCAAGTTTCATGTTTCAACTTATGCCAATTATCAAGTTCATGATTCATGTTTATAACCAGTTCATGTTTTGTCTAATCTACCCAAATCGTATTCCCATCGCATGTAAACGTTAATCGATCTAAATTACAAGCAAATCTAAATCTAGAGATAAAGGGAATAACATCAAAACTATGATAGGCAGAAGGGACAAGCATAAAGTGATAAAAGAGATTACAAGACTGGCATGATATAACTTGAGATAATCGGTTACAACATCACTGGCATATAGAAATTAACAGGGCTTCAAATCTAGCAAAATAAGGCGATAGTCCTGATAAAAGAATGCACAAGCAAGCCAAATACAAGGATAATGGGTCAATGGTTTTTGGTGTACATAATAACGAATAAACTAAGCAAGTCACATTCTAGGTATGGGATCCAACTAAATGCCAATTCGGTGTTCAACATGGTTTTCAACTATAGTGTTATGAGCAATCAACTATAATAGTCAATTAACCACAATAGTTATACAATAGTCATGGATAATTATCCAAAAGAGTTCTAGGCAACTACCCTAATAGTCATAGGCAATTAACTGTAATAGTTTCAAAGTCATGGTCATAGTCCTATGTTCATAATTATAGGCAGTAATTCATAGTCACGAGTCATAGGTGATTAGCCACAATTGTCCTTGTCATAGTCATAGACAATGGTCTTATGTTTTCAGTCATAGGCATAGGCATAGTCTTATGTTCTCAGTCATAGTCCTTGGCCATTAACAAAGGTTTCAATGTCATACGCATGATAATATTTGATTTACAATGCGAATAGGCCCAAACTGATTTCAAAGCAATATTTCAAATATCAAGATTCAAGAAGAACAAGAATAGATATGAATCGATTATCATGCTTAAGTCAAATTTCACTTTATCTCATGTCCAAATTACAATTAACAAGTTTAGATCTAAAAGTAACTAGAACTTACAGTGCGTGGATCGAGAATTAGAAAGCAGAATTTGATTGTTGAATCTCTATTTAATTGATCGTGTCCAAATTGTAATCCCCCCAATTTACAAATCTCTAAGCGTAGTATTGATGGACAAGAAGCAGTCCTTTTTCTTCCTTTTTATCTTATTATTTTGATTATCTTAGAAGCAACATAAGGACAGAATGAAATGGTGGGGAGAGAATGAGGCTAGGGGGCTATTTATATAGGGTTAGGCAGATGAATCTGGACAGAAAACGAGTCTAAATACATCAGGATGCATCTGGTTCAAGAAGTGGGTTCGGGAGGCAGGTTGACCCCCAGGTCGACCTGGTCCCTAGGAGGTCGACACTATGGTCGACCCCCAGGTCGACCTGGTCTATGGGCGGGAGTTTTCCCGCCCTTCCTGCTGCGGGGTTTGAATTCGAATTTCGAAATCAAAATTCGAGCTGTCTTTGATTCTGAAAATTTCTGAAACTTCTAGAGGTCACAACTTGGTCATACGAACTACGATTTTCGAAAACTCGGACTCTATTTCATGTAAAATTTCGAGACGAACGCAATGGCGTAACCTGTTTCCCCTGATTCTTATTTTAAAATTTAATTCTGCCTCGATTTATGACTTTAACATGTTATGAAAATACGGGTTGGTACAAACTCCTTTCGAATAAGTAATATTCGATAAATTCACTTTCGAATAACTAATATTCGATAACTTCTTTTAACACTATTCGAATAACTAATATTCGATAACTCCTTTTAACTCTATTCGAATAACTAATATTCGATTAACTCTAATTAATTAATTCTATCGATTAACTCTAACTGATTAACTCTAATTGATTAACTCTAACTGATTAACTCTAACTGATTAACTCTAACTGGTTAACTCTAACTGATTAACTCTTACTGGTTAACTCTAATCAATTAACTCTAACTCTAATCGATTAATTCTAACTCTAATCGATGAATTCTAACTCTAATCGATGAATTCTAGCTCTAATCGATTAATTCTAACTCTAATCGATTAACTATAATTCGATTAACACCTTTGATTAACTCCTTTGATTTAAATCTACGTCTATATTCAGTTTCAAATATCGATGTTGAAATCGATTCTTACTTCTCTATATAAGTTCTGACTTATATATTCTATTTATCCAATAATAAACATTTTATTAAATTTATAAAATATTATTTATAAATTTATCTTCTTACTTTATCTGTTAGATAGATTTCTCTTAAATGTTAACTTTGAATTCATATTCTGTTATACTCGTGTGCGAAGCACGGGTCTATACCTTCCTAGTGTAAAATTCTCTTTTTATATAATTCTATTCATTTTTCAAGTGTTTCCTTTTATACTCTATTTATTTTCGAAATAAATATTTCCTTTACACTTCTATTTACTTTCTAAATAAATATTTCTTTTCCTATTTGTTTCACAAATATTTTCCTTTTATATTTGTTTCACAAATATTTTCCTTTTATAATTATCCTTTGATTTTATAATTATTTTCTTTTATAAAACCCTTTTTCTTTTATATATAAAATCCATTGATTTTATAGAAATAATTCATTTCCAAAATACCCTTTGGAAATCTCCTTTTCTACATTCCAGTATTTCTTACGGTATTTAAAATACCCAAATAACAATGATCGATACCATTCAAACACACATACTCAACAACAGATTATATATCACATCATATATCACAATATATGAACAAAACAGTATTTTATATATTAAGGAACCCAGTTGGGTCCCGCCAACCTGTTTCCCTGCATCACAAATGTTTAAACAATATAATTAACATCGATTTAATTTCAATATGAAATATTCTGCTAAACAGAATCAATATTTGATTAACGATTTATATATACATATATATCGTTATCTATAATTTCAACCAATACATAAGCAATCCAACCAAACAGTTAACACACAACAATCGACAGATAATTGTCATTTCTAAAAATATGTTGTAAAAATATAACTGTTCAGAGTTGGTGAGTTTTACTCACATTGGACGATCATCGTTAATAACGATAACCATCGCTTGATTCAGACGGACAATTTATTTTGCTATAAATTGTAATGGGCTCCAGTCCACTCCCAGTCAGTTCCATTTCGTAGTCGTCGTCCGTATGATCCCAACGGATCAAACTGTTCGAAATTCTGATATAGTATGACAATGTTATGATTTATACAAGTTATACATATTATTTAAATTAAAATAAAAATAAATTCCTACTTCTGTTTGGGCTCACCATTTCTATAAGGCCCAAACCCATTTCAAATTACTCAGGCCCACTAGCTCTATCTTCCCCCACCCGCAAATACTAGACATCGTTTCTCCCTTCAATTTCTGGTGCAAACTCCTCCACGTCTTCACATTACACTTCACCATTTCCAAAACCCTCCTCTTCTGTTACTCAGAAAAACACCCGAGCTGCAGCCAGATAAAAATCCATTCTCATCGTGATCTCATCCACGTTAGATCCTTCATTCGGATTTAAATGATATTAACATTAACCTTTTTTTAATTAACATCAAATACTCTAACTAACATTACCGACTAATCCATGTTTTAGCAGCATCTAATCCTTCTTCTTCGATTTACAGTTCGAGCTCTTCAAATTGCCGCTCCCCTGCTCCATTCCATCTCCCTCTTTATCTTACCGAAGTACAAAACAAAACCACCAATGAAACTCTCTTTGGAAAATCTCCACTGCCATCTCCAAAATACTGAACTCGCACAGTTCATTCCTTCTCTATGAATGTCGTGACCTCTGCTCTTCATTACCGTGTATTCCCGTGTCACGCTCTCCCTCTACCTCGCTAAAACCAAAGCTATCGCCACCGTTAAAATCCACTTTGAACTCTCCTTCATGCCAACCCCTCAAAGCACAACTGGATGCTTTGATTCCCAGCAAAATGTAAATCCTAGCTGACGCAAGGCACTAGACATCAACGAAAAGGAAATTGAATACTCCAATCTTCACATAGCATGTAGAGAAGCAACTCCCGAGTTCATATATGTATTTTTAGTGATTTCTAAACTTTTATTTGAATTAATTTGGATTTTTGAAATGAATCCTTTTCACGTTTTCCATTTGAGAGTGGCGGCATTTTTGTGTTGACCATCAGAGTAAATGAGACTTACATTTAGAAGGGAAGGTGTGTATTTATAGGAAATAAATAATAATATTTTTATTGCTTATTTTTTTAGTTTATCACCAATCGTTACTTTCGATTGTCGTTTAAAAATTCCTATGGCCACGTAAAACATCGAAATTCGATGGAAATGGACATGCAGCTACAGTTCGACATTTCGAACTAAACGAAACTTGTTTCGTCGAATTCCGACTCCGTTTGCTCACACAGCGTATTTTTAACTGTCAAAATACTGACTATTTTTCACATTGAAAATCCGTACGACCACACACTGACTCTAAAAATCATGGAAATTGAAATCTAACAATAATTTAATATTGTGGATCCAACAAAATTAAATTCGTTGAAAACGGAGGTCGTTTGCAAAACTGGCTATTTTTAAAGCTCTAAATAACCCTTTTAAATATATAAATATATTTTAAAAAATATTTAAATTAAATATCAATAAATATATATTATTGTATATATTCACAATAGAATATCATACAGCTCCACTGGGATTTGTAACTCGATATTCCAAATCCAGTATTACGTCGATATTCGATTTATATTTAAAATCCATTTAAAAATATAAATAAATCGATATAAATTATAAAGGAATTCCATTGTGACTTTTCTAAATTTGATATGTACATAAATCAAAATCTACACAATGAAATCCCGATTTTTCTCTTCCACTAGAAAAATATACTTCACCAGCTCCGAACGTTTCTTGTTTCACGGAAATCCGATTTAAAACGGACCCTGTATATTCAGTTGAAGTTCGAATCGCCAAATAGCGAAGTGCCATGCCATTTCGAGCTCGATTATAATTATATTATAATTCATACGTTCTAACTTCGTTTTAAATAATATATTCGTTATTTTCCAAACTGAATTATATATATTTTAAATTGTCCAGTTCACACCATATCGTCAATTCACTCTTTCCGACTATTTCAGAAATTAATATATTATTCTATTATTTATATTAATTAAATATTCACTATTATTTAATTAAACAACCATTTTCACTATTTAAATAATTAAATAAATTAATTATATATCGCTGAAAATACGGGTCGTTACAATGACCAATTCTACTCATATAAATAAAGAGGTAAGGCCTCATTCTTTTCCACACAAATCTGTAGGCTGTAGCGAAGCTTTGCCATTTCCCTTTCTCTTCAAATCAATTTCTAAATCAAAAATATATTCATATACAATAAATCAAACATAAGTCACATAGATTTGAAGGGGATAATCAAAATCAAGTGGAAAAGAGTATGAATTTACGGCTAGGCTATTCTTCATTAGATTCTCCCCGCTTTTCCAATTTTCTTGCAATTCTACAAATCTGAAAGTATTCTATTTTCTTCATAACTGTAGATCTTTAAGAATTTGGGGATTGTAGACCAAAAATATAATTCAGATTTTTGATTTGGATTCTTTCAGGTGAGTAGGAAATTTATGTACAAAGTTACAATAGCTTAATTATCTCATTAGTATTAGATCTTAAATATATGCCTAACATTTATCAGATCTGTTTATAATATTATTAAGTCTGAAATGATGCCTACCAGATCTGCTTGTGAATGTTGTCATAAACCTAAAAGTATATATTTGTGGTTTTGAACAATATTATTTTTTGGCTTACTTAATTGTTTAAATTATTTCCTATAATTGTGTTTAAAATATATTGTGGCTATTGCAAAACACTGTAGATCTAGAAATTAGTCCCATAAAACACAGTTAAGACGTAGTTTTATTCCAGATCTATAGTTTGCATGTTAAACGGTAAATTATGCAATTTGGATTTAAAAGATATGAACCTGTTTGTGCTCAATTTTGTTTGGATTTTAACTTAGTTATTGTAAATATGTCTTTTTACTCTTTTAAAATAAAAAGACATTATTTGAAACCAATAAGAAGTATGTCAAATATTGAAAAAGGGGAAAGTTGTGTAAATTCACATATGGATATAAATATGTGTACTTATGCATTTCTTGCATCAACTATTCCAAAACATACATAATAAATTTCTTGTGGTTTGAATTGTGTTTATTTCAATATTCAGGCATAATTTACAATAACTGTAGTTGATAGTCTTTTGTAAGATTTAGAGCCATATTTTAAAATTTAATGCAATAAAGAATGTTTGAGTATTAGTTGAACCACAATCTAGAGCATAACTATAATAATAAAAGAAATTAACCACGTTAACCGCGCGAAAATATTAAAATATATGCATTATCTGTCTGAATCTACGTAGACAACGAAATATATATAATAATCAACGTTTAGACGTTTGAATGAATTTCATTTCATGGAATTATACATGTAAATGTAATCCATATTTAATGAATATATTTTTGGTTACAATTTATAAATTGGCTAGGATTAATGTTGTAAACCCAAATTTGGGAGATAAATTATAACTGCTTTAGGACACGAGGTTAAGCTCAACTTGTAGTAGAAGTCTGCCAAGGACCGCCCGAGAAATCCTGCATCCACAAGTGTTCGGGTCAATGTGAGGGGTCTGGTGCATATATATATATATATATATATATATAAACAAGCAATAAATACATAAGTAAATGAGTAATGTCCGTTAGGTTACAACAAATATATATTTCAGGACTACTAATTAAAGATAATTAATGTCTTTGGGAATTATGAGTGTTTGGTTCATAAAACGCATAATTATAATCAATGGGAATAAAAGGAATTTAAAGATTTGATTGTTGCCTTAGGAAAATTTAACCGTTACGGTCATAAATGACAATAACCCTATGAAATAGATATAAATGAAATAAAAAGGGGATTAATGGGTATTGATTGTCATTTTAAATACTAAGTCCAATCAGGAAGATAATTAAATAAATACCCTAGGGTAAGAAGAATATAACTTTCCTTATCTTATGCCATTAATCTAGAACCTATAATTAAAGGCTAGAATTGGACTTGGTAGGTTATTGATGTAAAATATCATTAACCATAGAAACCCATGACAATAGTTAGTTGTGTACGTATAGTATTTAGGTAAAGAGAAACTAAAAAAAAATAACTCAATAACGTAGCATGCTTCAGGATTAAGGTCTTAAGTGGTTAGATCAACCTATAAAAAGGTATCAAGCGATCGCGTAGCTCACCTCTGATAAATAGAAGCATTAAAGGCCAACTGGGTACGAGTTTGATAATCTTCACGAATAGTCCACTTCATTGGGTCTTAAGTGATTTGGGTCGAGGAGTTCACCTCGGATTAGGTTCTCCAATTAGCGGTCTTAAATGGTGTGTGAATCCTACCTAAACTTGGAGATTAAATGTCTGGCATGATTATTCCATAGGGCTACCTATCCTACGGGAAGTATTAAGCGCCTAAGGAGATTATCCAATAAGGTCAACTAGATGGTACAATGAGATTCCACTAATAGGAAGGTCATAAATGGCGAGATGACGTCTACCTAGTCCTATTGGTCTTAAGCGATGAGATACCATCTCTCACCTTATGTAGGGTATGGGTTTATAGGCGTGAATGACAAAAGGCTTAACTAGTAGGGCCCTGTAGCTAGTCTCCTCTAGTTTATAATAACATTGAGTAAATCAACGAGAGGTATTAAATGACCAATAGGTCGGCCTAGGGTCTTAAGTGATCGAGGGAATCAACCCTATCTATCATCCGATAGTGAGTCGTTAAGTGGCTAAGTATACGTACACGTGTAAATAAACTTCGTGGTTAGGAGTTCACTTCTCGGTTTAGTAATTAGTTAATGATGATATAAAAGCTTCATAAATGAATGCGTAAATGTTCTATCTCGATATCAATATCATTAGGAATACTATCTTGAGAAGGGTAGTTAAAGTCATGCGTGAATGTTTACAAGGTCAGGCTAGAATTACTAGCCTTGGTAGACATATATCTTGGGTTGAACCAAACAGGGTATATCTCTGTACTGTAATCTCTGTTGTACTTTTCTTGTTCACTAGAACTGGTTGTCATAAGACCCTCCTCATTACAACCTCCCATATTTTCTAGAGAAGGTCACGTTCTCATAGGTGTCTAAGTTTGGCTTTCGGTTCTCGTTCCTTTCATGCTCAGTATTGACATAGTGACTTACTTTTAAAAAGGTAGTTACTTGAGTAAATACTATTATATCCTATTTTGTTTCCACTGTGAGTTATTTTATCATATACATAACTCCTATCTTTTTCTTCCACAGGATTACACTTCAATGGGTCAAGGAAACTCTAATATACGAAATTATGAAGTAAAATTTAGATAGAACAATGGAATCAATTAATTTTACGAAGGTGTATCCCCAGAAACTCCTCATTAACTAATGATTCCACGAGGATCTAATTACTTTAGGGTGTTAACCATTTTTATGGCTAAATTTTTTGGCGCTATAAGGAAAGCTTGAAACTCCCATACCCTTTATCTTTCCTACGTCTTCTTGATTTTAATAAGCATCGCTTCCGACAGGTATGAAAATAGATTATATTTTAATAAGAGAGGTTAAAAATTCAAAGAGAATTTCACATAGATTATGGAAGGCTGTTTATACTTCAAGAAAAACTTCTTATGTGCGGAAAAGAAGTAACTATGAGTTGGAAAAGGATTCCTGTAATTCAAGAAGAAATTAGGAAAGGCCACACAGAGCTGAAAGAAAGAAGATTGGAAGCTCCATCAGTTTTACAAAACGAAAATGATGGTATCCTCGTCATCCCAATTATAGATTAGAGAAAGAGGAATTGAAAACCATTTGGGTTTGAATTCATAAGGAAAAAAGAACACCACCTCACTTAACCAAACAACTAGATGATGAAGGTGAAGGGATAATTCCATCTAACCAAGGATCTTCTTCTCATTTATAATAAGATCTGCTTGTATAGATTTAAAGCTCTATGAAGAGAAAATGTTGAGGATGAAAGCTCTGAGTGTCATTTAGTGTTGGACCAACAACTTTTTTGCTTTCGAGCAGAACCTGAAGAAGGATATAACTTGTTTACGTAAATGTGGAAGGTCATTCAAGATCATTCTAAAGGAATGATATTAAAAGATGAGATAGTTAAATATTATGATGCCTTGCAAAAATATGGCAGCCAAATACGAAGGATCCTTTGACATTCAACGGTCATCAAGAAACGTAAGAAAGAAAAATAATGTTCAAAAATGAGCCTATACTAGTTTATGAGCAAAGAAAGATCTTAAGAGGAAAATGACCATTAATGAAAGTGAAATACTTCCACCAGGCTATAAAAAATTGAAAATCAAGCTTCCAAAAGAGAAATTTAAGTCAAATTTGCTGAAGAAATGCAACCTGATAACCTCAATTGAAAATATACACTTGTTGACGAAAGAGGAACCGAACTTTTGGACTTTGAAAGACATAAAGTTAGATCTTACCGTTATTACCATATGACAACTGAACATGAAACCAGATGTTATAGGAAACTTAATAGAATGATTATCAACTTCTTTACAAAAGGAAAACTTGAATAATTTCTAAAGGATACTAAGTGGATTTAATAAAGATTATGTTTTTATTCAAAATAAGAGATTTTACCTTGTTAGTGGGAAATTAATTTTAATTGTGGATAAAATAAAAATTCCATGACGTAGTCAAAGTGTTTCCCAAGAGGAAGGAGGGGGTAAGCTCGGGAAATACCCCAGAAACCCACTAAAATCTTTGGTATACCATAGTTCTTCCCCAAAGAGGGGGGGGGGGGATGGGTAAGCCTAGGGACATGCCCTTGGTATCCAAGCCCTTGATACAGTCCAAGGTGCCTCTTGAAGGGAGGAGGGTAAGCTTGGGGACATACACCACACACCAAAAGTTCTTATTCTTGTCACTAATAGGGACAAAACTACAATAATCAAGTAAAACCACAAACGATACCAAACGCGAACAGATTATTCTTCTTTTAACCAAAAATACACAATAGCACTTCAATACACGATTTCTATGAATTTGGAATATAACTATAAACCTAAAAATAATTTAGGGACTGATTTCCAGATCTGAGGTGTTTACAATAACCACAAGAAAATCTAAGAAAATTGTAGGCATGATGATGGTAATAAATTAAAAAGCCTACATATCCATACTTAAATAATATTCATAATATTTCAGAACTTAAAAAAATCTAACAATTTTTAGGCATATAATTCAAATTTAACGAAAAGAATTATATATGATTATTATAAACATTGTACATAATTTCCCACTCACTAGAAAGCTATCCAAATCCTAATCTAACGCAATTTTTCAGCCTAAAATTCCAAATCCAATAGATCTAAAATTTATTTCTAAAGGGGATTTACAAACAAAGGTTTAGATTTATAGATTTGAAATAAAAATAGGAAAAAAGAAGGAAAATTCAATAACTTATAATACATATTCGTAGAACTATCTCTTGTCCATAGATATGAATCTATCTCTCCAATCTTGCAAATTCAATTTTTTGTTTATAATTGGTATTTTAGGCGAGATTTGATGATTGGAAATGGTAGATCTTCACTACTACCTTCAGAAAATATGAATAAGAGAACAGGGATCTAGCCCTTTATTTATAGACGTAGGAATGACCCTAGACCGTTGGTTCTCGTTTAATAAAGATCCGTCTATATATATATATGCATTTTCAATATATATATATATATATATATATATATATGTATATGTATATATGAACCTAGCCGCTGCTTGCTGGAATCGACCATGCAGTCAACCGCCCTGGTCGACCTGGCAGCAGGCGGGGGTAACTATTTTAATCCCTATGTATAAAAGATTCTATCCTATTTATTTTCAGTCCATTTTCATTTTTGCTCGTAACCTTTTCATACGGACTCCATTCGTGAAGTTCCGAACATGAAAGTTGACCAGAATTCCATCATGAACACAACAATTCAAGTTTCGTGATGAAATTCTATCATTTGCAAAAATTCCATTTTTAGAATCTAATTAAATGACTAAGGTAATTATTGCTAAAATTTCGGGTTGTTACATTATCTGTACTCTCCATGCGCATCTGCTTAAGGAAAAATTTTCAAAGTGCCATTTTGGCAGTAGGAATTTCTTAGGGCATATGCTTTATAAAAATGGGTTAGCAATGGACCCTACCTTGGTTGTTGAGGTACAGGAGTGGAAGACTCCTAAGAATGCGACTGTAGTGAGGAGATTTCTAGGTCTGGTGGGTTATTATCGAAAGTTTATCAAGGACTTTGCATAGATTTTTTTTTCACTTACCCGCCTCACCAAGAAGAATTTGGTATTTGTATGGGACGTAGACTGTGTGGATACTTTCATGAGACTCAGGAAGGCCCTTACCTGTGCATCAATGTTGACACTCCCTCTATGGTTCTAAGATGTTCATAGTATACACCGATGCATGTGGAATAGGCTTGGGTGCGGTATCGATGCAGGAGGGGAGGGTCTTGTGCTATGGGAATATGTGCTGACCGCCCCATAGCTCCTGCACTAAACTAAAGGAGAAGTGCACTGCATGATGTGCCAGGCCGATATGAGATGATCACCGACTAAATATAAATTGAAAGCATAACCTACCGTATAACCCACAATGCATGTATAATACATAATAATAAAATATTCAACAAGATATAGTAGTGAAGCAAAACAAAGTACGAAATCCCATCTCCATAAAATTTCAGAATATCAAGTATAGAACATCTCAGTGACTGAATATCTGGACACATTAGGCCTCACTTCATCCCTCATTAGAGTATATAACAAGAAGAATAGCAGAAATCATCCAAATAGCTATATAGTAAAAAAATAGTAATGCGCTATCCTCCCACTCATCATCGCATAACATCATTGTCACCAACCTTTCACCTGCAATCAGTCTACTTATCAGCAATGTCAATGAACATCCCAAGCTAATAGGAGGAGACATAAAACCTTGAGTCAAAAAACAGTCCAGTGTGAGCCATAAAAGACTATCAAAAGGTACGTAGGAAAATATGGTAATAGATAGTTTAAGTCTCACCTGACCTATCCCTGCAACCAAAGAGTTATCACATGGTATTCTCATTAAATATGCTACTCAAACACACAGAAGTAGACATTAGTCAAAATAGGATTCCAAATCCCCACTTCTCTTTAGTATCCTATGGTGATAATGGAAAACCTTGAATATGTTGATATCGAATGAATGGCCGTTGCCATCTGTCAAGGGATAATGGAAAACCCCGGTTCTAGTCGGACCATCATACATCCTATGCGCGTTTTCCTTCTTAAGACAACTATATCACTTCCCAAACGATCCAGGTTACTCGATCTCTTATATCTTAACTAGTGTCCCTATGATGCCCTTGGTTCGAGTCCGCTATATCAACGATTCCTTTGGCACTTCCAGTCATATTATCCATACATGACTCAACGTTTTAGCTCGAGCCCCACTCAAGTCAGTCCATTGTCTCGCAGCGCCACTCAAATTTGAGTTGCCTATCACTTTCGCCTTCGACCAGTCTCATCTGAGTTCACATTCGAAGAATCAATGCTACTTTGATGATAAATTAGAACCCATAGATGTTATTCACAACTGGAGACCACTATCATGTTCCTGAAGATCACAGCTTCCACCCTAGGTCTCCCTGGCCCCCATCATCAATCGTGATGGATAGCACCGGTCCATCCTCTTTGGATCAGTACCGGTCCATACATTTAACCAATTTTTGGCTTAATGTTGGATCATTTCATTCTTTTCTCGAATGTATCCTCTAGTGCATAACCTAACTCCTCCCTAAAGCCTTTATGCCAGTCCGTCGACGAGTATTCAAGAGTTTGCACTTTGACCCATCCAATCATCACCAAACTTTGTGCATAACCCTCTATTGACCCCAATAAGCTACGCCTGAAGTTTCGTCGCCTGCGACCATCCATAATGGATCGATACCAATCTGCATGCTATAAATTGGTATTAGTCTATGTACTGGGAGAATTTACTGATGAAAATTTCTAAGCACCATCCTAATACCACCAGAGCCCCTCTGCCAAGTTTCATCTGAATCCGACCATATGAACCTTTGATTTGCTCTGTTCTCCAATTCTAAGTCCTATGACACACAATTTTAATCAAACAAATCACAGTAACATATAATTCAACCTATTCAGCACTAATTCATCCAACTTTGAACATAAACAAGCATATCAATGCATACAAAGGTGATCCATATTAAAACCATAATTCAAGTGTAATTCGGCAATAAAAACACATAAAACAAGATGGATCTTGCAAATTACATACTTTATGATCAATTTTGGTTATCCTAAGGCATATAGATCTGAATTAAACATATATGATCCGGTTTTAGGTGACATTAGCATATAAGGTGCTTAACTGACCTAATCAACGCATATAATCCATAGTAAGCATGTGAGAGATATCTATCACTCTATGGCAATATAAATGAAATCAAGTATAGACAGTAAGGAGATAATGAAGAAAACCCTTAAATTCATTGCAAAACAACGAGATTTGATCTTCTTGATGTAGATCTTGCTTCTAGATGTGGTACAGAATGATTTAAGGGAGAATGTAGAGTTTAAGGGAATGAGGCTGAATTAGAGATTCGCAGACGCTCAATTTAATGTGTGGAATGAGGAGAAGATCCCTAATTCTCTTCATAAAGCCAATTTATAATCCCAGTCAATTAGACTAATGGGCTCATTCATCAATCCATTAGTTGCTAATTAACTTGGCCAAAAAAAAAAAATCAAATAATGATTTTGCTTAATTGTTATGCCGAATCTATAACACGATCACTCTATGGATTGACTAACCATCATTATGATCCAACGAGACCAATCATAGCACCTGATTGTTCCCAGACAAAAGTTATAGCAAGAACAATATTTTATAAGGTTAAAATGGTCGCAAAACGATTCGGTAAAAATCATGGACATGTATCACATCTCCATAAACAACATATTAAATTTGAGATTGATACGACCACATACGAGTAAAATAGGATTATTTTACGATCTTGCGGTACATAAAATACGGGTTGCTGTGCTCTTACCCTTTAAGAATTTCACCCTTGGAATTCCAAGCAAGCACTAGCGAACAAAAGATTCTGCATGCCTACCATTCACAAGTAGCCAATTTGACATCCATAGCATTCAAGAATCCATGCAACCAAAATCCTACCATAGCATGAATAACTCTAATAGCACAAAACACAATGGCATAAGTAAGATAAGATATATAGGACATACAACTCAAAGAGTTGTGGATGGATCATCCTCATTCTCGCTTTTGCTTCCCTCGTGCAATCGTCATCATCCTCGCTCCATTGTGCCTTAACTAGCTTAAATACCTTTGTCCTAAATTGTTTTCTATCTTTCCCAAGGACATGAAGCAGCCTACAAGGTCTAGAAACCTCCACCTCCAGCTGTAAGTCATTAATCTGATCTGGAGATACTATCAAACTTAAATTGTGCACGTAACAACCAGGAATTTGTGGACCAATTTTTTTTAGCTATTTTAATGTGTTTCGCATATTTAAAATGATTTATTTTAAATAATAACGATTTAAAATTTATTTACATCGAAGTTTGAACGTATAAATTTATTTTAATTATAAAACGAAAATGAAATGGTGCGGTAATTTGAAAATTCGATTTTAAATTTCAAACGAATAAACAGAATTCAAAATAAATCAGATTTCTGTAAAACCAGAAACATCTAAATCTTTTTAACAATATCTTTCTAACGGATGTGAAAAATTCAGATTGCATAATATAAATTGAAAGTTGTATCCAATTTAAAATAGTCACTATGGAATTTATATATATTTTAATATAATATATAGCCCTTAAAAATAGCCATTTTGCAAACGACCTCCGTTTTCGATGAAACCACTTATGTTGGATCCGGATTGTCAAAGTATTATTAGGTTTCAAATTTCATAATTTTTGGAATTAATATGTGAGCGTGGCAAATTTAAACATGTTTGGTAATTTCAACTTGAATTTGATTGACCGGAAAAAGGCCATTTTTCAAACGATCTCCAAATTTGATGAAATTAGTTTTCTTAGGATCGTATCGTCAAAACATAGCTATATTAATTTTTCTATAATTTTTGGAGTCAATATGTGGTCCTGATAAATTAAAATATATGTTTAAATTCAATATATATTGAATTATATTTTAATTTTGATAAAAATTGATCGAAACGATTGAACTAGCTTACGAAACATATCCCATTGTGTTCGGAATAAGGGTATTTAGTTAGAGGCGATAGCCATTGGGTTTGATTTGGAGTTCAGGACGTTAATTTCAATGTTAGGCAAATTGTTGAATTAAATATTATTATAATATGGTATATATGCTAACATTTATATCCTAACCCTAGTATTACACGCCCTCAGTCAAATAGTCCAGGCCTCCGTCTTTTATCCAAAAGCAAATGAAAACATGAATTCTAAAATCGATTGAAAATCAAATAAAATTTAAAAAATAGTGAGACCAGTATATTTGTGATTCTAGAGAGTTACTCTTCAATTTGGTATAGCTCATGTAGGGTTCGATGTCCATTGGTTCGATGGGAGAAATCACAGCGCATGGCTTATCTTTTAGGGTTGAGGATTGGAGGAATGTGATGCTTTAATTCTTGTTTTGGGTATTGTTTCAGAGTTCAGGACATCAATTATTGCTCGTCTGCAAATTCTTGGAGCATTCGAAGGGTTTTCATGTCATTCTGTATTTTATCCCATTCGAAGGAGTGTTGTCTAACGCATTCCTCATGGTAGGAACAAACTTCAAATTAAGGGTATAGGGTTGAAGATATTTTAACGAGATGATTTATGATATTTTTTGTTGAATTAATCATGAAGTGGTGATAAAGAAAAGGGGGATGAGAGAATCAAAAATGTCCTGGAGGTACTGCGTAATTGGGTTCAGTTATAACGGTAGAAGAAGGAAGATGAGGGAATGATAAAAAAACTAATTAAGTTGTTAATTATATTATTAATTTAATGACCGCCTAATCTGTTCAAACTTGAAAAATACATAACATGCTCATACGATGTCGAAATCCAATGAAATAGTATCCGTTGGGATCGTGATGAAGAGAGCTTCATAAAAAACTGACTGTGTTCAATTTGGACCTTGTTTGAATTCGGGGCAAATTAAAATTCGAACAGTTCTAAAACCGTCAACTAAAGACTGGCAGAGTGGAAACCAAAGTGAGAACTCTTTCTCACTCAACTATTTTTGTTATGTTATTATATCATAGGTTGCAGATGGAGCATAGTAGCTCTAGACACTATTTTTGCAAACCAAGGTTGATTGTTTGTTTGGATTGTGATTGTCGTTGATTGATATTGTTGTATATAAAATTATTTGCATAAAATGTATATAAAAAAATTCACAAAAATGAAATTGAAATAAATATTCATTTACAAATCGGAAGGCTTGTTTATGTACACCTATTTAACTGATATTGATTGGGACAATAAATTTTACACATCACCCAACTTCACAAATAATAATCAATATTTGTTGGTTGAAACCCCACACGGGTATTGGGATGATATTTGCCATACACTAATCCCAATAATTAGTGGTATGTCAATCGATGGGTTGACAGGTTGTAATGAGCCTTATTTATACATTTTAATGCTTATACAGTTGTAAATTGCAATTTGGATGATGTCTGAATGTTGAATGAGTATTTATCATTATTGTTGTATACATGCGATGTATGAAATCCATATAACTGAATTTATATGGTAATTGATTAAGTTGCATTCCGATTCAGAAAATAAAGAATATTTTAAAATAAGGAATATTTTAAAATAATGAATATTTAAAAATAATATTCAATGAATAATCAAAATATGATTTTGACGTCCGATTTTGGATGGACACAAAAATATTGAAATATACGAAGCCGATTTAAGTAGTAAACGTTATTTTTAACCCGAACGGGTTATCGGTCGAATTTATTTATTTTGTAACAATATCGAAAAGAATTGATTTCAAATCTGATATTTTGAAAATATTATCATTTTAATATTGTAATGATATAAAATATTCAATTTTGATTTAAAATTGAAAATGAAGTTGAAATCATTTTAAAATGAATTTATAAATAATTTATAAAATACTTTTTTAATGGGAATCGACGAAATATATGTAATACATATTATATATATTAAATGGCTTGAATAGAAAGCGCCGCGTAGAGACTGTTCGCGAATTTCGACCATTAACTTCAAATTGATATAAAAGGAGATCCGACCGTTAGATTCTCCAAAAACTGGAACCGTTGGGTTCGTATCGAAAAGAGCTTTCCAATTATAATAAGAGATTTGAAATCTAATGGTTGAATTTGGAAATTTGTTCAAATCAATTTCAGAAAAGGTCGTTACGAATGCAGTTCGGTGGCCGTTATTGGAAACCGACTGTAAGGGCCTGAATAAAATTATTAAAAATATGGAAAAATTGTGTAAGATCATAATAAATGATTCAGAAAGAGTTTAGAGGAAAAATTCCATATTTGAACAGATAAAAGATATTTTTCTCAAAGTGAACTAGTTATTAACTAGAATAATAATTCAATTATTTTTAGAAATAATAAATTGGATTGAAAAGGGTTTTAAAATAACCTGGATTTTTCCAACGTATGAATTGGAATAGTTTTGAATAGAAATAATCTTCCGAATATTTCGATATTGGATTACGTGATTATACGCATATTGTTGAGGAATTTGGAAAATATATTTATCGTTATTCCCAATACGATATTTGTTGGTTTCAGAATTTTATATTGAATATAAGTTGATATAATTTTTATTCAGAGCCTTGTATTTAATATCAAATTGGATTTTGGGTTTGACGTGAATGGTGTCTTAAATAACACGGTTCTTAAACTTCGATGAGAAAAGAATAAATCTTTAAATAAGATTTAGAGAAGTCTACCAATTAATTAATATTTAATTGGAATTGAATTACAATTGAATTTTAGGTTTATCGTTGGTAGTGTTTTAAATAACATTTCTTCTTTAACCCAATTAACAGTTAAGAGATGATTTGGAATTTATAAATCTTTTTATTTAGATTTAATGGAATTTTCCAAAGTAAAGTTTTCCAATTTAATATATTAAATTGGAATTGAATGGAATTCGATTAGGTAATAATCGAGATGAGCTTCTGTAAAGGAAGACCGTTACTATATATGGAATTTAAAAGGATTTGTCGTTATTCCATTTATATTACTAGTCTGATACGGAATTTATATCAATTATATATATATATACATATTGATCTAAAAAATTGATACGGTGACTAAATATCGATGATATGAAGATGGTGGTTGAAGAACGGAGATGTTCACATCGTTTGGATGATTACTGATGTCTTGATTGGGATGTACACTCAAGACAAGGTAATAAGTGGTATCGTCCAGACGTACCAGGAGATCGACCGGATATAAGAGGGCCTCTCTCTTGTATTGAACATATGGGATGAGGAATAAGGTGCCTCCGGTTTCATTCAGACCCAGAACGGAGTTGCAAATGGATAGTGTGTCAGACATTGTATTCCTTTATACTGTATTCGTTGATCTCTGCTAAATATATATCTGTTTGGTGGCAGAGAATTTATTCTCTTACTTAACACCCTTCTCTGAGACGTACGAGCTTAGAGGTTATATATTGGTGGAAATCAGTGGTACTGTATGGATTGACAGTGTGGGATGCTGAGTTGCATGGATTAAAGCTTTTGTTGAAAAGAAAGGCATTGTGGTTGATGGTCAAAGCACAGCTTCAATTAGAATAGCTTTGTGTTGCATTAATTCGTGAGCTTCAAACCCCGGTATGAACCAAAAACGGGATAATGACTGCATGAAAATGGACATATGTTAGTTCTAGCTACGAGTAACGTCATGGTATGGAGGTCAGACTGTTTACTTATGTGGATGTTGCATATTATTTGATGGAAAGCGAGGTACCTCAGGATTCGGGCCGATTGAAAGGCTCGGATATGATTTGAGTCCCTAATGGCTCTAGAGTGGTCGACATACTGACCCATTTTGGAGGTTCGATAGATACAACTAACATATAGTTTATGGTATTGCCAATCATCGATGGATGGCCGACCATGAAGATCCAAGTGGTTCACTACGGGGGATCATGAGGCATTTGCTAGAATGTCTCAAAATCGGTGAGGAAGATCCCCTGCCTCAGTTCATAGATGGAAACCCAATTTCCAATACATGATTTTACGGTTTTAGTTGTAAATATATACACACGGCGACGTAATATAATGGTACCTACACCACCAATGATTGATACATTTATATTTGAAGTTGATTTCTTCACTTATAGTAGTAATAAAAGATGAAATTTCGTGTATCAAGCATATTTGGCTATTGTAAGGGAAAACTTTATCCTCAACTGCGTTCATTGTGTGATCGGACTTGAGTCTTATAGTAGCTTCATTTTTCTCTTTAGCATTGCACTATAAATTTTTATGCACTGGTATTCATGGGGGATAAACCCGTTCAGTGTTATACGGCGTTGTCCCGTGATTTATCTAACTTTAAAATTATAACTAAAAATTGTTTTAGTTATGACACCAGTCCCATGACTGACTCGGAGTTTATTATTTTAACCTAAACTCTGGGTGCCCTATTTTCCATCCGGACAACTAGTAGTTTTGGTTTTCGCAGATATTTTTTTTCATAGGATCCTGGATTTACGGCTGGAGCTATATTCGGAATGCTTTGTATCCGTATATTTCTTTCAGTTGTGCTAGCTGATGTATTTTTCACTACTCATTGTATTTATACATTTAAATTTCCGCTGCTTTGTATTTTCATCTCTGATATTTTCATATTCATACTCTGATATATTCTTGTACTCTGATGTAAATTGTTGTAATAGCAATATAGTGTTCTGTTGTTTGTTTTCTGATGAGTCGTGTTCTTAAAGCAATCCAGGCTTTCCCATATGAGGAAGTTTGGGTCGTTTCATCGTGGTATCAGAACTTTGGTTTACAAAGCTTGAGAACAAGATACATTAGAACCGAACGAATGAATTCATCAGAAATAGGATTAGCAACATCCTATAGCAACGACTCGTTAGAGGTAGGGTTAGCAATACCCTAGAATGAGTTTGAAGAATATTATTTATAAAAATGAATTTAATTTTGAAAATTATATCTTATTATATGTATTTAAGTATTTTATTTTATATTTATTTTGGAATATGAAGTATATGAAGAATTTGCATATACGCGTCATGAACGTATATTCGAAGTCTCAAATATACTGGATAGATATAGAATCACACTCCAGTCGCCCGAAGATGATCCTAATGATCGTTGTAGCATCATCAGCATTTATGTTCGAGTTTTGAAAGTGGGATATCTAAATATCCCTAATTGACTGGTGCAAGTATAAAACTTAATTAGAATTTATTATTTGTGATTTGGCACTAAAAATTTGATTTTTAAGTACATATAGAAATATATATATTTGAAAATTTAATCAACAAACTGATTGCTGATTGTGATATTTGATTATTAGTATAACTAATAAACATACTGTTATGATAATTAATTTAACCAACATGAGAATGAAAGGGTAAATTTAGCTAAATGGAATCAAATATTGAACTGAATTGAAAATTTATTGTAATTGGATACATATGCATGTATATATATCGAACAGGTCCGAGCATGGAAGCTAAGAAGATGAATAAAATTGTATGCCCGACAAATAGGTACATATTTACTGTATTTATTGGGTCTTTAATGATTTTATGAGCAGACTGGCAACCCGCTTGGCTTTTTCTTTTTCTTTTTGATTGATGAGGGCCTTGTGAGGCAAGTTGCGGTTTTACCGATCAACCCGTACAAAGGAGGTTATGGCGATTTTTTTTTGAAAATATAGGGTGTTAGCCCAATTTTTTAAAAATTAGAAAATTCTAGAAACTGAAAAGTTGAAGAATGAAAGTTGAGTTGGTTAGTTAAATAACTTTCAGCTCCATTCTATTTCGAGGATGAAAAGATTTTAAGTGGGGGAGATTGTAACAACCCAGGATATCTGAACCACTTTAAAAATTTTATTTTGGCTATTTTAATGTGTTTCTCATATTTAAAATGATTTATTTTAAATAATAACAATTTAAAATTTATTTAAACCGAAGTTAGAACGTATAAATTTATTTTAATATAAAACAAATTTGAAATGGCGTGGTAGTTTGAAATTTTGATTTCAAATTTCAATGAATATACAGAATTCAAAATAAATCAGATTTCAGTAAAATCAGAAACATCTAAATCTGTTTAACAATATCTTTCTAACGGATGTGAAAAATTCATATTTCATAATATAAATTGAAAGTTATGTCCAATTTAAAATTTAAAATAGCCGCTATGGAATTTAAGTGTATTATATAACATGTAGCCCTTAAAAATAGCCATTTTTCAAACGACCTCCATTTTCGATGAAACCACTTATAATGGATTCGGAATGTCAAATTATTATTAGATTTCAAGTTTTATAATTTTTGGAATTAATATGTGAGCATGGCAAATTTAAACGTGTTCGGTAATTTTAGTTATAATTTGATCGACCGGAAAAAGGCCATTTTTCAAATGATCTCCAAATTCGATGAAATTAGTTTTTTTAGGACCGTATCGTCAAAACATAGCTAGATTAATTTTTCTGTAATTTTTGGAGTTAGTATGTGGCCGCGATAAATTAAAATATACATTTAAATTCAATTTATATTGATTTATATTTTAATTTTGATAAAAACTGATTGAAATGATCGAATTGGCTTATAAAACATATCCCATTGTGTTCGGAATGGGAGTATTTAGTTAGAGGAGACAATCGTTGGGTTTGATTTGGAGTTCGAGACGTTAAATTTCAATGTTAAGCAAATAGCTGAATTAAATATTATAATAATATGGTATATATACTAACATTTATGCCCTAACCCTAGTATTACACGCCCTGAGTCAAATACTCCAGGCCGTCGTCTTCTATCTAAAAGCAAATGAAAACGTGAATTCTAAAATCGATTGAAAATCAAATAAAATTCCATAAATACTGAGACCAATATATTTGTTATTCTGGCGAGTTGATCTTCAATTTTTTATAGTTCGTGTAGGGTTCGATGTTCATTGGTTCGATGGGAGAAATCATAGCGTGTTGCTTTTCTTATAGGTTTGAGGATTGGAGGAATTTGAAGCTTTAATCCTTGTTTTGAGTATTGTTTCTAAGTTCAGGATATCGATTATTGCTCGTCTGTAAATTCTTGGAACATTCAAAGGGTTTTCATGTCATTCCGTATACTGTCCCATTCGAAGGAGTGCTATTGAACGCATTCCTCATGGTAGGATCGAATTGCAATTTAAGCGTACAGGGTTGAATATTTTTTAGCGAGAAGATTTATGATATTTTTTGTTGAATTAATCATGAAGTGGTGATTAAGAAAAGGGGGATGAGAGAATCAAAATTTGCCTGGAGGTGCTACGTATTCGAGTTCAGTTATACCGGTAGAAGAAGGAAGACGAGGCAATGATTAAAAAAATTAATTAAGGTGTTAATTATATTATTAATTTAATGACCGTATAATCTGTTCAAACTTGAAAAATACATAACTTACTCATACAATGTCGAAATCCAATTAAACAGGATCCGTTGGGATCGTGATGAAGAGAGCTTCACAACAAAACTATATTGGGTTCAATTTGGAGCTTGTTTGAATTTGGGGCAAATTCAAATCCGAACAGTTCTAAAACCATCAACTAAAGATTGGCGGAGTGGAAACCAAAGTGAGAACTCTTTCTCACTCAACAATTTTTGTTATGTAATTATATTATAGGTTGTAGATGGGGCTTAGTAGCTCCTGACACTATTTTTGCGAACAATGGTTGATTGTTAATTTGGGTTATGATTGGGATTGTCATTGATTGATATTGTTGTATATAAAAGTATTTATATAAAATGTATATAAAAAATTTCATAAAAAGAAATTGAAATAAATATTCATTTACAAGTCGGACGGCTTGTTTATGTACACCAATTTAACCGATATTGATTGGGACAATAAATTTTACAATCGCCCAACTGCATAAATAATAATCAGCATTTGTTGGTTGAAACCACACACGGTTATTGAGATGATATTTTCCATACACTAATCCCAATAATTAGTGGTATGTCAATCGATGGGTTGACAGGCTGTGATGAGCGTTATTTATTCATTTTAATGCTTATACAGTTGTAAATTGCACTCTGGATGATATTTGAATGTTGAATGATTATTTATCATTATTGTTGTATACATGCGATGTATGAAATCCATAAAACTGAAATTATGTGGTAATTGATTGAGTCGCATTCAGATTCAGAAAATAAAGAATATTTTAAAATAAAGAATATTTTAAAATAATATTCAGTGAATAATCAGAATATGATTTTGATGTCCGATTTTGGATGGACACAAAATATTGAAATATAGAACGTCGATTTAAGTAGTAAACGCTATATTTAACCCGAACAGTTTATCGATCGAATTTATTTATTTTATAATAATATTGAAAAAATTTAATTTCAAATCTGATATTTTGAAAATAGTATCATTTTAATATAATAATCATATAGAATATTCAATTTTGATTTAAAATTGAAAATGAAGTTGAAATTGTTTTAAAATGAATTTATAAATGATTTATAAAATATGTTTTGAATGGAAATCGACGAAATATATATAATATATATTAGATGGCTTGAATAGAACACGCCGCGCATCGACCGTTCGCAAATTTCGACCATTAACTTCAAATTGATATAACGGGAGATCCGGCCGTTGGACTCTCCTAAAACCGGAACTGTTGGGTTCGTATCGAAAAGCGCTTTCCAATGATAATAAGGGATTTGAAATTTAACGGATGGATTTGTTAATATGTCCAAATCAATTTTAGAAACGGTCGCTATGAATGCAGTTCGGTGGCCGTTAATGGAAACCGACTGTAAGGGCCTTAATAAAATTATTATAAATATGGAAAAATTGTGTAAAATCATAGTAAATGATTCAGAAAGAGTTTGGATGAAAAATTCCATATTTGAACAGATAATAGATATTTTTATCAAAATTAACTAGTTATTAAGTAGAATAATATTCCAATTATTTTTAGAAATAATAAATTGGATTGAAAATGGTTTTAAAATAACCAGGATTTTCCCAACGTATGAATTGGAACAGTTTTGAATGGAAATAATCTTCGTAATATTTTGGTATTGGATTCCGTGATTATATGGATATTGTTGAGGAATTTAGAAGATATATATATATATCGTTAATCCTAATACGATATTTGTTAGTTTCAGAATTTGATATTGAATATAAGTCGATATAATTTCTATTCAGAGCCTTGTATTAAATATCAAATTGGATTTCGGGTTTGTCGTGAATGGTGTCTTAAATAACACTATTCTTAAACCCCGATGAGAAAAGAATAAATCTTTTAAATAAGATTTAGAGAAGTTTACCAATTAATTAATATTTAATTGGAATTGAATTGAAATTGAATTTTGGGTTTATCGTGAACGGTGTTTTAAATAACATTTGTTCTTTAACCCAATTAACAGTTAAGAGATGATTTAGAATTTATAAATCTTTTTATTTAGATTTAATGGAATTTTCCAAAGTAAAGTTTTCCAATTTAATATATTAAATTGGAATTGAATGGAATTCGATTAGGATCGAGATGAGCTTCTGTAAAGGAAGAACGTTACAATATATGGAATTTAAAAGGCTTTGCCGTTATTCCATTTATATTATTAGTATGGTACAGAAATTTATGTCAATTATATATATTGATCTGTTTTCCGTGAAGTTTCCATGTTGACGGAATATGAATTTGAGGGTTTATCGTGAACTGTGTTTTAAATGACATTGGTTCTTCAACCCAATTAATGACAGGATTAATTTTCCTAAAAAGTTGAATAATCATAAAGTAATGATTTTTGAGATTAAAACTGAATTAGAGTTTTAATGAATATTTAATTAGATCGGAATGAGAATGAGATAATTAAATTTATCGAATTCATGAAATGATCGAGAATGGGGTACCACCAGCTTTACTTCAGGCGATAGTCAAATTTTTAACTAGATTTGGACGTGAAATGGTAACTAATTTTACTGATAACATAGTGGGTGTTAGATACGGAGTACTACCAATTTTGCTCCATGGGATGAATAGGTAGGGATTGGAAAGATAAAATAAATGATTACTTTGATAAGGCGATGATTCCGACTAGTTTTATAAGCTTTAATTTGGTTTACAATTGTTAAAAGATAAAATAAAATCTTTTTAAAACGATATCAAAAGGATGATTAAAGAGAAATTTAAAAGAATTTATCTTTGATAAAATTAACGGGACATTTCCCTAAAGAAGTGAATATTAGAATAAAAGAATAGTTTGAATTGGAATGAGGAGTATGATGTGTTTTTATAGCCCTTGATTATAAGATACGCGAGTTATTCAGAAAGATCGGGTTAACCTATTCTAAAAAATTGATACGGCGACTAAATATTGATGATATTAAGTTAGTGGTTGAAGAACAGAGTTCTTCACATCGTTTGGATGATTACTGATGCCTTTGTTGGGATGTACACTCAAGACAAGGTAGTAAGTGGTGATCGTCCATACGTACTTGGAGATCGACCGGATATGCGAGGGCCTCTCTCCTGTATTGGACATACGGGACGAGGAATAAGGTGCCTCCGGTTTCGTTAAGAACCAGAACGGACCTGCAAATGGATAGTGTGTCTGACATTGTATTCCTTTATTCTGTATTCGTTGATCTCTGCTAACTATACATCTGTTTGGTGGCGGAGAATTTATTCTCTTTCTTAACACCCTTCTCTGACACGTACGAGCTTAGAGGTTATATATTGGTAGAAACCAGTGGTACTGTATGGATTGACAGTGTGGCATGCCGAGTTGCATGGATCAAAGCTTTTTTTGAAAAGAAAGGCTTTGTGGTTGATGATCAAAGCACAACTTTAATTAGAATAGCTTTGTGTAGCTTTAATTCGCGAGCTTCACACCTCGGTATGAACCAAAAACGGGATAGTGAATGCATGAAAATGGACATATGTTAGTTCTAGCTACGAGTAACGTCATGGTATGGAGGTCAGACTGTTTACTTATGTGGATGTTGCATATTATTTGATGGAAAGCGAGGTACCTCAGAATTCGGTCCGATTGAAAGGCTCGGATATGATTTGAGTCCCTAATGGCTCTAGAGTGGTTGACATACTGACCCATTTTAGAGGTTTGATAGATACAGCAAACATACAGTTTATGGTATTGACAATCATCGATGGATGGACGACCATGAAGATCCAAGTGGTTCACTACGGGGGATCCTGAGGCATTTGCTAGAATGTCTCAAAATCGGTGAGGAAGATCCCCTGCCTCGGTTCATAGATGGAAACCTAATTTCCAATACGTGATTTTATAGTTTTAGTTGTAAATATATACATATGGCGACGTAATATAATGGTACCTACGCCGCCTATGATTGATACATTTATATTTGAAGTTGATTTCTTCAATTATAGTAATAATAAAAGATGAAATTTCGCGTATCAAGCATATTTGGTTATTATAAGGGAAAACCCTATCCTTGACTGCGTTCATTGTGTGATGGGACCTGAATCTTATAATAGCTTCATTTTTGTCTTTAGCATTGCACTGTAAATTTTAATGCACTGGCATTTATGGGGGATAAACCCGTTCCGTGTTATACGACATGGTCCCGTGATTTATCCAACTTCAAAATTAAAACTAAAAATTGTTTTAATTGTGACACCCGTTCCATGACTGACTCGGAGTTTATTGTTTTAAACTAAACTCTGGGTGCCCATATTTTCCATATGGGTAGCTAGTAGTTTTGGTTTTCGCAGATATTTCTTTTCACAGGATCCTGGATTTACAGCTGGAGCTATATTCGGAATGCTTTGTATCTGTATATTTCTTTCAATTGTGCTAGCTGATGTATTTTTCGCTACGCCTTGTATTTATACATTTAAATTTCCGCTGCTTTGTATTTTCATCTTTGATATTTTCATATTCATACTCTGATATATTCTTGTACTCTGATGTAAATTGTTGTAATAGCAATATAATGTTATGTTATTTGTGTTCTGATGATTTGTATTCTCAAAGCAATCCGGGCTTTCCCCTATGAGGAAGTTTGGGTCGTTTCATCGTGGTTTCAGAACTTTGGTTTACAAAGCTCGAGAACAAGGCACATTAGAACTGAACAAAAGAATTCATCAGAAATAGGACTAGTAACATACAATTGGAATGACTCGTTAGAGATAGGGTTAGTAATACCCTAGAATGAGTTTGAAGAGTATTATTTATAAAAAAGAATTTAATTTTGAAAATTATATCTTATTATACGTATTTGAGTATTTTATTTTATATTTATTTTGGACTATGAAGTATATGAAGAATTTGCATATACGCGTCATGAACGTATATTCGAAGTCTCAAATATACTAGAAAGATATAGAATCACACTCTAGTCACCCGGAGACGATCTTGATGATCGCTATAGCATCATCAGCATTTATGTTCGAGTTTCGAAAGTGGGATATCTATATATTCCCAATTGACTGGTGCAAGAACAAAACTTAGTTGGAATTTATTGTTTGTGATTTGGCACTAAAAATATGATTTTTAAGTACATATAGAAACATATATGTTTGAAAATTAAATCATCAAATTGATTGCTGATTGTGATATTTGATTATTAGTATAACTAATAAACATATTGGTATGATAATTAATTTAACCAACATGAGAATGAAATGGTAAATTTAGCCAAATCGAATCGAATATTGAACTGAATTGAAAATTTATTGTAATTGGATACATATACATGTAAATATATTGAACAGGTCCTAGCATGGAAGCTCAGAAGGGGAATAAAATTGTATGCCCGACAAATAGGTACATATTTACTGTATTTATTGGGTCTTTGATGATTTTATGAGCAGATTGGCAAGCCGCTTGGCTTTTTCTTTTTGATCGATGAGGCCCCTGTGAGGCAAGTTGTGGTTTTACCGATCACCCCGTACAAAGGAGGTTATGGCGAATTTTTTTTGAAAGGTTGTAAGCCAAATTTTTGAGAAATTAGAAAATTAACTGAAAAGTTGAAGAACGAAAGTTGAGTTGGTTAGTTAAACAACTTTCAGCTTCGTTCCTTTTCGAGGATGAAACGATTTTAAGTGGGGGAGATTGTAACAACCCTGGATTTCTGAACCAATTTAAAAATTTTATTTTGGCTATTTTAATGTGTTTCTCATATTTAAAATGATTTATTTTAAATAATAACGATTTAAAATTTATTTAAATCGAAGTTAGAACATATAAATTTATTTTAATTATAAAACGAACTTGAAATTGCGTGGTAGTTTGAAAATTCGATTTCAAATTTCAAATGAGTATACAGAATTCAAAATAAATCGGATTTCAGTAAAACCAGAAACATCTGAATCTGTTTAACAATATCTTTCTAACGGATGTGAAAAATTCATATTTCATAATATAAATTGAAAGTTATGACCAATTTAAAATTTATAATAGTCGCTATGGAATTTATGTATATTTTAATATAATATATGGCCCTAAAAAATATCCATTTTTCAAACGACCTCCGTTTTCGTTGAAACCGCTTATATTGGATTATGAATTTCAAATTATTGTTAGGTTTCAAATTTCATAATTTTTTGAATTAATATGTAAGCGTGGCAAATTTAAACGTGTTTGGTAATTTAAGTTTGAACTTGATCGACCGGAAAAAGGCCGTTTTTTAAAAGATCTCCAAATTTGACGAAATAAGTGTTTTTAGTACCGTATCGTCAAAACATAGCTTGATTATTTTTTCTGTAATTTTTGGAGTCTGTATGTGGCCCCGATAAATTAAAATAAACATTTAAAATCGATATATATTGATTTATATTTTAATTTTGATAAAAACTGATCGAAACGATCGAACTGGCTTACAAAACATATCCCATTGTGTTCGGAATGGGAGTATTTAGTTGGAGGCGACAATCGTTGGGTTTGATTTGGAGTTCAAGACGTTAAATTTCAATGTTAAGCAAATAGTTGAATTAAATATTATTATAATATGGTATATATACTAACATTTATGCCCTACCCCTAGTATTACACGCACTGAGTCAAATACTCCAGGCCGCCGTCTTCTATCTAAAAGCAAATGAAAATGTCAATTCTAAAATTGATTGAAAATCAAATAATATTCCATAAATAGCGAGACCAATATATTTGTGATTTTGGCGAGTTGCTTTTCAATTTTGTACAGCTCGTGTAGGGTTCGATGTCCATTGGTTCGATGGGAGAAATCATAGCGTTTGGCTTATCTTTTAGGTTTGTGGATTGGAGGAATTTGAAGCTTTAATTCTTGTTTTGAGTATTGTTTCTGAGTTCAGGACATCGATTATTGCTCATCTGCAAATTCTTGGAGCATTCGAAGGGTTTTCATGTCATTCCGTATACTGTCCCATTCGAAGGAGTGTTGTCGAACGCATTCCTCATGGTAGGATCAAACTGCAAATTAAGGGTACAAGGTTGAAGAGATTTTAGCGAGAAGATTTGTGATATTTTTAGTTGAATTAATCATGAAGTGGTGATAAAGAAAAGGGGGATGAGAGAATCGAAAATGGCCTGTAGGTGCTGTGTTTTCGGGTTCGGTTATACTGGTAGAAGAAGGAAGATAAGGGAATGATAAAAAATAATAATTAAGGTGTTAACTATATTATTAATTTAATGACCATGTAATCTGTTCAAACTTGAAAAATACATAACTTGCTCGTACGATGTCAAAGTCCAATGAAGCAGGATACGTTGGGATCGTGATAAAGGGAGCTTCACAACAAAACTATACTGGGTTCAATTTGGAGCTTGTTTGAATTCGGGGCAAATTCTAATCCGAACAGTTCTAAAACCATCAACTAAAGATTGGCGGACTGGAAACCAAAGTGAGAAATCTTTCTCACTCAACAATTCTTGTTATGTAATTATATTATAGGTTGGAGAAGGGCTTAGAAGCTCCTGGCACTATTTTTGCAAACATTGGTTGATTGTTTGTTTGGATTATGATTGGGATTGTCATTGATTGATATTGTTGTTTATAAAATTATTTATATAAAATGTATATAAAAATTTTCATAAAAAGAAATTGAAATAAATATTCATTTACAAGTCGGACGGCTTGTTTATGTATACCAATTTAACCGATATTGATTGGGACAATAAATTTTACAATCGCCCAACTGCATAAATAATAATCAGTATTTGTTGGTTGAAACCCCACACGGGTATTAAGATGATATTTGCCATACACTAATCCCAATAATTAGTGGTATGTCAATCGATGGGTTGACAGGTTGTGATGAGCGTTATTTATTCATTTTAATGCTTATACAGATGTAAATTGCACACTGGATGATGTTTGAATGTTGAATGATTATTTATCATTATTTTTATTTACATGCGATGTATGAAATCCATAAAACTGAAATTATATGGTAATTGATTGAGTCGTATTCCGATTCAGAAAATAAAGAATATTTTAAAATAAAGAATACTTTAAAATAATATTCAGTGAATAATCAGAATATGATTTTGATGTCTGATTTTGGATGGACACAAAATATTCAAATATATAAAGTCGAATTAAGTAGTAAACACTATATTTAACCCGAATAGTTTATCGATCGAATTTATTTATTTTATAATAATATCGAAAAGAATTAATTTCAAATCTGATATTTTGAAAATAGTATCATTTTAATATAATAATCATATAGAATATTCAATTTTGATTTAAAATTGAAAATGAAGTTGAAATTGTTTTAAAATGAATTTATAAACAATTTATAAAATACGTTTTGAATGGAAATCGACGAAATATATATAATATATATTAGATGGCTTGAATAGAACACGCTGCGCATCGACCGTTCGCAAATTTCAACCATTAACTTCAAATTGATATAACGGGAGATCCGACCGTTGGACTCTCCTAAAACCAGAACCGTTGGGTTCGTATCGAAAAGAGCTTTCCAATGATAATAAGGGATTTGAAATTTAACGGATGGATTTGTTAATATGTCCAAATCAATTTTAGAAAAGGTCGCTATGAATGCAGTTCGGTGGCCGTTAATGGAAACCGACTGTAAGGGCCTTAATAAAATTATTATAAATATGAAAAAATTGTGTAAAATCATAGTAAATGATTCAGAAAGAGTTTGGGTGAAAAATTCCATATTTGAACAGATAATAGATATTTTTGTCAAAATGAACTAGTTATTAAGTAGAGTAATAATCCAATTATTTTTTGAAATAATAAATTTGATTGAAAATGGTTTTAAAATAACCAGGATTTTCTAATCTTCGGAATATTTCAGTATTGGATTCCGTGATTATATGGATATTGTTAAGGAATTTGGAAGATATATATATATATATCTCGTTATTCCAAATACGATATTTGTTGGTTTCAGAATTTGATATTGAATATATGTCGATATAATTTCTATTCAGAGCCTTGTATTTAATATCAAATTGGATTTTGGGTTTGTCGTGAATGGTGTCTTAAATAACACTGTTCTTGAACCCCGATGAGAAGAGAATAAATCTTTTAAATAAGATTTAGAGAAGTTTACCAATTAATTAATGTTTAATTGGAATTGAGTTGAAATTGAATTTTGGGTTTATCGTGAACGGTATTTTAAATAACATTTGTTCTTTAACCGAATTAACAATTAAGATAATATTTATAATTTATAAATATTTTTATTTAGATTTAATGGAATTTTCCAAAGTAAAGTTTCCAATTTAATATATTAAATTGGAACTGAATGGAATTCGATTAAGTAATAATCGGGATGAGCTTCTGTAAAGGAAGACCGTTACTATATATGGAATTTAAAAGGCTTTGCCATTATTCCATTTATATTTTTTTGACAGCAAAAGGTAGCGAATCTAATGATTCATGCCTAGAGATACCATATATATAGAGTTCAGTACAGTACAGGAAACATAGTATATGTACATCATTTACAAGCCAACAACAAAATGACAATCATCATAGCCTGACGCAGCAGGTACGTAAGCAAAATTAAACATAAGAAGCATCATACATAAACAGCAACATGAAGCTAACCACTAACGCGCCTGCATTTGCGGTCATGAACTCTTGCAGCGACGGTGTCTACGAACTTCTCCTTGTCCATCCCTGCCCACAATAAAACATACTTAAGAATGATGAAGACAGTTTTATCAGGCGATTTCATCTTGAATTTGAACTTTCTAGAGTTTCTCTCATGTCATAATATCCAAGTATAGGCGAAGTTAAGTAGAATAAAAAGACTCTTTTTATGTGTGTTGTCTAAATTTGGTAAAAAGGTCAACCAAAAATGTTGTTGGTCTTTGATTGAGTCCCTCCAGCCTAAGTTTAAGTCAAGGTACACGATACACTTCGTCCATACATAAAACGCAAAATCACATCTCCAGAAAACATGTTTGTAGTCTTCATCAGCTTCATCACAAAAAGCGCAACCACTATTGACAACAAAACCCTTACGCCTTAGTCTGCAACCAGTATTTAGTCGATCATGAAGCACAATCCACATATGAATCTTAACTTTCAGCGGCACCTTCTTTGTCTTCCACATTCGATCAAACTCCAGTCTTCTACAACCCGAAAAGGTAATCAGTTTATAAACACTTCTAACCTGAAACACCTCCTTACTATCATCACCTATCCACACAAACTCATCTTTTCCTTCAGTTAAATGGACATTCGCCAACCACAAATATAGCTGGCAAAGTTGTTGAAGAGCATCACCAAAGACAAGTCGGCAGAAAGATAGTCTCCACTTAAAATCTGTAGCCTCAGAGTTATACATATCTCCAACAGAACAGTGTGTGTTACATGCAATATCAAATAGCTCCTTCAATTCCTCTTTCAAAGGTATAGGCAGTAGCCAAGAGTCATGCCAGAATGATATGTTAAACCCATTATGAACCAACACTTTAGTGCCAATCTTAGTCCAATGCGAAAAACTCATAACCCCTTTCAAGAAAACAGAGCAGCGTGACCAGTCCCTATTCCAGTCAAAAACACCCCCATAATAAACATTTATAATCCATTCTTTCCAAAGGGCTTTCTTTCCACGAAGCATCAACCACAACCATTTGCAAAGAAGTGCAGCATTCATGTCTTTCAAATTAAGCACACCTAATCCTCCTTGATCTTTAGCTTTACAAACCTGCCCCCAAGAAAAGAGACAACTTAATTTCTTGGTCTCCTTCTCACCCATCCAGAAAAAATTCCTTCGCAATGTATCAATCATGTCTATGACCCATCCCGGACACCTGAAAAAGGAGAGCCAGTAAAGAGGCAAGGAGGAGAGAACTGAGTTTACCAGCACCAGTCTGCCTTCTCTAGAGAGGGATCGGCCTTTCCATCTAGCCAGCCTCACATCAACTTTCTCGATGAGATGGATCCAGTCCCTTTTGAAAAGCTTCTTTGGTCTAATGCACATACCCAGATAGTTTAAAGGGAAGTTGTCCTCCTTGCACTTGAACGTCATTGCATAGTTCTTTGACAACTCAGCATTGCAACCCAGAGTGAAGATGCTGCTCTTATGAAATTAATTTTCAAACCTGATAAACTCTCAAAAGCATACAACAAAAATTTAAGTGTAGCAATGTATTTACAATCAGGTTTACTAAAGATGATAGTGTCATCTGCATAGTGTAAAGAATTGAATCCACCCACCACATGCTCATCCCCAAAGCTCTGTAACATCCTACTAGCAGAACTAACCTTCAGAATACGAGAGAAAACATCAGCCACCAGGTCAAAGAGGAGGGGGGATAAAGGATCTCCTTGCCTTAAAGCCCTCTTCGAATAGATAGTACTACCAGCAATACCATTCACACAAATGTTGGATCTGCTCGAAGTCAAGATCATAAGAATCCAGTTAATCCACCTCATAGGAGAGCCCCTTGCAGTAAGAATGTCAATTAAGAATCTCCAATCCACTGTGTCAAAAGCCTTAGCAAAGTCCAGTTTGATGATAGCACATGGGACATTATACCTGTCGCAATGTGAGATTACCTCCTGAACCAGAACAACACCATCCAAAATAAATCTGCCTCTAATAAAAGCCGTTTGAGAGTGGTCAATTAAATCATCCAACTTCTTTTTCAACCTATTCACCAACACCTTCGTTATTCCATTTATATTATTAGTGTGATACAGAAATTTATATCAATTATATATATTGATATGTTTTTCGTGAAGTTTCTATTTTGATGGAATATAACTTTGAGAGTTTATTTTGGACTGTATTTTAAATGACATTGGTTCTTCAACCCAGTTAATGACAGGATTAATTTTCCAAAAAAGTTGAATAATCATAAAGTAATGATTTTTGAGATTAAAACTGAACTAGAGTTTTAATAAATTTTTAATTAGATCGGAATGAGAATGAGATAATTAAATTTATTGAATTCATGAAATGATCGAGAATGGGGTACCACCAGTTTTACTCCAGGCGATTGTCAAATTTTTAATTAGACTTATACATGAAATGGTAATTAATTTTACTGATAACATAGTGGGTGTTAGATATGGAGTACTACCATTTTTGCTCCATGGGATGAATGGGTTGGGATTGGAAAGATAAAATAAATGATTACTTCGGTAAGGCGATGATTCCGACTAGTTTTATAAGCCTTAATTTGGTTTAGAATTGTTAAAGGACAAAACAAAATCTTTTTAAAACGATATAAAAAGGAAGACTAAAGAGAAAATTTAAAAGAACTTATCTTTGATAAAATTAATGGGAACATTTCCCTAAAGAAGTGAATATTTGAATAAAAGAATATTCTGAATTGGAATAAGGCATATGATGTGTTTTTATAGCACTTGATTGTAAGATACGCAAGTTATTCGGAAAGATCAGGTTTAACCTGTTCTGAATAATTGATACGGCGACTAAATGTCGATGATATGAAGACGACGGTTGAAGACCAGAGATCTTCACATCGTTTGGATGATTATTGATGTCTTGATTGGGATGTACACCCAAGACAAGGTAATAAGTGGTGGTCGTCGAGACGTACTTGGAGATCGACTGGATATGCGAGGGCCTCTCTCTTGTATTGGACATATGGGAAGAGGAATAAGGTGCCTCCTGTTTCATTCAGACCCATAACGGACTTGCAAATGGATAGTGTGTCTAACATTGTATTCCTTTGTAGTGTATTCGTTGGTCTCTGCTAAATATATTTCTATTTGGTGGCAGAGAATTTATTCTCTTGCTTAACACCCTTCTCTGAGACGTACGAGCTTAGAGGTTATATATTGGTGGCAATCAGTGGTACTGTATGGATCGACATTGTGGCATGTTGAGTTGCATGGAACAAAGCTTTTGCTGAAAATCAAGGCTTTGTGGTTGATGATCAAAGCACAACTTTAATTGGCGTAGCTTTGTGTAGCGTAAATTCGCGAGCTTCACACCTCGGTATGAACCAAAAACGGGATAGTGACTGCATGGAAATGGACATATGTTAGTTCTAGCTACGAGCAACGTCATGGTATGGAGCCTAGACTATTTACTTACGTGGATGTTGCATATTATTTGATGGAAAGTGAGGTATATCAGAATACAGGCCAATTTAAAGGCTCGGATATGATTTGAGTCCCTAGTGGCTCTATCGTGGTCGACATACTGACCCCTTTTGGAGGTTCGATAGAACTGGCTAACATATAGTTTATGGTATTACCAATCATCGACGAATGACCGACCATGAACATCCAAGGGGTTCACTGCGGGGATCCTAATGCATTTGCTAGAATGTCTCGAAATAGGTGAGGAAGATCTCTTGCCTCCGTTCATAGATGGAAACCCAATTTTCAATACACGATTTTTCAGTTTTAGTTGTAAATATATATATGTAGATGTAATATAATGGTACCTACGCTGCCTATGATTGATACTTTATATTTGAAGTTGATTTCTTCACTTATAGTAATAATAAAAGATGAAATTTCGCGTATCAAGCATATTTGGCTATTATAAGCGAAAAATTTATCCTCGACTGCGTTCATTGTGTGATGGGACCTGAGTCTTATAATAGCTTCACTTTTCTCTTTAGCATTGCGCGATTTGTTTTTATGAACTGGTATTCATGGGGGATAAACCTGTTCCGTGTTATACGGCATGGTCCTGTGATTTATCTGACTTTAAAATTAAAAATAATAACTGTTTTAGTTCTGACACTAGTCCAATGACTGACTCAGAGTTTATTGTTATAACCTAAACTTCGGGTGTCCATATTTTCCACACCAGCGGCTAGTAGTTTTGGTTTTCGCAGATATTTCTTTTCACAGGATCTTGGATTTACAACTGGAGCTATATTCGGAAATCTATGTATCCATGTATTGCTTTCAGTTGTTCCGGTTGATGTATTTTCTGCTACGCATTGTATTTATACATTTAAATTTCCGCTGCTTTGTATTTTAATCTCTGATATTTTCATATACATACTCTGATATATTCTTGTACTCTGATGTAAATTATTGTAATAGCAATATATTGTTCCGTTGTTTGTATTCTGATGAGTCAAGTTCTCAAAGCAGTCCGAGCTTTCCCATTTGAGGAATTTTTGGTCGTTTCAGTGCATGAGCTTGGTAAGTATGTTACTTGAAAAATATCATGCACATCTGCCATCATATTAGTTTAAATAAATAAATGATTTGAAATATATTAATATTTGGAAATTTTATGTACATTTTAATTTAAAAGAAATTTTTTGAATATTTACTTGACTTTAAGATTGGTCTATAGAATACTTAGTGATTTGAGTATGCCTCCGATCAACATATGTGTTAAATCTTATATATGTTAGATAGAATGTAGATTCACACTTTAATTACTTGGAAATGATTCTGGTAATAACTACGACTTCATCAATATTTATTTCTGGATTTTGAAAGTGAGATGTGTGCAACACTAGTTGCAACATCGTGTGAATATTTAAAATCATTTCGGAATGTCTGAAAATATCTAAATATTTAATTTAAACGTATCAAAATATTAATCCAAGTATGTTTACAAATAGGTATAATTTGAATTTGTATATATATAGAAAAAGGTTTGAGTGGGGAAGATCATAACAACATAAATTTTTATATAGATTTTTAATTAATGATTTAATTAGAATTTAAAATTTTAATTTTAAAATTCCAACTTGTTTTTAATATAATGAGGTAATGGAATTTGATTTTGTGTACAAACAAAAATAAATACACCATGAATAATGAAATTAAACAACTGTCGAATAAGAATGATTATTAAGTTGACTAAATTTTTGTCATTTGAATGTAACAGATTATTAAAGCTGAAATTTAAATAACATGCTCGAATTACCGAGTATTTTAGTTTACCAAATCGCTAAAAAGCCTTTTTCTGTAAAAGTCAGTTCTAGTCAAACTTGTTGAAAATATGAATTAAAAATGTAGAAGTTTTGATATTTTAAATTTATTGAATAATTCTACTTGATAGAAAGATCTTCATTTTTTGTTCCATCAAAATCCGCTTCCCTTTGCTCTAAATTTGACTTTTCCTATGAAAAGCTATGCAAATAAGATTGCGTTTGTACTATTATCCCTTCTACACATATTTAAATTGAGACCGACCTTCATGAGAAATTTGTCTGTGTCTTGTCATCCCTATACTAAATATGACGTTACAATTTGAGTGGACTACGAGAAAGATTATTTACGAATCTTTTTTTTGTATTATCATTTCCAGCTTTTAACCGAGACTATTTCTTCCTTCTTCCTCTTCAATATTTCTTCCAATCTAAAATTCCTTCCTTTCACAAATAAATCCCAAGGTAAATTCTAATTATTGTAATGATTCCTAACTCTATTTTCTAATACATTCTAATTTCAAAATTCAGTTAGTTTTGGAATTGTGAAAACTTAGGTATAAAAATGTAAACAACCTTCCTCCCCATGTTCACCACTGCCACTTAGGACCTCCATCACTAACCTGACAACACATGGCCTATCTTTCTCCACCTCCAACAAGCGAGCCTATCCTGAATCCCTAGCTATGACCACTTTTACCTTCGATACCAAAGACATTTATTTTCTCTTTTTTTAGATTTTTTCTTGTTTTGCAAAGGCCATAATTTCCTGTTAGGAAATCCAAATTCAATTTTTCTACCTTAATGATTGTGTAAAATTTAAATAGATACAACTTTTAGGTGAAGGCTTCTAAATTTTTTGAAATCTTCTACGCTAAAATCAAGAATTTTTCAAACACATTTTTGATCCTAGATTTCTAATTCGAAAATATGTCAGTCGCTATTTTGGTCGTACCTTCCTCAAATTTTATTGAAAACTTGTTTTTCCTTTTCTAAAAATTAAAGAGAAGAAAAATTTCCTCACCTTTTCAATCTATGACTTTTCAAAATGCTAAGGTTAACTGGTTCAAAAATAAAAATCAGAATAATCAAAAAATTTGTTTAGTTTTTTAAAATTTCGGAAAATTCTAAATCCATCTTCCCCAGCCTAAACACCCCTATCTCCAACCACCTTTGTCGACCCAGCCGTGAGCCCGACTTGTTGCTTATGTATGTGGATGTGGTGTGGGTTGTTGTGTGTGTATTTATGATGTGTTTAAAATTGAGGAATGTTATGGTGAAGTGGTAGTGCATGTGAATGAGATGCGTGAATCATAATGTTCAATCCTGGTAGCTATTGGTTCGAGAAAATTTTGTATGATATATGTATTTTTTTTCATGCAAATATTTTTTTATATAAAAAAGGCAATGTTGAATTTTTTTCCTAAAGCTTGGATTGATTTGTTATAGAGGAATTTTTATTCAAGTTAGTGGTCTAGTTCGCTTGATTTGATTGTGCTTGTTTGTGTTGTACTAGTTTCCATATCAGCCCACATCTTCTACCTTTTATTGGCCATACGAGGTAAGAACCATTACTCATGACTAACATATTTTCATTTTAGTATACTGACACACTTGAAATGTTATGATCGTTCTAGAAAATCTTTTTTGTTAGTTACAAATTTGTTCACATGTGACACCTACACTTTTAACATATATGACACAAATTATTTGCAAGTAATATTGAATATTGTGTATATTATGATGAATGGGTGATATTAGTAGTGTTGTATATATTTGTTCTCATGCTACGAGTTTCTTAAAGATTTGTAAAATCACTACGGGTTAAAATAATATATACCAAAACAATTGTATATATATATAAGATTCAAAACTAAATTTATTAGGATGCAGGTTGAAATGATAAATACCCGTAAATTTAATATCAAATGGATTAAAATGGCATATGTTGGCTATCCTTTTGGTAAAGCCATCAAGACCATACACATATAATAAAGTCAAAATAAATCATCATGAAGAGTCCATCATGCTTGTTTGATCAACGCTGGGCTCGACTAGGTCAGATGTAGAAGCTCAATACAACTCCGGATCCATATCACCTCGGTTGGACTAGTTCAGGTCAACATGGGTCTTGGTTCAAAGTGACCTCGGGTCAGCTAAAAGCTTGTCGACTCAACCTTAAGGATAAACGCTGAAGGCCAAAAGAGGACATGCATGATTCGATCTAGTGTCTAGGCGAACAACTCTGGGGTCGATCACCGACCCGAGCTCGGTCTTCCTTAAAAAAATTCCTCTTTGGTTGATTCTTCCCCGATCTGACTGCTTCCAACACATTTAGAATGATGGACTATCTACCACCTGTCCATATATAATTAGGACGTGCCTTCTCACATGAGAAGAAAGAATCTTTAGCCATTTATATAATCCTAAGGTGAATGTCACGTGTCCTAGTTGACCTGAGAACTGTAGCATTTATAAATAGCCCTCTAAAGCTTTAGAAAAAACAAATTTGACAAATCTTTTGTCATTTTATTATTATTACAACATTGTATTTGGGTTTAGCCAATAAACCGTCATTTGTACTCAAAATTTGTATATAATCAAGAGATTACAAATTGGACGCAGGCTCGTCAACGCCAAACTACTATAAATTCGCACGTGGTTGCAGTTTCTCTCATTTTCATTTTTATTCTCTACATTATCTCTATTCGGGTGTTGTGCCACTTTTAGATGTCATACTTTGGTACTTTCATTGAGCGAGCCCAATTCTCAATGTTTATGGGTTTTGATCAACTTTTTGTTCACCAAGTTCAAGAGAAAAAAAATCCTAATTTCCATCATCTTCAACAACAATGGTTTTCAAGTCTTCTGCATGCACTTCTGGAAAATAGAAGCAACAACCAAATCTTGCCTTTCCATTAACCATAGCCTCTTCCCCAACCCTCGGCTCGGCTCAGGCTGGGTCGGCCCTTCCCGGGTCGACATCGCCACAAACCGTGGCGCAGCCAGCCATGAATCCTCCTGCACTTCCTTCTCCAAATGACCAAGCTCTCTCCTCAGCGTTCGCTACCCGCGACGACTTCGTAGTATTATTATACTAGCTCCATAAGATAAAGACGGCATTGAATGCTCAGGCGCGGGAGAACGCTGCGATGAGATAGGAGATGAATCAAATAACGAGACAATGGGAAGCGTTTGGAAACCACCAAACTACTTCTCCATTATGAAATATGGATGCAAAAGGCTCATCATCATCTGAGAGGAGCGGGGACCATCAATGACAGCGTCGCCCACTTGAAAGGTTAGAAAATGTGTGAGATTTGTACTTGGGAAGGGTCCCAGCTCAACTCGACCAGAGCGAACCGGCTTGGCTCAACATTGTCGAGCCGAGACATGTCGAGCCGAGACCCATTGAGCCAAACATTCTGCCCACTCGAAATCACCCTCCTCCAACTAACCATAACACTTCTAGATCCACCCACGCTCCTATGTTTCTTCCCGTGCCTCCTGTGATTGGGCGGGATAACCAGGGCTAAGAAAGTACTACCAGACGCCAGCCTAGGCAACGTTGCCTGGTACGGGGTCAAGAAGGCCCCAATAAGCTGAGAGATCAGATCATGTTATCTTCAACACTCCTGATCTGATTGCCGTGGTGTGGCATATCATGAATGACAACTGAGGCTACAAGAACGAAAATTGAGGGATCGATCGTATCCATACTCTGTTTACATATGACATTTTAAAAGCGGAGTTCCCGAGAAGATTCAACATGCCGGAGATAAGCATTTATTTTGGCATGACATATCCTCAACAACATTTGATGAGGTATTCGTGGCACATGGAGATATCGACCACCCTGGACGTGTTTAATTGCAAGGTCTTCCCGATATGTATTGATGGGGTAGCACTCATGTAGTTCATGAGACTTCCACCATGATTTGTCTTGAACTTCAAATACTTGAGCAAGAAGTTCGTAAATCAGTTTTGTTTTCACACCACTAATTCAAAACATGTCGTAGACCATTCTATGATAAAGAAAACTCCAGGAGAATATCTAAAATATTACCTTAACCGATTCAATCCGTTGGTAACTGAAGTGAGTAATCCCAATCCTGAAATAGTCTTAATGGCAATTTTCAATTGAGTTGACAAGAAAATAGAGTTCGAAAAGTATTTGATTGGAAAACCTCCTACGACTATCAAATTGTTTTATTAAAAAACCAATACTCGCCTGCGAAAAGAAGACGCATAACTTAATCTAGAAGAAGAGACAAATGATGTATTGAAAAAAAAAGCATTCAAAGCAACGTGGCAGTAAAGCAGCCCGGAGTCAATTTCGGAAAGGTTGTAGTGAATGTTGGAAATCATGGAAAACAAATTAATAACCAATGGAAGAATGACAATGGAAAGAACGACAATGGAGGCCGTAATTAGAAAAGGGGATCCTAAAAAGCGACCCGGTTTCAGATATTTGATAGCTATACAACGTTGAATGACACATTGGGGAACATCTATCTTGATACCTACAATATGATGCAGTACAAGAAATTGCCTCTACGGAAATCCACGGAAAAAGAGCATGAAACAAAGAAGTTTTGTTTATTTCACAAGGTATACGACCACTAGATGAATGATTGCCGTCATTTCAGAGATATCATTCAAATATTGATTCGAGAGGGAAAACTCATCAAGTATAAGGTTACTCTATGGGATAGAGGGAAGGGGACCTCGAACCCCAAACAAGGTCAGGCGGCTCGCAGAGCCACTACCTAGTAGAAGAGCAAGAGAATTGGTATTAATACCATTGTCAGAGGACCACATCTTGTAGGTCACAGTGCTCGGACTATAGAGCTATATCTTAATAGCTCAAAGTATTTGGATGTTGGGGAGTGCAACAACCCCAAAGTAGCAAGTCCTGTTAAACAGAGGAAGATGTTGGTTGACAATATTGTCTTCTATAACAGAGAATCTAAACGGGTTGAGATCCCAAGTATTGATCCTTTAATGATTACGATAAACATCGGCCAAGCCAGTGTATAAAAAGTCCTTGTAGATTGCAGAAGTTCTGTAAATATTCTATTAAAGCGAGCCTATGACCAGATGAGGTTAGAGGCGAGAGACTTAAAGCCGTGCGAAGGCATGATACATGGCTTAAATGGCTCAACTACTAAACTGGTGGGACTGATTGAGTTACCAATCATGTTGGGTGGGGGGCTGTAGGAGAATGCAGATCCTTCCGTTTCTTGTGATGGATATAAATTCTCTATACAACGCCTTCTTCGATCGACTAGCCCTAGCACAATTAAGAGCATGCATAACTCCCTGGTGCATGCTCATAATATTTCCGACTAAATCCATAGTTAGGGTAGTTAAAGGAGATAAAGTAGTAGGACGAGCGTGCTATATAACTGAATGGATGGAAGTCCGTGATAAGGAAAACAAGGAGTCGGAAGACAATTCTCCTCTAGTCAAGGAGACGACAACATAGAAAATACTGAAAACATCATAGCCAAGACCGTCTAGTCGCCATCTCAAGGATATTGATCCAAGAGAGGACGAAGAGCCTGGATGTAGAAAGACGGCTCCTAATCAAACTAAGGTGGAGATACCATCGACAATGATGACCTGACCATGGTCTTGAAGATCGGATCCCACTTAGACCCTCTCCGGACGAGGGAGTTGAACGAATTCCGCTGCGCAAACCTTGATGTGTTTGCATGGACCCACACTATCATGTTTGGGATATCTCCATCCATCATAACTCGTTCACCAAATATTGATCCAAAGTATGTCCCTTCCATGTAGAAAAGGCATTTTATCCTCCTTAAGAGATCTGCATCTTTGAAGGAAGATGTCGAGAGACTTAAGAATAACGGGTCCATTCGAGATGCAACATAACCCAGGTGGATATCAAACTCAGTGCTTGTGAATAAGGCCAATGGGAAGTAGCGAACGTGCATCGACTTTTTGGACTTAAATAAGGCTTGCCATTAAGACAGCTTCCTACTACATTGGATTGATCATCTTGTCAACTCAACAGTTGGACATGAGCTCCTCTCTTTCATGGATGCTTACTCATGATATAACTAGATTATGATGCATGTCTCATACCAGGAGCATGCTAGTTTCAAAATGAATCTTGGGCTATATTGTTATGTGGTTATGCCTTTTAGACTAAAGAACGTGGGAGCAACTTATCAATGCTTGGTAAATTCCACGATCAAATCGGAAAATCAATGGTGATATATGTAGATGACATGCTGATTAAGTTAAAGCAATCAATCGATCGTGTTCGGGACATGGCAGAGATGTTCGGTGTTCTCCACAGATATTGAATGAATCTCAACTCTCGAAAATCCTTTTTCTGCATTGCATCGGGGAAATTCTTGGGTTTCATCGTCAGCTCTCATTGAATTGAAATTAACGTCGAACAGATGGAAGAAATTAAGGATATTCAATAGCCTCAGAAGATCAAGGATGTGCAAAGCTTAACAAGAAAGGTTGCAGCTTTGGGCAGATTTATTTTTAGAGCAATCGACAAATACATCCCCATATTTGAATTAATAAAGCTAGGGAAGTGCAACTTTGCCTGGATGCCTGATTGTGTCAAAGTTTTTCAGATCTTTCTTAACCGTTTGGAATGGCCACCTATATTTTCAAAGCCAGTGGACCATGAAGACTTGTTTATATACCTGGTAGTGTCCTTACATGATATCGGTTCGATTTTAGTCCGTGAAGAAGATCGGGTGCGGCAACCAGTCTATTATGTAAGTAAGAAATTAACAGGAGCGGAACACTACTATCAAAAGATTGAGAAACTCGCTTATAGTTTGTTGATCGCCTTGAGAAAACTCTGCCACTAATTTTAGGTTCACCCCATCGAAGTGTATACCGACCAACTACTATGACAGGTCCTTCAGCTACCTGAGGTGTTTAGGACGTTGCTCACATGTAACATTGAGCTGAGTCAGTATGACCCCACCTTTCTTCCATGAAAGCCAATCCGAGGATAAGTATTGGCAGATTTTGTAGCTGAGTTTATGAATTTTGAGGTTGACATTCCAAAGGGATATTCCAATCTTCCTAATGTAAAACCAAGAATAGACACATGGAAACTGTACACAAACGGGGCTCATAATGATCGACGTTCTGGCATTGTTGTTGTTTTTCTAACTAACTAGGGATAACCGATTTATTATGCCTTGAGTTGACTTTCCCGCTACTAACTACGATTTCGAGTATGAAGCCCTGATCTTTGGGTTGAAAATCGCAAGGGATTTCGGGGTATCGGTGTTGTTCTGTGATTCACAGCTTATTGTATTTCTGGTTCGAAAGGAGTGCTAGACTAAGGATTTGATGATCACCCATAACTCCTACACTTAAACAAGAGGAATAATGCACTGAAAGATGTGCCAGGCAGCTTTGAACAATCATCAGAGTAGAATAACACATGCCAAACCTGTCGTATAACTCACAACGCAGAGATAAAATATAATGGAACTTATACAATAGGCAGAAGTAGTGAAGCACAATTGAGAAGAATCTAAAATTTTCCATATCATTATGGAAATATCCATATATCAAAGGATTAAATCATTAGAATCTGTACAAGAAGCCTTATTACAAGTTCACTCAGAGAAGCATCCAATAATAGCAACAGAAAACAACATAATATGTATAATAGGAAGTAATATGTAAGCCTCAGCCCGTCTCGCTGAGCATCATCGTCCTCATCTAGATCTACTACATGGCACCTGCTACCTAGTCCCCCCATCCGCAACATGGATGAACAGCCCAAGGTAATAAGAGGGAAACATAAAACCTTGAGTCAAACAATAGTTTTACTGAGCGATAAACAACTATCTAACATCATTAATAAAGTATATGAGAGATAGGCAAATTAATCATCTATTCTGCCAGCACATCAAGAGAGAAGAACCCTAACCCGTCTCCTCCACATCTGACAGTGATAGCCATTCCAGAGAATTAGAGAAGAAACAAATAGTACATCCATAACAACCAGTTGTCAATCATAGACTAACCTAATCAAGTTCAACATCTCCCAAGCACAAGCCCTGAAGGCACAAATCAACATCAAACAAGCACCCAAGAGATATCCTCCTCGACGTCGGACAATCCACAAAAGACGATACAAACAATAACATACTTGACTCGGGCTACCACCGTCTATCCTGCCATGAAGCCATCGTTAATCGTATGACTGGCCCAACTTTCCATCCGTCTAGGGGTAATGGTAACTCAGGCTCTTGCAAAACTCCATACGCCATCTATGTATGTAGGCCTTTCACCGTTACCCAGGGTACTCAACTCATGTAGTCTTTTGGCCGTTGCTTTGAACCCGCTAGAGCCGCTGACTAATGATAATCCCTCGGCCTTCAATAACTCTAGCCATCCACCTTGATCATCATCCATAACCTCAAGCACTTCTCGAGCAACCATTATCCACGAGCTAAACATCCTTGAGTCGTTTTCACAACTTTGTTGCATTTCATCGATCAACGAACACTTCACAACTCTTTGGACATTCCATCTGAATATATCTCGAAGCTACGTTCGATGTCAAACCAAAAATAAACATCACTTGGTTCACCATTGGATGGGTCACTCATGATATACCTCTCTGCACGATCCTTTGTTTTGCGTGATCCATCGATCGCCATTCGATCTGATGAACCATTTCCTTATGCACTCCAAATCATTCCTCGATCCATCAGTTTTTGGCTGATCCTCCTGAGTTGCATGATCCATCATGTGCCATCGGCTGATCATTTATTTTCCTCAAGAGCGCTCCAGTGATCCATGTAGTCTGCCTTCGGCAGATCCATTGTCTTCCTGCCACGATACATCAGTGTGCACCTTGATATGATCCACAAATTCACCATGCGACGTCTAGACTTTCAACCAATTCATCATATTTCCACATCCAAGCGGTCCATTAATTTTGTGACTGATCCATTCGTTGGCCTTGCGCACACCATACTTTTGAGCAGATCCATCATGTGCCACATAGTTCAAATGTTGCCGGAATTACCCAATCTGCTGTGCACGCTTGATCACCTTGCACACGAATTCCTGGCCGATCCATCAAGTTGCCAAGCCTCTAATCCATACACTCAGCCTACACCTGATCCATCGAATCATGCCATGTACTTCACTTGCCGATCCATCTCCAAAAGCGATCTACCCATTTATTGCCGAACACTCCAGGCGATCCATGCTACTTTATGACATCCATGCCCAGATCCATCTTTTCGACGAACGATCCATACGATCTAACACTCTATGAATAACATTTATGTAATCAACTCATCCAAATCAACCAAGTTTATCAAAAAAATCAATAACATATGGAGAAATCATCAAACAAACATTAGCGCATCAACAATCATCATGCAATCATATGAAAATCACCAGATCAAGATAAAGCAACGAATGAATCAATAAATGGATCTAAACTTGCATAAACATAGATTTAGCATATAAACTTACCGTTATAGTCTTACTAGGTTAGATCCTATGGCGATTTGAATGAAAATAGACTTACCCCGATTAGATCTAGGTGAAAATGACACGTTTTGATGAAAACAAGATCAAACAAACCCGAATACTCGATTGGATCCGTGTGAGAGATGTTATTACTCACCAAATCAATAAAGTAGCTTGAAATCAATGAATCTCTATTTTGGATAGCTAAGAACAGCGAAGAACGACCACCAAATCAATCAATTTGATGCGATCTACCCTTACTCGATGTTGATCTTCAATCTTCTAATGTAAAGTTATGAATTAAATGAAGTGGAGGTGTATTTAGTTGAGCCAGAGAATCATAGTCACCTAACCAAATGAGAGAATGAAGAAACTAAACCATTCTCCTTTCCACTACCCCTCTGCTTATACCCAACAAACCCTAGCCTTAATGGGTCTTATTAATCATCCCACTAATGACTAATTAGTCTGTCCAGAAAATGTGTAACAATATAATAGCGATTCCTCCCAAATCAACTAGCCAAATCTTTAATGTTACCACTCTACGGAATTGGAAACAACATTTCTGATCCAATGAAATCAATCCCAGCACCTGATTCGATTCTTGTCAAACGGTATTTCCTGTACAAAACTAACAGGGGAAAAAATGGTCACAAATAAAATTGATAAAAATTATGGACATGTCTCACATCCCATTAACAACATATCAAAAGTTGAGAATGATCCCACCCTTGGAGAATTAAATAAAATTATTTTATGACCTTCCGATATGTGAAATGTATATCATTACAAAGGAACACCACTTTCTGCCTATCTTCAATGGGTAGAAGAATTGTTCGATGATTTTGACCACTATAGAATCCCATATATTCCAAGGAAAGAGAATCAAAAGGCTAATAGATTGGGTAAACTGGTTAGCTTCGATTCCCGGGATAAAGCAGAAATAGTCCTAATCGAGACAGTAGACACTCCAAGCATAGACCAGATGGAAAGTGATTAAGCCTTGGAGACCGATCCTTAGAAAGATTCATGGCTAACCCCCATCAAGTACTTCCTTCAGAATGGGACCCTCCTAAAATGTAAAAATGAAAGGCTGCTCTCATGCACAAAGCCCCGAGGTATATCATCTAGGGAGATATGCTGTAAAAGAAGTGGTACTCAGTTCCTATGTTCGGGTGTGTGGCCGTCAACGATGCCAAATGAGTGTTGAAAGAAGCGCACAGTGAATCCAATGCTCATACCAAGGGTCAAGCTCTGGTAAAGATGGTGTTGTGATATAACTAATTCTGGCCTATCATTAGTTGGGATGTGGCTAATTATTCCAGACATAATGACAAGTGTCAGAGGATTTCTCAGATTCAAAGAGCTCCACTGACTCAACTAAACCAGATGGTTAATCCTTGCCCATTTGATGATTGGGGAGTGGAAATCATTGGAAACCTTCTTATTTCTAAAAGTGTAGCAAGGTATACAATCATGACTATGGATTATTTTAGAAAATGGACCAAAGCCGGGCCTTTTACCACAATCACAACAAAGCGCCTAATCAACTTTATCGTCAAAAACATCATACGCTGATTTGGGCTTCCCATGACCACCATAACTGATAATGGGACCAAATTCGGCTGCTAAGACCTCAGAGTCTTCTGCCAACGATACATTAATGGGAAGAAGGACACTGCAGTTGTACATCCGCAATCAAATTGATAAGTCGAGGCCGTGAACAAGGTCATCAAATTCATCTTGAAGAAAATATTAGAGCGGGCTAAGGGCAAATAGGTCAATGAACTACATTTAGCCATTTGGGCTTATCGTACATCCCTTAAGTCTGCGACTTGCCATACCCCCATTTGCCTTATCCTACGGCTCTGAAGCAGTCATCCCGATAGAACTCGAAGTCCCCTCTCACAGGACGACATATTACGACCCACCGACTAACACAAAAGTTCTATTAGAATCATTAGAAATAATTAATGAGAAGAAAGATGAAGCTAACTTGCATGCCGTGGCACATAGGAAATGAATCGCCTGATACTAAATAAGAAGGTTCAATTCAAAACTTTCGACTTTTAGTGACCTTGTTCTTAAATGAGTCTTCCCGGCCCTAGTTTACATGGGTTCGAAGTGGGAAGGACCTTATGTCATCTAACAGAGGCTTGATAATGGAACCTTCAGGCTAATGACTGTTGATGCCGACCCACTTTCTAGGGCATAGAATCCTGAACATTTGCATTGTTATCTTTCTTGGACTATTATTCTATTTATTCTTAGAATTGTATTAAGGTGTGTCTCGCCACTTGTTATTTTTTATAAGTAAAAGATCTTTTGCAGGATCCATTGTTATGTCTATTACTTTGGCTATCTTGAATGAAGTGGATAATGAACTCCCCAACGACGTTCATTGGCTCATGCTGCGATGAGTTGACCCTACTCTGCGATTGGTCGAACTTGAGTTTTGACTAAACTCGGGCTTGACTCTGACGCTCGATATGGCGATCAATACTCTGTGAACTAAAGTGATGAAGTGATGCCTAAAAATAATCTTTTAAACTCTTTCCTACATTTCAACGGGACAAGTATAAACTATGGGAATGTAATCCAACCGTTATGGTGGCGACCTTAGACCTTGACGTAGGAGCAAAGGGACGATGCCTGGGTAAGCCTGACCCGAATGCTTTCCCGACTAACTCCATTCTTTAGAGCTTGAAATAGAGTATAAACTAAGAGCGAGTGTGATAGGTGCACCAAGACTAGCAACCACTAGATCCCTGATTCTAAATACCGATGACTAAGGAGAGATTATAAAATGACATGCGTGCCTAGATGCAAGGCCGCTAAATGTACGACTCTAACCCAGAACGACAATGGAAGAGTATAAAGGATGAACCCCGACGCCTATACTAACTTCGACGTCCACGATTTGGACCGGGAACACAAACACTTGAGGACCGGATGTCCAAATTGACTTCCCCAAATCCCCACTAACTCTAGGGGAGAAGGGGTAGAGTCATAAATTAACTTCAAACACAATTCAGATGCGACTCATGATTCAAATTTAATTAGGATCATATACACTATACCTCCGAGTGTCAGTATACTACTTATTTGACTCAGTAATATTTAATTTATGAGTACATTGAATGAAAAGCAGTATACAAAACTTGTAGAAAAATAACATTTTTGATAAGGATACAGTGCTTTGTATTTAAAAATGCAGGTTTTATACAAATTTACAAGCACATACGCGAGGGTCGCACACGTAACAACATACAAAGGGCCTAAAAGACAATAAAATGGACAAGTTGGTTAAGCTAGAGACAACTTATCAGCGGTCTTCCTCCTCTTCTCTTGTACCTTCTCCTTTTGCTTAGCCAACTCCACAAGCTCTTCATCAGTCATGGGCTTTCTTTTCTTGGATTTGTCAGTATGAGCATCTACGACTGTGGAAGCAGACACATCATGTTTCTTCTTGCTCCGCTTGGCCGGCATAGGCGGACGAGTTTCCTTGATTGACAGATCCGTGATAGAAGGAGAAATAACTTAAAGAGGTTTGACTACAAAAGGCCCGAAAATTGATTCAAATTTGAGGAGGAGAAGCTTACCCACATTTCTGGCCTTCATCTCCGTAAGGGTCAGAGGTCTAGCCTTTCCTGTCTCCCCGGTATATTCCACCTCCTCTTCTTCTAGCTGAGAGCCCTTCCCATCTATCCCCTTCAAGGCATCTATCAATTCTTGGTCTTTTCTTGGGTCTTCGGCTGTGGGGTTTGCTGCTCTTCGGTTACTTTCATCTTAGCTTCGGAAGTTGTATTCTCCGTAAGAGTACCTAAAGCAGGAAGAGCAAGGAGCAATGACTAGCCCCTATTGAATAACAGGTCTCTAGACTGGAGGTCCAACCACTGGACGACAAGATAAGATCATTTTCTGGATTTAGGGGCGGGGGGAAGAAGGGATGTACACTTGACAAAGGAATATTTGGAGTAGCGCGATCCTCAACTTCTTGAATATGATTCAGAGGCTTTCTTTGGATTAGGCTTGACTCGTCTGGATTATATTCTTCCACGGTTCCTAAGGACTGGGCTGGAGGTAGCAAAATGAATACTTGTCTATAGAAGGATCCACGATGGGAATATATTGAATAGCAGACTATATAAGGATGAATCACCTTTGATCGCGCCAGGTTCCCCTTCCATTGTTGTTTTCCCTTTAAGGCTATAATGCTCGGTATCCTCCTCCTCTTTCAGTAACATCTTTCCCTCAGCCAGGATCTCTGGTTCACTACGTCTAGGAAACTAGGCCATAAATGCCTCTTATTTCACCATACACCCGACATCAACCCTCCTCTCCTCATCTATAAACACCTCCTGGTTATTAGTCAACGTTCACGGATAGTCGAGATCCTAAGATATGTCCTGGTTTCGGGGAATTCGAGCATAAAACTTGAGAATGTTGCTACCAAATTCCTATGCATTTGTTCTATCTTCTTTGCATGATCTTCTTTAACAATTTGAATCTTTATCTCATGCTGGAGTTAGAGGCATTTTCCATAGCAGCATGGGCATTCTCTACTACTTCTTCCTAGCCTCTTCAGAAGAGACGAGTTGGGTTTTAAGAGTTTCACCTCCAACTCCAGTTTCCCTTTGTCCTTCCTTAGACTCTCATTTTCGGCATTGAGGGACTCGCACTACTGACCCACCAGCTTCACATCATCCTGTGCAGTCTTGGTGAGGAGCAACTATTGGTTTAATTCTTTTTCAAATCAAGTACGGATACCATCAAGCTCTTATTTGGTCTTATTATGTTTGCCCGTGAGGGTGGCTAGTTCAGTGTCGAATTCAGTAAGCTCTTTCTTTGTAAGCTCAAGAATGCTCTTCTCAAAGCCCCATTATAGCATCATCCCCTTGATCTCAACCTCCATGCTCCTGTTGACTTCAGATAATCGTTTTTAATATTTGGATATATCATTATATCGAGTCAACGCAAAATTAATATATGACCTAACCCGATTGCCGAAAGATTCAAGAAAAGGCTGGAAATTGGGAACGATTTTTATTTATGAAAAGTGATGTTTGGGGAAAACCTGCTCAAGTTATTTGATCCTTTCTGCGGGGGGTTTCTCCTAAGCTGACTAGATTGACACCTAAGGACTTTTATCTGTATGCTTAGTAGGGACATGAGGATCTTGGTCTCAGGATGCAACTGAATGCGACTATTCAGGAGGATTGAGAGGGAGTTTGTAGTGAGAGGTCTTCGTTTGAGAGTGTTTATTGGCTATCTTTCCATTACCCTAGGAGGACTTGTCTTTAGAGTGGGAGGCGGAGTGACGTATTTCCCTTTCATATTCTTTATCTTTCTCAATGGCAGTTTCCCTGTCTCTTTCATATCCTCTTCTTTGATCTCCTGGTCCTCCTTCTCACGCCTCTCTCGCTGATGTTGTTTCTATTTTTCTCACGAGCGTGCTTCTCGTCATATACCCGGTCCCATTTTTCTTGGGAAGAAGTCGAACCAATTGGACCACCTTTGTGAAGATTAGCACTGAATTGATCATAATAGTCCTGTAACACACCACCTCCGCTACAGTCACTCACAAAGGGAATGCACTAGGTTTGGTGAAGCATTATCGAGGTAAACATGCATAGAAATATTACAAGACAGAACATATATATAAAACAGCAGAAGTAAAACAAATTTCATTACCTTATAAAATAAGGTCAAAAGCCTTTTACATCAGAATACACCAAAACCTGTCTTGCAATAATAAAGAAGCATAAAACCTATTCATAAATTATTCCCCAAATAAAACAGTAAGGTAGCCATAGCCAAGAAAAGTCCAAGCCATGCATGATGACCTTCAAGCAGAGGAAGTCCGAACTAAACAACAACATTTCCTCCTTGAAAACCTAAGGGAGGGGGGGGGGAACGGAAGACAAAGAGGCGAAAGAAAACGGGGTCAGTCATAAAGACTGGTAAGTCCTATCTACTTCCAGCATAAAAACAGGTAAAGGTAACATGACATGCATAAACTGAAAGTAAACATAAGGATGACGACAAGATAGATAGGCTAAACCAAGATAACTGGATGAACTACGGTATCAAGATAAACTAAGGTATCATGATAAACTACGGTGTCAAGATAAATCAATGTATCACATCGTCAGGTTTCTATCAAGTATACTATCACAATGTATCTGTCATGTATAACATCCCACGGTGTCTATCCTGTATAACATCCGAAGGTATTTATCACGTATATTTGCTCTGCACCTCTCGTACTAGTTTCCCAACCCGCGTCATGTGTTAACTATGAATGTCCCTTGCCCAATGTCATGTAATGGTCCATGTCAACCTAATATATAGCATATGTAGGTTTTTCCAACTCGTATGTTTCTTTCCATGTATAAGTTCAGTCCTTTGCCGTAGGCCGTACGGGCTTTCCCATGTAAATCTATACCACCTCAACGTAGTACCATTTTATCCTTGAAGTTGTTTTGGACTGCTACCCTTGATTTGTTTTTGTTTTCTTACCATGAACTATCGTGTGTTCACTTAGGATTTATGCCACCTAGGACCGCTAGGGATTATGCTACCTAATGAACGTTTCCGTAACTTGGTTTGGGTTTTAGCCACCTAGGACCACTAGGGATTATGCCACCCGTCAACCACGCCCTTTGTCCCACGTATAAATCGTGAATCGTTTTCCATGTCTAGACGCACATGTATCTCAATGTGCCATCCGAGTTCCGTGCCAGGGAAAATCGAGAAATACGGAACTCGGTCGGGAGCTTTAAGTCGACTGCTGATGCAAATATCAAGGTCTGTTTTTGTATCCGTGGCTATGGTCCCACGTGACCCCTCCCTCAACTACTGAAAGGCAATCCAAGAAAAATCATGTATGAGAACCACATCCCGGCCCCTCTATAGCCCCACTTTCCTATGGGCCAACCTCACCCATGACTCGATAGCAAGAACATGGTCTGTTGGGGGTTCTCTGCCTTTCCGTTCGTACACGATTGACTAAAGATGGTAGGTAGTCGACGACGTGCTATCCAGGGCAAAAACAAGTATCATCGACTCCACGCTAATCCATCGAAGTCTTTAGGTCGCTCACATAGCAACCAAGGCATACCCTTGGCTCTTCTACCGCAGACCTTAACCCTTGTGAGGCCGGGTTTCGTGGACCATCTGCCACCTCACAGAGGGATACCAAGAGTACCCTCACGTCCCCCGAAGCTACCGCTTCATCACCCAGTTCGTTGGAGCCTTTATCTAAGTCAGATAATTTGATCCTCGTGTGTTTAAGCGATGACCTACCGTATCGGGTTACTCATCTATCTATGAACTGGTCCAAATCCCTTGTCTAAGAATTATTACTTAGTTTCCCAAACTAAGATTTACCACTTAGTCTCCTTTCCCGTTATCCTTGTTAATCCCGGTTTTCCACCTAGTCCCCTGAACTAGGGTTTTTGTCTAATGGGTTAAGTATTGTTATTTAAGTTCATGACTTAACCTGCCTACGAATCATGTCAAGATTTGGCTAAGTATCCAACTCCAAGACCTAGCCCTACAAATTGGTTAAGTATACCAAGAAGCTCACGACTTAACCCTATTCAATCATCAACTCAAATTGGTTAAGTATTTGTTTATCTTAACCCTATCAGATTATCGTGTTAGATTGATTAAGCATAGATTATCTTAATCCCATCAGATTATCGAGTCGGATTGGTTAAGTATGGGTTAGCTTTACCTCATCCACTAATCGTATTACAATGGTTAAGTATATTTAAAAGGCCTTGTGACTTAACCCTATCAAGTCTGCATATTAGATTGGTTAAGTATAGGTTACTTAACCTCATCAAATCATCATGTATAATTGGTTAAGTATAAGTTGCTTAACCCCATTAAATTATCATGTTAAGTTGGTTAAGTATTGGTTACTTAACCTCATTGAATTACCAAGTAAAGATGGGTTAAGTATTTAACTTAACCCCATCGAATTACCGTATTTAGATTAGTTAAGTGTAGGTTACTTAACCCCATCTAATTACCATGTTTAGATTAGTTAAGTCTAATTTACTTAACCCCATCTAATTACCGTGCTTAGATTAGTTAAGTCTAAGTTACTTAACCCCATCTAATTACCAAGTCGGATTAGTTAAGTGTAAATTACTTAACCCCATCCCCTAATTGTCTTATATGGTTAAGTGTCATTAAGAAATCAAGTCCGGTTTAACTTAACCTACCCATTCATGTCATATCGGTTAAGTGTCATTAGTCAAAATTACTTAACCTTATCATGTGGCATTAATTAAATTAATGCACCCCAACCTCTCACATTAGACTTTGTTGTGGTTACTAGTTAAGCCGGGCGGGTCCGGGTAGATTTACACCACAACCTAGTCTAACCTCGGGTTTTGAGTGCTATTTGACCAACTACTCACATTGGGTCCTATTGTTTGTAGCCACTAGTTAAGCCGGGCGGGTCCGGGTAGATTTATGCTACAAACTCAACACAACCTCGAGTTGGCCACTTTCATGTTTGGTCTAGTGTCATATTACACTTACAACCCATACGTGTCTAGTTACAAGTCCCATGTTTACCCCACATGTCATGTCCACATTTAGGTGTATCATGGGTGCCATATTTTCATGAAATCCCATGTCAAATTATCATGTCATAATCACGCACGTCTAACTTACCCCAAATCGTGTTTCCAACCCAAGTAAAAGCGAGCCAACATAGTAAGGATACTATGCTACATATTGGCTCAAAACATGCACGATGCCAAAAAGGGATTGGCCACAAACATGCATGGTATCATAAGGGGTTTGGCCTCAAAGTATGCATAGCATCATAAGGGTTTTTTTTTTTTTTTTTGCCACAAACATGCATAGTATCATAAGGGAATTTGCCCACAAACATGCATAGTATCATAAGGGAATTTGGCCACAAACATGCATGATAACATAAGGGGTTTGGGTTCATTTACATGCATAAGCCCCAAGTCATATTCATGTACGTATTTCACAAGTCAAAGTGGTTTCAAATATTCATGCCAACATTCCGCAAGTAAAGGTTCAATCTTTCATGATGGACTAAGTTAAACATAACATAAGTGGCATGATTTAGTCACTAAGCATAGCCAAAAGTCATAGGTTCAAGCAAAAGAGGCATGACAAGGTTCGTATAGGCTAGCATACTTAGTTTAATCTCGTTTTATTCCATGCCATCATTAAAACTACCGTTTAGATCTAGAAGTAGCTAGAACTTACATAGCGTGGCTAAGGGGTTATGAGCATGAATCGTCTTGATGAAGAAAGGTGGTTCCTTTGTTGAAGAATCTTCATGAAACTTGCATAGCAACGTTGATTCACTCCCTTGATTTGATGTAGCAAGCTAGCATCTTTGATTCGGATCCGATTTGAATGCATGAGCTCTTGGAGTTGGAGATGGAGGCCATGATCAAGATAGATTTTGGCAGCACTTCGTTGTAGGATTGATTTTAGTGATTTAGGTTAGGTCCTAGGGTGTTTTTATAGAGATTAGGAGTAGTTCAGGCCGTAGGATAAACCCCAGGATAGATCCAAGCCCTCAAAAATCGTCACAAGCCTCCAAAACAGGACCCAGGAGCCAAAACAGGTGCACCAGGCCGACCTGGCCGACCAGGGAGGTCGACACCCAGGTCGACCCCCAGGTCGACTCTAGAGTCGACCTGGTTGGGGGGGGGGGGGAGGTCGACCCTAGTGTCGACCCCACTGTCGACCTGCCTGGGCGGGATTTTTCCCGCCTACTCTGAATTCTGAAAATTTGAATCTGTTTTCGAATCTGAATTTTTCGTGAAACTTTGCAAGGCCATATCTTGGTCATACGGACTCCGATTTACGAAATTTTGGACTCTATTTCGCGTATTTTTCCGAGACAAACGCAATGGAGCAACCCGTTTCTCCTGATTCAGATTTTATAATATAATTCTGCCTTGATTCTTGTTTTAACATGTTGTTAAATTTCGGGTTGTTACAAGTCCCCTCTTATCTTCATGGGACCTGGAATTCAAGAAAAGAGTTGAATTAGAACTTGACATATGCAAATGGAAAAAGTATTGTGACGTGTAGTGCTTGTGTGTCTCCTAGTGCTCCCACCTTAAGACAGGCCAAAGCCTAGAGTTTGGCTTGTCACCATTGTCTCCTTAGCCTTTATAGGACTTGTATCATTCCTAGACTTTGGGAAGAAGGAAGCGGCATCCAAATTCTGAGAAAAAGCATAGTATCCGAGAGACCCAAATCTTCCAAGCCTTGGTATGGCGACTCCGCATCCTTTTTCTGACCGCCTTGAATGGAAGGTTTTCCTTTTTTATTTCCATGTTCCTTGGTTGAGGGCTCCGTGACCTTGTCACAACCACCTTTTTGGAAGACGACTCTTTCTCCTCTTCCATGGGATTTCGACTAGAACCGGGGTTATCATCCACCTTGATAATTCTTATTCTTCTTTTAGAGACCTTCTTCCCCTTGGCTGGAGATCGAATCACGGTGTTAGTAGACGCTATGATTGAGGGTAGCGTCGCTTACCCCCTAATTAGAGGCACAATGGCAGCCGTACCCGAAGGCTCGCCGACTAGGGACATGATTACTGGCGGTATGATGATTGGTGGGACTTGACCCCTGCCAGCTCCTAGAGTGCTATTGGCATCAAGAAGGTGGTAATGATGAAGAGGTGTGTCTATGGGGTATCTCTTGACATTCCGATCTTTTTTGGAGATGCTTTACTTAGTAGCCGGATGTTCGTGGTACTCTTAGCCAACGAGTTTAGCCGGATTGCTGCCTATAAGAAGTAACATGTGTCAAAAATCTTTTCATGCAGTCAATATAACTGTAAGTTGAGATTAAAAGCTTACTGCATTTGAGCCATCAACAGGAACACCTGGGCAGGTGAATAGTGTAGAACCACTCAGGCCTACGTCCCTTCTTTATTTGGCACATCCTCGACGATATTTCTCCCACGAGCAGCCTTAAAGAAGAGAAATAAAGGAGTTGGGCCCTCCTTGTGTTTGAAGTTGAAAAAGATGACCATACATCAAAGGTTGGGGTCTGATGAAGAAGCTCCAAGTATAAGAAATACAGTGGCATTATGTTGGCATTAGCAAAAGGATGAAGTTGCATCAGCGCCAATTTCATGCTTCTAAGAAATTCGATAATGAAATGATGGAAGGGAGAAACAATCTTAACAGTGAACATCTGTTGACTCGTCGCCATCAAGACCTCAGGAGAATTGTGAGGAAATTACTTTTCTTTGGCGATCTGAATCTCCCCTCAGAGGATTATGTGTTTGACACTTAACCTCTTCAGTTTTCCATCATCCATGGTACACGGCTAGGAGTCTATGGGACTATCTAAAGTTATAACATCTGGAATCGTATCAGAAGCTCCCTCTCCAACCGCTACCATCTCCGCAGCTTCCTCTTCTCCGGAGGACGATGAATTTTCCTCCTAATCATGAGGTTGGACTTTAAATTTAGGATCAGTATCCGACTCTGTATCCAAATTTAGAGGACGTACTTTTCCTCTGCCAGCTCCAGATCCTCTGGTATCTTATCTTCCGATCATATTGGTAATGTAATTTAAGAAAGATCATTGGTTAAAAAATTAAAACCCTCACCCCCCAATATGTGTACTAGTGCAAGATAATGCAGTGGAAGTGCACAGGAATTATTATAGAATCAGAAACATTAAAGACAATGTTCTTTAGTTTGATAAGTTCAGTATATATGCAGTCTCAAGTTCATATGTCCAAGGCTCTATCCTAACTGTCTACATTTGCAAGTGAAGTTGATTCATTAATCATTGGTATATATGAAGGTATGGAGCTAAACAATATTACTTTGAAATTGGGACTTAAGGATCAAATCGGATGACCCCGAGTCGATCCATCTGGAATTAATTAGTCTTGATGTAATCTATTCCAGCATGCGTAGGCTCGGCTTGACTAGCCGAATGATCAATCTGAGCCCCAACTCACTGCCTCACACATGCCACTCCCTCCAGGTCAATCTTCTCGGGTCAACCAGGCCTTTGGTCGACCCTGGTTGCCCTTCTGTTCCGTGCCACACCTTCAATCCATCCTCAAAAACCTTCGGGTCATGCGACACCTGACTAAACTAAAGCACGTTAACACTTCACTCCATTTTCTCCACTGTTGCACCTATGTTTAGACCCTGGGATCAATGATTTACCTCTTCGACCTGATTCTTCCGTCTCACTCCTTTTATGCTAGACTTCGTAGGAGTGCCTGAGGGCAACACCCTTCCATCATCTACTCCATCTTGAAAAACCCAAGGTCTTGTGCTCTATCCATTTCTCCCCGAAATCAAGATGTTGATTTTGAAATTCGACTGCACCCCATCTTTTTTCTCCTCCATGAGCATCACCCACAATTAACACCTCATGGTCCTACCCCCAACTTTGAAATGGCCACCAACAACGACTCCGATTATAGATCAATTCGAATTTGGTCTAAACCAAGAAGGAAAGAGAAAAGAATGGATTCGTGGATAAAATCATGTCTAGTCATGTCTGTAAGCACGAATTAGGTGAATCAAGCCCTACCTAATGTTAAATTTGAAAAGATCTAGTTTAATTTGAAAGCAAATTGGTTCATGAGCTATGGAGGGAGATTGACTCGAACAACGACAGTAAAAGTAAAGTAAAATAACGGGGTGTGGTTCAGTCTTATATAGTGAAAGAAATGACTCTTCGTGTTCTCCTAAAGTGAAATGGATATACATAGAGGGCTGACTCGACACGTCGACCCGGGATGTCAACCCGAAACTGAAATGTCATTCCTTGGGTCAGTGTCGACGTAGAAGACTCAATATTTAACTGCTAACACATGATTATGACAATCATGTTCAACAATGTCTCCTGCTGACTCGTACACAACTATTCGGTTTGACTTGATTGCGTGCTTGACTAGTGAAAATAACAACATCATTCGTCAATGACCTGTATGTGTGACATTACATTCGGGTGCGAACGATTCAACACAAAATAATATCTTTCTACAAATAGATTAATACGAGTACAATGGCATCTCAAACGAACATGACAATTCATTATCACCATCTGCAGATCGAATAACTTCTATGGAATTGTTTCTCAATGGATTACAAAGCACTTCCCGTCTACAATGCGACATACTTTGGGAGGTAAAGTGTTGACCAGTCTTTTGGCAAGGCCATCAAGACCATACACATATCAGAAAGTCATGCCAAATCATCATGAGGAGGCCATCATGCCGATTCGACCAACTCTAGGATTTACAAGGTAAAGTAAACGAGCCAAAAAAAATTCCAGATTGATATCATCTCAGTTAGACCAGTTCGGGTCGACATGGCACTCAGTACAAAGTGACCTCGGGTCGACTAGGAGCTTGTCGACCTGACCCTATGGATAAACACAAGAAGACCAAAAGAGGACATACCCAGCTCGATCTGGTGTCCGGGTCGAACAACTCTGGGGTTGAACACTATCCTGAGCTTAGTCCTTCTTGCAAAATATCCCTGCTTTGGCAGTTCTGCCAGGATTTGACCGCCTCCAACACTTCTACAACAATAGATTAGCTGCAACCTACCCATATCTAACTGTTTCACATGAGAATAAAGCTTCTTTAGCCATTTCTATAGTCTTAGAATGGATGCTATGTGTCCTAGTTGACTCGAGAACTGTAGCATCTATAAATAGCTCTCCAAAGCTTCAGAAAAAGAACCTTTGTCCAATTTTTTTAATTTTATTATTATTATTACCGCACTGTATTCGAGTTTATCCATTAAATCATCATTTGTACTCAATGTTTATATATAATCAAGAGATTATAGGGTGGATATAGGCTCGTTAAAGCCAAACCACTATAAATTTGTGTGTTATAGCATTCCTCTCGTTTTCAATTATATTCTTTACGTTATCTCTATTTAGGTGTTGTGCCACTTTTTGGTGTCAACATTATACATCCGTATCACTTGACCTATAGTGAATGCTTTAGGAAATCACTCTATTTTTACACATTAAATCTTAATGGAAATTCATGAAATTTAGGGGAAAAATGCTAGAATATGTCAGGATGAATATGTCAAAATTTGGAAATAAAATTGTCCCCGTATTAATTTTCAAATGCTACAATAAGGAGGTTTTGAGTTCTCCAATTTTGACAATATGTAATAGCTTCAATAATTATCATTACCAATCATGTTTCAAACAATAGAAATACAAGGTATATAACTCACTTAAATAAAGCAAAGCCAAAATAATATGATTTGATGCTCGAAATCACACTTTGAACATGCGTCTTCTTCATTTTATAAACTAGAAAATTAATCCCACTTCATAATTACATAATAATCCAAACTGGATCAAAATTACTGAGAATCTACAACGGCGTACATAGATGGTAAGAAGCTACATTTAATGTCTCATAATTTTTGGAAATTTGTTTGATTTTATTTTGATTACATGAAGTGGAGAGTTAGTTTTTTTTCTTGATTAAACCAAAAGAAAGAAAACATGGTTAACATAAGAAACCCAAATTGCATTTGGTATATGGATGGACTTCTTACGAAAAAGAAGGGTCCAGACCATGCTACATGAATCAATACAAGGGCTTGGGCCTCATACAAGCCATCCAATTATGTATACTTTTTTCTTTCTTTTATCATTCTTCTATTTACCTTTCTTTTATCATTCTTCTATTTACCTTTCTTTTTAACAACATTTATTAAAACAAACTTGAAATTCAAGAAATTCCTCAATATTATGAAATTTTAAAGAAATAATCATAATTTAAACAATTTGATTTATTTACTTCAAACCAGTACATTTAGCCTACTTCAATAACAATTCTATTGTTAGCCCGAAACTAATTCCAAAATACATTTAATATTGCTCTTCGCTCTAATCTATTAATTATTCATTATAATTTTTTTAACATATTATTTCTTTTTGAATAATTAAATCCAAATTATAAATTTGACTAATTGCTACTCAAAATCAACATATTATCATTCCTTGTTTTCTCCCAAGTCTTTAATATTAATCTCATACCATAGATTAAAGGTATGGTTTTAACTTAATACTTCAACTTATAAAAATCACTATATTATCATTCTTTGTTTTCTAATTTGAAAACAAGTTCATGTAGATATTTAACTCAAATTCAAAAATTTATAATGCATGCATCAAATAAATTTTCCTAAACATTTATTCCATAATATTTAGTTCACTTAAAATAGATATTACTTCTTAAATATTATTTATAACCTAGTCATAATTATTCACAATGTTTTAAATATTGTAGTTCCTAAATTACTACATTTGGCTATCTCATCAAAGCATTTTAAATTCCTACCGACTCTGTGGTATTCCACGTCTCTACCAAAATTCATAAAAAAGCAACAAATAATTTAACATGATTAAATTCCAAAATTTATAAATCTCTATATTCTCATACAAATGAATATTAACTAATAACAATTCAATAACGCGGCCATATATCATTAAATCAACCAAATTCATAAATAATTAGTTTTTGATCTAAGTGAAATAATGTATCAACTCTCATGCAACTATGATCGCTGGTGGATTGGGACACCACTAAACAACAATTAGCTTTTGAAGATCATGTATAGTAGAAATTTGTAAAATGATTGCAAAATATCACAAATATACCAGAGCTTACAACAAAATATCACACAGCGGAACTAACAAAAGTATAATTGTAATTAAATACTTACTGTAATAATGATACTGCTTAACAAGTAACTCTAAGTTGAATAATCTCTGCCACCTATCTAACTTGCAGGTTTGTTACGAGGAAGAGTCAGGAAAAAGTTATGGTGAATGGACAAATTATACTTTCTTTAAATAACACTACATATACCGCTCTACCACGGTTTTACTTATATTAAGCTATTTGGGTTTATTACACTTGCACTTTTGATTTTACACGTACATCATGCCCATTTACTCCTAAGTTGATTAACCTAATAAGTTATATATATATATATATTTGCCTAATATATCTAGGTACTCCCCATAGTGCCCACCTCGAGTGGTCTCATCGAACGTACGACGAAAACGTATAAGGCCTCAATCGCCATGCTAGGAAAGTGTACTAGATCATGTTATGAAAACACACTATGTCTCCATCCTTATGCCACGAAAGCGTTCTAAGATGCGCAGTGAAAGAAAATAGGTTTATAACCTTGCACCATAGAAGTGCCCAAAACCAGAGTTCTTTGATGAAACTTCGGTAGGGGCATTCTTATATCTTTCAAGAATGAATTTGTTAGGCCCACAATACAGATATTAAAGATTGGTTTGTCTCTTTCGATGGTTATATGCGATGACCCAAATTTATAACCATATATTATATTGGTTCAAAAATAAACCCCCTTATGTATTTATATGGTAAATAAATAACAATACCTTGTGTGTCCACATGATAAATGGATGAATTATGCAAGGTTAACTTGGCGATAACTATACATGTTTGTTTGTATGTTGAGTCCAACATGTGAAAATTGGCTTAAGTATGATAAAAAATAATATAGCCTATGGGTAAAATAGGTATTCGATAAAGGATTGAAACCCTAGTAGAGCAACTGAATGAATTAAAAGACAAAGTCAGGCCTCACCAGATCACTATTTTTCATTTAGCAAAAAAAAAAAAAAAAAAATGGCACCTGCCTTTGGATGTTAGATCGAATAATCAATGGTCTCCTCTTTGCTACATAAAAATAGGAATGGAACAAAGAGGGAGAATGGTAGTAGTTCTAGGAGGATTGCAGACTAAATCGAGGATCTATAAAGATAGAAATCGAGAGGAAAACTAGGTGAGTATGATTCAATTTTCAATTGGCATTGAATCCTATTTTAGCTGGTACTTTTCTATGTGCATTTTGGTTTAAGATTCAAGCAATTAAAATATAAATGTTGATTACTTGATTGATAAATAAGTATTGATGGTTTTAATGAATGGATGCATGTATAGATCTGATAACTATATGTCTTTGGTTGAAACAGGTGTGCATTTCTGGTTTATGAGTAAGAAATTTATGTAGATTTGGTTGAAGAAGGTAGAGATATTTAAGTATATTGTAGTGAGGTAGGGTTGGAGAAATAGAAATGAGCAGTTTAAGCAAGTAGGTTTGAGATTATGCTTGTTTATTTATAGATGAGATAAATGGAGCAATGGGATTTATGAGACGATTCATTTACATTTGTAATGTTTTTCTGAGCTAGATTCCTATATATAAATAAAGAATTTAATGAAGAGAAATAAATGGTTAGGAGATATCCCTAATATGCCTACCATATGCACACATCAATAGCTAAAATGCCATATGATTAATAGTATGTTTAGCAAAATTATTTGAACGAATAAATAAACAATGAACTAGTAAATATGAGGTTTATAGTAATACTGAGATATACCAGCTTTTAAGTAAGGATGATTGTCTTTTATATGATTAATTGCATGAATGCACTTCTGTGTTGAATAAGTAAATTTGGATGGTTTGATGGATGTTTGTATTGGTTTATACATTGAGCATATTGCATAAAAATGTACAGAATTCGTGATATAAGAATCGAGAAGCATGGGACTGGGGAAAAGGGACAGGTTCATGCGTATAATTGGGTGCACAAGGAAAAAAGGTTTAGGTTATGGAGTCTTGAGCCTAATATATAACTAAATTAAGGGTCGTGGGAGGTGTTAGTCAGTTTACATTGATATACTTGGCACCGGGGAGGATGTCAAGTATGCATATAGCTTGTTTAAGCCTTACCGGCCTTTGTGTGCTTGGAATGGTTAGGAAGCTCCCAGGTAGTGTTCACTTATGTGTTCAATGTATGGAAATATTTGACTCATAAAGTATAGTAAACCAGGTCCTGGTTGATGTTGTATACTTGGAGGGGATATAAGTCATGAAACATATCATTGGGGATGGACTGGGAATGCATATTCACATGAAGTGCGTGTGTTTGCTTGAATATTTTGTCTTTAGATTTATGTAACTTGACGGATTTAATACCTTCTTAAAAATCTAAAGTACAAGTTTGACATGTTGACACTTGAAAAGTTACCTAAAAAGGGAAATAGCTATCAAGGATAAATGTAAAATCGATAAACACAGGTTGAACTTAAGATTGTGTATGTTGTTTGAATGCATACTTTAATTTATGTTTGCTTGGATGACTTACTTTCAGATTTACATATGTACAAAGTATAGATTATATTCATTTGATTCAAGAGCAAAGAATTAACATGCATACATTTGAAAAATACACTAAAGAAGTAAATGCCTAGGAAGTATGAAATTGGCTTGCTAAGGCCTAGTGTGAATTTGATAGTTAAGCTATGGGGGATGATATAAAAACGAAGGGATTGGGGAAACCATATTGAACATTGGCAGTTATACATATTGGACACTCACTCGGCCATTACTCTTACCAGAGTAAGCAAGTAACAAAGGCAACAACAGCAGAGACATAAGGTAAAGGTAGTGGAACGAGCAAGCAAAGAAACTATAAGGCATCAACAACCCCGTACCTAGATTTCATCAGACATGCATAGTTAGGAAGCTAACTGGAATAAGTAGAGCTAATGAGACTTTTCTTGCCCGTCTGACCCAAACATCATTTATTAGTTCAGCTTAAAGGGATGTGGGTTTTCACAGGGCCGATGGTTGACATGAATCTTATGGATGTTGTTCTAGATATTTGATGAATATTATGTATGCAGTTCTTTGTATTTTATTAAATATTATGCGTGCTAGTTGGAAAGGGTATAACTTGTTGTATATTTACTTATCTAGATAACAATATTGAATAAGTCAGTTCTCGTATACTTATAAATAGAGAGAGGAATATGCAGTAAATAAAAATTCATGTTAAGTAAGAACTTGTATTTTATATGCTACCTGATTAATGGAACATACTTAACCAAAAATCTAAGTCTGACCCTGTTGATTGCTCTTACAATCTCCTGGGCTGTCTCGTTTAAAATAAGGAAGGTCAGGGAATTGAGTTTACATGTAAGGAAGCATTATTTTGCTGGATTAAGGGACTGAAGAAGTTTTCTATTCTAAGTGTTTTAAGTTGACATGTTACTGCAAGGTTAAACGACTAAGAGGCTTGTATTTACTAATACTAATAATGTATGCTATATGATACTTATTGTAAATGTAGTTAAAGGTATTTAAAAGTAAAGAATGAGTGAACATTTTGTATTCAATGAACTTGATTGACATTTGAATTAATTTACATCTTTTGTTGAAAAGAGAAATCATGCCATATGTAACACCCTGGATTTTGATAATGTTAATTTAAATTCCGTTATTATTAGGATTTTACTAATGAGAGAACCCCATCATCTTGATTGGGGTGTTCATGGTTTGACCCCTTTAACTTGCGTTATTATTAGGATTTTACTGTATGACCTTGTGGCTAAGACGTGGAGCTTCGAGTGTATAGCACCATTGGTTATGCATGCTACATATGCTATTTTGACTGGCATTGAGATTAGTTAGGCTAGAGAGATTATGGCCCAGTAAGGAGCTGGTAGTGGCAAGCGACAGTCGACTATTCCTCCTTTTCACTTATTGACACCGAGTTTTACATGGGACAACATACCTTTGGAATATGAGGGTTCTATCGAGAAGGTGCATCCCTAGATTGATACAGGTAGCCTATATAGGATGCACATTCAGTTGGCCCTGCTACAGGCTCCATAACCTATGCATGTAGAGGAGCATAAGGCTGCACTTGGACAGGAGGAGGAGCCTCTGATTCAGTAACAACCGCCATTGCAGCATGAGCAACAACCACAGTATGGATATCTGTCTACACCTCAGTGATACCAGGGAGAGGTACCTCAATATTGGGGAGGCGCAGGACCTTCTGAGCCACCACAGTGGGGCCCTTGGCCCCGAGAGAGGGGAAAGGGATGGCATCCATGAGATCTTAGGGGTGAGATAAGATCACTGTCCGAGCGACATGACCAATTAGCTCGATAGTACCATGAGATCCTACTTGGATAGCAAGAGAAGGCTCAGACACGGTTGGACATGGCCCAAACACTGCACTAGACGCTGCAACCTCAGCGGGAGATGATAGCAGCTCAGTAGCAGTATGCTTAGGGGCAACAGGAAGCGCTTGAGGAAGCTAGGCGCTAGGAGGAGCATCTCAATGGTTTAGACTTGTTTGTGCGAGACATATTTAGTCAGTGGGGACAGGGTCTCAGGACCCCGTTCTAGTGTGGCGTGCTAGCATTTCGCTACATCTATCGTATCTTTTCTTTTACCATTTGTTGTTTTTCATTTGATACTAGGAAATTGTATTTCTGGGTCATTGTTATGAAATTAGTTTTTAAGGTTAAGTAAGTGAGTTTGCTAATGTTAAATTGAAATTATAACACTGAAAACATATTAAGAGAATAAATGCTAAAAATTTAAGTTGGTGTAAATGCAAGAAAACAATAAAAATGTAGAGAATTAAGTGACAAAAATTGCGTAAATAATATAACTAAATATGTGGAAAATTTAAAAAAGAGAATTTTCTTATGTAAGTTGTAATTCAAATGGAAAATCACAATTTTGAGGGAAAATGATGAAAGATTCCAGTTATAGAGAAAAAGGTTGCGTAAAAGATAGGATAGAAAAACGCCTGATTTTCTATCTCGTACCTTTTCCATAAAAAATCTAATTCAGAGAAATAGATTTTTCTGAAACTTGAAATTTTAATATTGGTTGGTAAGGGCTGGATACAAATATTGGATGTATTATGCTCTTATTTTATAAGAGTGTGGGGAAAATTGGATGAAAGGGTATTTTTGATTTTAAAAATATTGCATTCATATAGAAATTGCAAGTGTATTTAGGTTGTCTGCATCATGTTTTCAAAATATTTTTTGAAAAAGACAACATTTATATAGGAAGTACCACTTAGAAACTCATTGCATACATGAATTTTTATAATGTATTGCACTTTGCACCAACGCACGGATGATTGAAGAACTAGATGTACACGTGATGGTTATAAATTATGCGAGAAATTACATAAGCGAACCCTTTATCTAATTTTAGGGATGAAATTTCCAAAAGGGTAGGAGAATGCAACACTCCATATTTTATAATGTTAATTTAATTTAAATAATTATAGAAAACGATGAATGGAAAACATACATTTTTGGAATTTTCAGAATAGGGCTTTGGAACGTGTACCATCACGTTTGGTGTATTTTTCTGATAAACTAACATATATAATATGTTTTGAATTGAGCTCATACAGAGAAATTACGTACTACAAAATTTAGCTTCGGAAAATATTTATATGCAGAAACGCGCGAATATAAATTATAATCTTAATTATATGCACACAGAAAATTATAGAAATTATGTTTGAAATTTGAAAGTGGGATAAGGCCAAGGATAAGGAAATAAATTAAATAATAATGTTAAGAATTATAACGTTAAGGAGGAAATAAAGACAAGGCAAGAAATAATCACGTGTATGTGTTGACCCATACTAGCGCTTGGGTCGACCTAGTGTGAAATGCAAAAATAATCATGCAGGTGGCATGACCTATTTTAGATCATGTGACATATTTTATTTTCAGCGACGGTTCCGATTTGCTTTCCACGAATCCAACATAACAAGTTCTTTTGAGCGGCTATAAATAAATGCCTAGGGCTAGCCGTCAAACTCGTTATTTTCTAAGCAAACGCAGAAGCCCTGCAATTTCATTTCTTCTCCAAACCTTTAATGTATTTAACTAGATTAGTTTTAAGTCTTCAGAAACAAGAATTAGGGAATGAAATTCATAGATTAGGATTATAGGCGCTTAGAATTACTTTTCGTAAAGGTAAGTTTCGTGGATTTGATTCCAATTCAATTCTTTTGTTTCATTTTGGTTCTAAAGTGTAAATATATGGTTATTACAATATTAAATAAAATTAGGGAGAAACCACGATTAATAATTTTGAATTAGATTCTGGAAATGGAAAGATAACAGGTGAGTGGATTTAAATTGTGCCTTTTGGCAACAGTATATATTTCGTTTACTTCCTCGTGATTCTTAATGAAATAAATAAATTGATTTATTGTGGTTATTGTGTAATTCATTATCTGAATGCGTTAAGAATATCACTGTTGTGTAAATCTATCCCTGTATTGTTCTGGTTAGGCTTATAGTTATTGTAATAACATGATTGTAATTTTGATGGTAAATTACGTGTATTCCCAAAATTTATTATTAAGAACATAATTAAATTAAAATGTTGGGTTGAGAAAGATTATAGTACATTATGAAAATAGTGGAATAAGAATTAGTAAGCCTAACTTTATACAAATGTCACCGTAATTAAATTGGAATTGGGAACTGGGTAAGAAAACAGGAAATGACATATAACTCAGAAAAAGGAAATTAGTAGTTGACTGAGTTGATTTGGGGTGGAAAAAGGATATATTACCATGATTACCGTTAACTTAAATTACTGAGAGGTAGTTGCAAGAAAGAGATAGTTTATAGGCATTAGTGTGAAATAGGGATTTTTTTTTTCGTATTACACACTAATCAAATATATGTACATGACGTAATAAAGAGAAATTTGCAATTATAGATCTTAATATATGTATATTATGGAAATAGATTTTTGTACATTTCCACAAGCCAATTTGACGAAGTGTGTGAAATATTTCTTGTAATAATGGAAATTCTGAAGACAGTAAATGAAAGAAAGTAGCAATAGTAAGGGTTCGCTAAAATAATAAGGAACCTAGGGAAAATGTGATGAACGAGGTATATAACATATTATGTTCAATTATATGACTGGGGATGAAATATAATAGATAGACTTATCCTAGTGAAAAGTGGAATTATAACGTCGGTTGTAATAAAAGATTAGATAAGAACTTACTAACAAACCTTAGTTAGGGGAACTAAGTTAATAAGAAAACTCATAACAACATTTGTGGTAATGGTATAACATGAGATTAAATTACATAAAAAAAGAGGCTTATTATTAGTAGACTTATGAATGGAGTAGATATTAAGTTTAATGAATGTAATAATAACAAGCGGAAATCGGTTCTGGCAGAATGGCGTTGATTAGAAAAAATAAGTGGCTCATAGATATGGTCCATTCTGGCAGTATGGGGTGGATTAGGGAAAGTAAGAGGCCAAATATACGCTAATAAACCAGTAACTTGAATAGAAAATGAATGTGTAAATAATCAATTAATTAGCAATGTGATAAGTTAAAGCAAGCATGTGATTAAAAGATTAGACATAAGATCTAATAACGTGATGTTGTGATGTGCTTGGACCAGTCTGTACGTATGGATATGAAGAATCCAACAGGGTAGATCATCGCGGTGTATGGAGAAATGAGAGGAGCACATCCAATTGATTATTGTATGGGGTTGGAGGGAAGCACAAGCTTCTATGGGATGTGGTAGGCTACTTTGAGATGGTCCTCCCACGAGCAATCAGATGAAAACGTCGCTCAGAGCCAGGTCTGTTGCATCATCTAGAGTTACCTTGACTACAACTATAATGTGGCAGTCAGAAGGTTGTGACAAATGGCATTGGATGATTCGGCGGTTTGCCTCGTTTTATGAGGAGGTGGTCAGGACCAAACTAAAGATAATAATCATCAGATACCTATCATTGGCAGCCGATGGGATATGGAATGAGTAGAACTAAACCAACAAACCAATGATCTTTCACTATCGAAACATTGGTTGAGGGTTATGCCAAATTAGATATTATATTGGTTGATAGGGGCACGTCATTATCTCATAATGCGGTCTTTCATTAAATGAGGGAGGGGACAGGGTGGGACCATAACCATCGTGAAAAACGACGGACCATAGGTGGATATCTATAATGTAGGCCTAACAAAGCTGTTCTCTATGGATATCGAAGGCTCTCGACCAATATTTGTGCATTGGATGCAGCCCTATTACGGAACTCGGGTTATATGTCCATCTCATATTCCACCATGATAAACTTGTGGCTTCAACACCTTGTTGTCATGATTATGCCAAGTTCCCTATTTTACCCTTTATGCGTTGTTGCGATTATGTAAACGATGGGATTACGTTGGGGTTGGGTAAAATTATGACATGAACATGATTTTTATAACATAACATGATATGTTAACTTGTAATTACGTTTTGGAAACATAATGGACATGACACTTAGAAAATATGAGTGTGGCCAACTCGAGGTTGGGTTGAGTTTGTAGCATAAATCTACCCGGACCCGCCCGCTTAACTAGTGGCTACAAACAATAGGACCCAATGTGAGAAGTTGGTCATGTTGTGCTCGAACCCGAGGTTAGACCAAGTTGTGGTGTAAAGCTACCCGGACCTCCCGGCTTAACTAGTAACCACAACAAAGTCTAATGTGAGAGGTTAAAGCACATTAAGTTAATTAATGCCTTCTGATTAGGGTTAAGTCATGGTCCACTTAATACTTAATCAATTTGGGCTGGATGGGTTAATCGGGGTTAAGTCACGAACCTTGGGTATACTTAACCAATTTAATCCACGTTTGGATCGGGTTAACCACATTTAACCCGTTAAGGAAACCCTAGTTGCGTGGTCCTTTTCAGCAGTAACCCTCTTGATAGTATCATAAGACTCTAGGACTAGGCTAGGGTGGGGCACGATTATTGGGCTGACATGTAAGCACCCAAAACGACGGCTGAGTAGGTACGCCGGTGTAGGTCCAGGCGGACTATGGTCGTGCACATAGTCCGGAGTTGGAGAATCAGGCACGGGTACCAGTAGATCTAGACTGCGCATACTTGATTCGTGTCTGAGGTTGACACCCTAGGACTTGATACACCCTAGGGTGTACCTAGCGCAGTTTAACTACATTGCATGTTTGGGCCGTATGACACCGACACTTGACGAGTTAGGCTTATAGGGAGCCGATCGACTAGACCGTGTAGTTGGACCTTAATTTAGGTCACCTCATGATGATGAGCCAAGCTTGGGCCAAGGGATCAGTTCTTGTTTTTACTTGACATGTTAGAATGCTAGTACACCAGTGGTGCAAAACTTAACCTTAATTATGCGATGACACCTTTATCTATCTTGTTAGTTAATCATCATGCCAGTATGTTGTTATCCTTATGTCCATCTCAGCTTCTCATGCCAGTTAACTTTACTAGTTCATAGACAGATAGTAGTAGGGCTTACCAGTCTTTTTGACTGACCTGTTTTCTTTCGCCTCTTTTCTTCCGTTTCCCCCCCTCAGGTTCTCAGGGTGGGAACATTGGAGCTTAGCTTGGATCTTTACAGCTTGCTTACTGGATTTGCTCATGTACGGTTTTGGACATTGAGCTAGCTATGGTTTATCACTTCATTTTGGGGATAGTACTTTATGTATGTCAGTTTTTCAGTTTATGCTTTTATCTAGACTTTGTTGTTGGAAAATAATGACCAAGTACTTTGTTGTAACATGACTATGGTTTTGAAATGCTAAGTTTTATCCGCTGCTTTACTACTCTGTTTTACTTATATGTTCTGTCTTGTGATATCTGCATGCATGTTTACCTTGTTTAACGCCCATCCAAAGCTAATGTCCTTGCAAGAGTGGCATTGGCAGAGGTGGGGTGTTACATTTGGTATTAGAGCATAAGGTTTACAAGATTTGAGCAAAAGTGTTTTTGAAACTTACCTTTTGAAAAACTATTTTCAAAACCAATTAAGTATTTTTCAAGAAAATCTAGTTATTTTAAAAAGGCTATTCCCCAAAAGCCATAACACTATCCTTCGTTTCTTCGTTCTGAATCTATGTTTTTTCTTTTTCAGTATGGCCGATCTTAACCTTCCCGAGGGAGTGACCATTCCCGGATGGTTCCGGAGATACTTGGAAGCTAGGGCCAACGATGTGGGCCTAGCAAATACCCCCAATATAACTGAGGTTCCTCCTCCTCCTCCTCCTCAGAACCCACAAGCAGATTTCGCTAAGATTTGCAAAGACTTTAAGGCGATGGGTGGCAAGAACTTTATTGGGACGGAGACTTTTGTGGAGGCAAGAAATTGGTTGAAAGAAACTGAAGATCTCTTCGCCATCTTTGATGTGCAAGATCATAGAAGGGTTCTATTGGCAGCATGGTTATTGAAAGAAGAAGCTGCTTATTGGTGGGAGGTCACCAATGCTTCGAGGCCTATAGAGACTTGGGCCGACTTTAGGACAAGATTTGGGCTTAAGTTTCTATCATCAGCTGAGGCGAATTTGCAATTGGAGAAGTTTATATCTTTGAAGCAAGGAGACATGACAGTGAGGGAGTATGTGAATGAGTTTAACAAGCTCGCCCGATTTGGTTTGGACATGATTAATACTCCCCAGAAGAAGGCTTTGCGCTTTGCACGAGGGTTGAATGAGCCACTACAAGGTTTAGCCCTATCTCATATACCTATGGGGGCCACTTTCGAAGGTCTAGTAGACATGGCATTGCTTCAAGGAGATGATAAGAATGGCAAGAAGGAAGTGAAGGCTAATGAGACCCAAGCCAAGAAGACAGACTCCAAGTGGGGAGGAAATCAGAGCAATCAGAACATCAACAATAACAAGAACAACAAGGGCAACAAGGCCAAGGCAAAGGACCCAAGAAAATGCCACTACTGTGGGAATGTAGGGCACATAGCTAAAGACCGTAAGAAAAGGAAGAGGAAGTCGGGCGAATGCTTTCATTGTGGAGAGACCGGACATTTTAGCAAGGATTGCCCCAAGAAGCAAGGGCAGAATCAGCGTGTAGGACCTTCTGTTGGGCAAGTGCATGCTCTCAACGGCGCTCCAGTTCAGGATCGAGGTAGCATTTCTGTAGAAAGTCTTGTTTATATTTCTGATTATCCTGTTCGCACCTTATTTGATTCTGGCGCATCGCATAGTTTTATTTCTTCTGACATTGTTGAAAGTTTGCACCTAAGTACTAGCTTAGTTGAGGATGCCGTTTGTGTTTCAAATCCAATTGGGGGTTCCTCCCATCTATCTATGATTTGTGTGGATTTGAAGATTTCTATCTTGACTGTAGAATTCGCGTGTAATGCTTATGTTCTCGGATTCACGGGATATGGGTTAATCTTGGGCATGGATTGGTTGTCCAGTTATGGAGCCATTCTCGATTGTGAACATAGGGTGGTGAGGCTCATGACCCGCCTCGGTAGTACCCTAGAAATTTCTTGTAACCCTAGAGGTCCCGTCATGTTATGCTATCTTGAATCTCTCGACTCGTCCATCGATGATCTGCAATCTGTAAGGGTGGTCCGAGACTATCCTGATGTCTTTGAAGAAGTTAAGGGGTTACCCCCTAAATGAGAGATAGATTTCCGCATTTATCTAGTCGATAATGCCAAGCCAGTATCATTGCCCGTTAGGCACATGGCCCCTCGTGAGAGAAGGGAGCTCAGTAAGCAAATCAAGGAGCTGCTTGAGAAGGGTTTTATTAGACGAAGCATTTCTGAATGGGGTGCTCCGGTGGTATTCGCTACTAAGGAGGATGGTTCGCTTCGTCTATGTGTTGATTATCGAGAGTTGAACAAGCTGACAAAGAAGAATAGGCACCCGTTACCGAGGATTGATGATCTCTTTGACCAGCTTGTAGGTGCTTCTGTTTTCTCTCAGCTCGATCTAGCCACCGGATTCCATCAGCTTAGAGTAGCTGAGGATAGCATTGATAAAACTGCGTTTAGGACTCCGGATGGATTCTTTGAATGGCTTGTCATGCCATTCGGATTGACTAATGCACCCGCCTACTTCGTCGACTTGATGAGTAGGGTGTTCAGGGAGTTCCTCAACAAGTTTGTTGTTGTCTTCGTGGATGATATTCTGATCTTCTCAAAGGATGAGGAAGAACATGCCAGGCATCTCAAGGAAGTGATGGATACGCTTAGAGCGCATCAGTTGAAAGCCAAGTTCTCCAAATGTCATTTCTAGAGAAGGGAAGTTCGGTTTCTTGGACATATAGTTTCTAAGCAAGGCATAGCGGTGGATCCCGCGAAAGTGGTTGTGGTTCAAGATTGGAAGACTCCCAGGAATGCGACCGAAGTAAGAAGCTTTCTCAGTTTGGCGGGCTACTATAGGAAGTTTATCAGAGACTTCGCTAAGATTTCGGCCCCTCTCACTAAGTTGACGAAGAAGAACCTAGTCTTTGCATGGGACTTGGAGTGTGAGCTTGCTTTTCAAAAGCTCAAAAGAGCCCTTACCTCAACTCCAGTTTTGGCATTACCCAATAGTGGTAAGATGTTTACCGTGTACACAGATGCATGTGGCACGGGGTTAGGAGCTGTTCTGATGCAAGAGGGAAGAGTGATATGTTATGGGGGTAGGCAACTTAAAGTTCATGAGAAGAACTATCCCACTCATGATTTGGAGTTAGCGGCGATCGTCTTTGCACTCAAATCCTGGCGCCACTATCTTCTAGGCGAAAGGTTTGAGTTGTATACTGATCACAAGTCACTCAAATACCTCTTCTCACAAAAAGATCTGAATCTAAGGCAGCAAAGGTGGATGGAATTTTTGGCATCTTATGACTTCGAGATAGCTTATACCCCTGGCAAGGGTAATGTTGTGGCGGATGCACTAAGCAGAAGGAGATTGACTTTAAGCCCCTTGTTCATTGAGATGAAGAACTTGAAATTCTTGGCAACCTTTGATTTCACGACGGCTGTTGAGTTGATGACGGGTTCATTAGCATCCCTTGAGCTTAGACCCACACTTCTTGATCAAATTAGGGCTTCGCAGAGGGAAGATCCACAGATAGTCGAAGTTATGGACAAGTTGATTCGGGGTGAGACGTCTAGTCACCTTGCCAGATATACTATTGATGATAAAGGATGGCTAAGGCGTGATGGGAGATTATGTGTTCCTCGGGTGGGAGATTTGGTCCATAGAGTTCTTGAAGAAGCGCATCACTCGAAGATGACTATACATCCGGGAGGAGATAAGATGTATAGAGATATGAAGCGCAGTTTCTTTTGGGATGGAATGATGAAAGATGTGGCAGAGTATGTTTCAAGGTGCATGGTGTGCCAACAAGTGAAGGCCGAGTCAAAGAAACCAGGTGGGCTATTACATCCATTGGAGGTCCCACAATGGAAGTGGGAGAGTATTTCTATGGATTTTGTGGATGGATTGTCTAGGTCAAGGAGAGGGAACACAATCATATGGGTCATAGTTGACAGACTTACGAAGAGTGCTCACTTCATCCTAGTAAAGAGCAAGAGGACCGCATCAGGGCTGGCGTCTATTTATCTCCGAGAAATAGCGCGGTTTCATGGAGTTCCTTCTAGCATAGTTAGCGATCGTGACCTGATTTTCACTAGCCAGTTCTGGAACAGTTTGCAAGAAGCGATGGGTACGCGATTGAATTTGAGTACAGCCTATCACCCCCAGACGGATGGCCAAACCGAAAGGGTGAATAGAGTGCTAGAAGATCTCTTGAGGCTTTGTGTTCTCGACTTCGGTGGTACTTGGGAAGACCACCTTCCTCTTGTATAATTCGCTTATAATAATAGCTATCAAGCCAGCATAGGGATGGCACCATTTGAAGCTTTATATGGGAGGCCGTGTAGGTCACCATCTTGTTGGTGGGAGACAACAGATAGACTTATACTTGGGCCCGATATGATACGAGACACATCCGAGAAAGTTGAATTAGTAAGAAGAAGGATTAAAGCGGCCCAAGATAGACAGAAATCCTATGCTGACAAGCGAAGGGCAGATTTGGAATTCGAAGTGGGAGACATGGTTTTCGTGAAGGTTTCTCCTTTGCGAAATGTGGTACATTTTGGAGCAGCGGGGAAGCTGGCACCATGGTTCGTAGGACCCTTCCCTATCATAGAGAGAATTGGAAAGATGGCCTATAAGGTGGGATTGCCCGAGAAGCTAGCCGGAATGCATAATATATTTCATGTCTCGCATCTCCGAAAAGTGCCTACATGAGTCCGCTGAGGTGGTTGAACCAAGCATTCTTGAAGACATTGAGGTAGAGAAAGAAGCAACCTTGAGAAGAGCTCCGATTCGTATCTTGGGAACAGAGATCAAGAAGCTAAGGAATCGAGAGGTCAAATTGGTGAAAGTTCAGTGGGGTGAAGCCGACGAAGATGCAACTTGGGAAACCGAGGAGAATATGCGTGGGCTTTATCCATTTCTTTTTGAGGGTACATTCTCGATCTCTTTTCCTAATTAGCATATCTTTCTTTTTATCCGCGTTTATCTAGTTCATCTTGTTTCGTCGATCTTGTCATAAGAACCTTAGGTAGAAACCCTTGGTTGAAACATGTATTTGAAACATGTATTTGAAACATGTTATGCTTGATGGTTGCAAGTGGTTGCAAGTGTTTGCACGTGGATACTCGTGGATGCATGATACACATTAGGCACTAAGATCGGCTCACACACTTTCATGTTGCATATGCATGAGTGCTTATACTTATTCATGGATGAAACTTGTTGAGCTATCACGTGGATGTTGCATATGGATGAATATTATGTGCACTCATGTAGAGATTATAAATTATGTTAGGAATTTGCATACATATGGACTCATTTCACTAACATATTTTGCATTAAGGAGGTTTACTGTATCAGTAACCGCCTGATTTTTGCATTAGATAAGTACATATACACACACCATTGCATATGATCATACAACATTTAGAATCCTTTAAGGACAATGACTGCACGTGGATGATGTTTTGAGTAGATGGATGATGGATAGTAGGATACGTTCTTCCTAACTTGGAGATTTCGGGGACGAAATCCTTTAAGGAGGGGAGAATGTAACACCCCGTAATTTGAACATAAAAATTCACAAATTAAAGTATACTTAATTAAGTGAAATGGGTTGCGCAGAGAAATATATATATATTGATATATATATATATAATTGAAAAATAAATAAATAAATATGCAAAAATGTTCAAAACAACGAATTGGGAGAGGGGAATAACCGAACCGGACGATTTTTGAGGTCGACCCAAGCCTGCTGGGTCGACTAGGGGTTAATCCAGGGTGTTTGGCTGTCAACCCGTGGGCCGATTCGCTCAAATGCAGATTTTGCATTTGAATGGTTCTCATGGTTCAGCTTTAATCTAAAGGCCCTAGATGGTTCCTACACTTGACTTCTTCCCCAAGACATGCTTTGATGGCTTGGATTGAATCTAGGGTTAATCCTATGGCTAATACTATCCTAATCCTCTATAAAAAGACCCCTAAACCTAGCCTAAATCACCATTATTCAATCCTACAACTAAACTATGTCAAATTTGTTCCTCTCATGGCCTCCACTCTCATGCTAAAATTCCTAAGCCTATTTATATGAGAGATTGTAAGTTCATACAAGTGCTTTCAAACTTGTATGAGTGTTCTTAGTTTGCATTCAAGTCAAGTTGCAACATTTCTATTTCAAAGCAAGGATTTTTATTGATTTGGCGCAAGGGTTTTTCAATTGGGGCTTTCATATTTTGGTGCTTGCATAAGGGCTTCTTCTCAATCTTTATAATAAATATTCATTTGTGTCTTCATAGCGTAGTAAGCCCTTTTCTACTTTCTTTTTATTGAACGCTAAAGTTAAATGAATGATGCAAGTTTGGGGTTGATCATTATGATATGCAAGTTTGGTTGATCATTATGATATGCAAGTTTGGTTGATTATTATGATATGCAAGTTTGGTTAATCATTATGCTATGCAAGTTGGTTTAATCATTATGTATGACACATATTGCTATGTTATGCAAGTTAAACTTGATGTTGTGAGCATAAAGCTCCAAGCTTTATATCAAAGGTTGCATTTTGGCAACATGAAAGTTATCATATCCCTTATGATAACTTTCATGTGAGGCTAAATGCGAACTTCTAGCAACTTCTACATGTCATTTATCACCATGTATCACTCATTTGCTAAGTTTGGTTTTATGCATGCTTTTGAAGCCTAACAATGCAATATGCAAGTATATGAACATATGTCCATCTCATATTCCACCATGATAAACTTGTGGCTTCAACACCTTTTTGTCATGATTATGCCAAGTTCCCTATTTTACCCTTTATGCGTTGTTGCGATTATGTAAACAATGGGATTACGTTGGGGTTGGGTAAAATTATGACATGAACATGATTTTTATAACATAACGTGATATGTTAACTTGTAATTATGTTTTGGAAACATAATGGACATGACACTTAGAAAATATGAGTCTGGCCAACTCGAGGTTGGGTTGAGTTTGTAGCATAAATCTACCCGGAAACGCCCGTCTTAACTAGTGGCTACAAACAATAGGACCCAATGTGAGAAGTTGGTCATGTTGTGCTCGAACTCGAGGTTAGACCAAGTTGTGGTGTAAAGCTACCCGGACCCGCCCGGCTTAACTAGTAACCACAACAAAGTCTAATGTGAGAGGTTAAAGCACATTAAGTTAATTAATGCCTCCTGATTAGGGTTAAGTCATGGTCCACTTAATACTTAATCAATTTGGGCTGGATGGGTTAATCGGGGTTAAGTCACGAACCTTGGGTATACTTAACCAATTTAATCCACGTTTGGATCGGGTTAACCACATTTAACCCGTTAAGGAAACCCTAGTTGCGTGGTCCTTTTCAGCAGTAACCCTCTTGATAGTATCATAAGACCCTAGGACTAGGCTAGGGTGGGGCACGATTACTGGGCTGACATGTAAGCGACCAAAACGACGGCTGAGTAGGTACGCCGGTGTAGGTCCAGGCGGACTATGGTCGTGCACATAGTCCGGAGTTGGAGAATCAGGCACGGGTACCAGTAGATCTAGACTGCGCATACTTGATTCGTGTCTGAGGTTGACACCCTAGGACTTGATGCACCCTAGGGTGTACCTAGCGCAGTTTAACTACATTGCATGTTTGGGCCATATGACACCGACACTTGACGAGTTAGGCTTATAGGGAGCCGATCGACTAGACCGTGTAGTTGGACCTTAATTTAGGTCACCTCATGATGATGGGCCAAGCTTGGGCCAAGGGATCAATTCTTGTTTTAACTTGACATGTTAGAATGCTAGTACCCCCGTGGTGCAAAACTTAACCTTAATTATGCGATGACACCTTTATCTATCTTGTTAGTTAATCATCATGCCAGTATGTTGTTATCCGTATGTTCATCTCAGCTTCTCATGCCAGTTAACTTTACTAGTTCATAGACAGATAGTAGTAGGGCTTACCAGTCTTTTTGACTGACCTGTTTTCTTTCACCTCTTTTCTTCCGTTTCCCCCCCCCCCCAGGTTCTCAGGGTGGGAACATTGGAGCTTAGCTTGGATCTTTACAGCTTGCTTACTGGATTTGCTCATGTACGGTTTTGGACATTGAGCTAGCTATGGTTTATCACTTCATTTTTGGGATAGTACTTTATGTATTTCAGTTTTTCAGTTTATGCTTTTATCTAGACTTTGTTGTTGGAAAATAATGACCAAGTACTTTGTTGTAACATGACTATGGTTTTGAAATGCTAAGTTTTATTCGCTGCTTTACTACTCTGTTTTACTTATATGTTCTGTCTTGTGATATCTGCATGCATGTTTACCTTGTTTAACGCCCCTCCAAAGCTAATGTCCTTGCAAGAGTGGCATTGGCGGAGGTGGGGTGTTACATCAGTCATAAAGACTGGTAAGTCCTATCTACTTCCAGTATAAAATCCGGTAAAGGTAACATGACATGCATAAACTGAAAGAAAACATAAGGATGACTACAAGATAGATAAGCTAAACCAAGATAACAGACTGAACTACTGTATCAAGATAAACTAAGGTATCATGATAGTCTACGGTGTCAAGATAAATCCAGGTATCACATCGTCAGGTTTCTATCAAGTATACTATACCAAGGTATCTATCATGTATAACATCCCACGGTATCTATCATGTATAACTTCCCGCGGTATCTATCATGTATAACATCCCAAGGTATTTATCATGTATATTTGCTCTGCACCCCTCGTACTAGTATCCCAACCCGCGTCATGTGTTAACTATGATTGTCCCTTGCCCAATGCCATGTAATGATCCATGTCAACCTAATATATAACATATGTAGGTTTTTCCAACTCGTATGTTTCTTTCCATGTATAAGTTCAGTCCTTTGCCGTAGGCCGTACGGGCTTTCCCATGTAAATCTATACCACCTTCACATAGTACCATTTTATCCTTGAAGTTGTTTCGGACTACTACCCTTGATCTGGTTACGTTTTCTTACCATGAACTATCGCGTGTTCACTTAGGATTTATGCCACCTAGGACCACTAGGGATTATGCTACCTAATGAACGTTTCCGTGTCTCGGTTTGGGTTCAAGCCACCTAGGGCCACTAGGGATTATGCCACCCGTCAACCGCGCCCTTTATCCCACGTATTTATCGTGAATCGTTTTCCATGTCTAGACGCACATGTATCTCAATGTGCCATCCGAGTTCCGTGCCAGGGAAAATCGAGAAATACGGAACTCGGTCGGGAGCTTTAAGTCGTCTGCTGATGCAGATATCTAGGTCTGTTTTTGTATCTGTGTCTATGGTCCCATGTGACCCTCCCTTAACTACTGAAAGGCAATCCAAGAAAGATCATGTATGAGAACTACATCCCGGCCCCACTATGCCCCACTTTCCTATTGGCCAACCTCACCCATGACTCGATAGCAAGAACATGGTCTGTTGGGAGTTCTCTGCCTTTCCGTTCGTACACGATTGACTAAAGATGGTAGGTAGTCGACGACGTGCTATCCAGGGCAAAAACAAGAATCGACGACTCCACGCTAATCCATCCCAGTCTTTAGGTCGCTCGCATAGCAACCAAGGCATATCCTCGGCTCTTCTACCGCAGACCTTAACCTCTGTGAGGCCAGGTTTCATGGACCATCTGCCACCTCACAGAGGGATACCAAGAGTACCCTCACGTCCCCCGAAGCTACCGCTTCGTCACCCAGTTCGTTGGAGCCTTTATCTAAGTCAGATAATTTACTCCTCCTCGTGTTTTAAGCGATGACCTACCGTATTGGGTTACTCATCTATCTGTGAACTGGTCCAAATCCCTTGACTAAGAATTATTACTTAGTTTCCTAAACTAAGGTTTACCACTTAGTCTCCTTTCCCGTTATCCTTGTTAATCCCTGTTTTCCACCTAGTCCCCTGAGCTAGGGTTTTGTCTAATGGGTTAAGTATTGTCATGTAAGTTCATGACTTAACCTGCCTACGAATCATGTCAAGATTGGCTAAGTATTTAAGTTCAAGGCTTAGCCCTACAAGTTGGTTAAGTATACCAAGAAGCTCATGACTTAACCCTATCAAGTCAAATTGGTTAAGTATTTGTTTGTCTTAACCCTATCAGATTATCGTGTTAGATTGATTAAGCAAATATTATCTTAATCCCATCAGATTATCGAGTCGGATTGGTTAAGTATGGGTTAGCTTAACCTCATCCACTAATCGTATTACAATGGTTAAGTATATTTAAAAGGTCTTGTGACTTAACCCTATCAGGTCCGCATGTTAGATTGGTTAAGTATAGGTTACTTGACCTCGTCAAATCATCATGTATAATTGGTTAAGTATAAGTTACTTAACCCCATTAAATTATCATGTTAAGTTGGTTAAGTATTGGTTACTTAACCTCATTGAATTACCAAGTTTAAATTGGTTAAGTGTTTAACTTAACCCCATCGAATTACCGTGTTTAGATTAGTTAAGTGTAGATTACTTAACCCCATCCAATTACCGTGTTTAGATTAGTTAAGTGTAGGTTACTTAACCCCATCTAATTACCGTGTTTAGATTAGTTAAGTGTAGGTTACTTAACCCCATCTAATCACCGTGTTTAGATTAGTTAAGTCTATGTTACTTAACCCCATCTAATTATCAAGTCGGATTAGTTAAGTGTAAATTACTTAACCCCATCCCCTAAATGTCTTATATGGTTAAGTGTCATTAAGAAATCAAGTCCGGTTTAACTTAACCTACACATTCGTGTCATATCAGTTAAGTGTCATTAGTCGAAATTACTTAACCTTTTCATGTGGCATTAACTAGATTAATGTACCCCAACCTCTCACATTAAACTTTGTTGTGGTTACTAGTTAAGCCGGGCGGGTCCGGGCAGATTTACTCCATGACCTAGTCTAACCTCGGGTTTTAAGTGCTATATGACCAACTACTCACATTGGGTCCTATTGTTTGTAGCCACTAGTTAAGCCGGGTGGGTCCGGGTAGATTTATGCTACAAACTCAACCCAACCTCGAGTTGGCCACTTTCATGTTTGGTCTAGTGTCATATTACACTTACAACCCATACGTGTCTAGTTTCAAGTCCCATGTTTACCCCACATGTCATGTCCACATTTAGGTGTATCATGAGTGTCATATTTTCATGAAATCCCATGTCAAATTATCATGTCATAATCGCGCACGTCTAACCTACCCCGAATCGTGTTTCCAACCCAAATAAAAGCGAGTCAACATAGTAAGGATACTATGCTACATATTGGCCTCAAAAACATGCACGATGCCAAAAAGGGGTTGGCCACAAACATGCATAGTATCATAAGGGGTTTTGGCCACAAACATGCATAGTATCATAAAGGAATTTGGCCACAAACATGCATAGCATCATAAGGTAATTTGGCCACAAACATGCATAGTATCATAAGGGAATTTGGCCACAAACATGCATAGTATCATAAGGGAATTTGGCCACAAAATGCATGATAACATAAGGGGTTTGGGTTAATTTACATGCATAAGCCCCAAAGTCAAGTCTTTGCCAATGTTTCACAAGTCAAATGGTTCCCAAAGTTTCATGCCAACATTCCATAGATAAAGATTCAAACTTGCAAGATAAACTAGGTTAAACATAACATGAGTGGCATGATTAAGTCGCTATTACTTAGCCCAAGGTCATAGATCATGGAAAAAAGGGAAAATTAGGTTCACATAGGCTAGCATACTTATCTTTCATCGCATTTTATTCCATGTCACATTAGAACCACCGTTAGAATCTACAAGTAGCTAGAACTTACCTAGCGAGGCTTAGGGAAAGATCATGAATCGTCTTGACCAAGAAAGGTGGCTCCTTTGTTGAAGAATCGTCATGAAATTGGCCTAGCAACGTTGATCCACTCCCTTGATTTGATGTAGCAAGCTAGCACCTTTTGATTTGAACCCAATTTGAATGCATAAGCCCTTGGAGTTGGAGATGGAGGCCATGATCAAGATAGATTTTGGCAGCACTTAGTTGCTAGAATGATTTTTAGCGATTTAGGTTAGGTCATAGGGTGTTTTTATAGAGATTAGGAGTAGTTTAGGCCCTTAGATTAACCCTAGGATAGATCTGAGCCCTCAAAACCCGTCACAGGCCAATAGACCAGACCCAAAAGCATGTCTTGAAGAACAAGTCAGGCACACCCAGGCCAACTGGCCGACCACCCAAGTCGACAGGGGTGTCGACTGGGCAGTCGACACCACCTGGGGTGTGTCGACTCCCAAGTTGACTCCCCCAGTCGACTTGGGGGTGGCGGGAATTTTTCCCGCCTTTTCTGCTTGGCTGAATTTGAATTCTGAATTCAAATTTGAACTGTTTTTGAACTTGAAATTTTCTGAAAACTTTAACGGGCCATAACTTGGTCATACGGACTCCGATTTTCGAAAACTCAGACTCTATTTCGCGTATTTTTCCGAGACGAACGCAATGGCACAGTTATTTTCCCTTGATTTAGATTTTATAATTAAATTCTGCCTTGATTCTTGTCTTAGCATGTTGTAAAAATCCGGGTTGTTACACCGAATAATCTAGTGATTAAGATAATATAACTGAACGATATATGTAGTGTTATTTCTAGAATGTATAATTTGTTCTCTCACAAGAACTTGTATTCTGACCCCCTCCTTACAACATACTCGTTTGTTTGATTTATGGCAGAGATTTGGTAGCCTTTGGACACATGTTAAGCAATGTCATTATTTCGGTATTGCTATATTTGATTATTATATTTTTATCCATTCCGTTGTGAGATATTCTATCGAGCTATGTTGTATTTTATTATCTATGTCTTTTCTGTAAGATACCATACAAGCAAACTCAAGTTTCAGTGGATTTGGATTTAGAATTTTTTTGAAAATCCGGACCTACTAAAATCTTGGTTGTTACAAAATATAAGTAAATATATGGAGATGGCATCTTCTTAAAATAGGCAGTAATACTCTGGTTTTTATATATATGTTTGCTACTTGAAAATGTAAAGTTTCATATTGTGATGCTGATGAGAAACTAGCATATAAGTTGACATATGTACATATCTTTTTATTCTCATAGTAAGTTATGTATACACATAATGAGTAGGGTTGGGTTCATGTACATATTAGTGCATATAAAAAGGTACACCTATTATACACACTGTCAGTATGTTCATGTGTATGTGAATTGGTAAACTAGTCTTGTGTTATTTGTATATGAATTTTTAAGAAAGGTTGGCATTGTATATATAAGAATTTATAAGAGTTGCTAGCATATTGGAATAAGCCTTATTGAGTACACTCTTGTTTATGCATTTAAAAGTATGCATATGTCTGTAATGATCATGTTGAAGGGTTAAGAGGTATAGCATAATGTATAGTTGTGTTTTATAATATTTTAATAAAGGTGGCTAAGTCCTCATAGGGTGAGTAAGTGCGCGCGTGTGTGTATGTATATGTGTGTGTGTATATATATGATAAGTAATAGCTATGATGGATTAAGATCTGTTATAAATCTATATACATGAAATACACCAGTATATCAGGTATAATCAAGCAAAATCAAGGCAGTAAGATATACTTATAAAATGCAGAAGAATCTGAAACTAAAATATGCATGTAAAAGTGTAAATCACTTAGTTGTTATATATATATATATACACACACAAATATTTTCCAGTGCTATATACATTTTAGTTTAAAAGGAAAATTTGGCTAAAAGACAATTATGTATATACCTGTGATTTGATAGTTCAGGATATACATAAGATTATGTTTAATATACACACTTTTGCTAGTGTGAGTTGTGTAAAAGAAACATATGATTTAAATTCTTTTTAGCTGTGTAATGATTAGTCAACTTTAAACTAATCAATTTGCTTTTACTTTTAAAACTATACTCTGGTAAATCAAGTAAAATAGACTTATGTATCTTTATATGCATAAGTTAAGTTTTAATTTTGCATATTGCTATTTTTATATTAGTGAAGAAGGGGTCCAAGATGTAAATGGTTAAATAGAAAAGAGATGACCCTTGAAAAGTCGACCCTGGCTTTTGAAAATTATAAATAATATGAATATAAAAATTGGTGGAATTTTAGGGTTCGGTTCAGTTGGTATCAGTGCTATATTAACAAAATACACAATTGAAGTGAATATTTTTTTTTTATAATTGTTGGTAATACATACAAATTTCAAATGTGTATAAACACTGAGTAATAGGTTGAATCTACATATTTGTTTTAAGTAGCATAGAAAATTTAAGGGGTTGAACTATCTTAATTACAACCATCCCTAGAGATTTGTCATAAGCCATGAAATAGAAATAGTTATGAAATAAATAGTTGAATAAATGACATGGGGGTATGCATTGAATGATTGAATGAATGCTAATTAGTATGTTGTTTGGGTGTTATGATTGTTTAAATACATGAATATAAAATATTTTGCTCGTATAATAACTTTGAAAAATATGGCACTATGTCCTAACTAAAGGCGGTCTTAATCCAGTTGTGATCACCTGCATGTTTGTTTAAATGTTCGGCTGTGATGTTTGAAATAAAGTACTTGGATGACATATATGCAAGTGGTTGTTAGTATATACTATTTTATACAAGGAACCAAGTCCTAGATGAGGCAACCATTTTAAGTGTATATATATGTATATATTGATGTTCTCTTCATATTTATGATTTAAATATGAGTATATGATATATGATGAGTTGTTATTTCCATGATGTTATACGATGGGTGATAATAATTTTTCATGAAACAAAAGTATTGTTTGGATCTATAAATAAATAACCATTGATGTAGTAAAAATTCATTACTGTGAGGTAGGGTTTGATAAAGGAAAAGTGGACACTTGAACAAATGTGTTACAAGCTTATGTCTATTTTCTGGTAAACGAGTGAAGGGGCACAAATGTTATATGCTAATCCCCTCTTATTGAATAATTGTCTAAGCTAAAACTGTTTCTTTATGAAAAGTTTAAGTAGGAAAATGAGGGCTTAAAAGGTTCCCTAATTCCTCTAATCATACGCTCATAATAGTTTATATGCCAACAGATTTATAGATAAGTATAAAAAGGATTTTATATGATATAATGCAATAAAAATATTTCAAAAAAGATAATCAGTGAATTTCCAGTATGTGATGGATATGAATGAAGACCTAACTTGTTGGGATTTGAATGAATGATTGCTTAATAACTGGTACACAATACCTATTTATATGTTGAGCTATTATCATGTGCACACATTTATTATGCAAGCATGAATGCCTAATTAACTAAGGGAAATAATGGTGGGTGGATGCTTCTAATAGGTGTTAAATAAAATAGAAATGAGGAATTAACACATAGCTGAGTTAAGGAGTCACTAGATAGTTTGGGTAACCATGGCTTGCATTGATCTATTTGGACTCTTGGGAGAAGACAGGTATGCACATGGCATGCTAATGCCACATAGGCCTTTGTGTGTTAGGTTGACAATGTGATGGTACCTTACAATGTGCACATGAGTGTCCAACATGAAGTTTTGGGCTCAAAAAACTAAATATCAAGATTCAGGAATATATCGGGCAGTCAGCCAAAGGGAATTAAAAACCGTGATTAAACATGAAAGAAAGGGATGATGAATTTCACTGACTGAATTGCTTGTTGTCATGTCTGAAAATATGCATAAGTAAACTGCATAGGAATTACCTGATGCATACTCATGTTAAATGTTGTGATTTGTATACTGGTTATTGGATATACATAGATGAACAACTTGTTTCATACGCATACTAAGATATTGGCTGCTATGTTTTGTATGAATGTATGATTATGGTTTGCTATTAGATTTTCTTTGTTTCTAAATGTAAAATGATACCCAGGGGTAGTACGATTCAAATAAGTGATACATGGATGTGCTGATTTTTTAAAACAACAAGATAGTTTCCAGTTAATATATATACATATATTTGTGTTGTTATACTTCCTTTTAGCCTATGAGCTTGTTTCCAAGATCGATCAGAAGGTCAGGGGTTCTAATGTTGTCATTAAGCTGGACATGGCTAAGGCTTATGACATTATGTCTTGGTTTTTTTATTAAGGTTCTGAGGGATTTTAGGTTTTCGGAACCCCTTATCGATATTGTTTGGGGACTTATTTCAAACCGTTGGTTTTCTGTTCTGATTAACAGATCGACCAAGAGTTATTTTAAGGCGGGAAGGGGGATTCGTAAGGGAAACCCCCTTTTACCTTTCATGTTTGTCATCGCTGCCAAGGATTTCGTTCGTGGTTCGCATTCCCTTATGATTACGAATCAGATCAAAGGTTTGGCATTCCCAGAGGATGCCTTATTATCTCTTCCTTTTCATTCACTGATAACATTATCATTTTCACCAATGGTAGTCGTCACTCTATTCGCCGTCTTCTCAGCTTCATTCAGAAGTATGAAAGGAGCTCGAGACAACTCGTTAATTCTGCTAAAATCTTCTTCGTTTCTACGAAAGATTTGTCTTCGGTTAGATCTTATTGGATAGAAGGCTTAACCGATTTCAAGGACTCCTCCCTTCCCTTGCCTTATCTTGGTATTGTTCTATACAAAGGTTGGAAGCTCAACACCATTTTTGATCCCTTGACCAAAAAATCAAGGGGAAATATCATTCACTGGAATGCAACCCTTCTTTATTAGGTAGGAAGGTTGGTTCTCATAAAGTCAGTATTGGACTCTATTGGATCGCATGTCTTTGCTGCTATGACTCTGACTGCTTCCTCCTTCCATTCTTATCATTAGTTAGCTGCGTCCTTTTTCTAGGGTAAAAAGGACAAAGCTAATTGACATCATAGGATTTCTTGGGACATCATTTGTCATCCCAAAAGTGAAGGGGGTTTGGGGCTTTGAAATCCAAAGGATGTATCTACTTCCTCTCTTGTAAGTTGTGGGAACGACTCAGAGCAAATAATTCCGTATGGGCATCGTTCCTTTATGCTAAAAACCAAAGACTTACGGGCATGAATTACACTGGTTCACCGTCCTAAGCTAGTGAGACGTGGAAACACATGCAATCTATTAAAGCCTTCTTGGACTCACATGGTGGTGGATCCGGATGGGATGACATCCCTTTCTCGATTCAGGCGGTGTGGGGCTCGGCCAATTTCCCGAATCCACGTCTTCGTATCTTTCCTTTCATCTGGGATGTCCGATTAACTCCAAAGGTTTATTTGTTTATGTGGAGAACCCTGCATGCCGGGTTACCACTAGACGAGGATCTTCAGAGAATTGGCATCCCAATCATGTGTCATTGTAGGTGCCACAGATAGGTGAGATGGAATTTTTAACTCACTTAATTTTATGTAGTTATTATACTGCCGCTGTCTGGAATTACTTTGGGAATCTAGTTGAGTTCTGAGGTAATGCCTATTCTTCCTCTCATTTACTGAGTCATTGGTGGGATGGTATCTCAGATAAATCTTTTCATTCGATCCTTTTTCGCATTATACCTTGCATTATCTACTGGCATATCTGGTGCGCGTGGAATAAGGCAATATTTGACGAAATTCCAATGGATCCTCTTGCCATCATTCAGCGAGTTAGGAATGAAGTTTTCCTTGCTTTTCCATGATAGGTCGTTTAGGGTGTGTTAGGCACCCGCTCCAGGAGACTGGCAGGTTTATTGTTTGTTTCCGTAGTTCAGCCTTCTCCTGGGGTAGGGATCGCTGAAGCTGCTCTGGATTTTTGTGAGTTTGGGTAGCTTCCCCAATCTCCTCTTTTTTTGGTCACTTTTCCCCAACCGTCCCCTCCTTAATTTCTTATGTTGTTTTCTAGTGCCGCAAGTCCAGGGTTTATAGGCTTTTCTGGATTGTTTCTCTTTGATTTTCTGCTTGTTGGAGGAGCTTTTCTAGAGCTTCTGAAGTTGGTCCTTTGGAGGTGGAGCAGAAGCTTCTAGAGTTGATGCTTTGGAGGTGGAGTAGGAGCTTTCAATTGGGTTTATCCTTGTTTGGGAGCGGAAGATTTCACATGTTTGGTTTTGCATTTTATCCTTCTATAGAGGATTGGTTTGGCTAATGTCCTTATTTATTGGGCTTGTGATGGCTTCGGCGCCTTCCTCGTCGTTTGCCAGTGACTTCTGGAGGTCCTCTTGGTTTCGGCTCTTTTTTTCCTTCTGAACTTTCTTGTATTTATTTGTATTTATCAGATATTTATTTCTCGTTTCATCTTGTTTTTTGTGTATGCACTGATTATGTAGCAATTTCTACATAACCTGTTTTTGTGAGCCGTTGGAGAAGGGCTAGATTCTCCTTTTTGTTACATATATCTTTATTTTCTAAAAAGATATTGGTTTACATATAAACCGAGCACTATACCTTTTTTCAAAGTGAAAAAATGTGTGTATGTATATATATATATTCATAGTGAATTATATGCTAAAAGAAAAAGGAATGACATGTAAATTAATATGTGCACATGCCTTTTCCCTATCACAACAAGTTACAATATGGGTATATATGTACCCATAATAAAAGGTGGCAATTGGCTTATCTATGTGCTTAGAAGTTATGTAAATAAGCAGAGTATGGAGGAGACATTTATTGCTATATAAAGTGTTAAGTTATCAAGCTATTAGAAAGTATTCTTAAGGTTGTAAATCAATACATTTTGATTGCTAAAACCTGGGTTGAGGATTGGAAAACTTACTGAAATATTAGCACTAAACTATGAAGTTTGTATTGATAATGCAATGGTTATTATCTATGAAATTAGTTTGAATTATACGAGTAGCTGAAGTAAAAAATGCACTTTGAAATTTACATACACACCTAGTGTATAGAGCCAAGCTACTCACATGCTTATAACTTAAATAAAGTTTCTCTAGAATTTCCTAAAGTGAACCTGTGCTTAAAAGAATTTAAGAGTAGTAAAAGCATTTAGAAGTTTAGATTTACACTATGTTGGATGCCTGGTATGTTTTATGGTAAATTGGTTGAATATATTTTGTAAAGAAATAGCCGAAGTAAGTGAGTATTTGCTGATTTTGTACAATAATGCAACTTATATTGATGCTCTTCTATTTTAGAATTTTTATATTTTTGAATGGGATATTGGATTATATGCATGTCAAATAATAATTTTAATAAATATGCATTGGATATTTCTTATTAACCTGGATATAACCCTGACAAGTATTCGTACGAAGTCGTAGTAAAGAACATAGAGACACAACCTAGGAATTGGATGGAAAGTCACCAGCAAGACCACAAAAACCAATCAAAGCCAGTCCCCCAAATGCAAGGCCAAAATGGCTATGTATATGGGTCAGCACTGACCCATCATGGACTCACGACCTACCTTGCTTCTCTTATAACACAAGCAGGAGGCTATACAAGAAATTATGTTTCAATCAGGTTTGTTTGAATGTCATTACTCAATGAACTAAGAGGCGAAGTCAGGAGGTCAAGAAGTAAGTTCTGATATGGCGCCAAATCAACTCCAATCAATACCAAACCGCTTTCAAGAGCTAAACAAGATACAATCATCAAAACCTTGAAGACCAGTGCAAAAAATACACTAACAACATGGGTCGGCGCCGACCCGTGGTTCGGCACCGACCCATGCCCCTAATGTATTTCACTATGGGATTTTCTATGGTAGGTCGGCATGCTATTCTAGTACATCCTGCAAGTGGGCTTAGCCCAACTCCTTCTAGATCACCTATAAATACCCCCTAGCTCCAACATCAAAAGGGATTGACTTCCTGGCTCTGCCAAAGCTCTGCAATGGTAATTCTTCATCTCCAGTAGCCATTACTCTCCTCCAACAGCAAAACTTCTTCTCTAGAGATAGCTACTTCAAGTGACCTAGGATGGTTATCGTGATTCTCCGATAACCAACAGTACTAGTGATTGTTTTTTATTCTTTACTTTGGAGATCTTTGTAATCATATATATTGTATTATGTCTAGCATGGTAAGGATTATAATAATATTGTTCAAAGCAGATGTAGGCTTAAAATTGTCTTCTTTTTTTCCTTCTTTCTATTTCTTTCCTATTTTTATTTACTTTTACTTCTTTACTCTGTTTCCTCATTAAGGGTTGGTGCTTTCGCAACTAATTTGGTGTTACTGCCATTTTTGGAGTTAACATTTCTGATGACCCAGAAGTACAAATGAAATGAGTTATAAAGTATTGACACAGGTATGAAGGGTTATATGTTCTTATTTTTCACATATAAAGACTACCGGTGTTTCATATATATCCATATAGTTAAAGTACGCGCGGAAACAAATTGGATTAGAGTGAAGAATGACATGACTGAATGTTTGCTACTCCTTATAATTGTCGAATGACATGTACGAAAATTTGCATCGGTATGAACTGTTGTTTATATCAATTTTAACCATGGAACAAGGATTGAAATTTAAATTCTTGTAAGAAGATGTGAAACTATAATGTTCAGAGTAATGTAAAAAATATGATTAAGAAGCAGAACTATAAGGAGGCTTAAATTTAAATGGAAATGGTTGGCAGTCACGTTTCATTTTAAATACACTGCTTGCTTTGAATGGATATGTTTAATTATAATTGAACATATGATATGAACTTTTTTTAAAAACAGGAATATAAGGAAATTCATGCAAATGGCTTTGGACAATAAGGATCGCTTTATATGCTTATTGATTTTGGTTGAATACTTGATATAAGTATGAGAAAATTATAGGACATAATTTCTGAAAGGAGAGGTGCATGTGATGACCCAATTTAATAACCTTATATTATATTGACTCACAAATAAATCCCTTTGTATACATAGGGAGAACAATCAAATAATATTACTTTGTGTATGTATGTGATAAATGGTTGAATTATGCATGGTTAACTTAGGAATAAATATACATGTTTGTTTGGATGTTGAGTGCAACATGTGAAAATTGGCTTAAGTATGATAAAAACTTATATATCCTATGATTAAAATAGATATTTGGTAAAGGATCAAAACCCTATTAGAGCAACAAAACGAATTAAAAGATAAAGGCAGGCCTCACCAGATGACTATTTTTCATTTAGAAAAAATAAAATAAAAATGGCAGCAGCCTAAGGAGGTTATATCAGGGGATCATTGGTCGCCTCTTCACAAAATAAAAATACGAAATAAATAAGGAGGGAGAATGGAAGGAGTTCTAGGAGGATTAGATGCCGAATTGAAGATCTATAAAAATAGAACTCGAGAGGAAAATTAGGTGAGTTTGATTCATTTTCGATTCGCATTACTACCTATTTTATGCAGCACTTTTCTATGTCTGTTTTATTGTAGGATTCATTCAATTAAAATATAAATGTTGACTACTTGACTGATTAACAAATATTGATGGTTTTTAGGAATGGATGCCTGTATAGATCTGTTAAGTATATCTCTATGTTTGAAATGGATGTGCATTACTATTTTATAAGTAAGAAAGTTTATGTGGATTTGACTTAAGATGATATAAATATTTAAGTATATTGTTATGAGGCAGGGTTGGAGAAATAGAAATGAGTAGTTTAAGCTTGTGCTTAATTCAATATATATAGGATAAATGGAGCAGTGTGATTTATGCTCTGATTCATTTATACTTATAATATTTTTCGGAGCTTGATTCCTACATATGAATAGGGGTTTTAGTGAAGAGAAACAAAGGGTTAGGAGGTATCCCTAATACCTCTACCATATGCACACACCAATATGAAAAATGGCATATAATTAGTAGTATGTTAGGTAAAATTATTTTAATGAATATATAAGCATTGAACCATAAATAAGAGTTTATACTAATACTGAGATATGTTAAAAGTTAATTTGTAATTTTATTAGGCAACAATTAAATGCATTGACAAATATGCTTTTGTATTAATGTAGGGAATAATTTATTCCTATATATGACATAATTAGATAAATCTAGATAAGGTATTATCTGGAATATTCCAGAGAACGCATTATATTATAAAAGAAAAGGTGTATCTCATGTAATCAATTAAGCATCAAGAAAAGAAAAAAAAATAAATTTTTTTGTCTATCTCTCTACATTGTTCTGCTGTGCCTAACAAATTTGGTATCAGAGCCATAACAACATCATTAATCAGTCACTCAAAAAACAATGGCAGTAGTCCCTACAATGTTCAAGTACTCTCCAAGCGAAGTGCCAATATTCGAAGGCGAGCATTATGATTATTGGAGCAGTGAGATGATGGACTTCTTCATCTCTCATGATTTATGGGATGTCATCGAAAAAGATTATCCAGAGCCACCTGTAGATGGAGATTCTACAAGATGGACGGCTGCACAAGAGAAGTTGTACAAAGAAAATCAAAAGAAAGATGCAACTGCACTTCGGTATATCAAACAAGGAGTGAGTAAATCTATCTATCCAAGAATTTTCAATAAAAGAAAAGCAAAGGATGCATGGGAAGTTTTGCAAAAAGAATTTCGAGGCAATGACAAAGTTATCTCCATTAAACTTCAATCTTTATGGAGAGATTTTGACAACCTGCAAATGAAGGAATCTGAAAATATCAGAGATTTCTTCTCCAGAGTCTCTGAAATTGTAAATCAAATTCAATGCCTTGGAGATAACATTCAAGAAAAGAAGGTGGTAGAGAAGATATTGAGATGTCTTCCTCCAAAGTTCGATCATTGCGTCGCTGCAATAGAGGAATCAAAGGACCTTGGCAAGATGTCAACACATGAGCTAATGAGTTCACTTCAAGCTCATGAACAAAGAATTAATAGAACATCAGCAAATTCATTGGAGCAAGCATTCCAATCCACCCTCAATTTCTCAGAAAAGAAACGAAGTTATTACAACTCAAAGAAGGGCTCATTTCAAAAGCAAAATCAAAATCAAAGAAAGGGCAATGAAAGAAATTATCAAGGCAAAGGAGAACAACGACGAGAACAGCAGAAAATTCAAGGTAATTCTTCCACTTATTGCATTATTTGCAATAAATCAAATCATAATTCTGAACATTGTCACTTCAAATGCACGAGATGTCGAATTCCTAATCATTCCCAAAGAGATTGTTGGTATCAAAATAAAAAAGAAAAGGACAAAGCAAATTTTACAAGTGAAGAAAATGAAGAGCAAGTTTTCTACTCTTGTTTATCTGCTGAAAATGAATCACAAGATGCTTGGTATATTGACAGTGGTTGCAGCAACCACATGACCGGCAACAAAGACATTTTTGTAGAACTTGATGCAAATTTTTCATCAGAGATAAAGCTTGGAGATGGAAAGGCACAAAAAGTTGAAGGAAAGGGGACCATTGCAGTCCACACCAAAAATGGTAAGAAATTTATTCATGATGTGCTTTACGTGCCAAATTTAGCCCAAAATCTCTTAAGTGTTGGACAACTTGTTCAAAAAGGTTATGCGGTGAATTTTGATAATAATTCTTGCAAGATCATTGATAAGAAAAGTAATTTAACAGTGGCAAATATTGACATGACTCCAAATAAAATTTTCCGTCTATTTATGTCTCTAAATGAGAATTGTGCATTCAAATCTGAAAATTCTAATGTGTCCCATTTATGGCATTTGAGATATGGCCATTTAAGCAACAAGGGGTTGCATTTGCTGAAATCAAAGAATATGGTCATTGGACTTCCTATCATCATGAAAGAAAATAAGGTGTGTGAAGGTTGTATTTTTGGCAAAATGCATAGATTTCCTTTTCCGAAAACTTCATGGCGAGCAAAAGCTCCTTTGGAATTGATACATGCTGATATTTTTGGTCCTACAAGGACTCCTTCACTAAATAACAAGAGATATTTCATTCTTTTTGTTGATGATTACACTCGTATGATGTGGATTTATTTTTTAAGTGAAAAATCAGAAGCTTTCTCAAGTTTCCTACGGTTTAAAGCTCTTGTAGAACGCCAAAGTGGACACTTAATAAAAACTCTTCGAACTGATCGTGGAGGAGAGTTTATTTATAGCGAGTTCATGAATCATTGCAAGAAAGAAGGGATTGCAAGGCAGCTTACTGTGCGATATACACCGCAGCAAAACGGCGTCGCAGAAAGGAAAAATCGAACAATTGTTGAAATGGCTCGAAGTATGCTGGAAGGAAAATCCATGCCAAAGAAGTTATGGGCTGAAGCTGTCAACACAGCTGTCTATATATTGAACCGTTCGCCAACTAAAGCTGTTAGAAATATGACACCATTTGAAGCCTGGCATAAAAGAAAGCCTAAAGTAGATCACATGAAAGTATTTGGAAGTGTAGCGTATGCATTGAACCAGAGCCCAAACAAAGATAAATTTGAGAAGAAAGGAGAGAAATATGTCTTTGTTGGTTACAGCGAAGAGTCGAAGGGATATCGGCTATTAAACCCCAAAAATGATCAACTCGTTGTCTCAAGAGATGTTGTCTTTGATGAAATGGCAGCATGGCAGTGGGATCATGATGGCTACCAAAAATCAAATTCTATGAAGCCTAAAAGATTTCAAAATAATAGCTCACAACCTGTTCGATCTCAGCAAAGTATCCATGTAGATACTGCTCCTAGTTACAGCTCAAATGATGAAAATGAATATGAAGACTTGGACTCTCCTATTCGAAAGGTGCGTTCTTTACAAGATATTTATGACTCATGTAATGTTGTTCTTTTTTCTTGTGAACCGCAGTTGTTTGAAGAGGCAAGCAAAGAAGATGTGTGGATTGAAGCAATGAAAGAAGAAATAACAGCCATTGAGAAAAATAAAACATGGCAGTTAGTTGACTTGCCAAAAGATAAAGAAGTCATTGGCCTGAAATGGGTTTACAAGACAAAATATGGCGAAGATGGTTCTATAATAAGACACAAAGCACGGCTGGTTGCAAAGGGATATTCACAGCAGCCCGGAATTGACTTTAATGAGACATTTGCTCCAGTAGTTCGAATGGAAACCATTAGAACAGCTCTTGCAGTGGCAGCGCAATTAGAGCTTAAAGTTTTCCAACTCGATGTGAAGTCTGCATTTCTTAATGGCGAGCTTAAGGAAGAGGTATATGTTGAGCAGCCAGAAGGCTTTGTGATAAGAGGAAAAGAAAATAAAGTTTATAAGCTTCAAAAGGCGCTGTATGGGCTAAAGCAGGCACCCCGAGCATGGAATTGCAAGATAGATAACTACTTCATTCAAAATGGTTTCCAAAGAAGTAAGAACGAACCTGCCCTTTATGTGAAAAATCAAGGAGAAGAATTTCTAGTTGTATGTCTATATGTTGACGATCTAATCTATTTCGGTACAAGCAACAATCTTGTTAAGGAATTTAAGGAAAGAATGATGACGGACTTTGAGATGACGGACCTCGGTCTGATGAAGTATTTTCTAGGCATGCAAGTCAAACAAGAAAAGGGCAAAATCTTCATTTCACAAGAGAAATACATTGAAGACATTCTCAAAAAATTTCACATGGCAGATTCCAAACCAGTTAACACACCAATGATGCTAAATGAAAAATTAAAGCAAGAAGATGGCGCAAAGAAGGCGGATGGAAAAATATTTAGAAGCTTGGTTGGTTCGCTAATTTTTCTCACTCATACAAGGCCTGATATTTGTCATGCAGTAAGTATACTTTCAAGATTCATGCAAAATCCTAGTAACAATCACTTGATTGCAGCAAAAAGAATTTTACGATATTTGAAAGGAACAAAAGAATGTGGGCTTCAATATGTCAAAGAGGACGAATGCAAGTTAGTCGGTTTCACTGATAGTGACTGGGCAGGAGCATTGGATGATCGGAAGAGCACATCAGGCTATGTATTTTGTCTTGGTTCCAACGTAATTTCATGGAGTTCAAGGAAGCAAAAGACCGTAGCATTATCTTCAGCTGAAGCTGAGTACATGGCAGCTACAGAGGCAGCCTGTGAAGCGGTGTGGCTGCGGAGAATTCTAAATGTTATGAAGCAAACTCAAGACAAGCCAACAAAAATCTACTGTGACAATATGTCGGCTGTGGCAATGACAAAAAATCCAGTGTTTCATGCTCGCACAAAGCATATTGAGATACGTTATCATTTTATACGAGAATTGATTAGCAAGGAGGAGATTATCATGGACTTCATCAGCACAAAAGACCAGCCAGCGGATTTCCTCACTAAAGCAGTCACATTGGAGAAGTTTGAAAGGTTCAAGGAGCAATTGAAAATTACAAATTAAGGAGGAGTGTTAAAAGTTAATTTGTAATTTTATTAGGCAACAATTAAATGCATTGACAAATATGCTTTTGTATTAATGTAGGGAATAATTTATTCCTATATATGACATAATTAGATAAATCTAGATAAGGTATTATCTGGAATATTCCAGAGAACGCATTATATTATAAAAGAAAAGGTGTATCTCATGTAATCAATTAAGCATCAAGAAAAGAAAAAAAAAAAAAAAAAATTTGTCTATCTCTCTACATTGTTCTGCTGTGCCTAACAAGATATTCCCGTTTTTAAGTAAGGATGATTGTCTTTTGCATGGTTAATTGCAAGAATGTATTTATGTGTTGAATGAGTAAATTTTGATGGTTTGGTGAATGTTTGTACCAGTTTATACACAGAGCATATTGCATAAAATTGTATATCATTCATAATATAAAAATTGGGAAGAATGCAACTAAGGAAAAGGGAGAGGTTCATGCATATAACTAGGTGCATAGGGCAAACAAGGTAAGGTTAGTGGAGTCTTGAACCTAATCTCTAACTAAATTAAGCTTCATGGGAGGTGTTGGTAATCAAGTTTACATTAATCTACTTGGCATCAGAGAGGATGTCAAGTATGCACATGGCTTATTTAAGCCCTATAGGCCTTTGTATGCTGGGAATGGTTAGGGAGGTCCCAGACAGTGTGCACTATGTGTTCAATGTATGGAAAGATTTAACCCATTAAAGTATAGTAAACCATGTCTTAGCTGATGTTGTAGACTTAGAGAGGATATAAGTGATGAAACAAATCATCGGGGATGGACTAGGAAAGCATATTCATATGAAGTGCATGTGTTTGCTTGGATGTTTTGTGTTTAGATTTATGTAACTTGATGGCTGTTAATACCTACTTAAAAATCTAAAGTATAAGCTTGACATGTTGACACTTGAAAAGTTATCAAAAAAGGAAATAAAATGCCAAGTTTAAATGTAAATAGGATGAACACAGGTTGAAATAAAGAGTGGGTATGTTGTTTAAATGCATACTTTTATTTAAGTTATCTTGGATGACTTGCTTTTAGTTTTATATATGTATAGATATAGCTTATATTTATTTGATTCTGAAGCAAAGAATTAATATGCATACACTTAAAAATATACAATATAGAAGTAAATGCCTAGGAAGTATGAAATTTGAATGTTAAATCCTTGTTTCAATATAATAGTTAAGCTCTGGGGGATGATATAAAAACTAGAAATGGTTTAAGTTATATATTAATGGGTTGTGGGGTCAGACATGCGAGATGCTTTTCATGAATATTATGAATGTTGATCTTTGTATTTGATGAATATTATGTATGCAGTTGTCTGTATTTTGTTGAATATTATGCATGCTGATTGGTAAGGGTATAACCTATTGTATATCTGTTTAACTAGACAATATTGAATAAGTCACCCCTTGTATAATTATAAAACAAAGAGAGGGATATGCAGTAAATATTTACATGTTATGTAGGAACTTGTGTTTTATATGCTACTTGATTAATGAAACATACTCATAGCTGATATCTAAGTCTGACCCTGTTGATTGCTCTTGCAATCTCTTGGGCTGTCTCATTTAAAATGTGTCAGTTCAGGGAATTGAGTTTATAGGTAAGGAAGCATCATTTTGTTGGTTTAAGGAACTGAAGAAGTTTGTTATTCTAAGTGTTTTAAGTTGACAGATGACTGCAATGTTAAATGACTAAGCGGCTTGTATTTACTAAATAGTAATAATATATGTTATTTGATTCTTATTGAAACTGAGCTAAAGGTATTAAAAATTAAAGAACGAATGAACATTTTGTACTCTTCGAACTTTAATTTACATCTTCTGGAGAAAAAAAGTCATGTCATATAAGTAAAAATATAGAGGTGGCGTCTTCTTAAAATAGCTAGTAATACCTTGGTTGTTATATATACATACATACATATATATATATATACATATATATATATATATACATATATATATATATACATATATATATATATATATATGTATGTATGTATATATGTATGTATGTATGTATGTATGTGTGTATGTGTATGTATGTGTATGTATGTGTGTGTGTGTTTATTGATTAAAAATGTAAAATTGCATATTGTAATGCCAATGAGAAACTGGTATATAAGTTGACATATATACATATCTCTGTATCTTCACAGTAAGTTATATATATACATAATGAGTAAGGCTAGGTTCATGTATATATTAATGCATATAAAACGGTACACCTATTAATCAAACTGCTAGTGTGCTCATGTGTATGTGAATTGGTAAGCTAATCTGGTATTATGTGTATATTAATTTTTAAGAAAGGTTGGCATTGTATATATATGAATTTTATAATAGTTGTTGGCATATTGAAATAAGTCTGATCAATTACACTCTTATTTATGCATTAAAAAGTACGCATATGTCTTCCAAGATCATGTTGCAAGGATAAGAGTTGCAGCATAATGCATACGCTGTGTTTTATAACACATCGATAAAGGTAGCTAAGTTATAATAGGGTGAGTAAGTGTATATATATGATAAGTAACAACTTCGATGGATTGAGATTCGATATAAATCTATATACATGAAATGCACCAGTTTATCATGTATAATCAAGTAAAATCAAGGCAGCAAGCTATACTTATAAATTGCAAAAGAATCTGAAACTAAAATATGCATGTTAGAGTCTAAATGACTTAGTTGTTATATATACACAAATATTTCCAGTGCTATATACATTTCATTTTAAAAGGGAAAACTGGCTAAAAGATAATGATGTATATATCTATGATTTGATAGTCTGGGATATATATAAAAATATGTTTAATATGTACACTTTTTCAAGTATTAGTTATGTAAGGGACACATGTGCTTAAATTTTTTCTTAGTTATGTAATGATTAGTTAACTTCGAACTGATCAACTTTCTTTTACTTATAAAATTATGCTTTGATAAATCAAGTAAAAGAGACTTATCTATTTTCGTATGCATAAGTTAAGTTTTGAATTTGAATACTAATATTCTTATATTAGTAAAGAAGAGATCTTGTATATAAATGATTAAAAGGGGAGGGGATGACCCTTGAGAAGATAACCCTAGTTTGTGTAAATTATAAATAATATTAAAATAAAAAATTGGTGGAATTTTGGGATCACTTCACTATGACCCTACCCGACCTCTCTAACTAATGAAAGACCATCAAAATGCTAAGTGACTGTGCCCCTACAAACAATCCGAGCTTCTAACTTGGCATTGTCCCTCATCCAATTTCCCGATAGTAAAAGATCATTGGCCTCTTGTTTTAGCACCAGTCTCTTATGTACTTTCTCTGGTTGATGATGACAGGCGTCTGATGACTTACTATCTTTTTTGGGTTCTATCCACGAGAATCCCACGCTGAGGAGGTCGCCGAATCATCCCAATCATTCTTTAGGCTGCCCTTAACCATAGATGCAGCCAAGGCATACTCCCGGATGGAACTACACAGACCATGCCTCTATGGTTACAACATCACTAGACCTTCCACAAAGGGCCATCATGGAGTATACTCACGTCCCGTCAAATCTTTCACTTCCTTCCACTCGCGTCGAATATGTTGGATGTGCTCCCACCGTGCCTCCCGATGCCTACAATGTTTTTTCCTGCTAGGCTCTTCATTCCCACGGACTGGTCCAAACACATATCGTTATATAAATTAGATCCTATGTTAATTACTATTTTGCATTCCACTTACTTTCTCGTTCCTCAATTTACAACATTCAATAATCTATTTAATCGAATATTATTTATTTAGAAATCAACTTTACTAGTTACCATAGAATCTTAGGCATGTAACTTAATCCTTGTAAATCAATATGTTCATATTAAAGCCTAACACCTTTTTGGCTCGTAATTTAATCCTTTTAAGTCAATATGTCCATAGTAAAGCCTAATTATCTTTTAACCAATTCATGTCTTATTCATATTTGCAAATGAATCATGTCTATTTATTATGGTTTCCCCAGTTTTCTTATTTATGCAATATAATTTGTGGTTCTAGATTTAATAATAAACCTCACACATTCCTTTTACCTTTCATAATGTCTTTCAATTTTGTTACCCTTTTTCTTTTCGTCTTTACAATTTACGTTGTAGGAAATCAGACCTATTCATAATTGATCGGCTATTAAAATTGTACAAAAATCTAATTCCATAGCTTAAGGTAATTACTGCAATTGAAACCCATAACTGTAAGACTTCTCTTTCAATTATTTTTAGGCTATTAAATAGTGCATAATGCGGCTAAATCCCTATTTCACACTAGTCCACACCATTGCTTATTTATTTTTTAAAACTTGCAATTATGTTTACTACTTCTTTTTTTTAATGAATGGTGGAAATATATTCCCTTTTTCCTAACCAATAAATCTAGGTTATTTCTGACTTCCCACTTTAATTGGTATACGTTAATTCCTATTTGAACTTATTTTTCTTTTTTGCATAATTACAGTAAATTTGGATACAATTAGGTTATGTGCCTGTTTCAATCTCAAAGATTTCTATACTCGTCCCATTCTAAATTTGAAAGGTAAATTTTCAACTAACAAGTTTTTTTTAAGATTTATCATTTAACTGTAAATTTAATGTCCATAATATTAATCATGTCTTGCCCACAATTACAAAATCCTCTTTTGTTCATAACTCCAATTAAATTATGTTTTCCAGCGCGTGTAAACAAAAAGGGTTATCATCAGTCCTAGATACTAGGCACATAATTCAGTTATGTATATGTTAAAATTTCAGGTTTATATGTATTTTGCGCATAACAAAATTCAACATAAACTTTGTATATATTCCGACATAGAAACGGGGAAAAGAGAAAGAAGGCAACATATTATAAATTCTTACAAGAATAAAATGATATTATATACTATTATAAGAAAATATAATATAAATCCACTCATCTGGGATTTGCGCTCTAAGTTTTGGATCTGTGTTTACTTTATGTTTACACTTTATTCTGGATTTATAGCTTTATGGGATCTAGCAAGTGCATCTTGAATCTAATATATTTTCTTCCAATTCTCGAATCAAAAATCCTAAATCTCGATACAATTTATTTCTAAAGAGTTTGGAGAAGAAAGAATGCGGCATAGCTCTGGCACCTTCTTAGAAAATATGAGTTGGAAGCTACGCCCTAAAATTTTATTTATAGCTGCCTAGAAGATCCATATCTGTCTAATTTATAAACATTAAATCCAAGCCAACAGAAACATAAAACACCATCGTCTTAGCCTGTAATGGGTTGACTTATGCTTTAGGTGGGTAGGCCCCTGGGTCGATCCATCCTTGAAGTGTGTCTACCTCTAGGTCGACCAACTTCAAGCTTGGGTCGACCAATATATGATTTTTAAAAATCTTGCATTGGGTCTTTTCTTACGTGATTTTGACTGTGTTTAATGTTATCATTAACGTTTGTTAATTCTTCATATCCATTCTGATTAGTTTCTAGATTTATTTCCTATTTTGACGCGCATTGTTATTTCTAATTTAAATGCGTAATCAATGTGCGTATTAATAATTATTTCGTGTAATAACCCGGAAATCCGAGCCAATTTAAAATTTTTATTTTGGCAATTTCAGTGAATTTTGATCATTTAAAATGAATTATTTTAAATAATAACGACGAGAAATTTATTTTGAATAGAATTCGAATGTATATATTATATAAATCGTCGTTAGAATATAAATATTTATTTATATTTATAAAGGGAATTGAAAATGGCGCGGTAGTTCGATAATTTGATTTCAAAATTCAAATGAATGTACCGGGTGCAAAATAAACCGGATTTTAGTGAAACCAAAAATATTAGAATCTGTTTGTGAATATCTTTCCAACGAATCCGAAAAATTGAAATTTCATAGTGGGGATAAAAAGTTATGTCCAGTTGAAATTTTAGAATAGCCGCTATGGAATTTCGGCCCTTAGAAAATGGCCATTTTGCAAACGACCTCGGTTTTCGACGAAATCACTTTTGTTGGATCCGCGATGTCAAGTTATTGCTAGATTTCAAATTTCATAATTTTTCGATTCAATATGTGAGCGTGGGAAAGGAAAACGCGTCTGGCCAGTTTCAGTTGATTTCTATCGACTGGAAAATGGCCATTTTTCAAACGGTCTCAGAATTTGACGAAATTAGTTTTGTTAGGACCGTATCGTCAATACAAAGCAAGAAAATATTTTTTGGGAATTTTTCTAGTTAGTATGTGGCCCCGGTAAATTGAAATGCGCGTTCAAATTCAATATATAGAGTTATGTGTTGATTTTGCGGAAACTGATCGAAACAGTCGAATCAGCTTACGGTACATATCCCATTGGGTTCGGAATGAGGGTAATTAGCTATGGAGGATAGGCGGTGGGTCCCGTTTCGAGTTCAAAATTTAAAGTTGCTTTTTGAAATTAAATAATTAAAATAATATAAATAAATTTTATAAAAAAAAACCCTTCCTTCCCTATTATCTCAAGCCCCCCGTTTTATTTCATTTCAGAGAAAAAAAAAAGAACAAAAAACAAAATTGATCCATCGCGCCCCCCTAGGCGGCGCCGCCCACCGCCAGACTCCCCCTCCACCTCCTCGAGCCCCCACGAGCACCGACGAGCTCCCCCTTCCTTCTGCTTCCTCCACTTCCTCAGAGACCTCGCTCCTCTTGTCGATCTCCAACTCCACCGCTGAAACACCCCACCTCCGTTAGGGTCACTCTCAAAGGGAATGCCCTAATTTTGGTGGAGGTTTGTAAGTACAAGTCACAGATATACAAGACAGATATAAGAACACATATTTGTAAACAGCGGAAAAACAACAAACTTTTATTTCATAAAAGCAAATACGTGTTACAACAACATCACCATGATTGTCTTATATCCTTTCCAAAAACATAACATAACACTTTCATAATCTGTCTTGATTACATTATTTAAAGAAGCATAAATAAAACATAGATAAACTGCAAAAGCCCCATAGTGGATTGTCCAAAGCCATAGTTCAAAGCGAAAAAGTCCAAGCAATACATTTCTCTTCTTCAAGCTGGATGTTAAGGCTGGTCAAGCTGCTGTGTTCCCTCCCTGTGGACCTGGGGGGGGGAACGGAAGAAAAGAAGACGAAAGAAAAGTAGAGTCAGACATAAAGCCTGAGTAAGTCTAGTACTATTCTGTCTATGAATAAAGAACTGGGTATGATAAGTATAAACAAGAAGTGGGAAAGGATTATAAACTTGGTTAAGTTGTCTAGGGTCGAATATACTATCGTACCCCATGTTAATCTCTGAACCCATATAAACTAGTTTCTAACTGGCACCCCATAATCGGGGTGATGTGATCCATTCTATGATGATCGACTCCTACTCGCATAGTTACATGTGTCTTACGGCCCCCGATGTTGTAGTTACCTATGCTGGTCCCACCGTGCGGTGTATCAAGTCCCATGGTGGCGGCCCGACACAATCCTAGAGTGCACAGGTATGCTACTGGTGTCCAGTGCCTTATTTTTCTGCGCCGGAGTGTGTGCACGCCCGCACCCCGTTAGAACCTACACTGCTACACCACCGTCGTCGATTTGACCTCTTACAATCAGCCCAGTAATCGTGCCCCACCCTGCCTAGTTTCAGGGTATCCTGATACACCTTCTAGGGTTACTGCTGAAAAGGGTCCCCCGTTACTAGGTTTTCTATCTCTAGCCAACATGCTAAGTTGGTTAAGTGTTTCCTAACCTAACCCCCACCAGTCCGTTTAGTTTAGCATGTTCCATTTTGATTAAGTCTTTAGTTCACTTAATCCTAACAATCCTGACTCAGCCTTAATTGTCTTATTAAAGCCTTGACCTCTCACATTAGACAGGTATTGTTGTGGCTGCCTGTTGCCGGTTGGTTCCGGGCAGTCTTACGCCACAACTCAGTCTAACCTCGGGTCTTTATTGGGCTCCATGTTTAACCTCCCACATTGGATAGGTATTGTTGTGACTACTGGACAGCCGGGCGGTTCCGGGCAGGTTTACATCACAACTCAATCCAACCTCGGGTTAAACACATCGTATGTTCTACATTTACATATTTTGTCTTTCTTCTTTATTTTCTTATATGTAAATATTTGCGGCCCATTATTAAGTTAATGGTGTAAAGGTTACACCAATCATGGGCCCAACCCATACTTGAATTTGGTCCCTTCTATTTTATATTTTCATTCATTAGTAATTTTAACCCAACGTTATTTTCCCCCGTTTTACACGTCCGTTTATTATATATATATATATGTTGGGCTTAGCCTTTTAAAGCCCAACTTAGCCATGCGAAAAGGGGAGGCTTAAAGCGTGATTACATACACAAAGAAGGGGATGTGAACGCATGAACTTGCAATATGACGTTGGAAATACAAAATAGAAACTGGTGTACTTGCATAGTAGTGACATATACTTTGGTCATAAAGCATAAGTGACATGAATCAAACCATGTAAACTTGTAGTTAAGTTAAGAATATCACTATTGACACATAGGCCTAACTACAACATAAACCTATATTTTTATTTCAGGCATAATGTCAAACATAAGCAAATCATGTTCATAAGACTACTACATGTTTACAAAGGTGCCTACTTTTGTGACTAATACAAAAGTATAGTTAAACTTGTTCACATAACCATGGCATAAATATTTCTAACATGAAATCATGATTTTTTACTTTAGTCATGCAAACTTGCAAAAAGGGATTTTTGAATCTAACCTAGCTATGTACCACATGTGTCATCATATAATTCTTGTTAACAATATGGATTTCAATTATGCAAAATATCAATCATAGCCTAGTCATATTCATAAGTTTGCAAATAGGTTTTCTAGTACAAAAGCATGGCTTAATACATGATGCCAAATTTTCAACATAATTTCATATGGATTATAATAACCCAAACTTATTCCAATTACTCACAAAAATGATTTTTGTATAAAAATACACATTATGATGGCATAGTAGCAAAACCCCAAACTTGCATGAATTTCAATTAATCAACTACATACATGTAGCTTCAACATGGATTACATAATTTGCGAATATTCCAAACGTATACTTGCATAGAACTACCGCATGTAGTTCTTTATAATGAATAACATAATTCGAGAATATCCAAACGTATACAATATCCCAAATCGATAAGAATCATAGTAACGCACAAATATGAATTACTTTATCACCACAAATCAAGTATACAAACCAACACAATTATTTGTTCATACCAAAATAATACTCTACTTACAATTGTGTGGCGAATTCTCTAATTTAGGGATTTGAAGATGCGGTTTGATTTGATTGAGTTGCTTTATGCCTTAGAATTTTGCCTCCTAATTCTCTCTCCAATTGGTGGCTACCCCTAGTCGTTCCTCAGCAACATGGCGGCTTTGTTCTTATTTTTGAATGAATAGATTAGGGTTGAGTCTAGGGTTATTTTTATAGAGGTTATGAACTGATTAGGACCATTGATGTTGCTTGGATTGATCGTAGCCATTCATCCTAAGGAGAGACCAATTAGAGCCTGCCACCTAGCCCTAATGACAAAGCAGACCACAGAAAATCGACCAACATAGAATAGGCCAGCCAGGGTGGACTGGGTTCGACCTGGGTCTGGACCAGGTCGACATGCCTGTCGACAGGCCTGTCGACAGCCCTGTCGACCTGGCTAGACCAGGTTGACAGCCCAGTCGACCTGGGTGCATCAGGCGGGATTTTTCCCGCCCTGGCCAATTGGGCTCGGTTTTTAATTTTAAACTGTTTCATTCTGTTTGAATTTTAAATTTAATTCAGAAACTTCCGAAGGCCATATCTTCTTCATACGGACTCCGTTTTTCGAAAACTCGGACTCTATTTCGCGTATTTTTCCGAGACGAACGCAATGGCGTATCCCGTTTCCCTTAGTTCTTTGATTTAAAATTAATTATACTTTAATTTGTTAATTTCACAGTTATAGAATACACGGGGTGTTACATTCTCCCCCACTCAAAAGGATTTCGTCCCCGAAATCTTCAAGTTTAGGAAAATGTATATCCTAACATCCAATCATCCATCTACTCAACCATCAAACACGAGCATCCATTGTCCTTAAAAGACTTCTAATGCTTCATGATCATATGCGAAGTGTGTGTGTACATGTACTTATCAAATGCAAAATCAGGCGGTCTACTGATTCAGTTGACCTCCTTAATGCGAATTATGTAAGTGCCATGAATCCATTATGTATGCAAATTTTCCTATTCTTGATTCTACATGAGTGCACAATCATTCAATACAAATGCAACATCCATATGACAACACATTAATGTTCAACCATATACGAATGCAAACATATATGCATATGCAATATGAAGTGACTGAGCCGATCTAAACCCTAGATTGTGTGTGTATATGCAATCACGAGCAACCACTAGCAATCACTTGCAACCACTTACAACCATCATACATAACATGTTTCAATTACATGTTTCCATCCAAAAAGATTCTACCTAAAAGATAAGGTCGAGGAAATATACCTAAAAAGATAGATAAAAGCGCAACTTAAGGAAAAGGAAAGATCAAGGATGTACCCTCGAACAGAAAAGGGTAGGCAGTGCGTATTCTAGCTTCAGTTTCCCAAGTCGCGTCTCCCTCGGCGTCGCTCCACTGAACTTTGACGAGCTTGACTTCGCGGTTGCGTAGCTTCTTCACTTCCGTTCCTAATATGCGTGTTGGAACTTTTCTTATGGTTGCTTCGCGTTCCACTTCGGCCTCTTCGAGGATATTTGGTTCTACCACTTTAGCAGACTCATGTAGACATTTTCGGAGATGTGAAACGTGAAAAACGTTGTGGACTCCAGCCAACTTCTCGGGTAGCTCTAATCTATAGGCCATTTTCCCAATTTTCTCGATGATAGGGAATGGCCCTACGAACCTTGGTGCTAGCTTTCCTGTGGTCCCAAAACGAACAACGTTTCTTAGTGGTGATACCTTGAGAAAAACTCTGTCTCCAACCTCAAATTCAAGGTCGGTCCTTCTCTTGTCGGCATAGGACTTTTGTCTGTCTTGGGCCGTCTTCATCCTTCTTCGTATTAAGTCTACTTTCTCTGAAGTCTCTCGGATCATATCCGGTCCAAGTATGAGCTTATCAGTAGACTCCCACCAACAAGTGGGCGATCAGCACGGTCTTCCATATAAAGCTTCGAAGGGTGCCATTCCGATGGTTGCTTGATAGCTGTTGTTGTAGGCAAATTCCACCAAAGGAAGGTGGTCTTCCCATGTCCCTCCGAAGTCAAGGACGCATAGCCTTAAAAGGTCTTCCAAAACTCTGTTCACTCTCTCTGTTTGGCCGTCGGTTTGGGGATGATAGGCTGTGCTTAAGCATAATTGCGTTCCTACTGCTTCTTGCAGACTCCGCCAAAACTCACTGGTGAAGATGGGGTCTCGGTCACTAACAATGCTAGATGGTATTCCATGGAGTCGAACGATTTCCTTGAGGTAAAGTGATGATAGGGATGAGGCAGTTCTTTTACTTTTGACAGGTAAAAAGTAGGCGCTTTTAGTAAGCCTTTCCACTATTACCCAAATGCTAGTGTTGCCTCTCCTAGACCTAGGCAGCCCATCGATGAAGTCCATTGAGATGCTATCCCACTTCCACTGCGGGACCTCCAGAGGATGTAGCAGTCCGCCAGGCTTTTTCTGTTCCGCCTTAACCTGTTGGCACACTATACACTTAGAAACGAACTCTGCCACGTCCTTTTTCATGTCGTTCTAGAAGAAAGTCCTTTTTATATCTTTGTACATTTTATCTCCACCTGGGTGTATCGTCATCTTGGAGTGATGTGCTTCCTCGAGAACCTTCTTTACTAAATCTTTTGTCTGTGGGACGCATAGTCTTCCGTCTCGCCTTAGCAACCCCTTATCGTCGATGGAGTATCTGTTGAGGTGACTTGAAGTCTCACCCCTAATTAGCTTATCAATTATTTCCACAAGCTGAGGGTCTTCGCGTTGTGCTGTCCCTTCTGAATCCACTAAAGTTGGGCGCACTTCGAGAGATGCTAGCAAGCCTGGTACGAAATCGGAGGAGGGCCTAAAGTCGAAGCTGGCTATAAACTCTAGGCTTTGTCTTTCAACAAACAACGGGCTTAGGGTCAATTTCTTTCGGCTCAACGCGTCTGCTACTACGTTGCCTTTGCCCGGAGTGTAGGAGATTTCGAAATCGTACGAGGCAAGAAACTCCATCCATCTTTGTTGCCTCAAGTTAAGATCTTTCTGCGAGAAAAGATATTTCAACGATTTATGGTCAGTGTAAAGTTCGAACTTCTCACCTAGGAGATAATGTCGCCAAGACTTGAGTGCAAAGACGATGGCGGCTAACTCAAGATCGTGGGTTGGGTAGTTATTTTCGTGCACCTTCAACTGCCTCCCGCCATAAGCTACTACCCTTCCTTCTTGCATTAAGACGGCGCCTAGCCCTGTCCCACATGCATCCGTATAAACAGTGAACATCTTGCTCCCATCTGGCAGCGTCAAAACTGGGGCTGTTGTAAGAGCCCTTTTCAGTCGTTGGAAAGCAAACTCGCAATCCAAATCCCAATTGAACACTAGATTCTTCTTGGTCAACTTCGTGAGCGGAGCTGAGATTTTCGCAAAATCCCTTATGAATTTCCGATAGAAACCTGCTAGTCCTAGAAAGCTTCGGACCTCAGTTGTATTCCTTGGTGTCTTCCAATCCTGTACCGCCACTACCTTAGCAGGGTCCACTACTAACCCTTGTTTGGATACTATGTGCCCAAGGAACCTCACCTCTTCTCTCCAAAAGTGGCATTTGGAGAATTTGGCTTTTAGTTGATGGACTCGCAAAGTTTCCATGATTGCCCTTAAGTGCTGAGCATGTTCCTCTTCACTCTTTGAGAAGATAAGGATATCATCTACGAAGACCACTACGAATTTGTTGAGGAAATCTCTAAATACCCTACTCATCAGGTCCACGAAGTAAGCAGGTGCATTTGTCAAGCCGAAAGGCGTGACAAGCCATTCAAAGAAGCCGTCTGGGGTTCTGAATGCCATTTTATCGATGCTATCTTCAGCCACCCTTAGCTGATGAAAACCGGTTGCTAAATCAAGTTGGGAGAAAACAGACGCTCCTACAAGCTGGTCAAACAAATCGTCAATTCTAGGGAGCGGGTGCCTATTCTTTTTCGTTAGCTTGTTGAGCTCCCTATAGTCAACACATAGACGGAGTGAACCATCCGCCTTTGTAGCGAACACCATCGGAGCGCCCCATTCTGAAATGCTCCTCCTAATGAACCCCTTTTCTAGAAGCTCTTTAATCTGTTTACTGAGCTCTTTCCTTTCCCGTGGAGCCATGTGTCTAACGGGCAACGCAACGGGCTTTGCATTATCCACAAGATATATGCGGAAGTCTATTTCCCGCTTCGGAGGCAAGCCCTTCACCTCTTCGAAGACATCCGGATATTCCCGGACCACTCTAACTGATTGCAAATTTTCAACAGAGGCATCTAGCGATTCAAGATAACTAAGCATAACCGCATACGAGGGATTACAAGAAATTTCCAAAGTATTACCGAGCTGGGTTAGGAGCCTAACAACCCTTTTCTCACAATCAAGGATGGCCCCATTACTGGATAGCCAATCCATACCCAAAATCAAACCATAACCCGAAAAGCCCAAAACAAAGGCACTACATTGAAATTCTACACTTAGAATGGAAATTTTCAATTCCAAACAGATCATAGACAAATGAGCTGGGCCCCCAATTGGGTTTGAAACAATTAAGGGGTCCTCTACCATACTAGTTTTTAGGTGCAGAGATTCTACTAAAGCAAACGAGATAAAGGAGTGTGATGCGCCAGAATCAAATAAAGTGCGAACGGGGTGATCATAAAGATAAACTACACTTTCTACAGAAGTATTTATACCTCGCTGTTGCAGAGGTGGCGCTTCCAGCACATGAACCTGTGCCCCTGGGGTGAATCCAGCCCTCTGCCCCTGTCCTCGTTTCTTTGGGCAGTCCTTAGCCCTGTGACCTGTCTCACCGCAAGAAAAGCACCCACCATTCTCCTTGGCCTTCTTTTTCCGGCAGTCCTTTACTAAGTGCCCCACTTTGCCATAGAAATTACACTTCCTCTTCTCTTTGTTGCCTTTCCCGCCCTTCTTAAAGTCTGTCTTCTTAGGCTGCAGACCCTCTTTCTTCCCTTGAGAGCTTTTTGCCTTTGTCTCCTTCTTTCCCTTATCCTCTTCATTCGGCAATGCCATTTGCACCAATCTTTCATACGTGGCTCCCATGGGTATATGGGTCATGGCCAAACTGTGTAATGCCTCATTCAACCCCTTGACGAAACGGAGAGCCTTCTTGTGCGGGGTGTTGACTAGGTCAAGCCCAAACCTAGCCAGCTCATCGAACTGATTCACATACTCTCTGACTGTCTTGTCCCCTTGCTTAAGAAATAAAAATTTTTCCAATTGCAAACTTCTTTCCGCATCTGAGAGAAATTTAGTCTCAAACCTTGCCCTAAAGTCCTCCCATGTCTCCACTGGTCTTTCAGCATTAGTGACTTCCCACCAGTAGGAAGCCTCGCCCTTCAATAGCCACACTGCCAATTGTACTTTTTGTCTATCCTCTAGCTCAAAGATGATGAATAGGTCCTCAGTTTCTTTCAGCCAATTTCTAGCTGCCACGAAGGACTCAGTTCCATGGAAATCCCTTCCTCCCATAGCTTTAAAATCTTTACATATCTTAGCAAAAGTGTTTCCCCGAGGAGGAGGTGGAGGAAAAGGTGCCGCTGCAGCTGGATGATTTCCGGCAGCTGGGGGAGGAGGAACGGTAGGACCTGGCTGAGTGGCTCTTGCTTCTAAGAACCGTCTAAACCAACCAGGTATTGGCACCCCTTCCGGCAAGTTAAGATCTTCGGACATGCTGAAACAAAAAGGATAGATTCAAAACGAAGGATAAGAGATAGTACCTATGGCTTTGGGGAGTGGCCTTTGCCTTTTTAAAATAAAATAATACTTTTGTCTTTTAAAAATGCTTCTTTAAATTTCTTTTTTTTTTTTGAAAATAAATTTTCAAAACTTTTTATCTTATCTGGTAAACCTATGCTCTGATACCAAGTGAAACACCCCACCTCCGTTAGGGTCACTCTCAAAGGGAATGCCCTAATTTTGGTGGAGGTTTGTAAGTACAAGTCACAGATATACAAGACAGATATAAGAACACATATTTGTAAACAGCGGAAAAACAACAAACTTTTATTTCATAAAAGCAAATACGTGTTACAACAACATCACCATGATTGTCTTATATCCTTTCCAAAAACATAACATAACACTTTCATAATCTGTCTTGATTACATTATTTAAAGAAGCATAAATAAAACATAGATAAACTGCAAAAGCCCCATAGTGGATTGTCCAAAGCCATAGTTCAAAGCGAAAAAGTCCAAGCAATACATTTCTCTTCTTCAAGCTGGATGTTAAGGCTGGTCAAGCTGCTGTGTTCCCTCCCTGTGGACCTGGGGGGGGGGGGGGGAACGGAAGAAAAGAAGACAAAAGAAAAGTAGAGTCAGACATAAAGCCTGAGTAAGTCTAGTACTATTCTGTCTATGAATAAAGAACTGGGTATGATAAGTATAAACAAGAAGTGGGAAAGGATTATAAACTTGGTTAAGTTGTCTAGGGTCGAATATACTATCGTACCCCATGTTAATCTCTGAACCCATATAAACTAGTTTCTAACTGGCACCCCATAATCGGGGTGATGTGATCCATTCTATGATGATCGGCTCCTACTCGCATAGTTACATGTGTCTTACGGCCCCCGATGTTGTAGTTACCTATGCTGGTCCCACCGTGCGGTGTATCAAGTCCCATGGTGGCGGCCCGACACAATCCTAGAGTGCACAGGTATGCTACTGGTGTCCAGTGCCTTATTTTTCTGCGCCGGAGTGTGTGCACGCCCGCACCCCGTTAGAACCTACACTGCTACACCACCGTCGTCGATTTGACCTCTTACAATCAGCCCAGTAATCGTGCCCCACCCTGCCTAGTTTCAGGGTATCCTGATACACCTTCTAGGGTTACTGCTGAAAAGGGTCCCCCGTTACTAGGTTTTCTATCTCTAGCCAACATGCTAAGTTGGTTAAGTGTTTCCTAACCTAACCCCCACCAGTCCGTTTAGTTTAGCATGTTCCATTTTGATTAAGTCTTTAGTTCACTTAATCCTAACAATCCTGACTCAGCCTTAATTGTCTTATTAAAGCCTTGACCTCTCACATTAGACAGGTATTGTTGTGGCTGCCTGTTGCCGGTTGGTTCCGGGCAGTCTTACGCCACAACTCAGTCTAACCTCGGGTCTTTATTGGGCTCCATGTTTAACCTCCCACATTGGATAGGTATTGTTGTGACTACTGGACAGCCGGGCGGTTCCGGGCAGGTTTACATCACAACTCAATCCAACCTCGGGTTAAACACATCGTATGTTCTACATTTACATATTTTGTCTTTCTTCTTTATTTTCTTATATGTAAATATTTGCGGCCCATTATTAAGTTAATGGTGTAAAGGTTACACCAATCATGGGCCCAACCCATACTTGAATTTGGGCCCTTCTATTTTATATTTTCATTCATTAGTAATTTTAACCCAACGTTATTTTCCCCCGTTTTACACGTCCGTTTATTATATATATATATATGTTGGGCTTAGCCTTTTAAAGCCCAACTTAGCCATGCGAAAAGGGGAGGCTTAAAGCGTGATTACATACACAAAGAAGGGGATGTGAACGCATGAACTTGCAATATGACGTTGGAAATACAAAATAGAAACTGGTGTACTTGCATAGTAGTGACATATACTTTGGTCATAAAGCATAAGTGACATGAATCAAACCATGTAAACTTGTAGTTAAGTTAAGAATATCACTTTTGACACATAGGCCTAACTACAACATAAACCTATATTTTTATTTCAGGCATAATGTCAAACATAAGCAAATCATGTTCATAAGACTACTACATGTTTACAAAGGTGCCTACTTTTGTGACTAATACAAAAGTATAGTTAAACTTGTTCACATAACCATGGCATAAATATTTCTAACATGAAATCATGATTTTTACTTTAGTCATGCAAACTTGCAAAAAGGGATTTTTGAATCTAACCTAGCTATGTACCACATGTGTCATCATATAATTCTTGTTAACAATATGGATTTCAATTATGCAAAATATCAATCATAGCCTAGTCATATTCATAAGTTTGCAAATAGGTTTTCTAGTACAAAAGCATGGCTTAATACATGATGCCAAATTTTCAACATAATTTCATATGGATTATAATAACCCAAACTTATTCCAATTACTCACAAAAATGATTTTTGTATAAAAATACACATTATGATGGCATAGTAGCAAAACCCCAAACTTGCATGAATTTCAATTAATCAACTACATACATGTAGCTTCAACATGGATTACATAATTTGCGAATATTCCAAACGTATACTTGCATAGAACTACCGCATGTAGTTCTTTATAATGAATAACATAATTCGAGAATATCCAAACGTATACAATATCCCAAATCGATAAGAATCATAGTAACGCACAAATATGAATTACTTTATCACCACAAATCAAGTATACAAACCAACACAATTATTTGTTCATACCAAAATAATACTCTACTTACAATTGTGTGGCGAATTCTCTAATTTAGGGATTTGAAGATGCGGTTTGATTTGATTGAGTTGCTTTATGCCTTAGAATTTTGCCTCCTAATCCTCTCTCCAATTGGTGGCTACCCCTAGTCGTTCCTCAGCAACATGGCGGCTTTGTTCTTATTTTTGAATGAATAGATTAGGGTTGAGTCTAGGGTTATTTTTATAGAGGTTATGAACTGATTAGGACCATTGATGTTGCTTGGATTGATCGTAGCCATTCATCCTAAGGAGAGACCAATTAGAGCCTGCCACCTAGCCCTAATGACAAAGCAGACCACAGAAAATCGACCAACATAGAATAGGCCAGCCAGGGTGGACTGGGTTCGACCTGGGTCTGGACCAGGTCGACATGCCTGTCGACAGCCCTGTCGACCTGGCTAGACCAGGTCGACAGCCCAGTCGACCTGGGTGCATCAGGCGGGATTTTTCCCGCCCTGGCCAATTAGGCCCGGTTTTTAATTTTAAACTGTTTCATTCTGTTTGAATTTTAAATTTAATTCAGAAACTTCCGAAGGCCATATCTTCTTCATACGGACTCCGTTTTTCGAAAACTCGGACTCTATTTCGCGTATTTTTCCGAGACGAACGCAATGACGCATCCCGTTTCCCTTAGTTCTTTGATTTCAAATTAATTATACTTTAATTTGTTAATTTCACAGTTATAGAATACACGGGGTGTTACAACCGCACCCTAAAGCCTACAGCCGCCGATCCCAAAACCCTAGCACCGCCAAAAGGCTGCCGCACCCCAGAACGTCGGCGCCTGGACCCGCTCCACCCCCTCACCACCACTGCGCCGACGCAAGCGAGCCTTTACCCCTCCAAAGGTGAACAACAACACCCCCTGCTCCTCCTTAAGACAAATTGGCTATGGGCAACGAAAGTGACAAAAGGCGAAAACGGTGAAAATTTCCTACATTTGAAGTGTCGTGGAGTTGGGATAGCTTTGGTGAGAACTTCTCACCTTTTAATTTTGTTTTCTAGTTAAATTATATACTAGGATGCAGACGGTGTTTAGTAGCACCCGAAACCCATCGTCCACAGACCATGGACGGCTTGTATGCTTGTTTGTTTGATTTTGATGTGTAGTTGATTGTGTGATGTGACGTGAAATGAAATAAAATATTTATATGGTTAAAAATATTTTATAGTTGAAAATAGAATTTTTAACGTGTATATAAAATAAATAAATATAAGCTGATCGGACGATTTGTTTATATACACTGATTTGATTGATATTGATTGGGACGATAAATTTTACACATCACCCAACTGCACAAATAAAATCTGTGTTTGATTGTTTGAAACTCCACACGGGTATTGGGATGATATTTGGCGTACACTATTCCCAATTATTTAGCTGTATGTCAATCGATTGGTCGACAGACTGTGTAAGCGTTAATTATTTATATTTATTGTTAATGTAGTTGTATGGTGCACTCTGGATTATGGTTGATTATTTACCGGTGTTATTTTATACATGTGTTATAGAAAAATCCATATAATTAACATTATATGGTAATTGATTGGGTCTCATTCCAGTTTTGAAATAGAATATTTGAAATAGAATATTTGAATAGAAATATCTGAAAATAGAAATATTTGAAAAAGAAATATTCGAAATAGAATATCTGAAAATAGAAATATATGAAGCCGTGTTGATAGATTGACGCCGTTTTGACGTGAACAATATTTATATCGATTTTATTCAAATTGAAGTGAATATTAAAGTGAATTGAAATTCGAATTAAATTGAATTGATTTGAAATTCGAAATAAACTGAAATGATTTGAAATTCGAATAGAATTGAAAACGTTTTGAAATGAATTCGAATTAAATTGAAATCGTTTTTGAAATGAATTCGAATTAAATTGAAATGGAATTGAAATCGTTTTGAAATGAATTCAAATAGAATTGAAATAGAATTGAAATCATTTTTGAAATGAATTCGAATTAAATTGAAATAGAATTGAAATCGTTTTGAAACGAATTCGAATTGAAAGTGAATAGAATTGTATTCGAATTGAATAGAAATGAATTCGAATTGAAATTGAATAGAAATGAATTTGAATTGAAATTGAATTAATTTGAAATTCAAATTGAATTGAAAATGAATTGAAATTGAATTAAAAATTGTTTTGAAAAGGAAATCGACGAAATATATATTATATATATATTATATATATAATATAATGGCCTGAATAGAATGCGCCGCGCCGCGGATGTTCGCGAATTTCGACCATTGACTTCGAATGGATATTGCGGGAGATCAGACCGTCGGATTCTACTAAAACTAGAACCGTTGGGTTCGTATCGAAAAGAGCTTTCTAACGAATATTAGAAATTTGAAATCTAACGGTTGGATTTGGAATTATGTCCAAATCAAATTTGGAAAAGGTCGTTGTAAGTGCAGTTCGATGGCCGTTGATGGAAATCGACTGTACGGGCCTTGATAAAATTATTAAAAATATCAATAATTTTTGTAAAATCATAAGAAGTGATTTGGGAAGAATTGGGATGAAAAACTCCATATTTGAAAAGATAAAAATAGATTTTTATCGAAATGAATTAGTTTTGAACTAGAATAGTAATTTATTTATTTTTAAAATAAATAAATTGGATTTGAAATGGTTTTGAAAATAACCAGAATTTCCATTGATTGCATTGGAATGGATTTGAATCGAAATTGTCTTCGAAATATTTCGATGTTGGATTTCGTGATGATACAGATATTGTTATGGGAATTTGAAAGATATATTAATATCGTTATATCCAATACGATATTTGTTGGTCGTAGAATTTGATATTGAATATAAACTGATATATTTTCTATTCAGAGCCCTGTATTTAATATCAAATGTGATTTGGGTTTGTCGTGAATGGTGTCTTCATTAACACTGTTCTTAAGCCCAGTTGAGAAAAAGATTAAATCTTTTTGTTTAGAATTAATGAAGTATACCAATTAAATAATATTTAATTGGAATTGAATTGATATTGATTTTTGGGTTTATCGTGAACAGTGTTTTAAATAACACTTGTTCTTTAACCCGATAATTAATGGAATGTGATTTTGGGTTATCGTGAACGGTATCTTCAACAATACTGTTCTTAGACCCAAAGGAGTTAAGAAAATCAGAAACTAACGGGAGATTAGTTAAGTTGAATAGTTTATGGGGTATTAATCTGAGGTTGGTTTTGGCCTTCGGGGTTAATACTTAGGGAATTGCTCACAGACTCTTTAACCCAGTTAAAGATTAAAACTAAGTGGAGTTTTAATGAATCTTTAATTAGATTGAAAAGATCGAGAATGGAGTATCGCTAGTTTTGCTCCAGGAGATAGTTAAATCTTTAATTAGATTTGAACGTGAAATGGTAATTGAATTTACCGATAACACCGTGGTGTGAGATATGAAGTAAGGCCAGTTTTACTTCATGGGATGAATAGGTTGGGATTGGGAAATTAAAACAAACGATTACTTCGGTAAGGTTCGTTAATCCCGACTAGTTTGAATTGATACTCAAAAAAGATTAAAGAATAAATTTAAAGAATTTATCTTTGATAAATTTAATGGGAACCTTTCCCCAAGAATGTGAAATTTAGAAACTAACCGTCGGTTAACTAAGCAGAATGGTTTTCTGGATATTGATCTGATGTTGGTTTCGGCCTTCGGGGTTAATATTTGGGGAAATATTCTCTTGTTAATTTACGGTTAGTGACTGATGAATTGGAATGAGGCGTATGTTGTGTTTGTGTAACACTTGTTTATTATATACGCGAGTTATTCGGAAAGACCGGGTTTATCCCATTCTGAATAACTGATACGACGATAAGTCGAGGATGAAGACGGTGGTTGAAGACCGAAGGTCTTCACGTCGTTTGGGTGATTACTGATGATCTTGATTGGGCCATACACCTAAGAGGAGGGAATCAGTTAGTGGTCGTGCATACGTACTTGGAGATCGATGGATATGCAGGGTACTAGGTGCCTCCGGTTTCGTTTAGACCCAGAACGGACTTGCAAATGGACTGTGTGTCTGACATTGGATTTCATTCTGTGTGACTGATATTGGTTGGATAGAGTGGTTTGCCTGTGTGGCATGCTAAGATGCAAATGATCAAGGATTCTGTTAAAAAGCAGAGTCTTGTGGTTGATGATCAAAGCACGGCCTTTGTTGCGTAGCTTTGTGTAGCGTTAATTCACGAGCCTCACACCCCAGTCTGACATTGGAGGCGCCTTGGGTATATCGGTTGATCCGGGACCGATGGAGTCATTCGTTGGCTCATTTACGCCCCAAAGGGCGGGGAAACGCAGTGTTCAGGAATTTTAATCCACATCGGTGGACCGACCCTGACGATCCAAGGGACGATGCGTTCTTTTCCTGAGACTCGGGCTAGACAGTCTCGAATCGGTTGAGGACTATCTTTTGCCTCGGTTCCCAGATGGAAATCCAATTTCCAATACGTGATATTTCGGTTTCATTTGTAGAGCCTATTATTGGCGACATAGTAGCATGGGATGCTATGCCGTCTATGATTGATATTTATGATTGAAATTATTTTGACACTATACACTTATTATAGTATCAAATAATCTATTTTAAACGTATCAAGCATTCTTTGGCTGTTATAAGGTAAAAACCCTATCCTTCGGCTTGCGTTGCATTGTGTGATGGGACCTGGGTCTTATAACAGCTTCATTTTTCTTTATCTAGCATTGCGCTTTTTGTTTTATGCACCGGTATTCTTGGGAGGAATCCCGTTCCGTGTTATATGGCGTGGTCCCTTGATTTACCGAACTTTGAAAATGAAGATTAATAACTGTTTTAGTTCTCACACCGGTCCCATGGCTGACCTGGAGTTTATTGTTTTAACCTAAACTCTGGGTGCCCTTATTTTGACACGGGCAACTAGTAGTTTTGGTTTTGCAGATTTATATTCACAGGATCCTGATTTACAGCTGGAATGATACTCAGAAAGCTTTGTATCCGCGTATTACTTCTAGTTGTGTATTGTATTATTTTCCGCTGCTATGTAATTTATTGTAATCTCTGATATTTTGTAATGTATAATATTCATTTATACTCTGTATATTCTTTTATTCTGATGGAATTGTTGTAATTAACAATGAAATGTTCTTCCGTCTGCGTTCTATTGTGACTTGTCCTCGACTCTATCCGCTCTTTACTTCACGGGGAAGTTCAGGTCGTTTCATTTCGTTTTTAAATTCTGACGTGTTTAATTTTTATAAACTTTATTTTTAATGTTTATTTCTACTCCTAATTTTATTTGATTTTCCACTATTTTAGACATGCATTTACTTATAATTTCAAACGCATATTATTAATACATGCACACTCAATTAAATTAAAACGTTACTTAATTAACGTCATTTCAAATTCCTTTTATTACACGGTTTCATACCATTAGTGACACGTATTTATTTTACATTCACTTATGTAGTTTATGTCTGAATATATTTACATACTTATATGTGTGTTCACACTCCAAAATTAATTAAATGCTTTCAAATTTTGACGTTGTTTTCATTATTACTCTTTTAATGTCCTTTATGACATGCATTGTCAATTTAAAGATAATATTTCCATTTTGATATTAATTACTTTCTATCACACACATTTGTTTTCCTATTTTATTAAATGGTTAAGTTTGTTAATATGTTATCGTTAACAATCTTCGTTACTTTCAAATTCAAATGCACATATTTTATAAAATTAATGTGCACATATATTTTCTGATTATTTTATAACGTATTATTTATTAGCTTCCTTTCATTCTTTTGTTTCTTTTTATTTAATTATATATATACAGTTGCAACGTTATATTTGCAAAAATGGTAAATTTATATTTTGTTGCTCATTTTATAACATGCGATTGTTATCTAATTTCAAACGCACACTACTCATGTAATTATTTTATATTTTTATTACTTAAAATGCGGAGTATTACCATTGGATCGCATCTATACTCACCACCATTTGGACCAACTTACTACCTCCTAAAGCATGGTGCATGCCCTCGCCTCCTGTATGAGACCGTATGTGATATAAAAAGGTATGTTGTATGGTATGGTTCCCCAACATATAATAATTGACCTGAATCCTCATTGTTTTGGCCTCCCACGAATTAACCATAGAATTTAGGCTTTTAACTTAAATGTCACATTAATTTCAATATTTAATTAAGCCTAATAGTTTATTCATTTATCATAGAATAACGCCTAATCACAAGGCCATCATATAATTTTAGGTTCGTAACTTAATACCTCGTAAGTCAGTATGCTCATATTAAAGCCTACAACCTAATTACAAGGCCATCGTAGAATTTTAGGCTTGTAACTATACACCTTTTAATTCAATATATTCATATTAAATCCTAATTGTCCTATCAACCATTCATATACGTATTTGCAAATTAACCATGTTTGTTTATTATGATTTCTCAATTACCATATTTATGATGGTATAAGTTATAGTTAACTTTTCTGTCAAAACCTACACCATAGTCATTTTATGAACTTAATCAAGTTTGTATATTATCAGTCAAATGTTCCATTCTTATTACAGTTTTATAACATCTGTCCGATTATCCCCAAATTATTCAATTATCTCAATTTAATCAAATTTCTCAAATATATGCATACTAAAGGATAATAATCAGTCATAGGCAATTCGATACATCAGTCTATGCCTAAATCAGTCATATATGTATGCCTTTTAGGCATATTTAGGCATAACTACAATAAATTGTAAGAATCCGATGAAGAATGAGGGAAAGAAGATTGAGAATATAATTTACAGTAATATGAATATTAATGAAATAGAAACAATAAGAAAAGACAGGAAAATTTCAGGAAACTACGTACAAAAAGAAATTACAGGAAACAGGAACGATCATAAACTTTAAGTAAAAGAAACGTAAACAAAACTATAACTATTATTATTATTCCTATCTACCCTAAATTTTTTTCAAAAATCCAAATAATCATAAAACCCCAGAAAGCTTTTCCGCGTGGATCTGACAAAACCACCCCCCAAAAGAAAATAAAACAAAATATTTTAATTTAGAAATCTCATTTCCTCCTAAAATTTAATTTGGTCCTATCTCTCAAAAAGGAGACTAGCCTAGGCAGAGTAAGAGATGTGTTGTGAGGAAACGGGGAGGGTATTGGGGTTTATTTATAGCCGGAGCAAAAGACCCATATTTGTTTGACTTAAATTTTAAATCTTAAGTGACCATGTCCTTGAGTCAATTCCAATTAACAACGTCAGCCAGCCAGATGAAGACATATCAGATTAAAAACAGCCTGACATAATCCGTTCATTCAAAACTTTTCGTTTGTGGCAAGCATACGTTCCTGGCAAGTATACATGCCAAACACGTATTGGGTCGACCCATCCACCACATGGGTCGGGACCCACCAACATTTGGGTCGACCTATGGGTCAACCTGGGTGGATGATGGGTCGGCTTTCGCGCTTATTATTATATTTTTTGTTTCAATTTCTAAATTAAATTTTGAATTTCAAACTGCCATAGCTCATTCGTTTTAAGTCAGTTTTACCCAAACCATATCTGTAACTGAAACAGAAAATCATAACAGACCCAATGGCACAATCTTTGTTGCCAATTCCCAATATTTTTCTACTTACCCTTTAATCAATTAATTTTTTAATCATTTACTATTCGTTAAAGTTTGGTTTGTTACAGCTTTGATAAAAATTCTGTTAGTAGCCCAAAATTAGTTCAAAATTATATTTAAACTTATTTTTTGCTGTAACATTTATTAGTTATTCACTATAATTTTTAGTGTATTATTTCCATTGCCATTAGTTAAATATCAATAGTTAATTTAACTAGTTGCCACTTAAAATCTCGGGTCGTTACACAATGCTTAACTATATAGAATCATGAATCGTTTGCCTAAGAACCGACATTGGCCATTCAAACATTGGTAGTTGATCCTAATACTTGTACAGTCTTACGCTCGCTGATCTAAAAGTTGGTATGATTGTCCACAATGAAGATCGTTCCAATTGACATCCAAATCGCGTCATTAATGTTGTCTTAGTTCTAAGTTGTTCAGTTCTGCACTATACTTCACACATCCCACTAGATTGCTCTTAATACGGGGAGTATAAGATAATTGCTATAACTACAATTATTTATTGAGTTTTATAGTCAGTGGATGCATGATGCTCATGTCGCATTGTTGAGTTAGCTATCATGAAAGATGAAATGCATAGAGATTTTTATGCGAAGTCCAATGGGCTATAACTTCCAAAAGAGCGACTTCTGCTCAACAACTTGAACGGCATGTTGTCTAACAAGAGGCCTTAAAGATCACCGTAAACGATGTTTCTCTAGCTCTTAATACTGTGGGAGGACAATCATAAACTTTTTCTGGATATTCCTTAATATTCTGCTCATCAAGTCCACATAATAAGCTGGTGCATTGGTCAGCCCAAGAGGCATGACCAGCTGCTCAAAGAAACAATTAGGAGTCTGAAATGTTGTTGTATCGATACCGTCATCAACCACATGCAACTGATGAAAACCAGTGGCCAAATTTAACTAAGAAAATACAGATGCACCAACTAACTGGTCAAATAGATCATCTGTCCAAGGGAATAGCAAACGATTCTCCTTAGTGAGCTTATTCAATTCTCTGTAATCCACACAAACTCGTAGGGACCATCTGCCTTGGTAGCAAAGACGACTATTGCTCCCCACTCAGAGATACTACACCTGATAAATCCTTTCCTAAGAAGCTCCCACATTTTCATACTAAGCACTCTCGTTTCCTTAAGGCCACATGACGAACAAATAATGCAATAACTTTTCTTCTCAAACAGATAGACCAAGAAATAAATTTCTCATAAGGGTAGTCCTCTAGCTTCCTCAAAAATGTTTGGATACTCGTGCACAAAAGGTACAAAATCAGTGTTGTCAACAGAAGAATCTAAGGAATGTAGAAAACTCAATAAGAATGACCCCCGTCAATCGCAAGAAATCCCAAGGGTCCTAACACTATAAGTCATCTATCTAATGACTCTCCTCACGCAGTCAAAGACCCTATACTAGATAAACATTCTATCCCTCAGATCATACCGTACCCAGAAAATCCCAACACATAGGCATCACAATTAAATTCAACACCTAAAATAGAATTTTTCAAACCTCTATAGACCATAGATAAGTGCACCGAACCACCTATTGGGTTTGAAACTACTATAGGATCGGTAGCAAGAGAAATATCTAAGTGCAAATAGTGAACCCAAGTACTAAAATTAAACTATTCGGAAGCGCATGAAACAAAGAGAGTACATATAGGAAAGTTAGAGATAAAGATCAAACCTTCAACGACTACCTTTCTACCTCTATCCGGACCACTGCTAGTCGGAGCCGCTTCCAACCATGAACCTTTGGTGCTGATGTACCACTACCTTGTCCATATTTTTATGGACATTCCCTACTGTAATGCCCATTCTGCCTTCAAGTAAAGCACTTTCCTTTCATCATTGACATTCTGGAATCCTTCACGATATGGCGTGCCATCCCACAACCAGGACAATTGATCTCAATCTTGATCGCCCCTTTCTGAGAACCACCAGCTTGCTTTTTCTTGGCCTTCTAGTTTTCTTACCATTTCTTCTTTGAATTTGAAGCCTTTGGGACTTCTCCCTTAGCATCCTTGACCTCTTTCCTTTTGTCCTCGTGCATCACAGCCATCTCTACCAAAGTATCAAAAGTAGCTCCCATCGGAATAAGAGTCATAACCAATCCTTGGAGAGGTTTATTCATCCCTCTCGCAAATCTAACATCTTTCTTACTAGCTATATTAACCAAGTCTATCCTAAATCACAATAACTCATTAAACTGGTTGATGTATGTTAGGGATGGGAATTACAGATCTTAAGGAAAAACTAACACTAGAGGGGTGAATAGTGTTTTAAAGAACTTGTAGAAAACTTAAACAATTAATGATTACTCAAACAACTATATGAACCATAGAATGAATATCACAATAGAAACAATCACAGATGAAGATATAAACATAAATAAAATTGCAGAAAAGGAAAAAACAAACCATATTTTATACTGGTTTGGATTACTCCTCCGTCCAGTCCCAGGCAACGCTAGATTGCTCAGTGTTTTATTAATACCAGAGTCCAATTACAATCCCCTTGATTTCACGGCTAAAAGGTTAACATTGATTCAACACCCTTGATTTCACGGCTGCAAGGTTAACATCGATTCAATGCCCTTGATTTAACGACTACAAGGTTGACACCGCTCTCTTTCCTGTATTTACGGACTACAAGGAACAAACCATTTCCTTAACAATTACAAATAGCCCAAGAACTCTGAAATAGCACTTCCAAACAAAGAATGATGGTAAGAGATAGGATGAAGAAGGCGAAAATTAGTTGCTAAAAATTTCGAAAATGAGGCCTTTATATAGTGTTCCAAAGGTCACAATAGTTCTGAAACGTTTCAAAATATGAAAAGACACTACCTTTCGAATTTTAAAAAAGTCACAGTTATACGTCGACATGTAAGAACATGCATGTCGACGTATGCTAGGTTTTCATATTTTAAATCATGTTTCAAAGTATTTAAATCAATATATATATATATATTGAAAATTCCTAAATTAAAACTAGTTGTTTAAAATATAATTTCTTAAGTATAAAAACATATAAACTATTATTTAAACATATAATATAAAAACCATATATATATATATGATATAAAACTATACAGCAATATAATATAATTGTTCAAATTTATAATATATATAAACTATATAAGAAACTTACACATTTGAAATCATAAGTTAACCTTTAGATGATTTAAAATCATTTTGAAAGAGTTTAAAATAATTTAAAAACAATTTTTAAAAGAATAAATTGAAAATAGAATTTGAGAGTTCTAGTCAGAGTTTTAACATACTAACTAGACTCTATTACTTTGATAACCTTGAACTCTTGAAATCTTGATATCTTGATACAAACGAATCTTGAATTTTCTTTGAAATCTTGAATCCTTAATAACTCTTAATTGTACAGTCTTCAGTATTTACTTCCTACATATAAAACCTGTATATACATACATATATTCTAGATAAAGATGTTAGTATATATTTTATGTTAACAAGGTTGTTGTCATCTCCAACAATCTCCCCCTTTTTGATGATGACAACTATGGTTTATAAAATATTCATACCTGATATTTCCTGTTGATCTGATTTCTTGATTTCTCCCCCTTTCACCATGAATTCTTCTAACTCCCCATTAAATTATGGTAATGTTAACTATACCCTTAATTTCTCCCCCTTTGTCACCAACAAAAACTATACTAAACTATACTCCCCCTATACTATAAATGATTCTAATGACTTTTTCCGGGTACATAACTTCCCTAAGACTATAATACTAAATCTAAAGTTTTATAACTTCATCTATGAATAATGTAATTCTTTGTAAACAAGAGTATAAACAATTCATACATGCAATCCAAACATATTCACAAGCAACTCATGCAATGATAATTTGTATTTACGTTCATTACAAACACACAAACTACAAAATCGTTAAACGTTTAGTGTTTATTAGCAATTGAGGATTTGTGAATTGGACAATAAGGATAATGAAGAAAAAATTCCTAATTTTGTTCAATTACATTCTCATCCTTATCAAAGAACACTTCGCCTATGCACACAACACTATCATCTTCGTCCATATTTTCGTTTAGCGCCTCTTCTTCCATTTGATTATCATCTTCGATAATGATTGGATTGATTTGATTATCCATTACAAACTTTTGCTAATTTTTCATAATATTCCCTTGCTTCTTTTGCTCTTTATTCATCCTTGTTTGTAAGACTTGAATTTCAGTCACCATTTGCAGTACATCCTTAATTGATTCCTCCAATTTCATGACTCTCGCAAATGTTGTTCGTTGAAATGGACCTGCAGTTGGTCATAAAAATGAAATAGTTTTTTTTGGTTGATATTAATGGAGGAGGCCATAGTTAATTTTATTTCAGAATTTTTCAATAGAGAAAATGAAGAGATGGAGAAGGAATTTCAAAATAATGAGTTTAAATATAGGTTGTAACTACCTTTCGGTGGGAATTACTTTTGAAAATCTGGTAGTTATATGTCGACATGTATAAACTTGCATGTCGACATGTTCATATTTTTTCTTCTGATTGTTGTTACATTTTATATTATATTTAATTAATCTATTTCACCTAAAGAACAAATGCCTGGTCCTCTTCTAAATTTAGTAAATGTTGCTTTATTTAAAGGTTTGGTTAATATATCAGCTATTTGTTTTTCTGTTTCTATGAAATCTTGTGAAAAAATTTCTTTACTTACGTTATCTCTTTGGAAATGATGTCATGTATCAATGTGTTTAGTTCTCGAATGATGTGTTGAATTTTGAGATATATTTATAGCACTTGTATTATCATAATATATTGGTGATTTATTTATATTTAATCCAAAATCTTTTTGAGTTTGTTGCATATATATTACTTATGAACAAGCCAAAACAGCAGATATATATTCTTCTTTAGTTGTAGACAAGGACACTGTATTTGCTTTTTACTGAACCAAGAGACTAGAGAATGACCTAAGAAGTGACACGTTCCACTATTGATTTTATGATCTGATTTACATCCCGCATAGTCAGTGTCACAATAGGATATTAAATCAAATGAGCCATTTTTAGGATAAAATAATCCAAAATCTAATGTATGTTTTACATATCGTAGAATATGTTTTTCTACTTTCAAATGAGTTTCCTTAGGTTGAGACTGATGTCTTGCGTAGATACATACACTATGCATTATATCTGGTCTGCTAGCGGTTATATATAATAATGATCCTATCGTTCCACTATATAATTTTGATCGACGTCATTTGATGTATTGTAACACCCCATGTCCGTTAATGTCACTCACTAAGGGAATGCATTAAGTTCCATAAAGCGTTATAGGCAATCAGACACATAATAATTACAAGACATCTATAAATAAGACAGCAGTGGAAATTTAAATTTTTATTTAAATAAAAATACGGTGGTCCACAATTTCATAAGTCACAAAAACCATTACAACAAAATAACTTCTGTCTTGCATCATCAGGGTACATAAATAAACAAAAAGCATAATTCCCCAAATGAAAGAGTTAAGCCATAGTAGAGACAAGAACTTCAGACATACTTCAGAAATAGGTCCTAGCAAGGTGATATCTGAAACCTGACTAAGCCTGGGTGTTTCCTCCCTTTGAACCTCGGGGGGGGGGGGGGGGGGCGAAAGAAAGAAGGAGAAACAAAAAAGGTCAAACATAAAGTCTTGCGAGTCTAGTTACTTTAAGCTAGTAGATAAATAAAAGTAAAATGATAGGCATATAAAGTGGATAAGGGAGATCACTACATAAATGGCAGGTGTAACAAGGTAAGCAAGATAAGGTGTACATGCCTCACTAATGATTTCTCATCACCGTTACTAGTATATCCAAAAGGAGATGATCCCTCCAACTATAAGGTGGTAGACTTAGGTATACGTCCAAATGTATCCTAACTACTACTCTGATTGATCGGGTCCCTAACCCTCGTAGATATCTTATGCTGGCCCCACAGTAGAAGGTATCACTTCCTAAAGTGGCAACTCCTCGTCGTAACAATGTGCATAACCATATCTATAGGTATCACGGTCGTCTTATCCCCCTGTGCCCGGCTCATGCACGCACATTACCCGGTCGGTTTGCGCCGCCCACACCATCCTCCACGTTTGGATCTCTTACAATCAGTCAGTAAGCGTGCCCCTTCTCCGCCTAGTATGAAATACCTTGTTTGATACCTACTCCGGGTTACTGACAGAAATGGGTCCCGCACAATATGATACAAGCTCTCCCCTTTGTCTTGTATCCCCCACTAGGTTTTCACTGACTATGTATACCACAAGGCATCTTTAATTACATAGCCTTATTTATTTCTTCCGGTTATGCTTACCTATAGGTGTCTTTAATACATAACCCCTAATCTTCCAACCGGTTATGCTTACCTATAGGTTTCTTTAATTACATAACCCTATTACTTCTACAAGTTATGTTTACCCTAAGAGGTGTCTTTAATTACATAACTTTATTATTTCCACCGATTATGTATACCACTAGGTGTCTGTAATTACATAATCTTAACGGGTTATGTTTGTAGGCCTATTACCCATCCCCTCTTCAGATTTACTTAACCCACCCCTCAACCACGTTTACTTGACACCCAACTTAAAATTAAGTTCATACAATCCCTATGGATTAACTTAGGTTAAGTAGTCCCATTCTTTACCATGTCCATTTATGGATTCATAATGGGCCAGACCTCCCACATTAGGCCTACAACATTTGGATGTTGTATATGCTGGTCGGGTCGGGCAGACTTATTCCATTGTTGGGCCTAACCTCGTGTCATAGCCCGATTCGTATTTATGTACTTATACCTCCCACATTAGGTTTACCATTAGTGGCTGCTGGATATGCCAGTCGGGTCCGGCCCGACATCCACCACTAATGCAACCTAACCTCTTGTAATAAGTACAATTGCAATTCTTAATTGTAATTACTAGACATTCTATTTTTATTCAATAAATCAATTAATTAACCCTTTCCTTTTATAGGTGTCAATACCTATTTTGCCCAATAATTTGAATTACTTGTCCATAAATGTTCAAATTCAAATTATGCCAATATTAGTTAATTTACCAATTTATTAATCCTTTTCTTTTATAGGTGTCAACACCTATTTTACCCAATAATTTGAATTACATGTCCTTAAATGCTCATATTCAAATTATGCGATATTTATGTCCCTTTTTCCCCCGTTCCTTAACTAGCGCACTCACAAAATTGGCAACATGCATAGGCTGGACAATAGCCTAGTCATAAACGATAATAGAGAAAATAATGGGAATATACTAAAATGATCATTTTGGCATAAACATAAAAATGTATGATAATAAGGTGAACATAAATACTAGCATGGTCATGAAATTTTTATCATAATAAGGTGGACATAAAACTACTGAACTATGATGTCACAATATCTAAATTAGCCATTTTAGATGTCCAATCGATTTAAATCTAACATGATAACATAGGGTGACAATTTAGATCACATAAATTAGATCTAACATGAATCATATGGTGACAATTTTAGATCACATAGGATAGATCAAACATGAATCATAAGGTGCCAATTTTAGATCACATAGGATAGATCTAACATGAATCATAAGGTGACAAATTTAGATCACATAGGATAGATCTAACATGATAATTTTAGATCACATAGAATAGATCTACCATGATAATTTTAGATCATATAGAATAGATCTACATACATCCGCATCATAGCATGTCATAAAAGTTACAACCCAAGATCCATAATTATAACATAGTAGAACAATTGAATTGGATCCAAAGAAATAGATCTATCATAATATAGCATGAGATCTAACAATAACATAGATTTAAAGTCTACAACGTATCCACACCACAGTCTTTCTTAATTTCACTATTATTTATCTAAACCTAAAAGCAACTAGAACTCACTGTGATTGGATTGCTAAGATGATAGAAAAAGGTGCTGAGTCTATGTTTGAATCTCAGAATTTGATACGCTTGAGAAGAAGATGAGAGATCCTAATTCAGTTCAGAACCCAGCAGAGTCCGGCCACCATTGCTTTTCTTTGAAGAAAACAAAGGATATGAGATATATTTATAGCTGCTGGGTTACAGAATTCGGATGCCATCTCAGCCCTAATGAAATTTTGTCAGGTCACGGGTCATCACTCACTCGAAAAAGTCCGAAATACCCAGAAACTATTCTGGGAGCACTTTACTGGTGCGCCAGTGCGAAATTGCCTTGGCGAACTTGGCAAGTGCGTCAGTTATACTCGGTTCTGATTTTCAACTTTTTATCGTCCGTAACTTCTTCATATGTTATCCGTTTTACGCAAACTAGGTGTCTATACTGACCAGAATTTCGAGACAGACGTAATGACGTAATCAGTTTCCCTTAGTTCTTAATATTAAATTATTTATTCTGTAATTTGTCTTCTTTGATGTAATAAAATTTTTTGGGTGTTACATTCTACTCTACTCTACTCAATGGATTTCGTCCCCGAAATATCCAAGTTGGGAAGAATGCATATCCTACCACCATCATCCATCTACTCAACCATCAATCATTTACATCCATTTTCCTTAAGGATTTCCAATCCTTTCATGAAAATATGCAAAGGTGTGCGTGTATGTCCCTACACTAATGCAAAAATCAGGCGGTCAACTAATTCAGTTGACCTCCTTAATGCAATGTATGTTAGTGCCACAAATCCAATATGTATGCAAATAAGCCTACTATTACTCATAAACTCTACATGCGTGCATACTCATTCATCCAAATGCAACATCCACATGCTAGTTCATCCAGTTCCATCAATAAAAGAAAATAAAATGCACACACATCCATATGCAGAATGAGAGTGATTGAGATGATCTTAGTGCCTAATGTGTGTGTATATGCGTCCACAGGCAACCACTAGCAAACACTTGAATACACTTGCATCCATCAAACATAACATGTTTCAAATACATGTTTACAACCATAGGATTCCTATCTAAAGGTCAAAAATACTATGGATATGATGTACTCAAATGATAGAAACTATTACAGATAAAGCTTTTGGAAAAAGGAGTTAAGAACATACCGTTGAAGAGAAAAGGGTACGAAGAACGAATCTTGTCTTCGGGCTCCCAAGTCGCATCTTCTGGGTTATCGCCTCATTGAACCTTTAGCAACTTGACCTCTTTATTGCATAGCTTCTTAACTTCTGATCCAAGAATATGGGAAGGAACTCGCCTGACTGTCGCCTCCCGTTCCACTTCTGTCTCTTCCAATATACTCGGCTCAACAACTTCCGCGGTGTCATGCAAACACTTCCGCAAATGAGGAACATGGAAAACATCAAGAACACGAAATAGATTTCCAGGAAGCTTTTCTCCATGGGCCATTTGACCAATCCTCTTGGTTATAGGAAATGGTCCCATAAGCCTAGGTGCCAACTTCTTTACCGATCCGAAGCGAACCACATTCCTCAGGGGTGACACTTTCATAAAAACCAAGTCTCTTACTTCAAATTCAAGGTAGTCCATCTGCATAGGATTTCTGCCTATCTTGAGCTGTCTTCGTCCACCGTTGAATAAGGTCAATCTTTTTGGACGTTTCTCTAACCATATCTGATCCAAGTAATTATCTTTCTGTAGATTCCCACCAACAAGTTGGTGATCTACAGGGTCGTCTGTACAATGCTTTGAAGGGTGTCGTGCCAATGCTGGCTTAATAGCTGTTGTTATAGGCAAACTCTACTAAAGGAAGATGCTCTTCCCAAGTCCCTCCGAATTCTAGGATACACAACCTTAAAAGTTCTTCTAAGATTCTGTTTACCCTCTCCGTTTGCCCGTCGGTCTAAGGATGATAAGCGGTGCTCAAATGCAACTGTGTACCTAATGCTTCTTGCAAGCTCCTCCAAAATTCGCTGGTAAAGGTGGGGTCACGATCGCTCACGATGCTGGAAGGAACTCCATGAAGAAGAACTATATCTCGGACATAAATTTCTGCTAACCATGATGTCGTCCTCTTACTCTTAACTGGAATAAAGTGAGTGCTCTTAGTAAGTCTATCTACCATAACCCAGATACTGGTGTTTCCTTTCTTCGATCTAGGAAAAACATCTATGAAATCCATAGAGACGCTCTCCCATTTCCGCTAAGGAACCTCCAAAGGATGAAGTAAACCACTGGGCTTCTTTTGCTCAGCTTTGACTTGCTGGGAAACTAAACATTGGGAAACAAATTCGGTCACATCTTTCTTCATCCCAGTCCAAAAGAAAACCCTCTTTATGTCCCTGTACATCTTATCACCGCCTGGATGGATGGTCATCTTAGAATGGTGGGCTTATTTTAGGATGCCTTTATCAAGCTTCCAGTTTGAGGAACACAAAGCCTTCAATCTCGTCACAACCACCACTTTTCATCTATGGCATATCTGCTGAGGTGACTAGAAGTCTCCCCTCTTCTAAGATTATCCATGATGTCAAGAATCTGTGGGTAACCTTGTTATGAAGCTCCTATCTGGTCCATAAAAGTCGGTCATATCTCCAAGGATGAAAACAAATCAGGCAAAAATCTCGATGGAGGGTCTAAAATCGAGAGCTGATATGAACTCCAAGTTCTTTTTTTCCACAAACAGAGGACTCAGGGTCACCCTCTGCCTAATTAGTGCGTATGCCACTACATTACACTTGCCAGGTGTATAAGAAATCTCAAAATCATAAGAAGCTAGAAACTCCATCATTGCTGTTGCCTTAAATTGAGATCCTTTTGCGAGAACAGATACTTGAGAGATTTATGATCGGTGTATAACTCGAACTTCTCTCCAAGTAGATAATGACGCCATGTCTTTAATGCAAACACTATGGCAGCTGGCTAAAGATCATGGGTGGGGTAGTTCTTTTCATGAACTCTCAGTTGTCTACCCCCATAACACACTACTTTCCCTTCTTGCATTAGGATTGCACCAAGCCCTGTACCACATGCATCAGTGTAAACAGTAAACACTTTATTTCCATCAAGTAAGGTCAATACTGGGGTTGTTGTCAGAGCCCTCTTCATTCGTTGGAAACTAATGTCATAGTCTATATCCCATGAGAATGCCAATTTCTTCTTCGTCAGTTTGGTGAGTGGGCCCGATATCTTTGCGAAGTCCTTAATGAAGTTCCTATAGTAACTTGCCAACCCAAGAAAACTTCTCACCTCAGTTGCATTTATAGGAACTCACCAATCTTGCACTGCAACCACCTTCACAGGATATACGACCATCCCTTCTTTGGAGACCACATGCCCAAAGAATCTCACTTCTTTTCTCCAAAAATGGCATTTGGAGAACTTTTCTTTAAGATGATGGTCACAGAGAGTTTCAAAACTTGTCACATATGCTGGGCATGCTCTTCTTTGATTTCAGAGAAGACCAAAATACCATCAACAAAGTCTACCACGAACTTATTCAGGAACTCCCGAAACATCGATCTGATCAGATCGATAAAATAAGCGGGTGCATTCGTCATCCCAAAAGGCATAACTAGCCATTTAAAGAAACCGTCTGGAGTCCTAAAGGAAGTTTTATCAATGCTGTCCTTAACCACCCTCAACTGATGGAACCCCGTGGTCAAGCCTAACTGGGAAAATACCGAGGCACCAACAAGCTAATCAAATAAATCATCAATCCTCAGAAGCGGGTGCCTATTCTTCTTAGTGACCTTATTCAGCTCCCTATAATCAACACACAAACGAAGCGAACCATCCGCTTTAGTTGCGAATACCACTGGAGCACCCCATTCGGATATGCTTCATTTGATAAACCCTTTCTCAAGTAGCTCCCCTACTTGCTTACTCAGCTCCCTCCTTTCCCTTAGAGCCATGTGGCACACTACTAGTGCAACTGACTTTGCATTGTCCACTAGATATATGCGAAAGTTGATCTCGCGCCTTGGAGGTAAACCTTGAACCTCATCAAAAAACATCAGAAAAATTTCGGACTACTGGAACAGATTGCAGATCTTTGATAGATGCATCAAGAGACTCTAGGAAACTCAGCATAACCGACCCTTGTTAGTCACACGAAATCTCGAGGGTTCTCCCATGACAAGTCAGAAGCCTAACAACCCTCTTTTCACAATCCAGAATGGCACCATAAGTGGTAAGCCAATCCATTTCTAGAATCAACCCATAGCCCATAAACCCGAGCACATACGCGTCGCATTCAAACTCGACGCCTAACATAGATATTTTCGTACCTCGAAAAATCATCGATAAATGAGCCAAACCACCAATGGGGCTTGAAACAACTACGGGATCTACAACCATACTAGTAATTAAGTGCAGAGGTTCAGCTATAGAAATTGATATAGATGAATGTGAGGCTCCAGAATCAAAAAGTGTTATAACAGGATGGTTTGAAAGAGAAATTAAACCTTCTACAGAAATTTTTCTACCTCTATCAGGAGTACTGGCAGCGAGAACATGCACCTACCCTCCAGAATTTTCTTCCCTTTGACCTTGTCCCTGTGATCCCCGTTTCTTTAGGTACTCTTTAGCAATGTGTCCGGCCTTTCCACAGTGGAAGAAAGAATTCTTCCATCACTTATAGTCTTTAACCAGATGACCTTCCTTCCCAAAATGGTGACATTTTCTCTTATCCTTGCCTTTATCATTTTTCCCTCCTTTCTTTTGTTGTTATTGTTGTTGCTGCTATTGCTGTTGCCCCTTCTTGGGACACACCTTCTTATTCTGTGATGTCCCCTCAGCCTTTACCTCCTTCTCCTCTCCCTTGTCCTCCTCATGCATTAGGGCCATATCGACAAGTTTTTAAAAGGTGGACCCCATTGTAATATGGGACATGGCTAACCCTTGAAGGGGTTCATTCATCCCTTTAACAAACTGCAAAGCCTTTTTGTGCCGCGTATCCACCAACTCTAATCCGAACCTTGCTAGTTGGCTGAATTTGTTTACATTTTCTTTCACCGTCAAGTTTCCTTGTTTAAGTGCTAAGAATCTCTCCATCTGCATGTTGCTTTCAGCTTGGGAAAGAAATTCCATTTCGAACCTCTATCTAAAATCTTCCCAAGTTTTCACCGGACATTCAGCTTGTGTGACTTCCCACCAAAAGAAGGCTTCGTCTTTCAATAGCCAAGTAGCTAACTGAATCTTTCTTCGGTCCCCCACTTCATAGATTACGAATAAATCCTCAGTCTCCTTAAGCCAATTATGAGTTTCCACGAATGTCCTGTTCCCAGGGAGTGGCGTCCCTCCCATAGCATGGAAGTCCTTGTAGATCTTGGTGAAGTTATCTGCATTTAGAGGGGGAGGAAGAGGAGGAATGACTGGTGTAGCTGGGGGAGGAACGTCTCTTTGGCCTTCGGCCGGCGCCATGGCCTCCAAATACCTACGGAATCATCCGGGTATAGTGACGTCCTCTGGGATATTAGGGATGTTTTGTTCCCCAAACATGTTGAAAAAAGGAAAAGGAAGAAATTTAGATAAGGGACTGAAGTATACTACATATGGGTTTTTGGGGAATGTTTTTCAAAACAGACTTTTCTTTTTTGAAAATGCTTTCTTTCTAAATCTTTTTGAAAATAATTTTTGAAAACTTTTATCTAATCTCATAACCTTCAGCTCTGATACCAAGTGTGACACCCCACACTCGTTAATGTCACTCACCAAGGGAATGCATTAAGTTCCGTGAAGCGTTATAGGTAATCAGACACAGAATAATTACAAGACAGATATAAATAAGATAGCAGCGGAAATTTAATTTTTTATTTCAATAAAAATACTATGGTCCACAATTTCATAAGTCACAAAAACCATTACAACAAAATAATTTCTGTCTTGCATCATCAGAGTACATAAGTAAATAAAAAGCATAATTCCTCAAATGAAAGAGTTAAGCCATAGAAGAGACAAGAACTTGAGCCATACATCAGAAATAGCTCCTAGCAAGGTGATATCTGAATCCTGACTAAGCCCGGGCGTTTCCTCCCTGTGAACCGGGGGGGGGGGAACGGAAGACTTAGGTATACGTCCAAATGTATCCTAACTACTCCCCTGATCGATCGGCTCCCTAACCCTCATAGATATCTTATGCTAGCCCCACAGTAGGAGGTATCACTTCCAAAAGTTGTTACCTCTCGTGGTAACAATCTGCACAACCATATCTATAGGGGTCACGGTCGTCTTATCCCACCTCTGCCCGGCTCATGCACACACATGGCCCGGTCGGTTTGTGTCGCCCACACCATCCTCCACGTTTTGATCTCTTACAATCACTCAGTAAGTGTGCCCCTCCTCCGCCTAGTACGAAATACTTTGTTTGATACCTACTCTGGGTTACAGACTGAAATGGGTCCTACACAATATGATACAAGCTCTCCCCTTTGTCTTGTATCCCCCACTAGGTTTTCACTTACTATGTATACCACTAGGTGTCTTTAATTACATAGCCTTATTTATTTCTACCAGTTATGCTTACCTATAGGTGTCTTTAATACATAACCCCTAATCCTCCAACCGGTTATGTTTACCCATAGGTGTCTTTAATTACATAACCCTATTACTTCTACAAGATATGTTTACCCTAAGAGGTGTCTTTAATTACATAACTTTATTATTTCCATCGATTATGTATACCACTAGGTGTCTTTAATTACATAATCTTAACGGTTTAAGTTTGTGGGCCTATTACCCATCCCCTCTTCAAATTTACTTAACCTACCCCTCAACCATGTTTACGTAACCTTAACTTAAGTTTAAGTTCATACAATCCCTATGGATTAACTTAGGTTAAGTAGTCGAATTCTTTACCATGTCCATTTATGGATTCATAATGGGCCAGACCTCCCACATTAGTCCTAAAACATGTGGATGCTGGATATGCCGGTTGGGTCCAGGTAAACTTATTCCACAGTTGGGCCTAACCTCGTGTCATTGCTCGATTCGTATTTACGTACTTAGACCTCCCACATTAGGTTTACCATTAGTGGCTATTGGATATGCTGGTCTGGTCCGGGCAGGCTTCCACCACTAATGAAACTTAACCTCGTATCATAAGTACAATTACATTTATTAATTGTAATTAATAGAAATCCATTTTTATTTAATTAATAAATTAATTAACCCTTTCCTTTTATTGGTGTCAATACCTATTTTGCCCAATAATTTGAATTACATGTCCATATATGTTCAAATTCAAATAATGCCAATTTTAATTAATTTACTAATTTATTAATTCTTTTCTTTTACAAGTGTCAATACCTATTTTACCCAATAATTTGAATTACATGTCCTGAAATGCTCATATTCAAATTATGCGATATTTATGTCCCTTTTTCCCCCGTTCCTTAACTAGCGCACTCACAAAATTGGCAACATGCCTAGGCTGGACAGTAGCCTAGTCATAAACGATAATAGGGAAAATAATGGGAATATACTAAAATGATTATTTTGGCATAAACAAAAACTTGTATGATAATAAGGTGAACATACATACAAGCATGGACATAAATTTTTTATCACAACAAGGCGGACATAAAACTGATGAACTATGATGTCACAATATCTAAATTAGCCATTTTAGATATCCAATCGATTTAAATCTAACATGATAACATAGGGTGACAATTTAGATCACGTAAAGTAGATATAACATGAATCATAAGGTGATTATTTTAGATCACATAGGATGGATCTAACATGAAACATAAGGTGACAATTTTAGATCACATAGGATAGATCTAACATGAATCGTAAGGCGACAAATTTAGATCACATAGGATAGATTTAAATGATAATTTTAGATCACATAGAATAGATCTAACATGATAATTTTAGATCATATAGAATAGATCTACATACATTCACATCATAGCATATCATAAAAGTTACAACCTAAGATCCATAATGATAACATAGTAGAAAAATTGAATTGGATCCAAAGAAATAGATCTATCATAATATAGCATGAGATCTAACAATAATATCTATTTAAAGTCTACAACGTATCCACATCACAGTCTTTCATAATTTCACTATTATTTATCTAAACCTAAAAGCAACTGGAACTCATTGTGATTGGATTGCTGAGATGATAGAAAAGGTGCTGAGTCTATGTTTGAATCTCAGAATTTAATATGCTTTAGAAGAAGATGAGAGATCCTAATTTAGTTCAGAATCCAGCAGATTCTGGCCACCATTTCTTTTCTTGAAGAAAACAAAGGATATGAGATATATTTATAGCTGCTGGGTTACAGAATTCGGATGCCACCTCAGCCCTAATGAAACTGGGTCGGGTCATGGGTCGTCACTCACTCGAAAAAGGCTCAAATACTAAGAAACTGTTCTAGGCACACTTTACAGGTGCGCCAGTGAAAAATTTCCTTGGCGCACTTGGCAAGGGCGTCAGTTGTACCCTGTTCTGGTATTCAACTTTTTATCGTCCGTAACTTCTTCATATGTTATCCGTTTTACGCAAATTAGGTGTCTATCATAACCAGAATTTCGAGATGGACATAATGGCATAATCAGTTTCCCTTAATTCTTAATATTTAATTATTTATTCTTTAATTTGTCTTTTTTAATGTCGTTAAAAATTTGGGATGTTATATGTATCATCTTTACTTAGGGAAATATTAGTTGCCACAGGTGTAGGTCTTCCATTAGTTACAGTTAAATTGTATTTATTCATTAAATCTCTAGCGTATTTTTCTTGATTAATAAATATTCCACTATTTAGTTGTCTTATTTGTAAGCCTAAAAAAAGCATGAGTTTATCCATATGACTCATCTCGAAATCTCAGGTCATAATATTTGAGAATTCTTTATTTATTTGATATTCGCTGATCCAAAAATTATATCGTCAACGTATATTTGTACTGATTGAATAACAGTTTTATTTCTTTTAATAAAGAGTGTATTATCTATTTTACCAATTTTGAAGTTAGATTGTAATAAATATGTTCTTAACCTATCATACTGGGCTCTAGGAGCTTGTTTTAATGCGTATAATGCTTTCTTTTATTTATGTACGCGATTTGAAAAATTTTCGTCTTCAAAAATAGGAGGTTGCTCTAGTCTTGCTTCTAGTTCGTTTACAAAAACACTTTTAACATCCATTTGAAATAATTTGAAGTTATTATAATTAGCGAAGGCTTGTAAAATCCTAATTACTTCTAGTCTTGCTACGGGGCAAAGGTTTCAACATAATATATTCCTTCCTCTTGACTATATCCTTGTGTAACTAGTCGAGCTTTATTTCTTACGACCTCACCGAGTTCATTCATTTTGTTTTTATAAACCCATTTAGTTCCAATTATAGTTTAATCATCTAGTCTAGGAACTAGTTACCAAACATCGTTGCTGGTAAATTGATTCAATTCCTCATGCATAACAAGGATTCATGAATCATCGGATGATGCTTCCTTTGGATTCTTAGGTTCAATAGTTAAAATAAACGCTGAATTACTCATTTTTTAAATTGATTTCTAGTCCTAACGACATATTCTATATCCTGTAAGATATTTTCTATAGGATGGTCTCTTAGTAATCTAACTCTTCTATTTGGTTGATTAATTTCATTATTTACTTCGTCAATCTTATTTTCGCATTCATCTTCATTATGTTGTGTTGTATTCTTATAATTTTTGTCAAAAGACACATTTAAAGTTTCTTCTATAGTACTAGTTCTTAAATTAAAAACTCTATTTTCTTTACTTCTCAATGAATATCCAATAAATATTCCTTTATCAGATTTAGAGCAAAGTTTGTCTAAATTTTCTTTAGTGTTAAGAATAAAACATTTACTTCCAAATATTTTAAATTACGATACTTTTGGTTTATTATTATATAAAAGGTGTTTTATGATTTAAGGGCCTTCTTAAAATTCTATTTAATATAAGTTGTTGCAACTGCCTCAGCCCAAAATTTTCTTGGTATGTTACTATCTGATAACATGATTCTAGAATACTCTTGAACTGATTTATTCTTATGTTCAGCTACTCCATTTGGTTAAGGATTTCCGAGAAATGAAAAATTATGGGTTATCCCTTTTTATTACAAAGTTTTTTCATAATTTTCGTTTTCGAACTCTCCACCATGATCACTACGTATTGTTTTAATTTTTAAAGATTGTAAATTTTGAATTCTTTTAGCAAAGGATTTTAATTGATCAAAAGCATCACTTTCATTTTTTAGAAACAGAGTCCAAATAAATCTAGAAATATCATAAATTACTACGTAAACATATCTATTGTGATTTATTGATTGAGATTAGAATAGACCAAATATATCCATGTGAATTAAATCTATTGGTTTTGGGGTTGTAATTTCTTCTTTTGACTTAAATGAACTCCTTTTCAATTTTTCGAATTGACAAGCGTCGCATAAATAATTTATTTTAAACTTCATTTTAGATAAACCTCTAATTGAATCTAATTTTGAAATTCTAGAAATATATTTGAAATTAATATGACCGGATCTCTTATGCCAGATCCAAGGGTCACTTTTATTGCCCATAAGCTATAAATATCGTTAGAAATTTTCATACTTACTATATAGATATTTTTCTTTCTATCTCCTTCGAATATTACTTTTGAATTTCTGTCTTCTATAAAGTATTTATCTTTTTCAAAATTGATTTTATATCCTTGATCACATAGTTGACTTATACGTAGTAAGTTATGTTTTAAATTCCTAACTAATAGAACATCAGAAATAGTAGGAGTTTTAGAATTACAGACATTGCCGATGCAAACCGTATATCCTTTAGAATTATCACCAAAATTGACTATTCCTCCATCTTCATATACTAGATTGTTCAGTCTGGATTTCTCGTTGTACGTCTTGTAAAACCACTATCCAATATCCATTTGCCCTTTTTGATTTCCATCATTTGATCATCAAGAATTGAGTTTTCAACAGCCATGTAACACACCTTTTCCCTGGTAGAACAACAATTTAGTAGATAACTTGATTTTTCAACATAATGTAATGCAAACTTATTTAATACTAATGCACTGCATGAATTTAGACTAGTGTTATAAATTATTTCGAAATTCGTTTTTTAATATTTCCAAAGTTCAGGTGATGAAATTTTGAAAACTTATGTTATGATACCAGTTGTTAGGGATGGGAATTACAGATCTTAAGGCAAAACTAACACCAAAGGGGGTGAATAGTGTTTTAAAGAACTTATATAAAACTTAAACTATTAATTATTACTCAAACAATTATACGAATCACAGAATGGATATCACAACAGAAACAATCATAGATACAGATATAAAGAGAAATAAAAATGCAAAAAAGGAAGGAACACACTGGATTTTATGCCGGTTCATATTACTCCTACGTCCTGTCCCACGCAATGCTAGATTATGCGAAGTTTTATTAATATAAAAATCCAACTGCATTCCCCTTGATTTCACGGCTACAAGGTTAACACTGATTCAACACCCTTGATTTCATGGCTACATGGTTAACACCACTCCCTTTCCTTGATTCACGGGCTATAAGGAACACACCCCTTCCTTAACAATTACAAATAGCCCTAGAACTCTTGAATAATACTTCCAAATAGAGAGTATTTGATATAGATTGAGAGTAGGAAGAGAATGATATTATTTGTATTGAAATTGGTAGTGTATAAATGTAGAAATAAATAATTTAAAGTAGAATAATGGTGATAAGAGATAAAATGAAGAAGGAGAAGATTATTTGTTAAAAATTTCGAAAATGAGGCTTTTATATTGTGTTCCAAAGGTCACAACAGTTCTGAAACGTTTCGAAATATGAAAAGACACTTCCTTTTGAATTTTAAAAAAGTGACAGTTATATTTCGACATGTAAGAACATGCATGTCTACATATGCTAGGTTTTTTAATTTTAAATCATGTTTTAGAGTATTAAAATCAATAAATATTTTTTCTAAGAATTCCTAAATTAAAACTAGTTGTCTAAAATATAATTTCTTAAGTATAAACATATAAACTATTATTTAAAATATAATATAAAAACCATATATTTATGTTATAGAACTATATAATTATATAATATATTTGTTTAATATTATAATATTTGTAAATTATATAAGAAACTTAAATATTTGAAATCATAATTAAGTAAAAACCTTTTGATGTTTTAAATCATTTTGAAAAGAGTTTGAAATAATTTGAAAACATTTTTTAAAAGAACAGCTTGAAAAGAGAATTTGAGTGTGCTAATCATCGAAACGCACCCGTACCCACGTCGGTTTGGACCATCTTACTGCCACCCACAGCATGGTGCGTGCCCTCGCCTTATATATAAGACCCTGTGTGATAAAAAAGGTATGCTATATTGTATGGACCCCGAACAATTAATATCATCCCAAATCCTCAAAGATTTTGCCTCCCATAGATTAACCATAGAACTAGGCTTTTAACTTAAAGTCACTTAAAGTTCAATACTCAATTAAACCCGACAGTCTATTCATTTATCATAGAATAAGGCCTTATCACAAGGCCACCATTGAATTTTAGGCTCAAAACATAATACCTTGTAAGTCAGTAAGTTCATATTAAAGCCTACCACCTAATCACAAGGCCACCATAGAATTTTAGGTTCTTAACTTAACACCTTTTTAAGTAAATATGTTCATATTAAAGCTCAACTGTCCTCTCAACCATTTCATGTCATATTCATATTTGCAAATAAACCATGCTTGTTTATTATGATTTCACAATTATCATATGTATGAAAATGTAGATTATAGTTCATTTTTTGTCACAACTGCACCCAGTCAATTTACAAACTTAATCAAGTTTGTATATTATCAGTCCAACATCCCTTTTTATTATAGTTTTACAAAAGTGAAAATAAGGCTCACGTCGTTAAAATTTTTGAAAATGTAAACTGCATCCTCCCCAAACTTTCATTACAAAGTGGGTCCCTATTTTAGGGATTACGTTTTTTCCAAAAAAAAAGCACCGGTACATAAAAAAAACAAAAAATTGCAAATATTCCCAAAAGCAATCTGGAAAAAATGCAGAAATGTATGCAACTATTACCAATATATGCATACATCTATGCATATACTCATCCAGTGTTTTATATTGAAAATTTGGACGAATATATGAATACATGTATGAGTATATTGGTAATAGTTGCATACATGTATGCATATAAAGTTGAACTAAGCTACAAGTGTTAAGAATAGTTACGGAAATGTATGCATATATTCCGTATAAGTGCATACATGTGTGCAACAAAGATAAAAAAGAATGAAGGCTTAAGAAAATATGCATACATGTATGCATTTATCGATTATATACGCAGTGTATGCATAAAAGACGTATGCTTGGAAAAACAGGCCAGAATTGAATATATGTATAAAACGATGCATATATTGCAGTTTAACTGCATACATATATGCATAAATTGTGCAGTTTGCTGCATAACTGAAATATATGCATAAATGTATGAAACTTTTTACAAATAAGTGCATCTTTTGACGCATGATAGTGCTGTTTCGCTATTTTTTATGCTTTCGGTGGTTTTAACTCACGATTTTGATGATAATTAGTTGTTGTATTTAATTACAAATTTATGTTATTTTTTTAATTTTTTACGTGGTTTTTTGGTGAATTTTCGAAAAATAGGTATGTAATTTACATGAAGCGTTTGACTGGATGTGAGCCTAATTTTAAAACTTAATAAGGACCTGAGACTAACTAATCCTTTACAAAATTTATCCAATTAGCCCAGAATTATTCAGTTAACTCAGTTTAATCAAATTCCCAAAATGTGCACATAATAAAGGATAACAATTAGTGATAGGCAATTAACATATCAGTCTACGCCTAAATCAGTCATTTACACATGCATTTTAGGCATAACCATAATAAACTGTTAAAATCGGATGAAGAATGGGGGAAAGAAGACTGAGAATATGTTTAATAGTAATATGAATATTAATTAAACAAAAAGTGTAAGAAAAGGTAAGGAAATTACAGAAAACTACTAATAGAAAGAAATTACAAAAAATATGAATAAACATAAATTATAAATAAACTATAATAAAAGAACTATAAGCATAAATATAAACTAAACACTATTATTCTTATTTAACCTAAAATTTAATCAAAAATCGAAATAATCATACAAACTCACCAGAAATCTTTCCGTCGTGGATCCGACAGAACCACCCCTAGAAGAAATAAAATAGAAAATATTTTAATTTATAAATCTAAATTTCCTCTAAAACTTAATTTAATTTGGCCATATCTCTCAAAAATAAGACTAGCCTAGGCGGTGGAAGAGATGTGATGTAAGGAAATGAGGAGGGGTTGGGAGTTTATTTATTGATGGAGCCAAAGACCCTTAGCCGTTAAATTTAGGTTTTAAATCTGAACGTACCATGTCCTTGGGTCAATCCAGTTTAACCACATCAGCCAACTAGATGAAGACAGATCAGATTAAAAACATACCAAAATAATCCATCTGTTTAAAACATTTCATGTATGGCAAGTATATATGCCAGACACGTATTGGGCCGACCCATCTACCACGTGGGTCGACACATGGGTCAACCTAACCGACACATGGGTCGACCCACGGGTCAACCTAGATGGATGTTGGGTCAGCCTATGGGCTTATTATTATATTTCTTTGTTTTAATTTTTTATTTGACTTTCAAAATTTAAACTGTCATAACTCCTTTGTTTAAGTCTGTTTTACGCAAACCACATGTGTATCTGAACCATAAAATCGTAGTGGACCCAATAACGCTAACCACATTGCTAAATTAACTTTTTTCTAACTTATCCTTTAATTAATTAATTATTGTTCATTAAAATTTGGTTTGTTACAACTTTGATAAAAATTCTATTGCTGCTATCCCAAAAAATTTTTCCAAATTATATTTAATGTTATTTTTTGCTCTAACATTTATTAATTATTCATTATAAATTTTTAGTGTATTATTTCCATTCTCGTTAATTAGATATCAGTTATAATATAACTAGTTTCCACTTAAAATTTCGGGTTGTTACACATAAGCTTGACTATTTGGAATCATGAATCGATGACCTAAGAACCAACATTGACCATTCGAACATTGATAGTTAACCCTAATACTTGTAACCTCTCACGCTCGCTGATCTAAAAGTTGGTATGATGGTCAATGATGAAGATCATTCCAGCTGACATCCAAATCACTTCATTAATGTTGTCTTAATTCTAAGTTGTTCGCTTCTGCATTGTACTGCAAAAATCGCACTAGACTGCACTTAACACGTGGGGGTATAAGATAATTGTTGTAACTTGATTATTTATTGAGCTTCATATTAAGTGAATGCAAGACGCTCATGTCTTGTTATTAAATTAGCTACCAAGAAAGACGAAATATGCATAGATTCTGATGCAAAGTCCATCTCGGCTACAACTTCTAAAAGAATGACTCTTGCTCAAAAAGTTAATCAGCATGTTCCTCAATAAGAGGCGGTAGAGGGTACAGTAAGTGATTTTGCTCCAGCTCTTAATACTATAGAAGTAGTTGCCTTGTTGGAAAATCCAATCAAGACCATGTCTTGCGCAATCGATAAGGCAAAATTGAAGAGAATTTGTATTAAGCACAAGTTTTATTTTAGGCTGTTCGAGTCTCCAAGCATGGAAATATAACACAAATGCCTTCGAAAGGCTATGTTGCAGGTGATATGTACATGTGCACAGTCGGTTGTATCCTACCATTTAACTTCTACATTCGCTGCATTCTTTTCCACATGGGGTTGGCTCCCAGACAGCTCCAGCAAAAAGCTCATGGCTATTTGCTTTGCATCTATGTTCTATATTCCGAATATATCCACTGAGTATCTTCAATAACTACAACAAACTTTGCCTTTGATTTAATGTATAGCATTTTCACATTTCCTTTTGCCAACGCTATGCAATTTAAGATATCAATGCTATGGGTTAACTTGACACGAGTACTCAACATGGTATTTAAGATATCAACAGAAAGGAAATAGTGGGGGGACCCACATGGAATTCACAAAACTACCCCCATGCATTACACCATTTCAGTACTTTGCACGATTAGACAAAAAATCCTTCGGTCCGCCTAGCATTACCCATTCAGCGACAAAAATGCTGAACATACCGAACGATTTTCTGTCTAAATATGCGACAGAAAGGAAATAGTGGGGGAGACCCACATGGAATTTACAAAACTAACCCCATACATTGCACCATTTCAACACTTCGCATGATTAGACCGAAAATACATTGGTCCGCTTAGCATTACCCATTCAGCGATGGCGGGAATGAGATATTTTATGCGGGAATGAAAGACGCCCTATTCACTTTGCCTCCTTCAAAATTCAAAATGTTCTTTCCATTATCACCTACATGAAAAATGTCTAGATTTATCCTCAAATTATCAACAGCTGATTGAATCGCCAAACACTTAACCTCTGTCATCAACAATCGTCAATTTTATCATGAAACCCTATCCTCTATCTTCATTATCAATATTCAATCCCAATCCCTAATCGTAGGAACCATTTCAACTGCCCAAATCCCCAAATTCGCGCTTCATCAGTTTGAACAGCCTTAAAGGTACCGCAAGATTTTTTTTCACTGCTCATGGTGCTTATTCTATCAAATACTATCTCTATTCCATATATTATTGCTTTAACTATTGTATAAAGCTTGGCTATTATCAATGTCAAGCTAATATTTTTTCATGATGCTTCGTTCAGTTAGGTGAATGCTCGGTGTTTGATTGTTTTTGACCCTTTTATTTTAGAAATGAACATAGTAAGTTGATTGTTTCTAGAGAATAAGGGATGTACGATTTTATAGCTTCAGTTGGTAAAAATTTGCAAAAATCTGTAATGTGAATTTTTTTGGTCTACCTATCACCTTAATCAAGCATCAAAGATGAATATTTACAAAGTAAGTTTTGGAAAATAAGAGGAAATTAGCTCTGGGATATCAAATTTCTGTAGGCCTGCATGCTTTTGTTTCCTATGTCTACACTATAGGCTAGAAGAAAAAATATCAATCTATACCTATGATTTTGTGTACTCTGTTTAAGTTGTGTCTTTAAAGTCATAAAGTATGAAATACTATGTTACCAAAATTAAACAATTCTCTGGTTTGACATTGTAGATTTCTGGAAAGATTAATGCTGGTTGTCGAATAAGGTCAGTAGTTATTTCTAGAAAGATCAATGTTGGTTGTAGTATATGTCATATTCGCTCCAATACTGAAGAGTAATGAATCTTCCTTCGCATATATTGGGATTTGGAGATGCACATATAGCAGGCGGGCTAAACTTGAATTTTAATTTGGCTCGATACTGTATTGTCACATTAAAACAAAAGGCTAGAAGAGAACCGAAGTGATTGGACATAGTTTGTTACAGTTTTATGGACTTTATTCTTCCTTAAGTTGTCATTAAAGGTAACTATAACCACTGGATTTGCCTTTCGTCGTAACTTCAGAAATAGGGAGGTTATGTCCATTCTTGGAAAATCCGCATGAAGTGTTTACAGAGAGAGCAGTCTGCATGAAAACTAATGGAGGGAGAAGATGGAAAGATCTAGTTATGATAGATCTAATAGAGAAACATCCATACACAATAAAGAGGATAAACACGATGAAGGATAGCAGCAACAAACCAAAAACAAAAGGAAAAAACCGGAAAAGGGAATAATCAAAGCTGGGCAGCCGCAGTATTTCTCCCATCATAGTTGAAAGAAAAAGGTGCAGCTAAATGATAAAACTAGAAAAGTGGTGGTCACCAGAAACAACCCAAAGTTATTACATGTTTCATTTCTTATTGGAGTTAGCATGTCTGGAATTTTAAACTTCGGTACCATTGCAACTGCTGATGAAGCAGGGTATGGTCTAGCATATGCCCAAGTTATCCTTGGCCTCAAAAATGCATTCTTACTTCGTTATTGCTCTTTCCATGATAATTTCAAACAATTATTTCACTAATGTCATACAATCTTTGTTTCAAATTGATGATATTTATTTTAATAGTGGCAATGGTTTTAAAAAATGTTTTTTTGCCTTACATGAGGTCATAATGACTATGGATATTTACTGAAAGCATATACCATACGATGCGAACAATTAGAGTTCTTAAGATTTATACTACTCATTCTATAAGATTATTATTTTACACCACTGGAAGATTGGTGAGATGCATTAATGTCCATGGCTCGCTGCAAAAATGAACATTCCTACAATACCCGAAGTAGTTTCGGGTGTTTTAGCCGAATAAGAGATAAAAATATGGGACTCTACATGCTAATTTTAAGGCGGAATTCAAGGAATTTATGAGTAGTCCTTACATTTTTATCTCAGATTCGGGTATTTTTACATAAATTCCTTCGGGTAAAGTAGAATTTTCAGGCAAAAATTCATCATATAGTATTTACGTACACATGAATATAACACGTGCAGTTCAAGGTTTAGAAAATTAAAGAAACACAAAGTTTGTGATAGTTTACTATTGTTTAAGTAAGCATATGGCTGATGATACCTAAGAGAAACCAATACTAAATTGCTTATGTGAACAAGTATACCATCTTACAAGTAAAATCAACTGTACCCAAAATTGTATGTCCCTCTATACCCAACAAATTAGCACCCCTTAAATACCACCTTTTTGCAATTAAACCCTTTTTTCTTTTGACTTAATTGCAAAAAGGTAAAAATCAGGGATCCTGATTGGTTGGGTACAAGAGAACAGAGAATTCTGGGTACAGAGGATTAGCTCTCACAATCTTAAGGCTCATTATTTTGATATATACATAAGTTTGTTTGAAAATTGTGTGCAACTCAATGTTATTGCAAATAAACAATAAAATATTAAACTATACATGAACAGGATCGGACGAGGTCATCAAGTATACCAACTAGTCCGTGCTTCATGCCATTTTGTTTCTGGGATCATGATCCTTCAACGGTGGAATGGTTCCACCTCTGGGCTACGCGTTGGGCATCAATTCATCATTCACGTTACAGTTGGGAGATAATGAGACTAACTACTTGCTAATGATAGGAGGAAGGGAGATAAGTTCAAAGAACTATTGTACGCGAAACAAAAAGCCTTCAAAGGACTCTATGCGATAAGCATAGATAAGATATTATAGTGGCAATATTACAGGCCATGCACGTTAACATTATTGAGTGTAACGTTTGAAATTGCATGTGTGTTATGAGCAACATGTGTAATATGCGGTTCAAAGCATGTAATGAGGCACTCACTAGAGTTTTGCTCACTGTCAGATAGGTGCGTCGCAAGGAGAATAACATCAGCAGTAGATCTATAACCCCTGCAAGATTTGGTGGTCCTGAGGTGCTTTGGAACTTGCTGCTGCAGCGGAATTGGGTTAGTGGGAATGGTGACATCATCGTCCAAGAGATTTTCTTCTTTGTCACTATAGTCATCTAATATTCTCAGTTTGGGTACTGAACTAGTAATCGTCCTGCGAAGCATGTGTTCTTGTTCTTGGTGCAAGCTGTCAACAAGCACAGCCAAGCCGTTGGAGATTCTACTGGTGCCGGTGTTAGATAGTTCATTGGGTTGGCTGTGAGGACTGATAGTGCTAGCCTGCTTTGTGACCAGGTTGCCCAAAGCCAGGAATTTGAGTATGAACGCACATTGATTGATGATCACTTAGATAGAGTGATAGAAGGTTGGGAAACTTGAATTGTGTATGCAAATGTCATTGGATCGGAGCCCCTTTTTGGACCGGATCGGATCCCGCCTTTTTTGTTCGGATCGGATCCCCCTTTCGGATCAGACCGAAGTGCCCCCTATCCGATCTGCCCTGTGCCTGCTTCTCTAAAACAGTTATGCCATGTCATCCATGAACCCATTTTCTTGCCTATAATAGCGGATCGGTACACACTTGCCACCCCACGAATTGAAGGTTATTTCCCCACTTTCTCCACTACTCTCGATATCTTCCCTGATGCCGCCACGTGTCCACTTAGCCTAACCAATTTTCTGCCTATAAGTATATGAAAATGCATCAAACGAAGAGGAATTTTAGGGCCCTAAGGAAGCTCTACGTATATTGGCCATGGCTGCCAATTAAGAATCAAGATCTTCTTGAACAAAATCAATTAATTCGGAGAGCATTATTCACTGTTATCGAGTGACTGAGTGTCTATTCTCATTGTAATTATAATTTCTGAATGAACTGAGAAACTATGAAGTGGATGTAGACTTGTTAACGTTGAACCACTATAAATCTCGTGTCTTTACTTCATTTTCTACATTTTAGATTATTGTTCTTCAGAAATCCTAGAAAATTGGGTGTTAGTGCCAATTTTTGGTCTAACATTTTGGTGCTTTCACTGAGAATGAACTAGTTCTCAATCAAAGATCTTCTCATCTACTAATGGATTTTGTATTTCATTGAGGGGAGATCCATATCTATCTTAATCGATTCAGTTACTACTCGAGTGCATAGATCTTCATGGCAAGAGAGAAAAGAAATTCACAAATTCTGAACATGTTGGGGATTTGGTTTGGACTGTGTAACACCCCACCTCCGCTAGGGTCACTCACAAAGGGAATGCACTAGGTTTGGTGAAGCATTATCGAGGTAAACATGCATAGAAATATTACAAGACAGAACATATATAAAACAACGGAAGTAAAACAAATTTCATTACCTTATAAAATAAGGTCTAAAGCCTTTTACATCAGAATACATCAAAAACCTGTCTTGTAATAGTAAAGAAGCATAAAACCTTTTCATAAATTATTCCCCAAAATAAAGCGGTGAAGCAGCCATAGCCAAGAGAAGACCACGCTATACATGATGACCTTCAAGCATATGAGGTCCGAACTAAACAACATCATTTCCTCCCTGAAAACCTGGGGGGAAACAGAAGACAAAGAGGAGAAAGAAAACGGGGTCAGTCATAAAGACTGGTAAGTCCTATCTACTTCCAGCATAAAAACAGGTAAAGGTAACTTGACATGCATAAACTGAAAGTAAACATAAGGATGACGACAAGATAGATAAGCTAAGCTAAGATAACTGGATGAACTACTGTAGCAAGATAAACTAAGGTATCATGATAAACTACGGTGTCAAGATAAATCAAGGTATCACATCGTCAGGTTTCTATCCAGTATACTACCCCAAGGTACCTATCATGTCTAACATCCCACGGTATTAATCATGTATATTTGCTCTGCACCTCTCGTACTAGTATCCCAACCCGCGTCATGTGTTAACTATGAATGTCCCTTGCCCAATGTCATGTAATGGTCCATGTCAACCTAATATATAGCATATGTAGGTTTTCCCAACTCGTATGTTTCTTTCCATGTATAAGTTCAGTCCTTTGCCGTAGGCCGTACGGGCTTTCCCATGTAAATTTATACCACCTCAACGTAGTACAATTTTATCCTTGATGTTGTTTTGGACTTCTACCCTTGATCTGGCTATGTTTTCTTACCATGAACTATCGCGTGTTCACTTAGGATTTATGCCACCTAGGACCGCTAGGGATTATGCTTCCTAATGAATGTTTCCGTAACTTGGTTTGGGTTTTGGCCACCTAGGACCACTAGGGATTATGCCACCCGTCAACCACGCCCTTTGTCCCACGTATATATCGTGAATCGTTTTCCATGTCTAGACGCACATGTACCTCAATGTGCGATCAGAGTTCCGTGCCAGGGCAAATCGAGAAACACGTAACTCGGTCGGGAGCTTTAAGTCGTCTGCTGATGCAGATATCAAGGTCTGTTTTTGTATCCGTGGCTATGGTCCCACGTGACCCCTCCCTCAACTACTGAAAGGAAATCCAAGAAAAATCATGTATGAGAACTACATCCCGGCCCCACTATGCCCCACTTTCCTATTGGCCAACCTCACCCATGACTCGATAGCAAGAACATGGTCTGTTGGGAGTTCTCTGCCTTTCCGTTCGTACACGATTGAATAAAGATGGTAGGTAGTCGGCGACGTGCTATCCAGGGCAAAATCAAGTATCGTCGACTCCACGCTAATCCATCTCAGTCTTTAGGTCGCTCGCATAGCAACCAAGGCATACTCTTGGTTCTTTTACCGCAGACCTTAACCTCTTGTGAGCCCAAGGTCATAGATCATTGAAAAGGGGCAAAATTAGGTTCATATAGGCTAGCATACTTATGTTTCATCGCATTTTATTCCATGTCACATTAGAACCACCGTTAGAATCTACAAGTAGCTAGAACTTACCTAGCGAGGCTTAGGGAAAGATCATGAATCGTCTTGACCAAGAAAGGTGGCTCCTTTGTTGAAGAATCATCATGAAATTTGCGTAGCAACATTGATCTACCCTCGATTTGACATAGGAAGCTTGCACCTTTTGATTCGGATCTAGTTTGAATGCATAGTCTCTAGGAATTGGAGATGGAGGCCATGATCAAGATAGATTTTGGCAGCACTTCGTTGTTAGATTGATTTTGAGTGATTTAGGTTAGGTCCTAGGGTGTTTTTATAGAGATTAGGAGTAGTTTAGGCCCTTAGATTAACCCTATGATAGATCTGAGCCCTCGAAATCCATCATAGGCCTCCAAAAATGTCTTGAGGAACAAGTCAGGTGCACCCAGGCCAAACTGGCCGACCAACCAAGTCGACAGGGGTGTCGACTGGGCTTTCGACACAACCTGGGGTGTGTCGACTCCCCAGTCGACTTGGGGGTTGCGGGAATTTTTCCCGCCTGTTCTGCTTGGCTGAATTTGAATTCTGAATTCAATTTTGAACTTGAATTTTTCTGAAAACTTTGACAGGCCATAACTGGGTCATACGGACTCCGATTCTCGAAAACTTGGACTCTATTTCGCGTATTTTTCCGAGATGAACGCAATGGCACAGCTCGTTTCCCCTGATTCAGTTTTTATAATTAAATTCTGCCTTGATTCTTGTCTTAACACGTTGTAAAAATCCGGGTTGTTACATTCCTCCCAACTTAAAGGATTTCGTCCCCGAAATCTCCAAGTTAGAAGAACGTATCCTACCATCCATCATCCATCTACTCAAAACATCATCCACAGGCAACCATGGTCCTTAAAAGACTCCTAATGCTTTATGAACACATGCAGAAAGTGTGTGTATATGTTCCTTAGCTAATGCTAATGATCATGCCTGAATGATCTTTCTAATGCAAAATATGTTTAGTGCCATGAGTCCAACATGTATGCAAATAGTCCTAGTCATATAAATACTATATGTGTGCACAACCATTCATCCACATGCAACATCCACATGATAACATATTCAATTTCATCCATAAACAAGTATAAATACTCGTGCATATGCAATGCAAAACGTGAGTGCGTCAATCTAGTATCTAACGTGTATTCGCGCATCCACGAGCAACCACTTGCAACCACTTACAACCATTTGCAACCATATCAATCATAACATGTTTCAAATACATGTTTACATCCATAGGGTTCTATCTAAGGTTCCCAAGATAAGATCGACGAGATAAACAAGACAAACTCCTTACGGGGTTTGCAACAGAAACAGGACCGAGAGGATATCCACCAAGCGATAGCATGCAAGCGAGCTCTACAGGAGAACCAGGGATCAACGATATACTCTTAAAAAGAGACATGATGCGCGCTTCTAAGCCGCATTTCCTTGAGCTTAATTCCATTGTGCCTTGACCGCCTTTGACTTCATGATTTCGTAGCTCCTTGATTCCTATTTCCAAGGTATGAGTTGGAACTCATTTCACTATCGCCTCTTGTTCCACTTTCACTTATTCTTTCCCTAGTATACTTGGTTCAACCATATCTGCGTACTCATGCAAGCTCTCCAAAATTCACTAGTGAATTCTGGATCTTGTTTACCGATGCCAATCCATGTTACCACGTGCACTTACTAGGGTGATTCCTATAACCCATGCTCAAGCGGAATGAACCATCCGTCTTATTGGCGAACGTTACTCGATTGGATCAGAAATTTTCGATAAATGCATCAAGAGATTCTAGGTAACTAACCATGACAGAACCCAAAAGGTTATATGAGACTTCGAGGGTATTACCAAGGAAAGTTAAGAGTTTAACTACCCTCCTTTCAAAACCGAGAATGGCATCCCTTACTGGATAACCACTTCATCCCTAGAATCCATCCATAGATCAATAATAGAAGCATTGCTTCTAATCTCAACACTTGGCATTTACACTCTCAATTCCAAACAAGTCATGAATAAATGGACCGACTCTCCAACCAGATTTTGGGACTAAAGTGGGATCTTCTACCATGCTAGTACTAAGGTGCAGAGACTTAACTATCGAGGCAGACTTAAATGATGCGATGATCAAAACAAAGTCTAGACGGGACAATAGAAAAGAAAGGCTAAGCCTTTAACAGAAATGGTACCATTCCTCTTAGGTACGCTAGAAATGAGAGCATACAATTGCCCTCTCGCTGATCTTGTCCTTATCTTCCTTTGTGGATCAAGCCATACCAACAAGTTGCTTATTCTTAAGCCCGTGTCCTTTATCCTTGCTCTTATTATCCCTTCTTATAACTTCGGTAACAGGTCTCTCGAGAACTTCCTCCATCGCACGGGAAAACACTTACGTAGCTAGACTAGGATTAGTCGCAGTCAAAACTACTGTGACTACAGATGGAGGAAAGAAAGGAAAAGAGGTTCAATCAAGGAAACAAAGGATAGTACTAATGGCTTTTAGGGAATAGCCTTTTTTAAAAGAAACTTTTCTTGAAAAATGCCTCTTTGTAAACGGTTTCTCAAATAGGGTTCAGAAGGTTTTAAAAACTTTTGCCCAATCTGGTAACCTTCTGCTCTGATACCAAATGTAACACCCCGCCTCCGCTAGGGTCACTCACAAAGGGAATGCACTAGGTTTGGTGAAGCATTATCGAGGTAAACATGCACATAAATATTACAAGACAGAACATATATAAAACAGCGGAAGTAAAACAAATTTCATTACCTTATAAAATAAGGTCTAAAGCCTTTTACATCAGAGTACATCAAAAACCTGTCTTGCAATAGTAAAGAAGCATAAAACCTTTTCATAAATTATTCCCCAAAATAAAGCGGTGAAGCAGCCATAGCCAAGAGAAGACCACGCTATACATGATGACCTTCAAGCATATGAGATACGAACTAAACAACATCATTTCCTCCCTGAAAACCTGGGGGGAAACGGAAGACAAAGAGGCGAAAGAAAACGGGGTCAGTCATAAAGACTGGTAAGTCCTATCTACTTCCAGCATAAAAACAGGTAAAGGTAACATGAAATGCATAAACTGATAGTAAACATAAGGATGACGACAAGATAGATAAGCTAAGAAAAGATAACTAGATGAACTACTGTAGCAAGTTAAACTAAGGTATCATGATAAACTACGGTGTCAAGATAAATCAAGGTATCACATCATCAGGTTTCTATCCAGTTACTACCCCAAGGTACCTATCATGTCTAACATCCCACGGTATTTATCATGTATATTTGCTCTGCACCTCTCGTACTAGTATCCCAACCCGCGTAATGTGTTAACTATGAATGTCCCTTGTCCAATGTCATGTAATGGTCCATGTCAACCTAATATATAGCATATGTAGGTTTTCCCAACTCGTATGTTTCTTTCCATGTATAAGTTCAGTCCTTTGCTGTAGGCCGTATGGGCTTTCCCATGTAAATTTATACCACCTCAACGTAGTACAATTTTATCCTTATTGTTGTTTTGGACTGCGACCCTTGATCTGGCTATGTTTTCTTACCATGAACTATCGCGTGTTCACTTAGGATTTATTCCACCTAGGACCGCTAGGGATTATGCTACCTAATGAACGTTTCCGTAACTTGGTTTGGGTTTTGGCCACCTAGGACCACTAGCGATTATGCCACCCGTCAACCACGCCCTTTGTCCCACGTATATATCGTGAATTGTTTTCCATGTCTAGATGCACATGTATCTCAATGTGCCATCCGAGTTCCGTGCTAGGGCAAATCGAGAAATACGGAACTCGGTCGGGAGCTTTAACTCGTCTGCTGATGCAGATATCAAGGTCTGTTTTTGTATCCGTGGCTATGGTCCCACGTGACCCCTCCCTCAACTACTGAAAGGCAATCCAAGAAAAATCATTTATGAGAACTACATCCCGACCCCACTGTGCCCCACTTTCCTATTGGCCAACCTCACTCATGACTCGATAGCAAGAACATGGTCTGTTGGGAGTTCTCTGCCTTTCCGTTCATACACGATTGACTAAAGATGGTAGGTAGTCGGCGACGTGCTATCCAGGGCAAAAACAAGTATCGTCGACTCGACGCTAATCCATCCCAGTCTTTAGGTCGCTCGCATAGCAACCAAGGCATACTCTTGGTTCTTCTACCGTAGACCTTAACCTCTTGTGAGCCCAGGCGGATCATCTGCAACCTCACAGAGGGATACCAAGAGTATCCTCACGTCCCTCGAAGCTACCGCTTCGTCACCTAGTTCGTTGGAGCCTTTATCTAAGTCAGACAATTCGCTCCTCTACGTGTGTTCAAGCGATGACCTACCGTATCGGGTTACTCATCTATCTGTGAACTGGTCCAATTTCCTTAACTAAGAATTATTACTTAGTTATCCGTAACTAAGGTTTACCACTTAGCTTCTCTTCCGGCTATCCTTGTTAACTACGATTTTCAACCTAGTCCCCTGAGCTAGGGTTTGGTCTAATGGGTTAAGTGTTGTTATTCAATTTCAAGACTAACCCGCCTACGAATCATGTCAAAATTGGCTAAGTATTTAAGTTCAAGGCTTAGCCCTACTAGTTGGTTAAGTATACCAAGAAGCCCATGACTTAACCCTATTCAATCATCAAGTCAAATTGGTTAAGTATTTGTTTGTCTTAACCTTATCAGATTATCGTGTTAGATTGATTAAACATAGATTATCTTAATCCCATCAGATTATCGAGTCGGATTGGTTAAGTATGGGTTAGCTTAACCCCATCCACTAATCGTATTACAATGGTTAAGTATATTTAAAAGGTCTTGTGACTTAACCCTATCAGGTCCGCATATTAGATTGGTTAAGTATAGGTTACTTGACCTCATCAAATCATCGTGTATAATTGGTTAAGTATAAGTTACTTAACCCCATTAAGTTATCATGTTAAGTTGGTTAAGTATTGGTTACTTAACCTCATTGAATTACCAAGTTTAGATTGGTTAAGTGTTTAACTTAACCCCATCGAATTACCGTGTTTAGGTTAGTTAAGTGTAGATTACTTAACACCATCTAATTACCGTGTTTAGATTAGTAAAATGTAGGTCACTTAACCCCATCTAATTACCGTGTTTAGATTAGTTACGTGTAGGTTACTTAACCCCATCTAATCACCGTGTTTAGATTAGTTAAGTCTAAGTTACTTAACCCCATCTAATTACCAAGTCGGATTATTTAAGTGTAAATTACTTAACCTCATCCCCTAATTGTCTTATATGGTTAAGTGTCATTAAGAAATCAAGTCCGGTTTAACTTAACCTACCCATTCGTGTCATATCGGTTAAGTGTCATTAGTCAAAATTACTTAACCTTTTCATGTGGCATTAATTAGATTAATGCACCCCAATCTCTCACATTAGACTTTGTTGTGGTTACTAGTTAAGCCGGGCGGGTCCGGGTAGTTTTACACCACAACCTAGTCTAACCTCGGGTTTTTAAGTGCTATATGACCAACTACTCACATTGGGTCCTATTGTTTGTAGCCACTAGTTAAGCCGGGCGGGTCCGGGTAGATTTATGCTACAAACTCAACCCAACCTCGAGTTGGCCACTTTCATGTTTGGTCTAGTGTCATATTACACTTACAACCCATACGTATCTAGTTTCAAGTCCCATGTTTACCCCACATGTCATGTCCACATTTAGGTGTATCCTGAGTTTCACATTTTCATGAAATCCCATGTCAAATTATCATGTCATAATCACGCTCGTCTAACCTACCCCAAATCGTGTTTCCAACCCAAGTAAAAGCAAGTCAACATAGTAAGGACACTATGCTACATATTGGCCCCAAAACATGCACGATGTCAAAAAGGGATTGGCCACAAATATGCATGGTATCATAAGGGGTTTGGCCTCAAAATATGCATAGCATCATAAGGGGTTTTTGGCCTCAAACATACATAATGTCACAACAGGATTAGCCACAAACATGCATAGTATCATAAGGGAATTTGGCCACAAACATGCATAGTATCATAAGGGAATTTAGAAACATGCATAGTATCATAAGGGAATTTGGCCACAAACATGCATGATAACATGAGGGGTTTGGGTTCATTTACATGCAAAAGCCCCAAAATCAAGTCTTTGCCAATGTTTCACAAGTCAAGTGGTTCCCAAAGGTTCGTGCTAACATTCCATAGATAAAGATTCAAACTTGCAAGATAAACTAGGTTAAACATAACATGAGTCGCATGATTAAGTCGCTAAAACTTAGCCCAAGGTCATAGATCATTGAAAAGGGGCAAAATTAGGTTCATATAGGCTAGCATACTTATGTTTCATCGCATTTTATTCCATGTCACATTAGAACAACCGTTAGAATCCACAAGTAGCTAGAACTTACCTAGTGAGGCTTAGGGAAAGATCATGAATCGTCTTGACCAAGAAAGGTGGCTTCTTCGTTGAAGAATTGTCATGAAATTTGCGTAGCAACATTGATCTACCCTCGATTTGACATAGGAAGCTTGCACCTTTTGATTCAGATCTAGTTTGAATGCATAGTCTCTAGGAATTGGAGATGGAGGCCATGATCAAGATAGATTTTGGCACCACTTCATTGTTAGACCGATTTTGAGTGATTTAGGTTAGGTCCTAGGGTGTTTTTATAGAGATTAGGAGTAGTTTAGGCCCTTAGATTAACCTTACGATAGATCTGAGCCCTCAAAATCCGTCACAGGCCTCCAAACATGTCTTGAGGAACAAGTCAGGTGCACCCAGGCCAAACTGGCCGACCACCTAAGTCGACAGGGGTGTCGACTCCCCAGTCGACTTGGGGGTGGCGGGAATTTTTCCCGCCTGTTCTGCTTGGCTGAATTTGAATTCTGAATTCAATTTTGAACTTGAATTTTTCTGAAAACTTTGACGGGCCATAACTGGGTCATACGGACTCCGATTGTCGAAAACTCGGACTCTATTTCGCGTATTTTTCCGAGACGAACGCAATGCCATAGCCCATTTCCCCTGATTCAGATTTTATAATTAAATTCTGCCTTGATTCTTGTCTTAACACGTTGTAAAAATCCGGATTGTTACACACTGACTTCACGTTGCTTTCAAAAAGTTTATAGTTCTGCTCGGTTCGGATGGCGTTGGTGCGAACAAGCTTTGTTCACCTGCATATTAGATTAGATAAGATTTGGGGGCTGAAAAGGCCTCGGATCAGATGGAGAAGATGATTTGAAGATTTCTGAAGCTGACGACATTCGGATCGTTGCCACGTGGTGATCATCTCGCTCGGTTCGGGATCAAAGGCATGGAGATTATGACAGCGCATCCAAGATCGTGGGAAGACGGAAGGAAACCGCTCCGCATCTTGAGGAATGTGGAGTGTAGTGGCTGTGTTAGCTCTCCTCGGTTCGGTTCGAATAGAGGATGCTTGGTTCGGATCAGATATAACTTTTCACCGAACCGACCCAACTTCTGACATCTAGGGCTAACCTTCATATTTAAGTGCTATGAAAACATGTTTCCGTTAGGGACCCGATCCGACTCGGATGACAAGACTGGACCCAATCAGTAAACTCGCCTGAACCGCAACATAGAACGATAGAAAACTGAAATTCCAATCCGACTCGAAATAGCTGTTTTTGGGAGAAAATATATTTTTCATATCATTTCAGAAAAGGCTCCATCTTCCAAAATAAAAAAAATCGCGCGGTGCCCACATTTTCCTGGCTTTCCGAATAACGAAGCCGAGTGTAGGAATTTCCCCATCGACGCGCGTTTCGGTGGCCCGAACGGTTCCGGATCTCGACCGACCGACATGGAAAACGATCAACTTCCCTCCAAGGGGGTCGGCGGGTGGGGGCAGGTGGGGGCGGGAGACTGCTCAAACAAACTTTGTAGAAAGTCTCTATGGGCACAGAAATTTCCCGACTGATGCATGTTTTGAAGGTCTAGACGGTTCCCAATCGCGACCTTTCCAAATTGGAAACGATCGGCAACCTCCGTTGTGTGGATGCGTGGGTCGGGCGACTGCCCAAACTTAGCGTGCTGCCTTTAGGGGCATTTCCACACTCGATCTTGGCCTTTCAAATAGTGAACCCTACAGTAGGAATTTCTCGATCGACGCACGTGTCGATGGCTCGGATGTTTTCGTATCGTGACCGGTTTGACTTGAAAAATGATCGGCTATACCCCGTGTTTCTCGATTAACGCGCATTTTGAAGGATCACATGGTTTCAGAACGTGATTGGTCCAAGTAAAAAAAAACGATCGACTTCCCCATTGAGTGGAAGCGTGCGATGGATGTCTGCGTAAACTCGACAGAAAGTTACTATAATGCCTTCTGGGGCGTTCCTACCCTCGATCCTGGCCTTCCGTTTAACAAAGCCGAGCGTAGGATTTTCCTGATTGACGTGCGTTTCGGAGGCCCAGACAGTTCTGGATCCTGATTAACCAAACTAGAAAAACGATCAACTACCCTCCAAGGTGGTGGGCGGGTGGGGGCGGGCGACTGCTCAAACATTGTAGAAAGCCTCTATGGGTACAGAAATTTCCCAACTGATGCATGTTTCGAAGGCTGGACAGTTCGCGATCGTGATCTTTCCAAATTGAAAACGATCGGCAGTCTCCTTGGTGTGGATGCGTGGGTCGGGAGACTACCCAATCTTAGCGTGATGCCTTCTGGGGGCGTTTCTACGCTCGATCTTGGCCTTTCAAACGGTGAGCCCAAATGTAGGAATTTCTCGATCGACGCGCGTCTTGATTGGTCGAATGGTATCGGATCGCGATTGGTCTTAATTGAAAAACAATCGGCCATACCCATTGTTTCTCGATCAATGCGCATTTTGAAGGATTGCACGGTTTCGAAACGTGATTAGTCCAAGTAAAAAAATGATCGGATGCCCTGTTGAGTGGATGCATGCAGTGGACGTCTGCGTAAAATCGGCAGAAAGTTACTATGGTGCCTTCCGGGGCGTTCCAAGCCTTCCGAATAGCGAAGCCGAGCGGAGGAATTTCCAGATCGACGCGCGTTTCAGAGGCCTGAACGGTTCTGGATCTCGACCGACCCAATAGGAAAACAATCAACTGCCCTCCATGGGGGTCGGTGGGTAGGGGCGGGTGAGTGCTTAAACAAACTTTGTAGAAAGTCTCTATGGTCACAGAAATTTCCCGACCGATGCATGTTTCGATGGTCTGGACGGTCCCCGATCGCGACCTTTCCAAATTGAAAACGATCGGCAGCCTCCTTGGTGTGGATGAATGGGTTGGGCTACTGCCCAAACTTAGCGTGGTGCCTTCCGTTGCGTTTCTACGCTCTTGGCCTTTTAAACAGTGAACCCAACCGTAGGAATTTCTCGATCAATGCACGTGTCGATGGATCGGATGTTTTCGGATTGCGACGGGTCTGATTTGAAAAACAACCGGCTATACCCATTGTTTCTCAATCAACACGCGTTTCGAAGGATTGCATGGTTTCGGAACGTGATTAGTCCAAGTAAAAAATCATTTGACTGCCCCATTGAGTGGATGCGAACAATGGACGTCTACACAAACTCGGCTGAAAGTTACTATGGTGCCTTCCCGGGAGTTCCTACCCTCGATCCTGGCCTTCCGAATAGCGAAGCCAAGCGCAAGAATTTCCCGATTGACGCGCGTTTCAGATGCCCAAACGGTTTCGGATTCCGATCGACCCAATTGGAAAAATGATTAACTGCCCTCTAAGGGGGTGGGTTGGTTAGGGCGGCCGACTGCTCAAACTTTGTAGAAAGTCTCTATAGGCATAGAAATTTCCCAACTGATTCATGTTTCGAAGGCTGGAAGGTTCCCGATCGCGACCTTTCCAAATTGAAAATGATCGACAGCCTCCTTGGTGTGGATGCGTGGGTTGGGAGACTGCCCAAACTTAGCGTGGTGCCTTTCGGGGCGTTTCTACGCTTGATCTTGACCATTCAAATGGTGAGCCCAAGCGTAGGAATTTCTCGATCGACACACACGGTGATGGCTCGGATGGTTTCGGATCGCGACGAGTATGACTTAGAAAACGATCGGTTATACCTGCTGTTTCTCGATCAATGCCCATTTCGAAGGATTGCATGGTTTCGGAACGTGATTGGTCAAGTAAAAAAACGATTGATTGTCCCGTTGAGTGGATGCGTGCGTTGGACGTCTGCGTAAACTTGGCAGAAAGTTACTATATTACCTTCCGGGGCGTTCCTACCCTCGATCCTGGCCTTCCGAATAGCAAAACCGAGGGCAGGAATTTCCCAATTGACGCTCGTTTCAGAGGCCAGGATGGTTCCATATCCCGACCGACCCAACTGGAAAAACGATCAACTGACCTTCAAGGGGGTTTGTGGGTGGGAGCGGGCGACTGGTCAAACTTTGTAGAAAGTCTCTATGGGCACAAAAATTTCCGAACTGATGTGAAGGCTGGACGGTTCTCGATCGCGACCTTCCCTAATTGAAAACGATCGGCAACCTCCTTGGTGTGGATGCGTGGGTCGGGCGATTGCACAAACATAGCGTTGTGCCTTCCGGGCGTTTCTACGCTCGATCTTGTCCTTTCAAATGGTGCGCCCGAGCGTAGTAATTTCACGATCGACGCGCTTGTTGATAGCTCAGATGGTTTCAGATCGCGACTGGTCTGACATGAAAAATGACCGGTTATACCCGATGTTTCTCGATCAACGCGCATTTCGAAGGATTGTATGGTTTCGGAACATGATTGGTCCAAGTAAAAAAATGATCAGATGCCCCGTTGAGTGGATGCGTGCGATGGACATCTGCGCAAACTTGGTAGAAAGTTACTATGGTGCCTTCTGGGGCGTTCCTACCCTCTATCCTAGCCTTCCGAATAGTGAAGCCGAGCGTAGGAATTTCCCGATCGACGCGCGTTTTGGAGGCCCGAACGGTTCCAGATCTCGACCGACCGAACTGGAAAACGATCAATTGCCCTCCAATGGGGTCGGAGGGTGGGGGCGGGCGACTGCTCCAAAAAACTTTGTAGAAATTCTCTATGGGGATAGAAATTTCCCGAATGATGCATGTTTCGAAGGTCAGGAAGGTTCCCGATTGCGACCTTTTCAAATTGAAAACGATTGGCAGCCTCCTTAGTGTGGATGTGTAGGTCGGGCGAATGCCCAAACTTAGCGTGGTGCCTTCCGGGGCGTTTCTACAATCGATCATGACCTTTCAAATTGTGAACCTAACCGTAGGAATTTCTCGGTCGATGCGCGTGTCGATGGCTCGGATTTTTTCGGATCCTGACCAGTCTGAATTGAAAAACTACCGGCTATGCCCGTTGTTTCTCGATCAACGCGCGTTTCGAAGGATCACACGGTTTCTGAACTTGATTGGTCCAGGTAAAAAAGCGATGGGCTGCCCGTTGAGTGGAAGCGTGCGATGAACGTTTGCGCAAACTCGACATAAAGTGACTATGGTGCCTTATGGGGCATTCCTAGCCTCGAACCTAGCCTTCCGAATAGCGAAGCCGAGCACAGAAATTTCCCGATCGACGCGCATTTCGGAGGCCTCGACGGTTCTGGATCCCGACTGACCCAACTGGAAAAACGATCAAATGACCTTCAAGGGGGTGGGCGGGTGGGAGCGGGCGACTACTCAAACTTTGTAGAGAGTCTCTATGGGCACAGAAATTTTCCAACCAATGCATGTTTCGAAGGCCTGGACGGTTCCCGATCGCGAGCTTTCCCCATTGAAAACGATCGGCAGCCTCCTTGGTGTGGATGCGTAGGTCGGCCGATTGCCTAAACTTAGCATGGTGCCTACCGGGGCATTTCTATGCTCGATCTTGTCATTTCAAATGGTGAACCCGAGCTTAGGAATTTCTCGATCGATGCGCGTGTTGACGGCTCGGATGGTTTCGGATCGCAACCGTTCTGAATTGAAAAACGACCGGCTAAGCCCATTGTTTCTCGATAAATGCGCGTTTCGAAGGATTTTACGGTTTCGGAATGTGATTGGTCCAAATTAAAAAAATGATCAGATGCCCCGTTGAGTGGATGCGTGCGATGGACGCCTGCGCAAACTCAGCAGAAAGTTACTATGGTGCCTTCCGGGGCATTTCAACCCTCGATCCTGGCCTTTCGAATAGCGAAGCCAAGTGTAGGAATTTCCCGATCGAAGAGCATTTCGGAGGCCCGAACGGTTCTGGATCTCGACCGACCCAATTGGAAAACGATCAACTGCCCTCCAAGGGGGTCGGTGGGTGGGGGCAGGCGAATGCTCAAGCAAACTTTGTAGAAAGTCTCAATGGACGTAGAAATTTCCCAACCGACGCATGATTCGATGGCCTGGACGGTTCCCAATCGCGACCTTTCCAAATTGAAAATGATCAGCAACCTTCTTGGTGTGGATACGTGGGTCAGGCGACTGCCCAAACTTAGCGTGGTGCCTTCCGAGGCGTTTCTACGCTTGATATTGGCCTTTCAAACGGTGAACCCGACAATAGGAATTTCTCGATCGACACGCGTGTCGATGGCTTAGATGTTTTCGTATCGCGACAGGTCGGACCGGAAAAACGACCAGCTATACCCGTTCTTTCTCGATCAATACGCGTTTCGAAGGATCGCACGGTTTCGGAATCTGATTGGTCTAAGTAAAAAAACGATCGGCTGCCCCGTTGAGCGGATGTGTGCGATGGACTTCTGTGCAAACTGGAAAGAAAGTTAGTACGATGCCTTCCAGGTCGTTATTACCCACGATCCTAGTCTTCCAAATAGCGAAGCCGAGCGCAAAAATTTTCTGATCGATGTGCGTTTCGGAGGCCCAGACCATTCTGGATCTCGATCGACCCAACTGGAAAAACAATCAACTGCCGTCCTAGGGGGTGGGCGGGTGAGGGCGGGCGTTTGTTCAAACTTTGTAGAAAGTATCTAGGGACATAGAAATTTCCCAACTGATTCATGTTTCGAAGGCTGGATGGTTCCCGATCGCGACCTTTCCTAATTGAAAACAATCAACAGCCTCCTTGTTGTGGATGCGTGGGTCGGGAGACTACCCAAACTTAGCGTGGTGCCTTCCGGGGCGTTTCTACACTCGATCTTAGCCTTTGAAATGGTGAGCCCAAGCATAGGAATTTCTCGATCGACGCACATGTTGATGGCTCAGATGGTTTTGAATCGCGACCGGTCTGACCTAAAAAACGACCAGTTATACCCTTTGTTTCTCGATCAACGCCCGTTTCGGTGGATTGCACGGTTTTGGAATGTGATTGGTCAAGTAAAAAAACGATCAGTTGCCCCATTGAGTGGATGCGTGTGATGGACGTCTATGTAAACTTGGCAGAAAGTTACTATGGTGCCTTCCGGGGCATTCCTACCCTCGATCCTGGCCTTCCGAACAGTGAAGCCGAGGGCAGGAAATTTCCGATCGACGAGCGTTTCGGAGGCCCGGACGGTTCCGGATCCCTACCGACCCAATTGGAAAAACAATCAACTGCCCTTTGAGGGTGTTTGCGGGTGGGTGCGGGCGACTACTCAAACTTTGTAGAAAGTCTCTATGGGCACAGAAATTTACCAACCGATGCATGTTTCGAAGGCTTGGACTATTCCCGATCGGGACCTTTCCAAATTGAAAATGATCGGCAGCCTCCTTGGTGTGGATGCGTAGGTCGGGCGATTGCCAAACTTAGCATGGTGCCTTCCGGGGCATTTCTACGCTCGATCTCGCCCTTTCAAATGGTGAACCCGAGCGTAGGAATTTCTCGATCGATGCATGGGTTGATGGCTCGAATCGTTTCAGATCGCGAACGATCTGACTTGAAAAAGACCAGTTATACCTGTTGTTTCTTGATCAACGCACATTTCGAAGGATTGTATGGTTTCAGAACGTGATTGGTCCAAGTAAAAAAATGATCAAGTGCCCCGTTGAGTGGATGCGTGCGATGGACGTCTGCGAAAACTCGGCAGAAAGTTACTATGGTACCTTCCAGGGAATTCCTACCCTTGATCCTGGCCTTCCAAATAGTGAAGCCAAGTGTAGGAATTTCCCGATCGACACGCGTTTCGGAGGCCCGAATATTTCCGGATCCCGACCGGCCCAATTGGAAAATGATCAACTGCCCTCCAAGGGGTTTGGCGGGTGGACGTATGCGACTGCTCAAACAAACTTTGTAGAATGTCTCTATGGGCATAGAAATTTCCCATCGATGCATGTTTCGAAGGCCTGGACGGTTCCCGATCACGACCTTTCCAAATTGAAAACGATCGGCAGCCTACATGGTGTGGATGCATGGGTCAGGAGACTACCCAAACTTAGCGTAGAGCCTTCCGGGGCATTTCTACGCTCGATCTTGGCCTTTCAAATGGTGAACCCGACAGTAGGAATTTCTTGACCGACGCGCATGTCACTGGCTTGGATGTTTTTGTATCGCGACCGATCTGATTTGAGAAAAGACCGGCTATACCCATTGTTTCTCGATCAACGCTTGTTTCAAAGGATCGCACGGTTTCGAAATATGATTGGTCCAAGTAAAAAACGATCGGCTGCCCCGTTGGGTGGATGTGTGCGATGGACATCTCTGCAAACTCTGTAGAAAGTTACTATGGTGCCTTCGGGGGCGTTACTACCCTCGATCCTAGCCTTCCGAATAACGAAGCCAAGCGCATAATTTTTCGATCGATGCGCATTTCGGAGGCCCAGACGGCTCTGGATCCCGATCGACCCAACTGGAAAAACGATCAACTACCCTACAAAAGGGTGGGCGGGTAGGGGCAGCGACTGCTCAAACTTTGTATAAAGTCTCTATAGGTACAGAAATTTCCCAGCTGATTCTTGGTTCGAAGGCTGAATGGTACCCGATTGTGACCTTTCCAAATTGAAAATGATTGGCAGCCTCCTTGGTGTGGATGCGTTGGTCGGGAGGCTGCCCAAACTTAGCATTGTGCCTTTCGGTGTGTTTCTACGCTCGATCTTAGCCTTTCAAATGGTGAGCCCAAGTGTAGGAATTTCTCGATCGACGCATGTGTTAATGGCTCGGATGTTTTCGGATCGTGACCCGTCTGACTTGAAAAACGACTGGTTATACTCGTTGTTCCTCGATCCACGTGCGTTTCTAAGGATTGCATGGTTTCAAAACGTGATTGGTTGAGTAAAAAAATGTTTGGTTTCCCCGTTGAGTTGATGCGTGCGATGGACATCCGTGCAAACTCGACAGAAAGTTACGATGGTTCCTTCCGAGGCTTTCCTACCTTCGATCCTGGCCTTACGAATAGCGAAGCCGAGGGCAGGAATTTTTCGGTCGACGTGCATTTCGGAAGCTCAGACGGTTTCTGATCTCGACCAACCCAATTGGAAAAACGATCAAGTGCCCTTAAAGGGGGTTTGTGGGTGGGGGCGGGTGACTGCTCAAAATTTGTAGAAAGTCTCTATAGGCACAGAATTTTCCCAACCGATGCATGATTCGAAGGCCTGGATGGTTCTCGATCGCGACCTTTCCAAATTGAAAATGATCGACAGCCTCCTTGTTGTAGACGGGTGGGTCAGGGGACTGCCCAAAGTTAGCATGGTGCCCTACGGGGAATTTCTACACTCGATCTTGTCCTTTCAAATGGTGAACCCGAGTGCAGGAATTTCTGAATTGATCCGCGTGTTTATGGCTCAGATGGTTTTGCATCACGACCGATCTGACTTGAAAAACGACCGGTTATACCCTTTTTTTATCAACGCGCGTTTCGAAGAATTGTACGGTTTCAGAACGTGATTGGTGCAAGTAAAAAAATGATCAAATGCCCTGTTGAATGGTTGCGTGCGATGGACGTCTGCACAAACACGACAAAAAGTTACTATGGTGTCTTCCTGGGCATTCCTACCCTCGATCCTGGCCTTCTGAATAGCGAAGCCGAGGGCAGGAATTTTCCGGTCGATGCGCATTTCGGAGGCCCGAACGGTTCCGGATCACGATCGAACCAACTAGAAAAGTATCAACTACCCTCCAAGGCGGTCGGCGGGTGGGGGCGGGCGACTGCTCAAACAAACTTTGAAGAAAGTCTCTATATGCATAGAAATTTCCTAACCGATGCATTTTTCGAAGGCCTGGAAGGTTCTCGATCGCGACCTTTCCAAATTGAAAATGATCGGCAGCCTCCTTGGTGTGGATGCATTGGTCGGGCGACTACCCAAACTCAGCATGGTGCCTCCCAGGGTGTTTCTTTGCTCGATCTTAGCCTTTCAAATTTTCAACTAGATAGTAGGAATTTCTAGACGACACGCAAGTCGATGGCTCAGATGTTTTCGTATCGCGACTCAAGTCTGACTTGAAAAACGACCGGTTGTACCATTTATTTCAATGCGCATTTTGAAGGATCGCACGATTTCGAAACGCGATTGGTCCAAATAAAAAAACGATCGGCTGCCCGGTTTAGTGGAAGTGTGCAATGGATGTCTGTGCAAACTTGTTCGAAAGTTACTATGGTACCTTCCCACCCTCGATCCTGGCCTTCAGAATAGCGAAGCCGAGTGTAGGAATTTCCCGATCGACGCGTGTATCATAGGCCTAGACGGTTCCGGATCCCGATCGACCCAATTGGATAAACGATCAACTGCCCTCCAAAGGGCTGGGTGGGTAGGGGCGGGCGACTGCTCAAACTTTGTAGAAAGTCTCTATGGGCACAGAAAATTCCCAACCGATGCATGTTTCGAAGGCCTGGACGGTTCCCGATCGCGACCTTTCCAAATTGAAAACGATCGGCAGCCTCCTTGATATGGATGCATGGGTCAGGTGATTTCCCAAACTTAGTGTGGTGCCTTAAGGGGCGTTACTTCGCTCGATCTTGTCCTTTCAAATGGTGAACCCGAGCGTAGGAATTTCTCGATTGACGCGCGTGTTGATGGCTCGGATGTATTCGAATTGTGACCGATCTGACATGGAAAACGACCGGCTATACCCTTTGTTTCTCGATCAATGCACATTTCGAAGGATTGTACGGTTTCAAAACATGATTTGTCCAAGTAAAAAAATGGTCGGACGCCCCGTTGAGTGGATGTGTGCGATGGACGTCTACGCAAACTCGGCAGAAAGTTATTATGGTGCCTTCCGGGGCGTTCCTACCCTCGATCCTGGCCTTCCAAATAGCGAAGCCGAGCATAGGAATTTCCCAATCGACGCGCGTTTCGGAGGCCCAAACGGTTTCGGATCACTACCGACCCAACTGGAAAACGATCAACTGCCCTCTAAGGGGGTCGGCGGGTGGGTGCGGGTGACTTCTCAAACAAACTTTGTAGAAAGTCTCTATGGGCTCAGAAATTTCCCAACTGATGCATGTTTCGAAGGCCTGGATGGTTCCCGATCGCGACCTATCCACATTGAAAATGATCGGCTGCCTCCTTGGTGTCGATGCGTGGGTCGGGTGACTGCCCAAACTCAGCGTGGTGCCTTCCGGGGCATTTCTACGCTCGATCTAGTCCTTTCAAATTTTGGACCCGACTGTTGGAATTTCTCGATTGACGCGCGTGTCGATGGTTCAGATGTTTTTTGCATCGTGAGCAGTCCGACTTTAAAAACGACCAACTATACCATTTGTTTCTCAATCAACGCGCGTTTCAAAAGATCGCATGGTTTCAGAATGTTATTGGTCCAAGTAAAAAAACGTTCAGCTGCCCCGTCGAGTGGATGTGTGCGATGGACGTCTATGCAAACTCGGCAGAAAGTTACTATGATGCCTTCTGAGGCGTTCTTACCCTCGATCCTGGCCTTCCGAATAGCGAGGCCGGGGGCAGAAATTTCCCAATCGATATAAGATTCAGAGGCCTAGACGGTTCCGAATCCCGTTCGACCCAACTGAAAAAACGATCAACTACCCTCCAAGGGGGTAGGACGGCGGGGGCGGGCGACTGCTCAAACTTTGTAGAAAGTCTCTATGGGCACAGAACATTCCCAACCGATGCATGTTTCGAATGCCTGGACGATTCCCGATCGCGATCTTTCCAGATTGAAAACGATCAGCAGCCTCCATAATGTGGATGCATGGGTCGGCCGATTCCCATACTTAGCGTGGTGCCTTCCAGGGCGTTTCTACACTTGATCTTGCCCTTTAAAATGGTGAACCTAAGCGTAGGAATTTCTCGATTGACGCGCGTGTTGATGGCTCGGATGTATTCGGATTATGACCGATCTGACTTAAAAAAAAAACAGTTATGCCCCGTTGAGTGGATGCGTGCGATGGACGTCTGCGCAAACTCGGCAGAAAGCTATTTTGGTGCCTTCCAGGTCGTTCCTACCATCGATCCTGGCCTTCTGAATAGCAAAGCCGAGCATAGGAATTTCCCGATCAACGCTGGTTTTGGAGGCCCGAATGGTTCCGGATCTCGACCGACGCAACTGGAAAACGATCAACTGCCCTCCAAGGGGGTCGGCGGGTAGGGGCGGGTGACTGCTGAAACAAACTTTGTAGAAAGTCTCTATAGGCATAGAAGTTTCCCAACCGATGCATGTTTCGAAGGCCTGGACGGTTCTCGATTGCGACCTTTCCAAATTGAAAATGATCGGCAGTCTCCTTGGTGTGGATGCGTGGGTCGGGTTACTGCCCAAACTCAGCATGGTGCCTTCCGGGGCGTTTCTACGCTCGATCTTGGCCTTTCAAATTTTGAACTCAACAATAGGAATTTCTCGATCGATGCGCGTGTCGATGGCTCGGATGTTTTTGTATCGTGACCGGTCTGACTTGATAAACGACCGGCTATACACTTTGTTTCTCGATCAACACGTATTTCGAACGATCGCATGGTTTCATAACGTGATTGCTCCAAGTAAAAAAATGATCGGCTGCCCCGTTGAGTGGATGTATGCGATGGACGTCTGTGCAAACTCGGCAGAAAGTTACTATGGTGCCTTCCTGGGCGTTCCTACCCTCGATCCTGGTCTTCTGAATGGCGAAGCTGAGCGTAGGAACATCCCAATCGACGCATGTTTCGGAGGCCTAGACTGTTCCGGATCCCGATTGACCCCATTGGAAAAACGATCAGCTGCCCCCCAAGGGGGTGGGCGGGTGGGGGCGGGCGACTGCTCAAACTTTGTAGAAAGTCTCTATGGGTACAGAAATTTCCCAACCGATTTATGTTTCGAAGGCTGGACGGTTCCCGATCGCGACCTTTCCAAATTGAAAATGATTGGCAGCCTCCTTTGTGTTGATGCGTGGGTCGGGAGACTGCCTAAATTTAGCGTGGTGACTTACGGGGCGTTTCTACGCTCGATATTGTCCTTTCAAATGGTGAGCTCAAGCGTAGGAATTTCTCGATCGACGCGCATGTTGGTGGCTCGGATGGTTTCGGATCGCGACCAGTCTGACTTGAAAAATAATCTATTATACCCATTTTTTCTTGATCAACGTGTGTTTCAAAGGATTGCGCGGTTTTGGAACATGATTGGTCAAGTAATAAAACGATCGGTTGCCCGTTGTGTGGATGCGTGCGATGGACGTCTGCGCAAACTATGCCGAAAGTTACTATGGTGCCTTGTGGGGCTTTCCTACCGTCGATCCTAGCTTTCCGAATAGCAAAGCTAGGGGCAGGAATTTCCCGATCGAAGCGCGTTTCGGGGGCCCTGACGTTCTGGATCTCGACCGGCCCAACTGGAAAAACGATCACCTGCCCTATAAGGGGTTGGGCAGGTGGGGGCGGGCGACTGCTCAAGCTTTGTACAAAGTCCCTATAGGAAAAGAAATTTCCCAACCGATTCATGTTTCGAAGGCTGAACGGTTCCCGATCGCGACCTTTCAAAATTGAAAACGATCGGCAACCTCCTTGGTGTGGATACGTAGGTCGGGAGACTACCCAAACTTAGCGTGGTGCCTTCCGGGGCGTTTCTACGCTTGATCTTGGCCTTTAAAGGGGTGAGCCAATGCGTAGGAATTTCTCGATCGACGCACGTGTTGATGGGTCGAATGGTTTCGGATCGCGACTGGTTTGACATGAAAAATTGTTGGTTATACCCGTTGTTTCTCGATCAACACGAGTTTCGAAGGATTGCGCGGTTTCAAAACGTGATTGGTCAAGTAAAAAAACGATCGGTTGCCCCGTTGTGAGGATGTGTATGATCGACATTTACGCAAATTCGGCAGAAAGTTACTATGGTGTCTTCCGAGGCATTCCTACGCTCGGTCTTAGCCTTCCGAAAAGCGATGCCGAGGGCTGGAATTTCCCGATCGAAGCACGTTTCGGAGGCCAGGAAGGTTCCGGATCCCGATCGACCCAATTGGAAAAATGATCAACTTCCCTCCAAGGGGGGGGGGGGGAAGGGAGGTTGACTGCTCAAACTTTTGTAGAAACTCTCTATGAGCAATGAAATTTCCCAATTGATTCATGTTTAGAAGGATGGATGTAACAACCCGAATTTCAAACAACGTGTTAAGAAAAGAATCAAGGCAGAATTAAATTATAATATCTGAATAAGGATAAACGGGCTGTGCCATTGCGTTCGTCTCGGAAAAATACGCGAAATAGAGTCCGAAATTTCGTAAATCGGAGTCCGTATGACCCAGTTAAGGCCCAACGAAGTTTCACGAAAATTCAAATCCGAAAACAGATTTGAAATTCAGCCCAAAAAGAGAGGCGGGAAAATTCCCGCCAAACACTCAGGGTCGACACCCATGTCAACATGGGTGTCGACCCCTCCACAGGGGGTCGACATGGGTGTCGACCCCTGGGTCGACCCCCCCTGTAGAACCCCGACCTGGTGCACCTGCTTCTAGTTTTGGCTCGGTTTTGGAGGCTTGTGTCGATTTTTGAGGGCTTGGATCTATCCTAGGGTTAATCTAATAGCATAAACTACTCCTAATCTCTATAAAAAAAGACCCCTAAGCCTACCCTAAACCCTCACAAATCACTCATGCCACGAAGTGCTACCCAAATGCCAAGTGATCATGGCCTCCATCTCCAACTCCAAGAGACTATGCATACAAATCGGATCCGAATCGAAAGGTGCAAGCTTGCTACACCAAATCGAGGCACGATCAACGTTGCTACGGCGATTTCATGACGGTTCTTCATCAAAGGAGCCACCTTTCTTCGTCCAGACGATGCATGATCCTTCCCTAAGCCTCGCTATGTAAGTTCTAGCTACTTCTAGATCTAAACGGTAGTTTTAATGATGGCATGGAATAAAACGAGATTAAACTAAGTATGCTAGCCTATATGAACCTTGTCATGCCTCTTTTGCTTGAACCTATGACTTTTGGCTATGCTTAATGACTAAATCATGTTATTCATGTTATGATTAACCTAGTTTATCTTGCAAGTTTGAATCTTTACCTATGGAATGTTAGCATGAACCTTTGGGAACCATTTGACTTGTGAAACATGGGCAAAGACTTGACTTTGGGGCTTATGCATGTTAATGAACCCAAACCCCTTATGTTATCATGCATGTTTGTGTCCAAATTCCCTTATGTTATCATGCATGTTTGTGGCCAAATTCCCTTATGATACTATGCATGTTTGTGGCCAAATTTCCTTATGATACTATGCATGCTTGTGGCCAAATTCTCTTATGATGCTATGCATATTTTGAGGCCAAATCCCTTATGATACCATGCATGTTGGTGGCCAATTCCTTTTTGACATCGTGCATGTTGTGAGGCCAATATGTAGCATAGTACCCTTACTATTTTGACTCATTTTTACTTGGGTTGGAAACACGCTTTGGGGTAGGTTAGGCGTGCGTGATTACGACATGATAATTTGACATGGGATTTCATGGAAATATGGCACGTATGATACACCTAAATGTGGGCATGACATGTGGGGTAAACATGGGACTTGAAACAAAACACGTGTGGGTTGTAAGTGTAATATGACACTAGACCGAACATGAAAGTGGCCAACTCGAGGTTGGGTTGAGTTTGTAGCATAAATCTACCCGGACCCGCCCGGCTTAACTAGTGGCTACAAACAATAGGATCCAATGTGAGAAGTTGGTCATGTCGCGCTTAAGGCCTGGTGTAAAACTACCCAGACCCGCCCGGCTTAACTAGTAACCACAACAAGGTCTAATGTGAGAGGTTGAGAGTGCATTAATTAAATTAATGCCACATGATAAGGGTAAGTAAATTTGACTAATGACACTTAACCGATATGACACGAATGGGTAGGTTAAGTGGGACCGGGCTTGATTTCTTAATGACACTTAACCATACAAGACAATTAGGGGATGGGGTTAAGTAATTTACGCTTAACTATTCCGACTTGGTAATTAGATGGGGTTGAGTAATTCACACATAACTACTCCGACTTGGTAATTAGATGGGGTTAAGTAATTTAGACTTAACTAATCTAAACACGGTCATTAGATGGGGTTAAGTAACCTACACTTAACTAATCTAAACGCGGTAATTCGATGGGGTTAAGTTAAACACTTAACCAATCTAAACTTGGTAATTCAATGAGGTTAAGTAGCCAATACTTAACCAACTTAACAAGATAATTTAATGGGGTTAAGTAACTTATACTTAACCAATTATACATGATGATTTGATGAGGTTAAGTAACCTATACTTAACCAATCTAATATGCGGACCTGATAGGGTTAAGTCATAAGACCTTTTAAATATACTTAACCATTATAATACGATTAGTGGATGGGGTAAAGTTAACTTATACTTAACCAATCCGACTCGATAATCCGATGAGGTTAAGATAATCTGTGCTTAACCAATCTAACACGATAACCTGATAGGGTTAAGATAAACAAATACTTAACCAAATTGACCTGATGATTGAATAGGGTTAAGTCATGAGCTTCTTGGTATACTTAACCAACTTGTAGGGCTAGGTCTTGGACATTAATACTTAGCCAAATCTTGACATGATTCGTAGGCAGGTTAAGTCATGAACTTAAATGACAATACTTAACTCATTGGACAAAACCCTAGTTCAGGGGACTAGGTGGAAAACCGGGATTAACAAGGATAACGGGAAAGGAGACTAAGTGGTAAACCTTAGTTTAGGAACTAAGTAATAATTCTTAGTCAAGAGATTTGGACCAGTTCACAGATAGATGAGTAACCCGGTACGGTAGGTCATCGCTTAAACACACGAGAAGGAGGAGCAAATTATCCGACTGGTATAAAGGCTCCAACGAACTAGGTGACGAAGCGGTAGCTTCGGGGGACGTGAGGCTACTCTTGGTATCCCTCTGTGAGGTGGCAGATGGTCCATGAAACCCGGCCTCACAGAGGTTAAGGTCTGCGGTAGAAGAGCCAAGAGTATGCCTTGGTTGCTATGCGAGCGACCTAAAGACTGGGCTGGATTAGCGTGGAGTCGACGATACTTGATTTTGCCCTGGATAGCACGTCGCCGAATACCTACCATCTTTAGTCAATCGTGTACGAACGGAAAGGTAGAGAACTCCCAACAGACCATGTTCTTGCTATCGAGTCATGGGTGAGGTTGGCCCATAGGAAAGTTGGGCTATAGTGGGGCCAGGATGTAGTTCTCATACATGATTTTTCTTGGATTGCCTTTCAGTAGTTGAGGGAGGGGTCACGTGGGACCATAGCCATGGGTACAAAAACAGACCTTGATATCTGCATCAGTAGACGACTTAAAGCTCCCGACCGAGTTCCGTATTTCTTGATTCGCCCTGGCACGGAACTCGGATGGCACATTGAGGAACATGTGCGTCTAGGCATGGAAAACGATTCACGATACATACGCGGGATAAAGGGCGCGGTTGACGGGTGGCATAATCCCTAGTGGCCCTAGGTGGCTGAACCCAAACCGAGACACAGAAACGTTCATTAGGTAGCATAATCCCTAGTGGTCCTAGGTGACATAAATCCTAAGTGAACACATGATAGTTCATGTTAAGAAAACATAACCAGATCAAGGGTAGCAGTCCAAAATAACCTCAAGGATAAAACGTTTACATGGGAAAGCCCGTATGGCCTACGGCAAAGGACTGAACTTATACATGGAAAGAAACATACAAGATGGGAAAACCTACATATGCTATATATATTTGGTTGACATGGACCATTACATGACATTGGGCAAGGGACATTCATAGTTGACACATGACGCGGGTTGGGATACTAGTACGAGAGGTGCAGAGCAAATATACATGATAAATACCCTGGGATGGTATACGTGATAGACACCATGGGAAGGTATACAAGATAGATACCTTGGGATAATATACTTGATAGAAATCTGACGATGTGATACCTTGATTTACCATGACACCGTAGTTTATCATGATATCTTAGTTCACCTTGCTACAGTAGTTCATCCTGTTACCCTGGTTTAGTTTATCTATCTTGTAGTCATCCTTATGTTTACTTTCAGTTTATGCATGTCATGTTACCTTTACCTGTTTTTATACTGGAAGTAGATAGGACCTACCAGTCTTTATGACTGACCCCGTTTTGTTTCGCCTCTTTGTCTTCCGTTTCCCCCCCCCATGTTTCAGGGAGGAAACATTGTTATCTAGTTCGGACTTCTTCTGCTTGAAGGTCATCACGCATGGCTTGGACTTTTCTTGGCTATGGCTACTTTACTGTTTTACTTGCGGAATAATTTATGAAATGGTTTTATGCTTCTTTACTGTTGCAAGACAGGTTTTGATGTATTCTGATGTAAAAGGCATTAGACCTTATTTTATAAGGTAATGAAATTTATTTTACTTCCGCTATTTTATATATGTTCTGTCTTGTAATATTTCTATGCATGTTTACCTCGATAATGCTTCACCAAACCTAGTGCATTCCCTTTGTGAGTGACCCTAGCGGAGGTGGGGTGTTACATTTGGTATCAGAGCAGAAGGTTACCAGACTGGGCAAAAGTTTTTAAAACCTTCTGAAAACTATTTGAAAAACAATTTACAAAGAAGCATTTTTCAAGAAAATTTTGTTTTTAAAGGCTATTCCCCAAAAGCCATTAGCACTATCCTTTGTTTCCTTGATTGAATCTCTTTTCCTTTCTTTCCTCCGTCTGTAGTCACAGTAGTTTTAACTGCGACTAATCCTTGTCTAGCTACGAAGTGTTTTCCCGTGCGATGGAGGAAGTTCTCGAGAGACCTGTTACCGAAGTTATAAGAAGGGATAATAAGAGCAAGGATAAAGGACACGAGCTTAAGAATAAGCAACTTGTTGGTATGGCTTGATCCACAAAGGAAGATAAGGACAAGATCAGCAAGAGGGCAATTATATGCTCTCATTTCTAGAGTACCTAAGAGGAATGGTACCGTTTCTGTTAAAGGCTTAGCCTTTCTTTTCTGTCATCCCGTCCAGACTTTGTCTTGATCATCGTATCATTTAATTCTGCTTGGATAGTTGAGTCTCTGCACCTTAGTACCAGCATGGTAGAGGATCCCAGTTTTTGTCCCAAAAATCTGGTTGGAGAGTTGGTCCATTTCTTCATGACTTGTTTGGATTTCAGAATGCCTATGTTTCTAGGCCGTGGATGGATTCCAGGGATAAAGTGGTCATCCAATAAGGGGTACCATTCTCGGTTTTGAAAGGAGGGTAGTTAGACTCTTGACATGCTTTGGTAATACCCTCGAAGTCTCGTGTAACCTTCTTGGTTCTGTCATGGCTAGTTACCTAGAATCTCATGATGCAGTTGTTGGTAATCCGTTCGAGTAGAATTCGCCGCTAAGTCGGATGGTTCATTTCGCTTATGCATGAGTTATGGGGATCACCCTAGTAAGTACACTTGGCAACATGGATTGGCATCGGCAGACGAGATCCAGAATTCCCTAGTGAATTTTGGAGAGCTTGCATGAGTAAGTGGATACGTTTGAGCCAAGTATACTGTAACACCCCACCTCCGCCAGTGCCGCTCTTGCAAGGACACCGGCTTTGGAGGGGCGTTTAAACAAGGTAAACATGCATGCAGATATCACAAGACAGAACATATAAAACAGATTAAATATAGCAGCTGATAAAACTAGCATATCAAAACCATAAGTTAAGTTACAACACAGTACTTGATCATTATTTTTCCATAAACAAAGTCTAGAAACATAAAACTGGAAACTGGAAAGGAAAACATAAATTAGCTATCCCCAAGGTAGAAAACCATAGCAAGCTCAAGTCCCAAAGCATACATGAACTATCCAAGAAAAGCGGCTAAGATCCAAGCTAAGTGCCGGTATTCCCACCCTGTAAACCTGGGGGGGGGGGAACGAAAGAAAAGAGGCGAAAGAAAATGGGTCAGTCAAAAGACTGGTAAGTCCTACCTACTATTGTACAACAACTAATAAAGTTAACTGTATATGTAAACAAGGATGAGTCATAAGATGATAACTGGCAGGGTGAAAAGTTAACTAGATAGATTAAGTGTGGCACCGCATATACAAGGTTGAGGTTTGCACCAAGTGTACTAGTATTACAAGTCATGTCAAGTGTAACCAAGAAGTGATCCCCAGGCCCAAGTTTGGCCCATTATCAGGAATGACCTAATCCAAGGTACAACTAGTACGGTCTAGTCGATCGGCTCCCTAAAGCCTAACTCGTCAAGTGTCGGTGTCATACGGCCCAACTACGAAGTGTAGCTAAACTGTGCTAGGTCCACCCTAGGGTGTATCAAGTCCTAGGGTGTCACCCACTGACACAAACCAAGCACGCACAGTTTAAACCTACGGGTGCCCGTGCCTGCTTTTTCAACTCCGGACCATGTGCACGGCCATGGCCCGCCTGAACCTACACCGGCGCACCTACTCAGCCGTCGTTTTGGCCGCTTACATGTCATCCCAGTAATCGTGCCCTACCCTAGCCTAGTCCCTAGGGTATCATGATACAACCAAGAGAGTTACTGGTGCAAAGGACCACGTAACTAGGGTTTCCTTAATGGGTTAAACGTGGTTAACCCAACTCATCCAAGTACCAAGTTGGTTAAGTGTACCCAAGGTTCATGACTTAACCCTACCAACCCATCGTGTTTAATTGGTTAAGTATTCAAGCGGTCCATGACTTAACCCTACCATGTGGCATTAATTAATTTAATGCACCCAACCTCTCACATTAGACCTTGTTGTGGTTACTAGTTAGGCCGGGCGGGTCCGGGTAGGTTTACACCACAACTTAGTCTAACCTCGGGTTTCACGTGCAACATGACCAACTACTCACATTGGGTCCTATTGCTTGTAGCCACTAGTTAAGCCGGTCGGTTCCGGGTAGGTTTATGCTACAATCTCAACCCAACCTCGAGTTGGCCATTCTCATGTTTTCTAAGTGTCATGTCCATCATGTTTCCAAAACACATTACATGTTTTCAAGCAATTGGGTAGACCTAACTTAATAGGTAAATTCCCAATGGGTAGACCTAACTTAACAGGTAAATTCCCAAGCTTATGTTTTTATGTCTTTTAAGTTTACCCAACCCCAAACGCAATCCCATCGCTTACATATCGCAATAGCGCATAAAGGATAGAAAGAGGGAACTTGACATAACCATGACAAAAAGGTGTTGGAGCCACAAGTTAAACATGGTGGCATATGAGACAAAGATGTGATCATAAAATTGCATATCATGTTATCAACTTGCAAAATATTCATAAGCATGCATAACATCATTTTAACTTGCATAGTGTTCATATGCATGCATAACATGGTTTTCAACTTGCATAAGGTTCGTATGCATGCATAACATGGTTTCAACTTGCATAAGGTTCATATGCATGCATAACATGGTTTCAACTTGCATAAGGTTCATATGCATGCATAACATCAAACTTGGCAAATAGGCGGAACATGGCCATAGATAGCATGAGATAAGGACTAGTAACATGCATATAACATTATATGCATGTCAATACAAGGTTTATGAGAGTTTCAAAGTTGCATCATGCAACACTTCCAACCAAAGATCATATCTTTCTATGCATAAAGCCAAGGTAATGACTTTACTAACATGCATAGAGTAAGCTTATGCATAATATCATAAGATCAAAGCATATATCATGATTAACCCCAAACTCAACTTGCAACACAACATATTAACTTCATAGTTAAAATACAAGAGTAGAAATAGGCTTACAATGCTTATGAGGACTCAAATGAGTATAGCAATTGTAAGAAAACCCTTATGCAACCAATAAAACCCCAAAATGCAAGCAAGATTGATCAAGACTCTTCCTTTATGATGCAAATATAGCAACTTGAGTTGAATGCAAGCTAAAGAGGATCATACAAGTCTAAAAATACTTGTATGCATGGAAAATCACTTAAAAATCGATTTAGGAATTTATGAAGAGAGTGGAGGCCATGAGAGGATTGATTTTGCCATAGTTTAGTTGTAGGATAGATTAATGATGATTTAGGGTAGGTTAGGGTCTTATTTATAGATTAGGCAAGTGTTTTAGACCATAGGTTTCAGGGAGGAAACACTGTTATCTAGTTCGGACTTCTTCTGCTTGAAGGTCATCACGCATGGCTTGGACTTTTCTTGGCTATGGCTACTTTACTGTTTTACTTGGGGAATAATTTATGAAATGGTTTTATGCTTCTTTACTGTTGCAAGACAGGTTTTGATGTATTCTGATGTAAAAGGCTTTAGACCTTATTTTATAAGGTAATGAAATTTGTTTTACTTCCGCTGTTTTATATATGTTCTGTCTTGTAATATTTCTGTGCATGTTTACCTCGATAATGCTTCACCAAACCTAGTGCATTCCCTTTGTGAGTGACCCTAGCGGAGGTGGGGTGTTACAATGGATGTTCCTGATCGCGACCTTTTCAAATTTAAAACGATCGGCAACCTCCTTGGTGTGGATGCGTGGGTCGGAAGACCGCCCAAACTTAGCGTGGTGCCATCCGGGTTGTTTCTACGCTCAATCTTGTCCTTTCAAATGGCGAACCCGAGCGTAGGAATTTCTCGATCGACGCGCATGTTGATGGCTCAGATGTATTCATATTGCGACCGATCTAACTTGAAAAAGGACCAGTTATACCCTTTTTTTTTGATCAACGCGCATTTCGAAGGATTGTAAGGTTTCAGAACGTGATTGGTCCAAGCTGTTTACACCAAAAATGGTCTAAACACCCAAGGTACTAAAACGTACTTCACCAATTCGGTAAGAAATAAATGGAACCGTGTTCGATTAGTAATAAATAGAAAAAATGCGAGAAAAAGTAAAGTAGAGACGAGATTTAGAGTGGTTCAGCCGTTAACGAGGCCTACGTCCACCATGAAGGCGATTTCCTGTCTTGAAATAAGAATTGCAAAGTACATTAATTCTCTAACCTCATACATCTCTATATCTGCTCCATATCCCCTTATATATATGTTTTGATCTAAAGAATTATACAGGAGAATAATAGAGTTTGAGAAGAAGAAGGACGGATGAATGATTGAGAGAGCAGATGCCTTCACTCTAAAATGGTACTTGACGCCATGGCCAGATCTGTGATTGAGTTTGAAGTTTAGCAGCACTTCGTTGTTCCACCCCCCAAAAAGAACCTGTAAATGTTGGTACTCATGGTGTATTTATAGGTGAACTCCTCTTTGTGAATGATTTGGAATCTGTTTATCCAAGCTGTGGTTCGTTCATTGTGCTAATTAAGACCAAACCACTGGACAGCTAAAGCCAGTTGTCTGTGGTCACATTCGGTGTTTTGTGCGGACGACTTGCCGAGTGTCTTGAATGGCTGAGCGGGTCCTTTGGTGCGGGGGTGGATGCTCTGGGAGATTTTCGTAAGAGCGGAGTGTGGAGCTGAGATTGATCCTCCTTTGTTCCTCGCACGATCGACCTTCTTGAACCAAGGACGCTCGTCCTCTTGGTGCCTTTGCATGGTGCCGCTTGGCTTTATGGATATACTACGAGGCTGCACTAGCTCGTGCGTAGCGGGTGACCGGTCCTATTTTATTGCCTGAGCGGTTCTCTTGATGTGCAGCCTTCATTTTTGTCGAGTCACGCTTCTCTTGGCCCGTTCGCACTGATAGACTTGACCTACAGCGGGCTTGATATTTGTATCATGCTTAGTGACGCTGATAAGACCCGCCTTGAACCCCTCTTCCCCATGTGTGTATAGTTTTTTTAGGGAATAACACTTGCCCCTCGAAGTCTGTGATTTCTTTTTGGTAAGGAATTATGGGCTTCAATATATTTGGTCGCACATTGGGTGGTAGCTTTATCCAAGTTTTTCATCCAAGGGATGGGGCCGCTTAGTTGTAGCTAACTGGCATTGTCTTTCCTTGCGGACGAGAGGCTCGTTGTACTTTATTAATTACTGTGCGAATGGCCGAATCTTGGGATGCCAATTGGGACTTGATGAGACACTTTTTGTGTAATCGAGTGTTGAGGTGATGTGGAGAGAATGTACTGGTTGAATTAGGTTCATCGTTCTGCGTTCTCATATTTCAAAATTTGGATATTTTGGCAGCGTCTGGTTTTTGGGCATTTGGCGGGATATTTCCCGGGTGCGTCATACCGGATCGCTAGGCCCTAGAGCTGTCATACCATAGAAAGACGCTTCTAGTCGTCTTTAGCATCGTCTCTTCATTTTCCCACCTTAGTACTTCCTTAACAAACTCATTTTAATGGCGGATTCAACTTTATTTCCGGCTACAACACTCCTCTCTTTGAGTTGAATTTCGCTTGTAAGTGATTTTTCCTCTCTTTGCTTATGATCCTAGGTTAGTTCCTCTAGCTTCGTAAAGGAGGGTTCTCCATTGGCAAGGCCGAACTGTTGGGATAGATAGTTGTGAAAATTGGGAAACATCGATTTGACTAGGTTTGGATTCAGACTTCAGATAGGATCCTCCGGTGATAAGCCTTAGCCCTTTTTATGCTGGCAAGTCATTTATTGAAATGACTAGGGAACGATACTCCCTAATTCGCCATGCTTTAACCGGCTGCTCAATGGAGTACTTATGTCTTGGCGACACATCGTGCTTTTCCTTTGATTCTTAATAATTTAATTTGCAGTTCCTTTTTTGAGCGTACTTATCTATGTTGACATGCGACTAATGCCTGCTCATCTTTCCCCCCAGCTAACCAATTATGTCTGGGGAACAAGAGAATTTGGATCGGGCAATGGAGGTTGCCCCAGCTACTGGTTCTGGCCTTGCTGTTAGTGAAAGTATCCCCAGCCTGGCCCTTTTGAAAGAGTGGCGGCCGACTTTCGTGAATCAACGTTTCCTTTTGATCAGTTTTTACAAATGTGTAAATGCTTTAGGCTTTCGCCAGAAGAAACCAGATGTCCTAGGAAGGAAGAATTGGCGGACTGTCCGCCCTCCGGATATGTGGCAGTCAATGACCACATTGTAACAGCCCACATTTTACGTATCGGAAGATCGTAAAATATTTTTATTTTATTCCCGGAGGGTTGGATCATTCTCATCTTTTGATATGTTGCTTATGGGGATGTGTAACATGTCCATAATTTTTACCGATTTTGTTTGTGACCATTTTGCCCCTGTCAGTCTTGTACTGGGCATAACTTTTGACTCAGGTCGAATCAGAGGGTGAGACCTGTGCCATTGGAAAGGAATTGATGATCCCCTTTCCGTAGAGTGGTTACATTAAGGATTTGGTTCAGCGGTATGGGAGAAATCGCTGTTTTAAGGTTTTTCAGTTGGCTGTTCAGGTTTTGGAAGGCTAATGGGCTGATTTGGAGAAGGCTCATTAGAGGGTGGGTGGAGACTATAAATAGGGGGTAAGGGGTATGGAGAAATGTTGTCATTTTCCATTCTCATATGGGGAGGCTTTGATCTCCTTCTTCCTCTAACATCTTTCCACCATTAAAAATTCCAAAATCCAAGGAAGGAAATCGAAGATCTACACCATAAGAGGCTAGATCTACATCGTCTCAAGGGCGAATTCATCGGATTAAAGAGTTTGATTCGAAGTGTTCGCTGTCCGGATTGCGTTTTCATTGCTTTTGCTTAGATTTGGATAATTGGTGAGTGATTTACATCTCTCATTCGGAGTCATGGAAGTATGTGAGTTATAGGATGTTAATTTCATCATTTTTATGTTATTTTCCTTAGATCTACACCATGCTAAGTCTATTTTACATATGAATCACCTTAGGATCTGATTTAGATAATTTAAATGGTTAATTTCATGATTTTTCACAAGTTTATGCAAGTTAGATCCGTTTTCATGTTCATATGTTCACTTGTCATGTTTTTGGGAAATTTATGTGTTTTGATGGAAATTGTTAGATTGATGATATGGTTGGTTGCATAACATGTTTGTGGTTGCGTTTCGATGATTCGGATGAGCCGGTTTCGTCGGATTCGTCGTTTGGCGAAGTTTTGGTCGAAATCGAAGTCGAAATGGTGTTGTGCAGGTTTCTGGTCGGTTTTCCCTGGTGGGGTCGGTATGGGAGGGTCGGTCCAGAACGTGTCATGGAGAACAAGTCAGGCTGGTCGTTTTTCTGGGAGCAAGCTGGTCGGTTTTGGCTGGTCACTCTGAAATTCTGGTGGCTCTGGAATCCTGGTCGCTCTGGAGGAGCTGGTCAATCTAGTGGACTGGTCGGTCAGATGGGACAAATTCTGGTCAGTTTCAGATGGTGGCATTCTGGTCGGTTTCAGATGGTGGCATTCTGGTTGGTTTTTACAGGAAGAAAATCCTGGTCGCTCTGAAGGAGCTGGTCGGTCAGGTGGAGCAAAATCTGGTCGGTCTTGAAGGGGTCAATCCAAAGCTGGTCGGTCCCAAGGAGGTCGAGTTGATCCAAAGCTGCAAGGAGGTCGAGTCGATCCAAAGCTGCATGGAGGCGGGTCGTTCTGGAGCAAGGCTGGTCGGTTTTTGGCGGGTCGTTCTGGAGCAAGGCTGGTCGGTTTTTTGGCTGGTCATTCTGGAGCAAGGTTCTGGTCGGTTTTGGCAGGGTCGTTTTCTGAAAAAGTACGTTTTCGGGTACGACTCGGGTACGAACCAAAATGGTCTGAAAAAAATATATTTTTCGGGGGCAACCCCCCGAACCCTAGCGGCAGCGCAGTGATGTGTTTTGGTTCGGTGATGGCGTGACTTCAAGGTGATTCAAGTAGGAAGACTCGAAGTGATGAATGTGTTCGTTGATCAAGGTGAAACAACGAATGCGGAGACAACTCAAAGGTCGTGAGTTGGTGGATAATGGCTGCTCGAGAAGGTTGCTTGAGCTATGAAACATCGTCAAGGTTGGACGATTAGAGATGCGAAGGCCGAGAAGTCATCGTTGTCGTAAGTTCTAGCAGGCTCAAAGCAGGGGTACGATGGGTATCGTTGAAAGGCCCAAAAGACCGGCTGTTGGTTGAGTACCCTGGGTCTTTCTGGTTGGGGAAAGGCCTAGTGTCAAGGTTGGACATTGCCAAGGTTGGGCATATGGAGTTCATGCTAGAACTGGGGTTACCATTAGCCCTTGACATATGGCAAGGTTGGCCGTCATACGATAGTGATGATTTCGAAGCAGGATTGGCGGTGATAGCCAGAATCTGTCATGCATGCTGGATGTTTTGCTTGTGCCATCTCACGTGGGTTATCCAACATCGAAGTAGATGTTCCTTGAGTGCTTGTCTGATATTGGTTTCGGCCTCTGGGGCTTGTATTCGAGGGATGTTGAATTCGACTAGGATGATTTACATGAGATATATAATCTCGATGCCATGATTTCTATTGCTGGTTGTTTCTGTTTTCCATGGATAAATGGTTGTTCTGGTTTCTATGGATTAATGGTTGAAATGTTTGGTAAAGGCTATCACTGTCCGATGTGGGGAAGATAAGGTTGAGTTCTTCTCTGGTGATGTGGGTAGATATGTTGTTCATTTACCCATTCTCATATACTTTCTTGTTGAAGTTTGTTAGCTGTATTATCGCTCACTAAGACTATTGTCTGACTCAAGGTTTTATGTCTCCTCTTATTACCTCGGGCTGTTCATCCGGTTGTGGATGGGCAGACTAAGTAGCAGGTTACAGGTAATGGAGCTTAGTGATACAAGGAAGCTGAGCGATGACGAGCAGGAGGCTAGCGTACCAGTTTTATTCTATCTAGTATTTCTGTTTCCGCTGTTTGAGTTGCTTGAGAGTTGTAGTGAGGCCTTATGTACAAACTTGGATATCAGTTGGATAATCTTTCTGGATGTTGAAAGAGTTTCAAAAGTTTTCTATATGATACCTCATTACTATCACCTGTTGTATATGTTCTATTATATTTTATCCTTGCGCTGTGAGTTCTACGACAGGTTTCGATGTGTTCCCTTACTATGATGATCGTCCATAGCAGCCTGGCACGCCTTTCAGCGCATTATTCCTCTTGTTAGTGCAGGGGTTATGGGCGGTCGTCACACACATGCTGTCCAGCGGAGCAGTTCCCCCCTTCAATCCTTATCTAGAGTCCATATTGCAGCGGCTGGCCATTGCCTCGTATCAGCCTCATCCTAGTGGGTATAAAATCCTGCTTGGACTGTACATACTTTTCATGAAGGTTCAGTAGCGGGAACCCACGTTCGCAGATATTTTCTCTTTATATTCTTTTAAGAAGAAGGAGGTATATGGTCCTTCTTTCTTTTTTCTGGAAAGTGTGCATGACAAAATTATCACTGGCCCGATGGAAGGTGCTAGGGTCTTCTTAATTCTACGGTCGATGGATCGAAGGAGGTAACTACATCTTTGGTCCTAGAACTCTTATCCTTTTCTCTTCCTCGTCAAGATTTTCCTGACTTTTGTAGCGATCCCTCCTATTGCGGGGCTTACTTTGGGCCAGGGTCTTCTTAATTCTTTAATTTCTATCGATAAAAGGGAGAGGAGCGCAGAGGTGTTGCTTTAGGAGGAAAATCTCCGTAAGTATCAGTTAATTCACCCTACACGATCTCTTGGAAAGGCTCTTGTTCACCCCCAGTGTCCTGCCAGTAAACCTCTTAAAGTGAAACACTTATCCCTTGACGTGAGCGATCGTCCTTCGTTGTTGATTAATGAAGGAGATAATAAGAAAGTTGACGAGAACACATGTGGTTTGGGGATTGATATGGCTCCTGAAACGATTGCTGGAAATTTTGCTCGTCCCGCTGTTAAGACAGAGGGTTCCTCAGGGGCATTTCGAGATTTGGGGGATTTGGACTCTGCCGTATATTTGATCCAGGGTGATGTGGTGATGCCTGTCCCAGCTACAGCTGATGTGGGAGGAATGCGAGGGCTTGCCCTACGCCCCGAGAAAGCCTCCGTTTTCGTGGCATCCCTCGGAACTAGTTTTGATTTTTAATTATGGCACAATCTCCCATTAGTTTGATAATTTTTGAATGCTTGTTGAGCTTCATGTTTCATTTCCCAGGTGGAAACACAGGCTGCTCGCTATCAGACAGTTTCTCTCAACAGGCTGATCTTACTGATCCATGAAGCATCCTACAATCTTCTCTTTCCTGTTATTCAAAGCGTCGCCAATTACCCTCAAGTTCTCAGAACTGACATACCCCTGAATCCTCAATGGTTGATTCCTTAAGGCGTGAGGTGCTCGACCAGGCCAAGATGCTTACATCAACTAAATCTCCTGTAAGGTCTATCGTTTCGAATCCTGCTCAAATTCGGATAACACGTCATCGCCCACCTTATAAAGTTTCTCCGAGGACTTCGATACTGAAGGAGCGTTTCAGTGTTTTTGACTTGAGGGGAATGCCCTTCGGGCTGGATTTACATCCTGACGATGAACAAATTGTGGTGGAAAACTTGGATGTCATAAAGAGCGGTGTGAGGGATCAACTTGGTGCTGTTATGAATCAGTTCGAGGCACGGTTGAATCTGGTTATGAAAGATGTCGATAAGCAGTTAGAGCGTTGGATAAATTTGGTTACGAATTTCAGGGATTAAACGCTCGACACCTCGATCATATTGAAATCTTAGAGAGTGACAAAGCTGGCTTCCATCTGATTGAATCTCAAGAATCTGAGATGGCTTCTTTAAGGAGTGGTCGTGCTAAGGTGGACAAATTGGAAGCCAGGAATGTTGAGCTCAAGGAGGAGTTAGAAAGCGTACGAGCGCAGCTTCTAGATGCCTGGTCTGCTCGTGAGTTTGCTGAGCATCACACGGTCTTAGAAAAACAGGCTTCAATTTCTTTAGAATAGGAGAACATGGCTCTCAAAGGCCAACTTGCTTCCCAGAATGAAATCCTTAGAACCCGTGAAAAGGATAAGACCAAGTTGCAAAAGGATCTTGAGGAAGCCAGAAATGGAATAGACAATACTTTGTCTCACTTTTATGTTTGCAGTGTCATGAGCCGTGGAAGCTTGAGTTATTTGGACAGGGATTTTCCACGAAATCTGGCGCTTGTTTGGGAGCGAATACTTTCGTATTCGAACAACATTGATGACGAATTACTTCAAGGGCAGCTCTTAGAGGAGAAAGATCATGAAGCTTTTGTTAAAGGTAAGAGAATATTGGTGAACGAGCGAGCTCAACCGCTTATGAAGGAACGCTCGTACGCTATGATTCCTTGTGCCCTATCTGACTCTGTTTACTTAACACTTCGAGCCCTTTTCCTCCCCCAGCGGATTGTCCTACCTTCGATGTTGTTAGAGCCCAGTCCATTGTTGGGTGCCCAGACCAAGAAGACGTTGTGGCATAGTGTGCGAATTACGGTTACACTTCTTCAAATGTGGAAGATCGTGGAGTTGAATTTGCATATCCAGCAGCTTTAGGTAAAATTGATATCTATCAATCTGCCCCGGATCTGGATTTCCTTATTTCTTCACCTGAGATTGTTGAGTCTAGTGCTTGTTCCCCTTTTTCATCAGGTGTGCTTTTGACCTCTTTTTTAGCTGTTGGTGGTGCTGTTGCTCAGCCTGCTGCCATTGACTCCGTTTTGGTCTCTACCAGTATTAATCCTTCCACCATACCCTCATCAGGTGACCCACTTTTACCTGATGTGTCCGATCCGGATGATGATGATGATGAGATTTGGAATACCAAGGCTATGCCCACCATTGTATAAAAAAGCACTTATGACCTTTGCGGTCTGTTTTCAGTTTATTTTATTTTTTAACACGCAATCAGACTGGTCGTTTGTGCGAGTGCTGACCCTCGCTTAACGTTTTATACCTACGGGCTTACGTTTGTATCGTTTAGGGGCTATTTCAGTATTACAGCTTTCATTCTTATGAGTTGTACTTTTAGTTTGTTGTTCGTGCAAATCTTATCGTTCGAATTGTTCTCGTAACGAAGTTAAAACTAGCCTGCGGTATGTCTTGAGTGGGCATTGGTGATTATTTACACAACGGTGATGTCTCCATTCCAAAGCTCTTTTTAATTCAATAGTTCTGTTGTTTTCGGATCGTTGTTTGGTCAATTCATGATTTCCTAGAAGTAATGTGTGGTTATTATGTGTTTTCTTTTGGGTGCCCCCATGGGAGGCCTTGCGCTCCAATTTCGACCCAAGTTCAGCCTTATTAGTCCTGATTTTTCTTGGACTGAAAGACCTTATTGGATACCGCCAAATGGATAGGATTTCTGGTACCTCCTTTTGGCTAGGATTTCTGCTGTTGTAGTCCGTCCTTGGCCTTGTTTGACTTGGTTAACAACAAGGAACAAGGATGGCCACCTTCCTTTTTGTCGGGTTTTTGTTTTGTGCTGGTCCTTCCAGCGTATTTTGTTGGTCCTTTCGACACTAGGACTGATGTTTCCGGCCTAGGTATTTATCCATGGGACATTTTTGTCATTTCCCCCTCTTTTCTTTTTTAAGAAGAAAAGCCTGATGTCTGTTTCTCTAGCAAATGCTTGCTTATGGAAGCTCCACTTTTGGCTTGTTGTTTGTCTTTAGACATCATATCCAGTTAGGATGACATGTGTAACAACCTGGATTTTAATAACACGTTAAAACAAGAAATCAAGGCAGAATTAAATTTTAAGATCAGAATCAAGGGAAAAGGGTTACGCCATTGCGTCCGTCTCGAAATTTTTCTTGGAAACGAGTCCGAGTTTGCGAGAATCGGAGTCCGTATGAGGGAGATATGACCCTCCGAAGTTTCAGAAATTTTCAGAGTTCAAAACAGCACGAATTCGAGTTCGAAATTCGAATTTAAACCCAGAACAGACTGGGCGGGAAATTTCCTGCCTAGCACCACAGGTCGACTAGGGAGTCGACTGGGCAGTCGACACCCCCAGGACCAGGTCGACTACGCAGTCGACTTGGGTGTCGACCTGGTCCCCGAGCCCACTTTTGGGCCTGGGAGCATTCTGATGTACCTGGTCTCGTTTTCAGCCAAGGTTCATCCGCCTAATCCTATATAAACAGCCACCTAGCCTCATTCTCTCTACACCAATTCTTTCTGTCCTTATGCTGCCTCTGAGAAAACAAATGAATAAATAAATGAATAAATACATAAGTCTGAGATGAGGATATGCTGTTCAAGTCTTTCAAGAGGAGATTCAAATCTAGTTAGGATTCAAGTAAAGATAACCAACTTCAAGCAACGACACCTGGACCATATTGAATCAAACCAGAAGATTAATCAAGTTAGACGTTTCAACGCGACAACAAATCGATTTGTCCTCTCTTAGCCAATCAATGTAAGTTCTAGTTACTTTGAGATTTAAACTTGTTAATTGTGATTTGGACATGGAATGAAATGAAATTGGTCCTAAGCTTGATCTATTCTTGTCTCTTCTTGAATCTATGATTTTGGGTTATTTCTTATCGGTTGAATCATGCGCATTCATGTTATTGGATCTAGTTTTATTCAAACGCTAGATTGTAACAGGAATTCTTGGATCTTAACTTGTGGGAATATTTCTATTCATGTTATAAATTGGAATTGGACCTATGTGTGACTTGAACATAAAACTATGCCTAAGCCTATGACTTGAACATGAGATTGTGCCTATGACTATGCATACGACTGAGAACATAAGACTATGACATCGTGCCTATGACTATGCATATGACTGAGAACTTAAGACTATGACTATGCATATGACCGAGAACATAAGACTATTGTCTATGACCATGACTTGGAAACTATTACATTTGATTTTCTATAACTATTAGAGTAGATACCTAGAACTAATTTGGGTAATTATCCATGACTATGGTGATTAACCGCTTATGATTCACTATGACCATTGTAGTTTATTATTCAAAACATTTCATGTCCATAATACTGTCATGACTATGATATTGAATCGGTTTATTCACAAGTTTGGGACTATCATCTTATACCTATCCTTATGTAAAACTTTATCATGATGTTCTTGATTATTCCCCTATTATGCTAGATCTGTAATCCTAAATGTTTTGGGATTATTATTTTATATGTCAGTGGTGTTGTAACCAATTATCTCAAGATATATCATGCTAGTCTTGAAATCCCTTTCATCGCTTTATGCTCATCCTTTTCGCTTATCATAGCTTGATGTTATTCCCTTATTTCTAGATTGGATTTGCTTGTAATTTAAATAGATTCACGTTTACATGCGATGGAAATACGATTGGGTAGACTAGGCAAAACATGAATTGGTTATGAATATGAATCATTAACTTGATAATAGGCATAAGTGAAAACATGAAACTTGACATGATACTCGCCATGAAACTAGACACGAACTTGACATGAAACTTGAACATGGACATGACATTTAGAATGAACTAGAAAATGGCCAACTCGAGGTTGGGTTGAGTTTGCAGTGTAATTCTGCCCGGAACCGCCCGGGAAATCCAGTTACTGCAAATAATAAGACCAATGGGGGTAGTTGGTCATATCGCACTTGAAACCCGAGGTCAGACTGATTTGTGGTGTAAATCTGCCTGGAACCACCCGGCATATCCGGTGACCACAACAACAGGTCTGATGTTAGAGGTTAGGGTGCATTAATGAATTAATGCCACTTGATAGGGTTAAGTCATGAACCGTTTGAATATACTTAACCAATTTGACACGATAACTTGACAGGGTTAAGTCATGAACCGCTTGAATATACTTAACCAATTTGACACGATGACTTGATAGGGTTAAGTCATGAACGACTTGAATATACTTAACCAATTTGACACGATGATTTGATAGGGTTAAGTCACAAACCGCTTGAATATACTAACCAATTTTACACGATGACTTGATAGGGTTAAGTCACGAACCGCTTGAATATACTTAACCAATTTGACACGATGACTTGATAGGGTTAAGTCATGAACCGCTTGAATATACTTAACCAATTTGACACGATGACTTGATAGGGTTAATTCATGAACCACTTGAATATACGTAACCAATTTGACACGATGACTTGATAGGGTTAAGTCATGGACCACTTGAATATACTTAACCAATTTGACACGATGACTTGATAGGGTTAAGTCGGGAACCCCTTGAACATACTTAACCAACTTGAAACATGATTCGTAGGGCTAAGTCATGAACTTGAACGACAACACTTAGCCAATTTGACATGACACGTAGACGAGTTAAGTCACGAACTTGAATGACCACACTTAACCAACTTGACATGCTCGACTGATGGGGTTAAGTCTCGAATTTAAATGACAACAATTAACCTGCTGGACGGAAACCCTAGTTACGCCGTCCTTTTCAGCAGTAACCCACTAGATGTATCATGGTACCCTGGAACTAGGCAGATGGGGCACGATTACTGGGCTGATTATAAGCGACCAGAACGACGGCTGAGTTGGTGCACCATTGTAGGTTCAGGCTGACTATGGTCGTGCACGTAGTCCGGAGTTGAAAAAGCAGGCATTGGGCACCAGTAGGTTTACATGTGCGTGCTTGATTCGTGTCGGTGGTTGGCACCCTAGGGCTTGATACACCCTATGGTGGACCTAGCACAAGTGACTACATTCGTGATAGGGCCGTATGACACAGACACATGAATGAGATAGGACTTATAGGGCGCCGATCGACTAATAGATCGTTTCGTAGGACCAAGTAATGGGTCATTTCATGACATTGGGCAAGGGATCATTTTATAGTCAACACATGACATGGGTTGGGATACTAGTACAGGTGGTGCAGAGCAAATAGATATCATAGAAATATTTTAATGGTAAAGCAGAGAAATCTTGCAATGCTTGATAGAAATCTTGCAAATTTATACTTAGTTTATCTTGAATGGGAACCTTGCGATGTTATACTTGACAAAAATCATATGAGGTTATTCTTAGATATCTTTCCTGTAGCTTATCTTGTCATCATGCTTATGTTTACTTTCAGTTTATTCATGCCATGTTATCTTTACCTGTTTCTATGCTGAAAGTCACTAGGACTTACTCAGTCTTTATGACTGACCCATTTTGTTTCGCCTCTTTTTCTTCCGTTCCCCCCCCCCCAGGTTCGCAGGGTGGGAATACAGCTTAGTTTGGATCTTACCAAGCTCCAAGGTTCTTTCTTGTACGGCTTGGAATTCTCTTGGCTATGACTTGCTTCACTGCTTTTTTGGGTAATGATTTATGAAAATAGTTTCATGCTTCTATACAATTGCAAGGCAGATTTCGTTGTAAATGATTTACTGACATTTTGATGTAAAAGGCTTTAGACCTTACTAGATTTTAAAGCAATGAAATTTGGGTTTTCCTTCCGCTATTTTATTTATGTTCTGTCTTGTAATATTTCTGTGTATGTTTACCTAGATAATACTCCACCAAAACTAGTGCATTCCCTTTGTGAGTGACCCTAGCGGAGGTGGGGTGTTACAACATGCCTATATGCCTGATTTGGTTTGCACGTCTCTCGCGATGCTTTTTGGTCATCTTGCTCAAGAGATGTTTTAAGAACCTTCCTCTTGTGGTTAGGCTGAGGATAATTAACTACTTCTATCATGCATACTTTTGAGAAATCAGTCTTTAGTGGACAGTAATGAGTACGATACTCAAATGCGGACATGATAACTTTTCTTTGCTTAAGGAATTTGTAAGTGATTCATCGTTAAACATGAATATAGTAACTGGCAGAACACGGAAGATCGACTACTTTTGCTTAAGTGAACAGAATACAAAAAATAAACTGTGTAATAAGGTGGAGTCACGCATCAGCTTCCGGCTATTTTAGATCCTTTCTTAGGAGAGTTTGTTGCCCCCTCTTTGCGGAGAAATGGGATGGCGGCCGCGCACATATTATTGCAAATGGTTCTTTCTGACCAGCCTCTCGATTCCCGACTTCAAAGGTCTGCATTCATTAGTATTGTGCGCTGGTTTGTCATGAAATTGACAGAACCTCCCTGACTTTATAGTAGCATCTTTGATTTGCATCCGTTCTAGGACCGGATAATTTATAGTGTCCTTTGTTACCCTGAAGATATTCTCTAAGGTGTCATTGAGGGAGGTGAACTCAGAATTTTTGAAAAAGCGTGGCATCTTCCAGTGCTGCTTGGCTTCACCTCTTGCACCTAAGATATACCCTCGCTTTTCATTCCGTTTCGCGGAGTGAGCGCTTTTCTCCTCGTCGGATCTTTGCCAAGATCCATAATTGGACAAGCGGCTGGTGCGACTTTCATGTTGGGGCCCTGGGTAGCGAACATTTATTCGACCTTGTTTATCAATGCGTTGTTTGTTATAGTTATTTGATTCGTAATCCCTGCTACTGCTTTTTCTAGCTCCTTCCTGATTATGGCCATCTCGACTTGCGCCGGTTCCTTTTCTCCGGGATGGATAATGGGTGATGTGTCAGCGCCGGAGATGTCACCGATTCTGTTGGTGGCAATTCCTCCTAGCATGCTCATGACTTCAGGCACCACATTTCCCAGAAAATCTCGTCAGATCTGAACGGGAAGAAAAACGAACACGGCCCCACTGTAGGTGCCAAAATGTTTACACCAAAAATGGTCTAAACACCCAAGGTACTAAACTGTACTTCACTAATTCTGTAAGAAATAAGTGGAACCGTGTCCGGTTAGCAATAAACAGTAGAAAATGCGAGAAAAAGTAAAGTAGAGACGAGATTTAGAGTGGTTCACCCGTTAACGAGGCCTACGTCCACTATAAAGGCGATTTCCCGTCTTATAATCAGAATGACAAAGTACATCAATTCTATGACCTCATACATCCATATATCTGCTCAATATCCCGCCATTTATATGTTTTTATATGAAGAATTATATAGGAGAACAATAGAGTTTGAGAAGTGGAAGGACGGATGAATGATTGAGAGAGCAGATGCCTTCACTCTAAAATGGTACTTGACGCCATGGCCAGATCTATGGTTGAGTTTGAAGTTTAGTAACACTTCGTGGTTCCACCCCCCAAAAAGCCCCCCGTAAATGTGGGTAGTCATGGTGTATTTATAGGTGAACTCCTCTTGATGAATGATCTGGAATCTGTTTATCCAGGCCTTGGGTCGTTCATTCTGCTAATTAAGACCATGCCACCGGACAACTAAAGCCAGTTGTCTGCGGTCGCATTCGGTGTTATGTGCGGACGACTTGCCGAGTGTCTTGAATGGCCGAGCGAGTCCTTAGGTGCGGGCGCGGATGCTCTGGGAGAATTTCGTAAGAGTGGAGTGTGGAGCTGAGATCGATCCTCCTTTGTTCCTCGCGCGATTGCCCTTCTTGAACAGAGGATGTTCATCCTCTTGTTTCCTTTGCATGATGCTGCTTGGCTTTATGGTTATACTAAGAGGCTGCTCTAGCTCGTGCATAGCGGGTGACCTGTCCTATTTTAGCGCCTGAGCGGCTCTCTTGATGTGCAACCCTCATTTTTGTCGAGTCGCACTTCTCATGGCCCATCGCACTGATAGACTTGACCTGCAGTGGGCTTGTTATTTGGATCCTGCTTAGTGCGGTCGTGTATGTATGACCGACGCTGATAAGACCCGCCTTGTACCCTCTGGCCAATGTGTGTTTACTTTTTAGGGATTAGCACAAGGAAAAAAAATGATCGGATGCCCCTTTGAGTGGATGCGCGCGATGGACGTCTGCGCAAAGTCAGCAGAAAGTTACTATGGTGCATTCCGGGGCATTCCTACCCTTGATCCTCGCCTTCCGAGTAGCGAAGCCGAGCGTAGGAATTTCCCGAATGACGCGCGTGTTGTAGGCCTGAACGATTCCGTATCCCGATCGACACAACTGGAAAACAATCAACTACCCTCCTAGGTGGTCGCGGGTGGGGGCGGGCGACTGCTCAAACAAACTTTGTGGAAAGTCTCTATGGGCACAGGAATTTCCCAACTGATGCATGTTTCGAAGGCCTGGACGGTTCTCGATCGCGACCTTTCCAAACTGAAAACGATCGGCAACATCCTTGGTATGGATGCGTGGGTCGGGCGACTGCCCAAACTCAGCGTGGTGCCTTCCGGGGAGTTTCTTTGCTCGATCTTAGCCTTTCAAATTTTGAACCCGACAGTACGAATTTCTCGATCTACGCGTGTGTCGATGGCTCGGATGTTTTCGTATCGCGACTGGTCTGACTTGAAAAATGACCGGCTATACCATTTGTTTCTCGATCAACGCACGTTTCGAAGGATCACACGGTTTCGGAACGCGATTGGTCTGAGTAAAAAAACCATCGGCTACCCCATTGAGTGGATGTGTGCGATGGACGTTTTTACAAACTTGGCAGAAAGTTACTATGGTGCCTTCCGGGGCATTCCTACCCTCGATCTTGGCCATCCAAATAGCGAAGCCGAGCGTAGGAAATTTCCAGTCGACCAGCATTTCAGAGGCCTAGACGGTTCTGGATCCCGATCGACCCAACTGGAAAAACGATCAACTGCCGTCCAAAGGGGTGGGCGAGTAGGGGCGGGCGACTGCTCAAACTTTGTAGAAAGTCTCTACGGGCACTGTAATTTCCCAACCGATTCATGTTTCGAAGGCTAGCCGGTTCCCGATCACGAACTTTCCTAATTAAAAACGATTGGCAGCCTCCTTGGTCTGAATGCGTGGGTCGGGATACTACCCAAACTTAGCGTGGTGCCTTCCGGGGCATTTCTACGCTCGATCTTGGCCATTCAAATGGTGAGCCCAAGCGTAGGAATTTCTCGATCGACGCGCGTGTTGATGGCTCGGATGGTTTTGGATCGCGACTGGTCTGACTTGAAAAATGACCGGTTATACATGTTGTTTTTGATCAACGCATGTTTCGAAGGATTGCACAGATTCGGAACGTGATTGGTCAAGTAAAAAAACGATCGGTTGCCCCATTGTACGGATGCGTGCGATGTATGTCTGCGCAGACTAGGCAAAAAGTTACTATGGTGCCTTCCGAGGCATTCCTACTCTCGATCCTAGCCTTCCGAATAACGAAGCTGAGGGAAAGAATTTCTCGATCGACCCGTATTTCGGAGGCCCGGAAGGTTCCGGATCCCAACCGACCCAACTGGAAAAATAATCAACTGCCCTTTAAGGGGGTGGGCGGGTGGAGGCGGGCGACTTGTCAAACTTTGTAGAAAGTCTCTGTAGGCAAAGAAATTTCCCAATCGATGCATGTTTCGAAGCCCTGGACGTTTCCTGATCGCGACCTTTCCAAATTGAAAACGATCGGCAGCCTCCTTGGTGTGGATGCGTAGGTCGGGCGACACCCCAAACTTAGTGTGGTTCCTTCCGAGGCGTTTCTACGCTCGATCTTGGCCTTTCATATGGTGAACCCGACAGTAGGAATTTCTTGATCGACGCGCGAGTCGATGGCTCGGATGTTTTCATAACGCGACCGGTTTGACTTGAAAAACGATCGACCGTACCATTTGTTTCTCGATTAAAGCACGTTTCGAAGGATCGCACGGTTTTGGAATGTGATTGGCCTAAGTAAAAAAATGATCGGCTTCCCCGTTGAGTGGATGTGTGCGATGGACGTTTGCGCAAACTCGACAAAAAGTTACTATGGTGCCTTCTAGGGCGTTCCTACCCTCGATTCTAGCATTCCGAATAGCAAAATCGAGCATAGGAATTTCCCGAACGACGCACATGTCGGAGGCCCGAATGGTTCCAGATCTCGATCGACACAACTGAAAAATGATCAACTACGCTCCAAGGTGGTCGGCGGGTGGGGGCGGGCGACTACTCAAACAAACTTTGTAGAAAGTCTCTATGGGCACACAAATTTTCAACTGATGTATGTTTCGAAGGCCTGGACTGTTCCTGATCGCGACCTTTCCAAATTGAAAACAATCAGCAACCTCCTTGGTATGGATGTGTGGGTCAAGTGACTGCCCAAACTCAGCGTGGTGCCTTCCTGGGAGTTTCTACACTCGATCTTGGCTTTTCAAATTTTGAACTCGACAGTAGGAATTTCTCGATCGACGCTCGTGTCGATGGCTCGGATGTTTCTATATCGCAACCGGTCTGATTTGAAAAATGATCGGCTATACCGTTTGTTCTCGATCAAAGCGCTTTTCGAAGGATCGCACAATTTCAGAACGTGATTTGTCCAAGTAAAAAAACAATCGGCTGCCCCATTGAGTGGATGTGTGCGATGGACGTTCGTGCAAACCCGACAGAAAGTTACTATGGTGCCTTCCGGGGCGTCCCTACCCACAATCATGGCCTTCTGAATAGCGAAGCCGGGCGCATGAAATTTCTGATCGATGCGCGTTTCAGATGCCTAGACGGTTCTGGATCTTGATCGACCCAACTGGAAAAACGATCAACTGCTCTCCAAAGGGGCGGAAGGGTGGGGGCGGGTGACTGCTCAAACTTTGTAGAAAGTTTCTGTGGGCACAGTAATTTCCCAACCGATTCATGTTTCGAAGGCTAGCCAGTTCCCGATTGCGAACTTTCCAAATTGAAAATGATCGGCAGCCTCCTTGGTCTGGATGCATGGGTCGGGAGACTACCAAAACTTAGTTTGGTGCCTTCCGGGGCGTTTCAACGCTCGATCTTGGCCTTTCAAATGGTGATCCCAAGCATAGGAATTTCTCGATCGACGCACGTATTGATGGCTCGGATGGTTTCGGATCGCGAGTGGTCTGACTTTAAAAATGACTGGTTATGCCCGTTGTTACTCGATCAACGCGTGTTTCGAAGGATTGCATGGTTTCGAAACATGATAGGTCAAGTAAAAAAACGATCGGTTGCCTCGTTGTATGGATGCGTGCGATGGACGTCTACGTAAACTCGACAGAAAGTTACTATGGTGCCTTCTGGGGCGTTATTACCCTCGATCCTACCCTTCCGAGTAGCGAAGCCGAGCGAAGGAATGTCCTGATCGACGCGCATTTCGGCGGCCCGGATGGTTCTGGATCCCAACTGGCCCAACTGGAAAAACGATCAACTGCCCTCTAAGGGGGTGGGCGAGTGGGGGTGGGCGACTGCTCAAACTTTATAGAAAGTCCCTATGTTCACAGAAGTTTCCCAACTGATGCATGTTTCGAAGGCCTGGACGGTTCCCGATCGCGACCTTTCCAAATTGAAAACGATCGGCATCCTCCTTGATGTGGATGCGTGGGTCGGGCGATTGCCCAAACTTAGCGTGGTGCCTTCCGGGGCGTTTCTACACTCAATCTTGTTCTTTCAAATGGTGAACCCGAGCAAAAAAATTTCTCGATCGACGCGAGTGTTGATGTCTCAGATGTATTCGGATTATGACCGATCTGACTTGAAAAACGACCGGTTATACCCTTTGTTTCACGATCAACGTTCATTTAGAAGGATTGTACGGTATCAAAACGTGATTGGTCAGAGTAAAAAATGGTCGGATGCCCCATTGCGTAGATGCGTGCGATGGACGTCTGCACAAACTCAGCACAAAGTTACTATGGTGCCTTCCAGGGCCTTCCTACTCTCGATCCTGACCTTCCGAATAGCGAAGCCGAGCGTAGGAATATCCCAATAGATGCACGTATCGGAGGCCTGAACGGTTCTGGATCATGACCGACCCAATTGGAAAACGATCAACTGCCCTCTAATGGGGTCGACGGGTAGGGGCAGGCGACTGCTCAAATAAAATTTGTAGAAAGTCTCTATGGGCACAGAAATTTCCCAACCGATGCATGTTTCGAAGGCCTGGACGGTTCCCGATCGCGACCTTTCCAAATTGAAAACGATCGGCAGCCTCAATGGATTGGATGCGTGGATCGGGCCACTGCCCAAACTTATCGTGGTGCCTTCAGGGGCATTTCCATGCTCGATCTTGGCCTTTCAAATGGTGAACCCGACAGTAGGAATTTCTCGAGCGACGCACGTGTCGATGGCTCAGATGTTTTCGTATCGCGACCGCTTTTACTTGAAAAACGACCGATAGTACCATTTGTTTTTCGATCAACGCACGTTACAAAGTATCGCATGGTTTTGGAACGTTATTGGTCCCAGTAAAAAAACGATACGCTTCCCTATTGAGTGAATGCCTGCGATGGACGTTTGCCCAAACTCAGCAGAAAGTTACTATAGTGCCTTCCGAGGCGTTCCGACCCTCAATCCTGGTCTTCCGAATAGCGAAGCCGAGCGCGGGAATTTCCCGATCGACGCGAGTTTCGGAGGCCCAGACGGTTCCGGATCCCGATTGGCCCAACTGGACAAACGATCAACTTCCCTCCAAGCGGGGGAGTTGGCGGGATATTGCTCAAACTTAGTAGAAAGTCTCTATAGGCACAGAAATTTCCCTATCGATTCGTGTTTTGAAGGCTGGACGGTTCCCGATCACGATCTTTCCAAATTGAAAACAATTGATAGCCTCCTTCGTATGGATTCATGGGTCAGTAGTTTTACCAAACTTAGCGTGGTGCATTACGGGGTGTTTCTACGCTCGATCTTGGCCTTTCATTTGGTGAACCGAAGAGTAGGAATTTCTCGATCGACGCGCGTGTTGATGGCTCGGATGATTTCGGATCGCGACCGGTCTGACTTGAGAAACGACCAGTTATTCCCATTGTTTCTTGATCAGCGCTTGTTTCGAAGGATTGCATGGTTTCGAAACGTGATTGGTCAAGTAAAAAAATGATCAGTTGCCCCGTTGAGTGGATGTGTGCGATGGACGTCTGCGCAAACTCAGCAGAAAGTTACTATGGTGCCATCCGGGGTGTTCCTGCCCTCGATTCAGGCCTTCAGAATTGAGAAGCCAAGGGTAGGAATTTCCCAATCGACGCGCATTTCGGAGGTCCGGACGGTTACGGATCTCGACCGACCCAACTAGAAAAACTAACAAATGACCTCCAAAGGGGTAGGCCGGTGGGGGCGGGCGATTGCTCAAACTTTGTAGAAAGTCTTTATGGGCACAGAAATTTCCCAAACGATGCATGTTTCGAAGGCTTGGACGGTTCCTGATCGCGACCTTTCCAAATTGAAAATGATCGGCAGCCTCCTTTGAGTGGATGCGTGGGTCGGACGATTGCCCAAACTTAGCGTGGTGCATTCCGGGGCATTTCTATGCTCGATCTTGTCCTTTTAAATGGTGAACCCGAGCGTAGGAATTTCTCGTTTGAAACACGTGTTGATGGCTAGGATGGTACACGATCATGACCTGTTTGACTTGAAAAACGAACGGTTGTACCTGTTGTTTCTCGATCAACGCGCGTTTCGAAGGATTGTACGGTTTCGGATCGTGATTGGTCCAAGTAAAAAAATGATCGGATGCCCCGTTGAGTGGATGCGTGCGATGGATGCCTGCGCAAACTCAGTAGAAAGTTACTATAGTGCCTTCTGGGGAATTCCTACCTTGGATCCTGGCTTTCCGAATAGCGAAGCCGAGCGTAGGAATTTCCCGATCGACGCGTGTTTCGGAGACCCGAACGGTTCCAGATCTCGACCGACCTAACAAGAAAACAATCAGTTTCCCTCCAAGGAGGTCACCATGTAGGGGCGGGCGACTGCTAAAACAAACTTTGTGGAAAGTCTCTATTGGCACAGAAATTTCCAGACCGGTGCAAGTTTCGAAGGTCTAAACGGTTCCCGATCGCGACTTTTTTAAATTGAAAACAATCGGTAGCCTGTTGGTGTTGATGTATGGGTCGGGCGACTGCCCAAACTTAGTGTGGTTCCTTCTGGGGCGTTTCTACGCTCGATCTTAGCCTTTCAAATGGTAAACCCGACCATAGAAACTTCTCGATCGATGCGCGTGTCAATGGCTCGGATGTTTTCGGATCCCAACCGGTCTGACTTGAAAAACAACCGGCCATACCCGTTGTTCCTTGATAAATGCGCATTTCGAAGGATCGCACGGTTTCAGAACGTGATTGGTCCAAGTAAAAAAACGATCGGCTGCCCCGTTGAGTGGAAGTGTGCGATGGACGTCTGCGCAAACTCGACATAAAGTTACTATGGTGCCTTCCAGGGTGTTCCTACCCTCAGTCCCGGCCTTCCGAAAAGCGAAGCCAAGCGCAGTAATTTCCCCATTGACGTGCGTTTCGGAGGCACGGATGGTTCCGGATCCTGACCTTTCCAAATTGAAAATGATTGGCAGCTTCCTTGGGGTGGATGCGTGGGTTGGACGATTGCCCAAACATAGCGTGGTGCCTTCCGGGGCGTTTCCATGCTCGATCTTGTCCTTTAAAATGGTGAACCCGAGCGTAGCAATTTCTCGATCGACGCACATGTTGATGGCTGGGACGGTTTCGGATCGTGACCGGTCTGACTTGAAAAACGGCCAGTTATACCCGTTGTTTGTCGATCAGTGCGAATTTCGAAGGATTGTACGATTTCGGAACGTGATTGGTCCAAGTAAAAAAAATGATCGGATGCCCCGTTGAGTGGATGTGTGCGGTGGATGCCTGCGCAAACTTGGTAGGAAGTTACTATGGTGCCTTCTGGGACATTCCTACCTTAGATTCTGGCTTTCCGAATAGCGAAGCCGAGAGCAGGAATTTCCCGATCGACACGCGTTTCGGAGGCCCGAACGGTTTCGGATCTCGATCAAACTAACTGGAAAACGATCAACTACCCTCCAAGGGGGTTCGACGGGTGGTGGCAGGCGACTGCTCAAGAAAACTTTGTAGAAAGTCTCTTTGGGCACATAAATTTCCCAACCGATGCTTATTTCGAAGGCCTGGATGGTTCCCGATCGCGACCTTTCCAAATTGAAAATGATCGGTAGCCTCCTTTGAGTGGATGCGTGCGTCCGGCGATAGCCCAAACTTAGCGTGGTGCCTTCCGGGGCGTTTTAGCGCTCGATCTTGGCCTTTCAAATGGTAAACCCGACCATAGAAATTTCTCGACCGACGCACGTGTCTATGGCTCGGATGTTTTCGGATCCCGACCGGACTAACTTGAAAAATGACCGCCTATACCTGTTGTTTCTCGATCAACGCGCGTTTCGAAGGATCGCACGGTTTCGGAACGTGATTAGTCTAAGTAAAAAATGATCGGCTGCCCCGTTGAGTGGAAGTGTGTGATGAACTTCTGCACAAACTCGACATAAAGTTACTATGGTGCCTTCTGGGGCGTTCCTACCCTCGATCCTGGCCTTCCGAATAGTGAAGCCAAGCGCAGGAATTTCCCAATCGACGCGCGTTTCGGAGGCCCGGCGGTTCCTGATCCCGATCGACCCAGCTGGAAAAACGAGCAACTAGCCTTCAAGGGGTTGGGCGGGTGGGGGCGAGCGACTACTCAAACTTTGTAGGAAGTCTCTGTGGGAACAGAAACTTCCCAACCGATGCATGTTTCGAAAGCCTGGATAGTACCCGATCGAGAACTTTCCAAATTGAAAATGATCGGCAGCCTCCTTCGTGTGTATGTGTGGGTTTGGCGATTGCCCAAACTTAGCCTCGTGCCTTCCGGGGCATTTCTGCGCTTGATCTTGTGCTTTAAAATGGTGAACCCGAGCGTAGGAATTTCTCGATCAACGCGCGTGTTGATGGCTGGGATGGTTTTGGATCACGATCAGTATGACTTAAAAAACGACCGGTTATACCCGTTGTTTCCCGATCAACGCGCATTTTGAAGGATTGTACAGTTTCAGAATGTGATTTGTCCAAGTAAATAATGATTGGATGCCCCATTGAAGGGATGCGTGCGATGGACGTCTGCACAAACTCGATAGAAAGTTAATATGGTGCCTTTTGGGGAGTTCCTACCCTCGATCCCGGCCTTCAGAATAGCGAGGCCAAGTGGAAGAATTTCCCAATCGACGCCTGTTTCGGAGTTCCGGACGGTTCCGTATCCCGACCGATCCAACTGAAGAAACGATCAACTGCCCTTCAAAGGGGTGGGCAGGTGGAGGCAGGCAACTGCTCAAACTTTGTAGAAAGTCTCTATGGGCAAAGAAATATCCCAACCGATGCATGTTTCAAAGGCCTGGACTGTTCCCGATCGCGACCTTTACAAATTGAAATGATCGGCAGCCTCCTTGGTGTGGATGCGTGGGTCAGGAGATTGCCCAAACTTAGCATGGTGCCTTTCGAGGCGTTTCTACGCTCGATCTTGGCCTTTCAAATGGTGGGCCTAAGCGTAGGAATATCTCGATCGACGAGAGTGTTGATAGCTCGGATGGTTTTGGATCGCGACCATTCTGACTTGAAAAACAACTGGCTATACCCATTGTTTCTCGATCAATTCGCGTTTCGAAGGATCGCACAGTTTGGGAAAGTGATTTTTCCAAGTAAAAAAATGATCGGCTGCCCCGTTGAGTGGAAGCGTGCGAGGGACGTCTGTGCAAACTCGAAATAAAGTTACTATGGTGCCCTCCAGGGCGTTCCTACCCTCGATCCTGGCCTTCAGAATAGCAAAGCAGAGCGCAAGAATTTCCCGATCGACGCGCGTTTCGGAGGCCCGAACATTTCCGGATCCCGACCGACCTAACTGGTAAAACGATCAACTGCCCTCCAAGGGGGTGGGCGGGCGACTGCTCAAACTTTGTTGAAAGTCTCTATGTGCAGAGAAATTTCCCAACCGATGCATGTTTCGAAGGCATGGATGGTTTCCGATCGCGACCTTTCCAAATTGAAAATAGCAGGCATCCTACTTGGTGTGGATGCGTGTGTTGAGCGGTTACCCAAACTTAGCGTTGTGCCTTCCGGGGCGTTCTCAAGTTGTCCTTTCAATTGGTGAACCCAAGCGTTGGAATTTCTCGATCGACTTGCATGTTGATGGCTAGGATGGTTTCGGATCGTGACCGGTCTAACTTGAAAAACGACCGGTTATACCTGTTGTTTCTCAATCAACGCGCGTTTCAATGGATTGTACGGTTTCAGAATGTGATTGGTCAAGGTAAACATATTATCGGATGCCCCGTTGAGGGGATGCATGCGACGGATGTCTGCGCAAACTCGGTAGAAAGTTACTATGGTGCCTTCCGGGACGTTCCTACCCTCGATCCTGGCCTTCCGAACAGCGAAGCCGAGCGTAGAAATTTCCCGATCGATGCGCGTTTCGGAGGCCCGAACGTTTCGGGATCTCAACTGACCTAACTGGAAAACGATCAACTGCCCTCCAAGGTGGTCGACGGGTGGGGGCAGTCGACTGCTCAAACAAACTTTGTAGAAAGTCTCTACGGACAAGGAAATTTCCCAATCAATGCATGTTTCGAAGGCCAGGACGATTCCCGATCGCGACCTTTCCAAATTGAAATCGATCGGCAGCCTCCTTAGCATGGATGCGTGTGTCCGGCGACTGCCCAAAATCAGCATGGTTCCTTCCAGGGGTGTTTCTACGCTCGATCTTGGCCTTTCAAATGGTGAACCCAACAGTAGGAATTTCTCGATCAACGCGCGTGTCGATGGCTCAGATGTTTACGTATAGCAACCGGTCCGACTTGAAAAACGATCAGCTATATCATTGTTTCTCGATCAATGCGCATTTCGAAGGATCGCACGGTTTCGGAACGTGATTGGTCCAAGTAAAAAAAACGATCGGCTGCCCCGTTAAGTGAATGTCTGCGATGGACGCCTACGCAAACTCGGTAGAAAGTTACTGTGGTGCCTTCCTGGGCATTCCTACCCTCAATCCTGGCCTTCCGAATAGCGAAGCAGAGCGTAGGAATTTCCCGATCGATGCGCGTTTCGGAGGCCCAGACAGTTCCGGATCCCGATCGACCCAACTGGAAAAATGATCAACTGCCTTCCAAGGAGGCGGGCGGGTGGGTGGGGACGACTGCTCAAAATTTGTAGAATGTCTCTATGGGCACAGAAATTTCCCAACTGATTCATACTTCGAAGGCTGGACGGGTCCCGATCGCGACCTTTCCAAATTAAAAATGATCGGCAGCCTCCTTGGTGTGGATGCGCGGGTCGGGCGATTGCCCAAACTTAGAGTGGTGTCTTCCGGGACGTTTCTACGCTCGATATTGTCCTTTCAAATAGTGGGCCCAAGCTAGGAATTTCTCGATCGGCGACGTGTTGATGGCTCGGCTGTATTCGGATTGCGACCGATTCGACTTGAAAAACGACCAGTTATACCCGTTGTTTCTCGATCAACGCGCGTTTCGAAGGATTGTTCGGTGTCAGAACGTGATTGGTCCAAGTAAAAAAAATGATTGGATGCCCCGTTGAGTGGATGCGAGTGATGGATGTTTGCACAAACTCAGCATAAAGTTACTATGGTCCCTTCCGGGGCGTTCCTACCCTCGATCCTAGCCTTTCGTATAGCGAAGCCGAGCATAGGAATTTCCCGATCGATGCACGTTTCGAAGGCCCGAATGGTTACGGATCCTGATCAACCCAACTGGAAAACGATCAACTGCCCTCCAAGGGGCGAGGGGGGCGGGTGAGGGCGAGCAACTGCTCATACTTTGTAGAAAGTCTCTATGGGCACAAAATTCTACAACTGATGCATGTTTCAAAGGCTGGGCAGTTCCCGATCGTGACCTTTCCCAATTTAAAACGATCGGCAGCCTTCTTGGTGTGGATGCGTGGGTCGGGAGACTGTCCAAACTTAGTGTGGTGCCTTCCGGGGTGTTTCTGCGCTCGATCTTGGCCGTTCAAATGGTGAGCCCAAGAGTAGGAATTTATCGATCGACGCGCGTTTTGATGGCTTAGATGGTTTCAGATCACGACCGGTCTGACTTGAAAAACGACTGATTATACCGTTGTTTCTCGATCAATGCTCGTTTTGAAGGATTGCAAGATTTTGGAATGTGATTGGTCATGTAAAAAACGATCGGCTTCCCCGTTGAGTGGAAGCGTCTGATGGAGGTCTACGCAAACTCGACATAAATTTAGTATGGTGCCTTCTGGGGCGTTCTTCCCCTCGATCCTGGCCTTCCGAATAGCAAAGCCGAGCATAGGAATTTACCGAACGACGCACGTTTCGGAGGCCCGGCGGTTCCGGATCCCGACCGACCCAACTGGAAAAATGATCAACTTCCCTTCAAGGGGATAGAAGGGTGGGGGTGGGCGACCGCTCAAACTTTGTAGGAAGTCTCTATGGGCATAGAAATTTCCTAACCGATGCATGTTTCAAAGGCCTAGACGATACCCGATCGCGGCCTTTCCAAATTGAAAATGATCGGCAGCCTCCTTGGTGTGGATGCGTGGGTTTGGAGATTGCCCAAACTTAGCCTCGTGCCTTCCGGGGCGTTTCTACGCTATATCTCGTGCTTTCAAATGCTGAACTCAAGTGTAGGAATTTCTCGATTGACGCACGTGTTGATGGCTGCGATGGTTTCGGATCGCGACCGGTCTAACTTAAAAAACGACAGGTTATACCCGTTGTTTCTCGATCAACGCGCATTTTGAAGGATTGTACGGATTTGGAACGTGATTTGTCCAAGTAAAAAAATGATTGGATGCCCCGTTCAGGGGATGCGTGCAATGGGCGTCTGCGCAAACTCGGCAGAAAGTTATTATGGTGCCTTCCGGGGAGTTCCTACCCTCGATCCTGGCCTTCCGAATAGCGAGGCCGAGCGGAGGGATTTCCCGATTGACGCCCGTTTCGGAGTCCCGGATGGTTCTGGATCCCGACTGACCCAACTGGAAAAACGATCAACTGCCTTCAAGTGGGTGGGCGGGTGGGGGCAGACAACTGCTCAAACTTTGTAGAAAGTCTCTGCGGGAAAAGAAATATCCCAACCGATTCGTGTTTCGAAGGCCTGTACTGTTCCCGATCGCGACATTTCCAAGTAGAAAACGATCGGCAGCCTCCTTGGTGTGGATGCGTGGGTCAGGAGACTGCCCAAACTTAGCATGGTGCCTTCCAGGGCATTTCTACGCTCGATCTTGGCCTTTCAAATGGTGAGCCTAAGCGTAGGAATTTCTCAATCGATGAGCGTGTTAATAGCTCGGATGGTTTCAGATCGCGACCGGTCTGACTTGAAAAACGACTGGCTATACCCGTTGTTTCTCGATCAATTCGCGTTTCGAAGGATTGCACGGTTTCGGAACGTGATTTGTCCATGTAAAAAGATGATCGACTGCCCCGTTGAGTGGAAGCGTTCGATGGACGTCCGCGAAAACTCGACATAAAGTTACTGAGGTGCCTTCCGAGGCTTTCCTACCCTCGATTTTGTCCTTCAGATTAGCGAATCCGAGCGCAACAATTTCCTAATCAACGCTCGTTTCAGAGGCCCGAACGGTTCCAGATCCCAACCGACCCTACTGGAAAAATGATTATCTGCCCTCTGAGGGGGTAGGCGACTGTGGGCAGGCGACTACTCAAACTTTGTAGAAAGTCTCTATGGGAAAAGAAATTTCCCAACCGATGCATGTTTCGAAAGCCTGGACGGTTCCCGATCGCGACCTTTCCAAATTGAAAACAATCGGCAGCCTCCTTGGTGTGGATGCGTGGGTTGAGCGATTGCCCAAACTTAGCGTGGTGCCTTCCAGGGCATTTCATCGTTGTCCTTTCAAAAAGTGAACCCAAGCGTAGGAATTTCTCGATCGACGCGCGTGTTGATGGCTAGGATGATTTTAGATCGTGATCGGTCTAACTTGAAAAATGACCTGTTATACCTGCTGTTTCTCGATCAACGCGCTTTTCGAAGGATTGTACGATTTCGGAACGTGATTGGTCCAAGTAAAAACATTATCGGATGCCCCATTGAGGGGATAAGTGTGACATATGTCTACGCAATCTCGGTAGAAAGTTACTATGGTTCCTTCCGGGGAGTTCCTACCCTCGATCCTGGCCTTTCGAACAGCGAAGCCGAGCATAGGAATTTCCCGATAGACGCGTGTTTCGGTGGCCCGAACGGTTCCGGTTCCCAACCAACCCAACTGGAAAATGATCAACTGCCCTCCAAGAGGGTCGACGGGTGGGGGCAGGCGACTGCTCAAACAAACTTTGTTGAAAGTCATTATAGTCACAGAAATTTCACAACTGATGCATGTTTCGAAGGCCTGCATTATACCCGATCGCGACCTTTCCAAATTGAAAACGATCGGCAGCCTCCTTGGCGTGGATGCGTGGGTCCGTCGACTGGCCAAAATTAGCGTGGTGCCTTCCGGGGTGTTTCTACGCTCGATCTTGGCCTTTCAAATGGTGAACCCAACAGAAGGAATTTCCCGATCGACGCGCGTGTTGATTACTCATTGTGAACCAGTCTGACTTGAAAAACGACAATTTATACCTGTTTTTCTCGATCAACGCGTGTTACGAAGGATCGTACAGTTTCGGGACGTGATTGGTCCAAGTAAAAAAACGATCGACTGCCCCGTTTTGTGAATGTCTACGATGGACGTCTGCGCAAACTCGGCAGAAAGTAATTGTGGTGCCTTCCTACCCTCGATAGTGGCCTTCCGAATAGCGAAGCCAAGCGCAGGAATTTCCCGATCGACGCGCGTTTCGGAGGCCCAGACGGTTCCGGATCCCGATCGACCCATCTGGAAAAACGATCAACTTCCCTCGAAGGAGGTGGGCGGGTGGCGGTGGGCGACTACTCAAAATTTGTAGGAAGTCCCTGTGGGCACAGAAATTTTCCAACTGATTCATGTTTCGAAGGCTGGACGGTTCCCGATCGCGACCATTCCAAATTGAAAACGATCGGCTGCCTCCTTGGTGTGGATGCGTGGGTCGGTCGATTGCCCAAACTTAGCGTGGTGTCTTCCGGGGCGTTTCTATGTCAATATTGTCCTTTCAAATGGTGAGCCCGAGCGTAGGAATTTCTCGATCGACGGCGTGTTGATGGCTCTGCTGTATTCCGATTGCGGCCGATTCGACTTGAAAAACGAATAGTTATACCCATTGTTTCTCGATCAACACGCGTTTTGAAGGATTATACGGTGTCAGAACGTGATTGGTCCAAGTAAAAAAATGATCGGATGCCTTGTTGAGTGGATGCGAGTGATGGACGTCTGCGCAAAATCAGTAGAAAATTACTATGGTGCCCTTCTGGGGCGTTCCTACCCTCGATCCTGGCCTTTCGTATTGCGAAGCCAAGCGTAGGAATTTCCCGACCGACGCGCGTTTCGGAGGCCCGAATGGTTCCAGATCCTGATCAACCCAACTGGAAAACGATCAGCTGCCCTCCAAGGGGGAGGGGTCGGGTGGGGGCGGGCGACTGCTCAAACTTTGTAGAAAGTCTCTATGGGCACAAATTTTCCCAACTGATGCATGTTTTAAAGGCTGGGCGTTTCCCGATCGTGAACTTTCCAAATTAAAAACGATCGGCAGCCTTCTTGGTGTGGATGCGTGGGTCGGGAGACTGCCCAAACTTATTGTGGTGCCTTCCGCGGTGTTTCTGCGCTCGATCATGGCCTTTCAAATAGTGATCCCAAGCGTAGTAATTTATCAATCAACGCGCGTGTTGGTGGCTCAGATGGTTTCGGACCACGACCGGTTCGACTTGAAAAATGACCAATTATACCCGTAGTTTTTTATCAACGCACATTTCGAAGGATTGCACGATTTCGGAACGTGATTGGTCAAGTAAAAAACGAACGGCTGCTCCGTTGAATGGAAGCGTCCTATGGACACCTGCGCAAACTCGACATAAAGTTACTATGGTGCCTTCTGGGGCGTTCCTCCCCTCGATCCTGGCCTTCCGAATAGCGAAGCCGAGCGTAGAAATTTCACGATCGATGTGCGTTTCGGGGGCCCGGCGGTTCCGGATCCCGACTGACCCAAATGGAAAAACGATCAACTGCCCTTCAAGGGGGTGGACGGGTGGGGGCGGGTGACCTCTCAAACTTTGTAGGAAGTCTCTACGGGCACAGAAATTTCCCAACCGATGCATGTTTCGAAGGTCTTGACAGCTCCCGATCGTGACCTTTCCAAATTGAAAATGATCGGCAGCCTCCTTGGTGTGGATGCTAGGGTTGGGCGATTGCACAAACTTAGCCTCGTGCCTTCCAGGGCTTTTCTGCGCTCGATCTTGTGCTTTCAAATGGTGAACCCAAGCGTAGGAATTTCTCGATTGACACGCGTGTTGATGGCTGGGATGGTTTCGGATCGCGACTGGTCTGACTTGAAAAAAGGCCGGTTATACCCGTTGTTTCTCGATCAACACGCGTTTTGAAGGATTGTATGGTTTTAGAACATGATTTTTCCAAGTAAAAAAATGATTGGATGCCCCGTTGAGGGGATGCATGCGATGAACGTAAGCGCAAACTCGGTAGAAAGTTACTATGGTGCCTTCCGCGGAGTTCCTACTCTCGATCCTGGCCTTCCGAATAGCGAGGCCGAGCGTACGAATTTCCCGATCGACGCCCGTTTCGGAGTCCCGGACGGTACTGGATCCCGACCGACCCAACTAGAAAAACGATCAAATACCTTCATGGGGGTGGGCGGGTGGGGGTAGGCAACTTCTCAAACTTTGTAGAAAGTCTCTATGGGCAAATAAATATCCTAACCGATGCATGTTTCGAAGGCCGGGACTATTCCCGATCGCGACCTTTCCAAATTGAAAACGATCGGCAGCCTCGTTGGTGTGGATGCGTGGGTCAGGAGACTGCCCAAACTTAGCATGGTGCATTCAGGAGCGTTTGTACGCTCGATCTTGGCCTTTCAAATGGTGAGCCCAAGCGTAGGAATTTCTCAATCGACGAGCGTGTTAATAGCTCGGTTGGTTTCAGATTGCGACCGTTCTGACTTGAAAAACGACTAGTTATACCCGTTGTTTCTCGATCAATTCGCGTTTCGAATGATCGCATGGTTTCAGAATGTATTTTTTCCATGTAAAAAAACGATAGGCTGCCCCATTGAGTGGAAGCGTGCGATGGACGTCTACTCAAACTCGACATAAAGTTACTATGGTGCCTTCCGGGGCGTTCCTACCCTCGATCCTGGCCTTCAGAATAGCAAAGCCGAGTGCAACAATTTCCTGATCGACGCACGTTTTGGAGGCCCGAACGGTTCCCGATCCCGACCGACCCAACTGGAAAAACGATCAACTGCCCTGCAAGGGGGTGGGCGGGTGCGGGCGGGCGACTACTCAAACTTTGTAGAAAGTCTCTTTGGGCAAAGAAATTTTCCAACCGATGCATATTTCGAAGGCCTGGACGGTTCCCGATCGCGACATTTCCAAATTGAAAACAATCGACAGCCTCCTTGGTGTAGATGCGTGGGTCGAGCGATTGCCCAAACTTAGCGTGGTGCCTTCCGGGGCATTTATATGTTGTCCTTTCAAACGGTGAACCCGAGCGTAGGAATTTCTCGATCGACGCGCGTGTTGATGGCTAGGATGGTTTCGGATCGTGACCGGTCTAACTTAAAAAATGACCGGTTATACCCGCTATTTCTCGATCAACGTGCGTTCCGAAGGATTGTACGATTTTGGAACGTGATTGGTCCAAGTAAAAATATTATCGGATGCGCCGTTGAGGAGATGCGTGCGACGGATGTCTGCGCAAACTCAGTAGAAAGTTCCTATGGTGCCTTCCGGGGTGTTCGTACCCTCGATCCTGGCCTTCCGAACAACGAAGCCGAGCTTAGGAATTTCACGATCGCCGCGCATTTCAGAGGCCTGAACAGTTCCGGATCTCAACCGAGCCAACTGGAAAACGATCAACTGCCCAACAAGGGGGTCGATGGGTGGGGGCGGGCGACTACTGAAACAAACTTTGTAGAAAGTCTCTATGGACCCAGAAATTTCCCAACTGATGCATGTTTCGAAGGCCTGGACGATCCCTGATCGCGACCTTTCCAAATTGAAAATGATCGGCAGCCTCCTTGGCGTGGAAGCGTGGGTTCGGCGACTGCCCAAAATTAGCGTGGTACCTTCCGTGGTGTTTCTACGCTCGGTCTTGGCCTTTCAAATGGTGAACCTGACAGTAGGAATTTCTCGATCGACGCACGTGTTGATGGCTCATTGTGAACTGGTCAGACTTGAAAAAGGACCAGCTATACCCGTTGTTTCTCGATCAACGCGCGTTTCGAAGGATCGCACGGTTTCGGAACGTGATTGGTCCAAGTAAAAAAACAATCGGCTGCCCCGTTGAGTGAATGCGATGGACTTTTGCGCAAACTCGGCAGATAGTAACTATGATGCCTTCCTGGGCATTCCTACCCTCGATACTGGCTTTCCGAATAGCGAAGCCGATCGCAGTAATTTACCGATCGACGCGCGTTTTGGAGTCCTAGACGGTTCCGGATCCCGATCGACCCAACTGGAAAAACGAACAACTGCCTCCAAGGAGGTGGGCGGGTGGGGGCGCGCGACTGCTCAAAATTTGTAGGAAGTCTCTATGGGCACAAAAATTTCCCAACTGATTCATGTTTCGAAGGCTGGACGGTTCCCGATCGCGACCTTTCCAAATTGAAAACGATCGGCAACCTCCTTGGTGTGGATGCGTGGGTCGGGCAATTTCCCACACTTATCGTGGTGTCTTCTGGGGCATTTCTCTGCTCGATATTGTCCTTTCAAATGGTGAGCCCAAGCGTAGTAATTTCTCAATCGACGGCGTGTTGATGGCTCGGCTGTATTCGGGTTGCGACCGATTCGACTTGAAAAACGACCAGTTATGCCCATTGTTTCTCGATCAACGCGCGTTTCGAAGGATGGTACGGTGTTAGAACGTGATTGGTCCAAGTAAAAAAAAATTGATCGGATGCCTGTTTTAGTGGATGCGAGTGATGGACGTCTGTGCAAACTCGGCAGAAAGTTACTATGGTGCCTTCCTGGGCGTTCCTATCCTCGATCCTGACCTTTCGTATAGCAAAGCCGAGCATAGGAATTTCCCAATCCACGCGCGTTTCGGAGTCCCGAATGGTTCCGGATCACAATCAACCCAACAGGAAAACGATCAACTGCCCTCCAACAGGGCGGAGGGGGGTGGAGGCGAGCGACTTCTCAAACTTTGTAGAAAGTCTCTATGGGACCAAAATTTTCGAACTGATGCATGTTTCAAAGGCTGGGCGGTTCCCGATCGTGACCTTTCCAAATTGAAAACGATCTACAGCCTTCTTGGTGTGGATGCGTGGGTCGGGAGACTGCCCAAACTTGGTGCCTTTCGGGGTGTTTCTGCGCTCGATCTTGGGCTTTCAAATGGTGAGCCCAAGCGTAGGAATTTATCGATCGACGCGCGTTTTGATGGCTCGGATGGTTTTGGATCGCGACCAGTCTGACTTGAAAAACGACCGATTATACCCATTGTTTCTCGATCAATGCGCGTTTCAAAGGATTGCTCGATTTTGGAACGTGATTGGTCAAGTAAAAAACGATCGGTTGTCCCGTTGAGTGGAAGCCTGCGATGGACGTCTGCGCAAACTCGACATAAAGTTACTATGGTGCCTTCTGGGGCATTCCTACCCTCGATCCTGGCCTTCCGAATAGCGAAGCCGAGCGCAGCAATTTCCCAATCGACGCGGGTTTCGGGGGCCCCGGACGGTTCTAGATCCCGACTGAGCCAACTGGAAAAACGATCAACTACCCTTCAAGGGGTTGGGTGGGTGGGGGCGGGTGACTGCTCAAACTTTGTAGAAAGCCTCTACGGGCACAGAAATTTCCCAACTGATGCATGTTTCGAAGGCCTGGATGGTTCCCGATTGCGACCTTTCAAAATTGAAAACGATCGGTAGCCTCCTTGGTGTTGATGCGTGGGTTGGGCGATTACCCAAACTTAGCGTGGTGCCTTTCGGGGCGTTTCTACACTCGATCTTGTCCTTTCAAATGGTGAACCCGAGCATCGGAATTTCACGATCAACGTGCGTTTTGATGGACGGGATGGTGTTGGATCATGACCGGTCTGACTTGAAAAACGACCAGTTATACCCGTTGTTTCTCAATCAACGCGCGTTTCGAAGGATTGTACGATTTCGGAACTTGATTGGTCCAAGTAAAAAAGTGACCTGATGCCCCGTTAAGTGGATGCATGGGATGGATGTCTGCGCAAACTCGGCAGAAAGATTTTGTGGTGCCTTCCGGGGCGTTCCTACCCTCGATCTTGGCCTTCCGAATAGCGAAGCCGAGCGTAGGAATTTCCTGATCGGCGCGTGTTTCAGAGGACCGAACGGTTCCGGATCTCGACCGATCCAGCTGGAAAACGATCGACTGCCCTCCAAGGTGGTCATCGGGTGGGGGCGGGCGGCTGCTCAAAAAAACTTTGTAGAAAGTCTCTATGGGCACATAAATTTCTCAACTGATGCATGTTGCGAAGGCCTGGTCTGTTCCCAATCGCGACCTTTCCGAATTGAAAATGATCGGCAGCGTCCTTGGAGTGGATGCGTGGGTCGGGCGATTGCCCAAACTTAGCGTGGTGCTTTCCGAGGCGTTTCTACGACCGATCTTGGCCTTTCAAATGGTGAAACCGACAGTTGGAATTTCTCGATTGAAGCGCATGTTGATGGCTAGGATGGTATCAGATCACAACCAGTCTTACTTGAAAAACGACTGGCTATACCTGTTGTTTCTCGATCAACGAGCGTTTCGAAGTATCGCACGTTTTCAGAACGTGATTGGTTCAAGTAAAAAAACGATTTGTTGTCACATTGAGTGGATGCGTGCGATGGACGTCTACGAAAACTCAACATAAAGTTACTATGGTGCCTTCAGGGGCGTTCCTACCCTTGATCCTGTCCTTCCGAGTAGCGAAGCCGAGTATAGGAATTTCCCGATCGATGCGAGTTTCAGAGGCCCGAACGGTTTTCGATCTTGACCGACCCAACTGGAAAAACGAACAAATGCCCTCCAAGGGGGTCGACGGGTGAGGGCGGGCGACTGCTCAAATAAACTTTGTAGAAAGTCTTTATGGGCACATAAATCTACCAACTGATGCATGTTTTGAAGGCCTGGACGGTTCCCATTGCGACCTTCCCAAATTAAAAACGATCGGTAGCCTCCTTGGTGAGGATGCGTGGGTCGGGGGACTGCCCAAACTTAACGTTGTGCCTTCCGGGGCGTTTCTACGATCGATCTTGGCCTTTCAAATGGTGAACCAACAGTAGGAATTTCTCGATCGACGCACATTTCGGTGGACACGTTTTTTCTTGATCAACGCGCATTTCGAAGGATCGCACGGTTTCAGAATGTGATTTGTCCAAGTAAAAAAACGATCGACTCCTCCATTGAGTGAAAGAGTGCGATGGACGTCTGTTGAAACTCGACATAAAGTTACTATGGTGCCTTCCGGGGCGTTCCTACCCTCGATCTGGGCCTTCTGAATGGCGAATACGAGCGCAGGAATTTCCCGATCGATGCTTGTTTCGGTGAACCGGACGGTTCCGGATCCTGATCGATCCAACTGGAAAAACGATCAGGTTCCCTTCAAGGGGTTGGCGGGTGGGGTGGGCGACTGCTCAAACTTTGTAGAAATTCTCTATGGGCAATAAAATTTCCCAACCGATGCATTTTTCGAGGGCCTAGACGGTTCCCGATGGTGAACTTTCCAAATTGCAAATGATTGGCAGCCTCCTTGGTGTGGATGCGTGGGTCGAGCGATTTCCCAAACTTAGCGTGGTGCCTTCCGGGGTGTTTCTTTCGCTTGATCTTGTCCTTTTAGATGGTGAACGGAATGTAGGAATTTCTCGATCGACGCGCGTGTTGATGGCTCGGGTGGTTTCAGATCGCGACCGGTCTGACTTGAAAAACAACCGGTTATACGCGCTGCTTCTCGATCAATGCACATTTCAAAGAATTGTAGGTTTTAGAATGTGATTATTCCCAGTAAAAAATGATCGGATGCCCCGTTGAGTGGATGCGTGCGATGGACGGCATCGCAAACTCAGTAGAAAGTTAATGTAGTGCCTTCCGGGGCGTTCCTACCCTTGATCCTGGCCTTCCGAATAGCGAAGCCGAGCGTAGGAATTTCCCGATCGACGCGCGTTTCGGAGGCCCGAACAGCTCTGGATCTCAACTTACCCAACTGGAAAACGATCAACTAACCTACAAGGTGGTCGGCGAGTGGGGACGGGCGACTGCTCAAAAAAAATTGTAGAAAGTCCTTACGGGCAATGTATTTTCCTGACCGATGCTTGTTTTGGGTCTGAACGGTTCCCGATTGTGACCTTTCCAAATTGAAAGCGATCGGCAGCCTCTTTGGTGTGGATGCTTGGGTCGGACGATTGCCCAAACTTAGCGTGGCGCCTTCCGGGGCATTTCTACGCTCGATCTTGGCCTTTCAAATGGTGAACCCAAAAGATAGAATTTCTCGAATGATTCGCGTGTCGATGGCTCGGATGTTTTCGTATTACGACCAGTTTGACTTGAAAAACGATCGGCTATAACTGTTGTTTCTCGATCAACGCGCGTTTGGAAGGATAACATGGTTTCAGAACGTGATTGGTCCAAGTAAAAAAACGATCGGCTGCCCCGTTGAGTGGAAGCGTGCGATGGACGTCTGTGCAAACTCGACATAAAGTTACTATGGTGCCTTCCAGATCGTTCTTGCCCTCGATCCAGGCCTTCCAAATGGTGAAGCCATGTAACACCCCGTATGTTAAATAACTTGTTATAACATAAATCAGAGCAGAATTAAATTTAATATTCTGAATCAGGGGAAACGGGCTGTGCCATTGCGTTCGTCTCGGAAAAACACGCGAAATAGAGTCCGAGTTTTCGTAAATCGGAGTCCGTATGACCAAGTTATGGCCCGTCAAAGTTTCACGAAAAATCAAAAACGAAAACTGCTCATGTTTTGAGGCCCGGGATGAGTTTTGGGCTGTTTTTTTTGGGCCCTAAATGGTTCCTACACTTGACTTCTTCCCCAAGACATGCTTTAAAGGCTAGGATTGGTTCTAGGATATATCCTATGGTCCTAAAACATCTAACTAATCTATATATACACCCTAATACCCCCCTTATCCTTACCAAAAATAGATCTAAGGCCATTATGCCACCACTTAGAAAATTGGAGAGCCTCCACTAAAAATCCTAAGAGGGTTTGCAAGCTAATCTACATCTTCTTCTACTTAATCATTGGGATTTGCTTCATTTAACTTGCTAATCTTGTTTTGGTGAGCTTCTATCCCCTTAATAATCAATTATTGAGTTGATTATGATAAGATGTGATAAAGTTTGGCTATGTTTGTGGATCCGTATATTTATGCAAGCTTGATGTAGTGAATATTATGTGTTTTGCAAGTTATATGCCTTATGTCATGCAAGTTTCATAATATGTAATCATGATATTTTTATGCAAGTTGTTTCATGATGTTTATGATGCAAAACACTAAGTGAATATGGATCCATTATGCAAACATGTTATGCAAGTATGTGAGTACTTATGCAAGTCATGTATATGCTTATATGCATGTTTAACATCTTATGCAAGTATATGAATGTTTATGCAAGTTATGTATATGTTGAAATGCAAGTTTAACATAATATGCAAGCCTATGCAAGTATGTGAATGTTTATGCAAGTTATGTATATGTTGAAATGCAAGTTTAACATGATATGCAAGCTTATGCAAGTATATGAATGCTAATGCAAGTATGTGAGTGCTTATGCAAGTTAAGTATATGCTAAAATGCAAGTTCTACATGTTATGCAAATCACATGTATGATGATATGTAAGTTCATATGCAACATGTTATGCAAATCACATGTTTGATGATATGTAAGTTCATATGCAACATGTTATGTAAGACACATGTTTGATAATATGCAAGTTTGGGTTGAATATAGTTGGGTTAATACATGCTCATATATGCAAGTTGACATCCTCTTAACCCATGATAAAGTTATATGCTAAACCCATGTTATGTGTGGTAAATCTTCCCTTTATTATGTTATGTCATAATGACGATTTACGTGGGGAACGATGGGGTTAATTAATATGTTAATTAAAAGTATGTTGAAATGGGTATGATTAAGCATACCATAAAAAATTAATTAACATAAGTGGGAATTTACCTATTGAGTTAGGTCTACCCCATAGGAATTTACCTATTGAGTTAGGTCTACCCATGTTATGAATAAATTGATATTAATTAGGGATAATTAATATGGGGGTGATTAATTAGGTGTAATTAATCGACTAAGACACGAGGTTAGGCTCTGTTATGACGTAAGACTGCCCGGACCCTACCGGCTTAACCAGGCGGTCATAACAGCCAGTCTAATGTGAGAGGTCTTAGGCACAAATTAAATACGTGATTAAAGTAAAGACACGAGGTTAGACTCTGTTATGACGTAAGACTGCCCGGACCCTACCGGCTTAACCAGGCGGTCATAACAGCCAGTCTAATGTGGGAGGTCTTTATGGGGAATCACGGTCTTAATTAATTAAGAAACACTTAACCATATTAGCATGTAGTGGGACATGAGGGGTTAAGTGGGTGCCTTGGGTGGCATGAGGAATCTAGTGGGTTGCCTTGGGTGGCAATAGAAAATACGATTAGAATACTTAACCAAGTGAAACATGTAATTAAACATGATTAAAGGGTTAAGTGGGGAACACTAGATTAATAACAAGCTCTGGTGGGTAGCTTGTGGAGGGCCCATTACAACCAGTATCCCATATGTATCTTTGTAGCTCGGCCCAAGCCGAGGACGGGACACGCATACTGGGCTTGTCTATAAGTGGCCAAAACGGGGTTAGCGGTGGCAACGCAGGCCCATCGGGTTTCATATGCGTGTGTGGGCCCGGGACTGGGAGGTAAGACGTTGTTGCATCGTGTAGGTATAACCCGTGCACCGGTGTTGCTTTTGGGTTGCCACTTTGGGGAATGATACACCCCACTGTGGGCCCAGCACGGATACCTACGTTAGGGAGCCGATCGCTTGGGGTAGTGGGGTACACCTAGTAGAGATAGGGGCAGACGGCACCTATGTAGTCAACTAGGGTACAGGAAACTACTGGTTATATCTATCTTTGATATCCTTGGGTGGGATCAACCTTTGAGTAGGAGTGACTGGTGTGGTGCAGTTAGTAATTATCCTTGGGTGGGTAGATGTGTCTTTACGGTTATCTTAGTTCGGCCTGTGTTCGTGGGCAACTTAGTGTATTCATTATCCCCAAAGATACCATACCGAGTTCATATCATACCCTAATTACTTTAATAATTGTATTATTAAGGAGATAGGGTTCACTCAGGCTTATGTCTGACCCCCGTTGTTTTTACCTTTTTCCTTCAGGTCCTCAGGTTGGGCCTAGTGCTAGTGGGCTTTGATCAATTTGCTTTGTCTATCTCTTGGAGCTTGGACCGTAGATGTAGAGCTCAGCTTATCTTATCTTTTCTGTTATGGCTATTTGTTATGAGTAGTGGGATTATGTACTTATTTTATTCAGGATGGATATTTTGTACTTGACTCTTGTTATGGTTTTATGATGTAACCAAACATGTTTTACTTTCCGCTGCTATGAGATGATGTTTTAAATTTTCAAGTATTACATTATATCTGTCTTGTTGTAATTTTACTGTTCTATACTCACTAAAAATACTCCACCGATGCTATGGCATTCCCTTAGTGAGTGACTATAGCGGGTGTGGGGTGTTACACGTGGTATCAGAGCTTAAAGTTACCAGAACAGATAAATTTTTTAAGAAAAACTATTTTCTAAGAATATTTTAGAAGAAAGTATTTTCAAAAACATGTCTTTTAAGAGTAAAGATTTTGAAAGAAAAGCATAATCCCAGATAGCCATATCTCTATCTTTCGAATTCTCCGTTTGAATCTTTCCTTTTTTCGTTTCAGCATGGCTGAAGATCTTAACTTTCCGGAGGGTGTAGCAATACCAGCATGGTATACGAGATTGATGGAGGCTAGGGCCGCCGCTGCAGGGCCAGCTAATGTTCCTCCACCACCAGTTATACCCGATCTTCCTCCTCATCCTCCTCGTGTGGTTACTTTTGCTAAGACTTGTAAGGAATTCAAGACTATGGGAGGGAAACCTTTTCTAGGATCAGAGACTTTTGTGGAAGCTAGGGATTGGCTTAAGGAGGTGGAAGAGTTGATAGACATCTTTGAGATGGAAGAAGCAAAGAAAGTTAAGTTAGCTGCTTGGTTAATGAAGGGAGAGGCCTCGTTCTGGTGGGAGGTCACTAATGGAGAGCGCCTTGTTGATTCTTGGGCGGATTTCAGACAGAGGTTTGTGGCAAAGTTTCTCTCAAGGGCAGAAGAAAATCTGTATATGGAAAGGTTCTTGAACTTGAAGCAAGGGAACTTATCAGTGAAGGAGTATGTCAACAAGTTCAATTAGTTGGCAAGGTTTGGCATAGATATGGTGAATACCCCGGAGAAGAAAGCTTTGAGGTTCGTTAGGGGCTTGAATGAACCGATGCATGGATTGGCTATGACTCACATTCCTATGGGGGCTACCTTTGAGAAGCTTGTTGACATGGAACTTATGTATGAGGAAGAGAAGGGTCCCAATACTAGTAAAGCACTCGAGAAGAAAGGAGATCAGAAGAGACCTCAACAGCAACAGCAAAACAAGAATGGGAAAGGCAATGGTGGCAAGGGGAAGAAGAAGAAGTGCTTCAATTGTGGGACACCAGGCCACCTAAGCAAGGATTGTCGTAAGAAGAAGAAGACTGGCTGCTTCCACTGTGGCGAAGCAGGGCATCTGGTGAAGGACTGTCCTAAGAAGGGGCAGAGGACGGGATCTACCTCAGGAGGACAGGTGCAAGCTCTTATGGCACCGGGTCAGGCAAGGGGGCAAGTTCAGGCTCTCGCGGTTCCACCACTTCAGGAAAGAGGTAGAACTATTTCTGTTGAAAGTCTAGTTTATCTGTTAGATCATCCTGTCCGTACTTTGTTTGACTCTGGCGCATCTCATTCGTTTATCTCATCATCTTTAGTTGAGTCACTGCACTTAGACACCAGTCTAGTAGATGATCCCTTGGTTGTTTCAAACCCAATTGGAGGCTCCACTTATTTGTCCATGATGTGTTTGGGTTTGAAGATTTCTATACTTAGCGTTGAGTTTAGATGTGATGCTTTTGTTTTGGGCTTCACGGGCTATGGGTTGATTTTGGGCATGGACTGGTTATCCAGTAATGGTGCCGTTCTTGATTGTGAAAGGAGAGTTGTTAGGCTGATGACCCGCTTGGGTAACACTCTCGAGATCTCTTGTAATCCCATGGAGTCTGTTATGCTAAGTTATCTTGAATCGCTCGATGCTTCGGTCGAGAGTCTGCAATCTGTCAGAGTGGTCCGGGAATATCCGGATGTGTTTGAGGAGGTGAAGGGCTTACCTCCGAAGCGGGAGATTGACTTCCGAATCTATCTTGTGGACAATGCTAAACCAGTATCTTTGCCAGTGCGCCACATGGCTCCTCGTGAAAGGAGGGAACTCAATAAGCAAGTAGGGGAGTTGCTTGAGAAGGGGTTCATAAGACGAAGTATATCGGAGTGGGGTGCTCCGGTGGTTTTTGCTACAAAGGCAGATGGGTCCCTCAGACTTTGTGTTGACTATAGAGAAATCAACAAGCTCACAAAGAAGAATAAACACCCATTGCCGAGGATTGATGATCTCTTCGATCAGTTAGTTGGCGCTTCAGTGTTTTCGCAGTTGGACTTAGCCACGGGGTTTCATCAGTTGAGAGTGGCTGAGGATAGTGTAGAGAAGACTGCCTTCAGGACTCCGGATGGTTTTTATGAGTGGCTTGTGATGCCATTTGGTTTGACGAACGCCCCTGCATATTTCGTTGATCTGATGAGTAGGGTGTTCAGGGAGTATCTTAACAAGTTCGTGGTGGTCTTTGTGGATGACATCTTGGTCTTCTCCAAGAGTGAGGAAGAGCATGCCCTACATCTTAGGGAAGTGTTGGAGACTCTTCGAGCGCATAGCCTGAAGGCTAAGTTTTCTAAATGTCACTTTTGGAGGAAGGAAGTGCGATTCTTAGGGCACGTGGTCTCTAAGGAAGGGATAGCTGTGGATCCTGCAAAGGTAGTATCTATCCAAGATTGGAAGGCTCCGAAGAATGCTACCGAGGTGAGGAGTTTCTTGGGGTTGGCTGGCTACTATAGGAAGTTTATCAAGGACTTCGCGAAGATATCAGCCCCATTAACTCGCTTAACAAAGAAGAATCAGGTTTTCACATGGGATGTGGATTGTGAGGATGCATTCCGACGGTTAAAGAGAGCTTTAACCACTGCTCCAGTTTTAGTGCTGCCAGATGGGAGTAAGCCGTTCGTTGTTTATACTGATGCTTGTGGGACAGGACTAGGCGCAGTCTTGATGCAAGAGGGAAGGGTAATAGCCTATGGTGGGAGGCAGTTGAGGGCGCATGAGAAAAATTACCCTGTCCATGACCTAGAGTTGGCCGCTATCGTTTTTGCGCTCAAGATCTGGCGCCATTATCTTCTTGGTGAGAGATTTGAGTTGTTCACCGATCACAAATCTTTGAAGTACTTGTTTTCTCAGAAGGATTTGAACTTGAGACAGGAAAGGTGGATGGAGTTCTTAGCATCCTATGATTTCGAGATAGCATATACCCCTGGCAAGGGTAACGTGGTGGCAGATGCCTTAAGCAGAAAAAGGTTGTCCTTGAGTCCGTTGTTTGTGGAACGGAGAAGCTTGGAGTTTATCTCGATGTTTGACTTCAGACCTTCTGTTGACTTGGTACCCGGTTTGCTAGCATCCTTAGAGGTTAGACCTACTCTTTTGGGACGAGTTGGCGAGGCACAGCGAGACGACCCACAGTTGGTTGAGTTGGTAGAGAAGCTCATAAGGGGGGAGTCGTCCAGCCATTTGAATAGGTACACCCTAGATGATAGGGGGTGGTTGCGTAGAGACGGTAGACTTTGTGTACCGCAAGATTAAGACTTGAGGAAGGCTATACTTGATGATGCACATCGTTCGAGGATGACCATACATCCCGGTGGGGATAAGATGTACCAAGACATGAGGCGAGTTTTCTTTTGGGCCGGTATGAAGAAAGATGTGGCCGAGTATGTTGCTAGATGCTTGGTGTGCCAACAAGTAAAAGCAGAGCAAAAGAAGCCAGGTGGGTTGCTTCATCCTTTGGAAGTTCCGATATGGAAGTGGGATAGTGTCTCGATGGACTTCGTTGATGGTTTACCGAGATCGAGGAAGGGCAATACAGGAATTTGGGTCGTGGTTGATAGACTTACTAAGAGCGCCCATTTCATACCCGTAAAGAGTAAGAGGACTGCTCCATGGCTTGCTTCAGTCTATGTTCGAGAGATAGTTCGATTGCATGGGGTACCTTCCAGCATAGTGAGTGATCGAGATCCTATCTTCACTAGTGAGTTTTGGAAGAGTTTACAGGAGGCGGTGGGGACTCAGTTGTGTTTGAGCACCGCATATCATCCTCAGACAGACGGCCAGACCGAGAGGGTGAACCGTGTTTTGGAAGACCTTTTGAGGCTTTGTATCTTGGATTTTGGAGGTACATGGGAAGAGCATCTTCCTTTGGTGGAGTTTGCATATAACAACAGCTTCCAGTCTAGTATTGGCATGGCACCTTTTGAAGCTCTTTATGGAAGGCCTTGTCGATCACCTACATGTTGGTGGGAATCTACGGATAAGATCTTGCTAGGGCCCGATATGGTTAGAGAGACTTCAGAGAAGGTTGATTTGATTCGAAGAAGGATGAAAGCAGCGCAAGACAGACAGAAATCTTATGCAGATAAGAGGAGGACTGATCTTGAGTTTGAAGTTGGGGACATGGTTTTTGTCAAAGTGTCTCCATTACGGAATGTTGTTCGCTTTGGATCCGCTGGGAAGTTAGCACCGAGGTTTGTAGGACCGTTTCCTGTCAAGGAAAGAATTGGACGGATGGCATATAGGGTGGAGTTGCCAGACAGACTTAGTGGTATACATGATGTTTTCCATGTGTCACATTTGAGGAAGTGCCTACATGAGACCGCAGAGGTGGTAGAGCCGAGCTTGCTTAGAGAAGTGGAAGTAGCGCGTGATGCGACGATTCGACGAGCTCCTACTCGCATCCTTGGGTCAGAGATTAAGAAGTTGAGAAACAGAGAGGTTCAGCTAGTCAAAGTGCAATGGGGAGATGACGAGAGCAATGCTACTTGGGAGACGGAAGCGAAGATGCGTTCTTTGTACCCTTTTCTTTTCGAGAGTATGTTCTTTAACTTCTCCTTTATTGCCTATCTTGTACTTATCTTGTCCTTAGTATGTCCTCTCGTTAGCACCTTTGACCTTTTAGATAGGGTAAACCTATGGTTGAAACATGTGTTTGAGACATGTTATGATTGATGGATGCAAGTGGATGCAAGTGTTTGCTAGTGGTTGCTCGTGGATGCTTATACACGCACTTTAGGCACTAGATCGGCTCAATCACTTCATATTGCATATTGCATATAAATGTGTGCAGGTAGCTATATTAATGGATGTATGATGGTTGTGCTATCATATGGATGATGCATTTATTCGGTGAATGATTGTGCACGCATGTAGAAATAGTATGTGTCGATAGGGTTCTTTCGCATACATATTGGATGCATGGCACTATCATGGTTTGCATTAAGGAGGTCAACTGAATCAGTAGACCGCCTGATTTTTGCATTAGATAGGGAACATATACACACACTTTTTGCATATGTTCATACAACATTAGAAACTTTAAGGACAATGGATGCTAGTGTTTGATGGTTGAGTAGATGGTTGTTTGGTTGGTAGGATACGTTCTTCTTGACTTAGAGATTTCGGGGACGAAATCCTTTAAGTAGGGGAGAATGTAACACCCCGTATGTTAAATAACTTGTTATAACATAAATCAGAGCAGAATTAAATTTAATATTCTGAATCAGGGGAAACGGGCTGTGCCATTGCGTTCGTCTCGGAAAAATACGCGAAATAGAGTCCGAGTTTTCGTAAATCGGAGTCCGTATGACCAAGTTATGGCCCGTCAAAGTTTCACGAAAAATCAAAAACGAAAACTGCTCATGTTTTGAGGCCCGGGATGAGTTTTGGGCTGTTTTTTTTGGGCCCTAAATGGTTCCTACACTTGACTTCTTCCCCAAGACATGCTTTGAAGGCTAGGATTGGTTCTAGGATATATCCTATGGTCCTAAAACATCTAACTAATCTATATATACACCCTAATACCCCCCTTATCCTTACCAAAAATAGATCTAAGGCCATTATGCCACCACTTAGAAAATTGGAGAGCCTCCACTAAAAATCCTAAGAGGGTTTGCAAGCTAATCTACATCTTCTTCTACTTAATCATTGGGATTTGCTTCATTTAACTTGCTAATCTTGTTTTGGTGAGCTTCTATCCCCTTAATAATCAATTATTGAATTGATTATGATAAGATGTGATAAAGTATGGCTATGTTTGTGGATCCGTATATTTATGCAAGCTTGATGTAGTGAATATTATGTGTTTTGCAAGTTATATGCATTATGTCATGCAAGTTTCATAATATGTAATCATGATATTTTTATGCAAGTTGTTTCATGATGTTTATGATGCAAAACACTAAGTGAATATGGATCCATTATGTAAACATGTTATGCAAGTATGTGAGTACTTATGCAAGTCATGTATATGCTTATATGCATGTTTAACATCTTATGCAAGTATATGAATGTTTATGCAAGTTATGTATATGTTGAAATGCAAGTTTAACATAATATGCAAGCCTATGCAAGTATGTGAATGTTTATGCAAGTTATGTATATGTTGAAATGCAAGTTTAACATGATATGCAAGCTTATGCAAGTATATGAATGCTTATGCAAGTATGTGAGTGCTTATGCAAGTTAAGTATATGCTAAAATGCAAGTTCTACATGTTATGCAAATCACATGTATGATGATATGTAAGTTCATATGCAACATGTTATGCAAATCACATGTTTGATGATATGTAAGTTCATATGCAACATGTTATGTAAGACACATGTTTGATAATATGCAAGTTTGGGTTGAATATAGTTGGGTTAATACATGCTCATATATGCAAGTTGACATCCTCTTAACCCATGATAAAGTTATATGCTAAACCCATGTTATGTGTGGTAAATCTTCCCTTTATTATGTTATGTCATAATGACGATTTACGTGGGGAACGATGGGGTTAATTAATATGTTAATTAAAAGTATGTTGAAATGGGTATGATTAAGCATACCATAAAAAATTAATTAACATAAGTGGGAATTTACCTATTGAGTTAGGTCTACCCCATGGGAATTTACCTATTGAGTTAGGTCTACCCATGTTATGAATAAATTGATATTAATTAGGGATAATTAATATGGGGGTGATTAATTAGGTGTAATTAATCGACTAAGACACGAGGTTAGGCTCTGTTATGACGTAAGACTGCCCGGACCCTACCGGCTTAACCAGGCGGTCATAACAGCCAGTCTAATGTGAGAGGTCTTAGGCACAAATTAAATACGTGATTAAAGTAAAGACACGAGGTTAGACTCTGTTATGACGTAAGACTGCCCGGACCCTACCGGCTTAACCAGGCGGTCATAACAGCCAGTCTAATGTGGGAGGTCTTTATGGGGAATCACGGTTTTAATTAATTAAGAAACACTTAACCATATTAGCATGTAGTGGGACATGAGGGGTTAAGTGGGTGCCTTGGGTGGCATGAGGAATCTAGTGGGTTGCCTTGGGTGGCAATAGAAAATACGATTAGAATACTTAACCAAGTGAAACATGTAATTAAACATGATTAAAGGGTTAAGTGGGGAACACTAGATTAATAACAAGCTCTGGTGGGTAGCTTGTGGAGGGCCCATTACAACCCGTATCCCATATGTATCTTTGTAGCTCGGCCCAAGCCGAGGACGGGACACGCATACTGGGCTTGTCTATAAGTGGCCAAAACGGGGTTAGCGGTGGCAACGCAGGCCCATCGGGTTTCATATGCGTGTGTGGGCCCGGGACTGGGAGGTAAGACGTTGTTGCATCGTGTAGGTATAACCCGTGCACTGGTGTTGCTTTTGGGTTGCCACTTTGGGGAATGATACACCCCACTGTGGGCCCAGCACGGATACCTACGTTAGGGAGCCGATCGCTTGGGGTAGTGGGGTACACCTAGTAGAGATAGGGGCAGACGACACCTATGTAGTCAACTAGGGTACAGGAAACTACTGGTTATATCTATCTTTGATATCCTTGGGTGGGATCAACCTTTGAGTAGGAGTGACTGGTGTGGTGCAGTTAGTAATTATCCTTGGGTGGGTAGATGCGTCTTTACGGTTATCTTAGTTCGTCCTGTGTTCGTGGGCAACTTATTGTAGTCATTATCCCCAAAGATACCATACCGAGTTCATATCATACCCTAATTACTTTAATAATTGTATTATTAAGGAGATAGGGTTCACTCAGGCTTATGTCTGACCCCCGTTGTTTTTATCTTTTTCCTTCAGGTCCTCAGGTTGGGCCTAGTGCTAGTGGGCTTTGATCAGTTTGCTTTGTCTATCTCTTGGAGCTTGGACCGTAGATGTAGAGCTCAGCTTATCTTATCTTTTCTGTTATGGCTATTTGTTATGAGTAGTGGGATTATGTACTTATTTTATTCAGGATGGATATTTTGTACTTGACTCTTGTTATGGTTTTATGATGTAACCAAACATGTTTTACTTTCCGCTGCTATGAGATGATGTTTTAAATTTTCAAGTATTACATTATATCTATCTTGTTGTAATTTTACTGTTCTATACTCACTAAAAATACTCCACCGATGCTATGGCATTCCCTTAGTGAGTGACTATAGCGGGTGTGGGGTGTTACAAGCTAAGCGCAGGAATTTCCCAATCGACGCGCGTTTCGGAGGCCCAGACGGTTCCGGATCCCGATCGACCCAAGTGGAAAAACGGTCAAATGCCCCCCAAGGGGGTGGGCACGAGGGGGTGGGCCACTTCTCAAAATTTATAGAAAGTCTCTATGGGCACAGAATTTTCCCAACCGATGCATGTTTCGAAGGCCTGGACGGTTCCCAATCGCGACTTTCCATATTGAAAACGATCAGCAGCCTCCTTGGTGTGGATGCGTGGGTCGAGCACTACCCAAACTAAGTGTGGTGCCTTCCGGGGTGTTTTTTCACTCAGTCTTGTCCTTCCAAATGGTGAACCTGAACATAGGAATTTCACGATCGACGCACGTGTTGATGGCTCGGATGGTTTCTGATCGCGACTGGTTTGACTTGAAAAACGACCAGTTATACCCATTGTTTCTCGATCAACGCGCATTTCGAAGGATTGCACAGTTTCGGAACATGATTGGTCAAGTAAAAAAACGATTGGTTGCCCCGTTGAGTGGATACGTGCGATGGAATTATGCACAAACTCGGCAGAAAGTTACTAAGGTGCCTTACGGGACGTTCCTACCCTCAATCCTGGCCTTCCGTGTAGCAAAACCAAGCGCAGGAATTTCCCGATCGACGCCCGTTTCGGAGGCCCAGATGGTTCCGGATCCCGATCGACCCAATTGGAAAAACGAACAACTACCCTCCAATGGGGTGGGCGGGTGGGGCAGGGCGACTGCTCAAACTTTGTAGAAAGTGTCTATGGGCACATAAATTTCCCAACCGATACATGTTTCAAAGGCCGGAGGGTTCCCGATCACGACCATTCCAAGTTGAAAATGATCGGCAACCTCCTTGGTGTGGATGCATGGGTCGGAAGACTGCCCAAACTTAGCGTGGCGCCTTCCGGGGCGTTTCTACGCTCAATCTCGGCCTTTCAAATGTTGAGCTCGAGCGTAGGAATTTCTCGATCGACGCGCGTGTTGATGGCACGGATGGTTCAGATCGCGACCGATCTGACTTGAAAAAAGACCGGTTATACCCGTTATTTCTCGATCAACGCGCATTTCGAAGGATTGCACGGTTTTGGAACGCGATTTGTCAAGTAAAAAAACGATCGGTTGCCCCGTTGTGTGGATGTGTGCGATGAAAGTCTGTGCAAAATTGGTAGAAAGTTACTATGGTGCCTCCCAGGGCGTTCCTACCCTCGATCCTGGCCTTTCGAATAGCAAAGCCGAAGGCGGGAATTTCCCAATCGACGCGCATTTCGGAGGCCTGGACTGTTGCGGATCCCGACCGACCCAGTTGAAAAAACGATCAACTGCCCTCCAAGGGAGTGGGCGGGTGGGTGCGGGCGACTGCTCAAACTTTGTACAAAGTCCCTATGGGCGCAAATATATCCCAACCAATGCATGTTTCGTAGGCCTAGACGGTTGCCGATCGCGACCTTTCCAAATTGACAACTATCTGCAGCTTCCTTGGTGTGGATGTGTGGGTCGGGTGACTGCCCAAACTTAGCGTGGTGCCTTCCGAGTCATTTCTACGCTCGATCTTGGCCTTTCAAATGGTGAACCCGACGCTAGGAATTTCTCGATCGACGCACGTGTAGATGGCTTAGATGTTTTCGTATCGCGATCGGTTTGACTTGAAAAATGATTGGCTTTACCGGTTGTTTCGTGATCAACGCACGTTTCGAAGATTCGCACGGTTTCGGAACGCGATTGGTCCAAGTAAAAAACGATCGACTGCCCCCACTGAGTGGAATCGTGCGATGGACATCTGTGCAAACTCGACATAGAGTTACTATGGTGCCTTCCGGGGCATTCCTACCCTCGATCCTGACCTTACGAATAGCGAAGCCGAGCGCCGGAATTTCCTGATCGATGCGCGTTTCGAAGGCCCAGACGGTTCCGGGTCCCGACCGACCTAACTGAAAAAACGATCTACTGCCCTTCAAGGGGGAGGGCAGGCGGGGGTGGGCGATTGCTCAAAATTTGTAGAAAGTCTATATGGGCATGGAAATTTCCCAACCGATGCATGTTTCGAAGGCTTGGACGGTTCTCGATCGTGACCTTTCCAAATTGAAAACGATCGATCGCCTCCTTGGTGTTAATGCGTGGGTCGGGCGTTTGCCTAATTTTAGGGTGATGCCTTCCGTGGCGTTACTACACTTGATCTTGTCCTTTCAAACGGTGAACCCAAGCGTAGGGACTTCTCGATCGATGCGCGTGTTGAGGGCTCAGATGGTTTCAGATCACGACCGACCTGACTTGAAAAACGACCGGTTATACCCGCTGTTTCTCGATCAACGCACGTTTCGAAGGATTGTACGGTGTCGGAACGTGATTGGTCTAAGTAAAAAATGGTCGGATGCCCCGTTGAGCGGATGCGTGCGATGGACATCTGCGCAAATTCGGTAGAAAGTTACTATGGTGCCTTCCGGGGCGTTCCTACCCTCGATCCCGGCCTTCCTAATAGTGAAGCCGAACATAGGAATTTCCCAATCGACGTGCATTTCGGAGGCCCGAACTGTTCTGGATCTCGACCGACCTAACTGGAAAACGATCAACTGCCCTCCAAGGGGGGCGACGGGTGGGGGCGGGTGACAGCTCAAAAAACTTTGTAGAAAGTCTCTATGGGTACAAAAATATCCCGACCGATGCATGTTTCGAAGGTCTGGAAGACTGCCGATCGCGACCTTTCCAAATTGAAAACGATCGGCAGCCTCCTTGTTGTGGATGCATCAGTCGGGCGACTGCCAAACTTCGCGTGGTGCCTCTTGGGGCGTTTCTACGCTTGATCTTGGCCTTTCAAATGGTGAAATCGACAATAGGAATTTCTCGACCGATGCGCGTGCCGATTGCTCAGATGTTTTCGTATCGGGACCGGTCTGACTTGAAAAATGACCGCCTATACCCGTGGTTTCTCGATCAACGAGCATTTTGAAGGATCGCACGGTTTCGGAACGTGATTGGTCCAATTAAAAAAATGATCGGCTGCCCCGTTGAGTGGAAGCGTGCGAAGGACGTCAACGCAAACTCGACATAAAGTTACTATGGTACCTTCCGGGGCATTCCTGCCCTCGGTCCAGGCCTTCCAAAGAGCGAAGCCGAGCATAGGAATTTCCCGATCGATGCGCGTTTCGGAGGCCCAGATGGTTCCGGATCCTGATCGACCCAACTGGAAAAACGACCAACTGCCCACCAAGGGCGTGGGTGGATGGGGGCGGGAGACTGCTCAAACTTTGTTGAAAGTCTCTATGGGCACAGTAATTTCCCAACCGATGCATGTAACGAAGGCGGGACGGTTCCTGATCGCAACCTTTCGAAATTGAAAACGATCTACAATACCCATTGTTTCTCGATCAATGCGCGTTTGGAAGGATTGCACGGTTTCATAACGTGTTTGGTCAAGTAAAAAAATGATCGGTTGCCCCGTTGAGTTGATCCGTGCGATGGACGTCGGTGCGGCAGAAAGTTGCTATGGTGCCTTCCGGGGCGTATCTACGCTCGATCCTGGCCTTCCAAATAGCGAAGCCGAGGGCAGGAATTTCCCGATCGACGCGCGTTTCGGAGGCCGAGACAGTTCCGGATCCCGACCGACCCAACTGGAAAAACGATCAACTACCCTCCAAGTGGTTGTGCGGGTAGGGGCGGCCGAATGCTCAAACATTGTAAAAAGTCTCTAGGGGCACAGAAATTTCCCAACCGATGCATGTTTCGAAGGCCTGGACGGTTCCCGATCGCGACCTTTCCAAATTGAAAAAGATCGGCAGCCTCCTGGGTGTGGACGCGTGGGTCGGGCGATTTCCCAAACATAGCTTGGTGCCTTCCGGGGCATTTCTACACTCGATCTTGGCCTTTCAAATTGTGAGCTCGAGCGTAGGAATTTCTAGTTCGACACGCGTGTTGATGGCTCAGATGTTTTCAGTATACCCGTTATTTCTCGATAAATGCGCGTTTTGAAGGATTGCACGGTTTCGGAACGTGATTGGTCAAGTAAAAAAATGATCGGTCACCCCGTTGTGTGGATGCATGCGATGGCGTTTGCGCAAACCCGGCAGAAAGTTACTATGGTGCCTTACAGGGCGCACCTACCCTCGGTCCTAGCCTTCCGAATAGCGAAGCCGAGCGTAGGAATTTCCCGATCAATGCACGTTTTGGAGGCCAGAACGATTCCGGATTTCAACCAACCCAACTTGAAAACGATCAACTACCCTCTAAGGGGGTCGACGGGTGGGGGCGGGTGACTGCTAAAACAAATTTTGTAGAAAGTGTCCATGGACACAAAAATTTCTCAACCGAAGCATGTTTCAAAGGCCAGGGCGGTTCCCGATTGCTACCTTTCCAAATTGAAAAAGATCGGCACCCTCCTTGGTGTGGATGCGTGGGTCGGGCGAGTGCCTATACTTAGTTTGGTGTCTTTCGGGGCATTTCTACGCTCGATTTTGTACTTTCAATTCGTGAACCTGAGCGTAGGAATTTCTCATCGACATGCTTGTTCATGGCTCGGAAGGTTTCGGATCGCGACCGGTCTGACTTGAAAAAAGACCAGTTATACCCATTGTTTCTCGATCAACGCGCGTTTCGAAGGATTATACGTTTTAGAACGTGATTGGTCCAAGTAAAAAAAATGATCGGATGCCCCGTTGAGTGGATGCGTGCAATGGACGTCTGCGCAAACCCTACAGAAACTTACAATGTGCCTTCCGGGGGTTCCTACCCTCGATCCTGGCCTTCCGAATAGCGAAGCCGAGCGTAGGAATTTCCCGATAGACGCGCGTTTCGGAGGCCCGAACGGTTTCAGATCTCGACCAACCTAACTAGAAAACGATCAACTGCCCTTCAAAGGGGTGTGCGGGTGGGGGTGGATGACTGCTCAAAATTTGTAGAAAGTCTCTATGGGAACAAAAATTTCCCAACCGATGCATGTTTCGAAAGCCCGGACCATTCCCGATCGCGACCTTTCCAAATTGAAAACGAACGGTAGCCTCCTTGGTGTGGATGCATGGGTCGGGCGACTGCCCAAACTTAGCGTGGTGCCTTTCGGGGCATTTCTTCGCTCGTTTTTGTCCTTTCAAATGGTGAACCTATGCATAGAAATTTCTCGATCGACGCACGTTTCGATGGCTCAGATTATTTCGAATCGCGACCGGTCTAACTTAAAAAATGACCGGTTATAACCATTATTTCTCGATCAACAGGCGTTTCGAAGGATTGCACGGTTTCGGGACATGATTGGTCAAGTATAAAAAAACGACCGGTTGCCCAGTTGAGTGGATACGTGTGATGGAAGTCTACGCAAACTCGGTAGAAAGTTACTATGGTGCCTTCCAGGGCATTCCTACCCTCGATCCTAGCCTTCCTAATAGCAAAGCCGAGTGCAGGAATTTCCCGATCGATGTGCATTTCGAAGTCCCTGAAGGTTCCGGATCCCGATAGACCCAACTGGAAAACGATCAACTTCTCTCCAAGGGGGTCAGCGTGTGGGGGCAGGCGTCTGCTCAAACAAACCATGTAGAAAGTTTCTATGGGCACAAGAATTTCTCAATCGATGCATGTTTCGATGGCCTGGACGGTTCCCAATCGCGACCTTTCCAATTTGAAAACGATCGGCAGCCTCCTTGGTGTGGATCTGGTGGTCACGTGACTGCCCAAACTTAGCATGGTGCCATCCGAGGCGTTTCAACGCTTGATCTTGGCCTTTCCAATGGTGAACCCGACAATATCGCGCGTATCGAAGGATCGCACGGTTTTGGAAGGTGATTGTTACAAGTAAAAAAAATGATCGACTACTCCATTGAGTGGAAGAGTGCGATGGACGTCTGCGTAGGAATTTCCCGATCGACGCACGTCTCGAAGGCCCATATGGTTTCAGATCCCGACCAACCCAATTGGAAAAAAGATCAACTGCCCTTCAAGAGGGTAGGCGGGTCGGGGCGGGCGACTGCTCAAACTTTGTAGAAAGTCTATATGGGTACAGAAATTTCCCAACCGATGCATGTTTTGAAGGCCTGGACGATTCCCGATTGCGACCTTTCCAAATTGAAAATGAACGGCTGCCTCCTTGGTGTGGATGCGTGGGTCGGGCGATTGACCAAATTAGCATGGTGCATTTCAGGGCTTTTGTATTGTCGATCTTGTCCTTTCAAATGGTGAACCCGAGCGTAGGAATTTCTCGATCGATGCGCGTGTTGATGGCTCGGATGGTTTCAGATCGCAACCGGTTTGACTTGACAAACGACTGGTTATACCCGCTGTTTCTCGACCAACGCACGTTTCGAAGGATTGTGCGGATTTGGAACATGATTGGTGCAAGTAAAAAAAATGATTGGATGCCCCGTTGAGTGGATGCGTGCGATGGACGTCTGCGCAAACTCGGTAGAAAGTTACCATGATGCCTTTCGGGGTGTTACTACCATCGATCCTGGCCTTTCGAATAGCAAAGTCGAGCGTAGGAATTTCCCGATCGATGCGTGTTTCGGTGGCCCTAACGGTTCCGGATCTTGACTGACCCAATTGGAAAACGATCAACTGCCTCCAAGGGGGTCGGCGGGTGGGGGCGGGCGGCTGCTCAAACAAACTTAGTAGAAAGTCTCTATAGGCACAGAAATTTCCTGATCGATGCATGTTTTGAAAGCCTAGACGGTTCCCGATCGCAAACTTTCCAAATTGAAAACGATCGGTAGCCTCCTTGGTGTGGATGCGTGGATCGGGCGACTGCCCAAACTTAGCGTGGTGCCTACCGAAGCGTTTCTACACTTGATCTTGTCCTTTCAAATGGTGAACCCGACAGTAGGAATTTCTTGATCGACGCGCGTGTCGATGGCTCGGATGTTTTCGTATCGTGACCCGTCTGACTTGAAAAACAACCAGCTAGACCAGTTATTTCTCGATCAATGCACGTTTCGAAGGATCGCATGGTTTTGGAACGTGATTGGTTCAAGTAAAAATCGATCGGCTTCCCTGTTGAGTGGAAGCGTGCGAAGGACATCTGCGCAAAATCGACATAAAGTTACTATGGTGCCTTCCGAGGCGTACCTACCCTCGATCCAGGCCTTTCAAATAGCAAAGCTGAGCGTAGGAATTTCCCGATCGACGCCCGTTTCGGAGGCCCAGATGGTTCCTGATCCTGATCGACCCGACTGGAAAAACGATCAACTGCCCTCCAAGGGGGTGGGCAAGAGGGGGCGGGCGACTGCTCAAACTTTGTAGAAAGTTTCTATGGGCACAGAAATATACTAACCGATGTATGTTTCGAAGGCCTGGACAATTCCCGATCCCGACCTTTCAAAATTGAAAACGATCGGCAGCCTCCTTGGTGTGGATGCGTGGGTCGGGCGACTGCCCAAACTTAGCGTGGTGCCTTCCGGGGCATTTCTTCACTCGATCTTGTCCTTTCAAATGGTGAACCTGAGCATAGGAATTTCTCGATCGACGCACGTATTGATGGCTCGGATGGTTTTGGATCGCGACCGGTATGACTTGAAAAACTACCGGTTATGCCCATTGTTTCTCGATCAAAGCGCATTTCGAAGGATTGCACGGTTTCGGAACATGATTGGTCAAGTAAAAAAGCGATCGGTTGCCCCATTGAATGGATACGTGCGATCGAAGTCTGTGCAAACTCGGAAGATGGATACTATGGTGCCTTCCGGGGTGTTCCTAACCTCGATCCCGGCCTTCCAAATTGCGAAGACGAGCACAGGAATTTCTCGATCGACGCGTGTTTCAGAGGCCCAGACGATTCCGGATCCTGATCGACCCAACTTGAAAAATGATCAACTGCCCTCCAGGGGGAATGCGGGTGGGGGCAACTGCTCAAACTTTGTAGAAAGTCTAAATGGGCAAAGAAATTTCCCAACTGATGAATGTTTTGAAGGCTGGATGGTTCCCAATCGCTACCTTTCCAAATTGGAAATGATCGACAGCCTCTTTGGTGTGGATGCGTGGGTCGGGAGACTGCCCAAACTTAGCGTGGTGCATTCCGAGGCGTTTCTATGCTCGATCTTGGCATTTCAAATGGAGAGCTCGAGCGTGTGAATTTCTCGATCGATACGCGTTTTGATGGCTAAGATGGTTTCAGATCACGACCGGTCTGACTTGAAAAACGATCGGTTTTACCCGTTGTTTCTTGATCAACGCGCATTTCGAAGGATTGCATGGTTTCGGAACATGATTGGTAAAGTAAAAAAATGATCGGTTGCCCCGTCATGTGGACGTGTGCGATGGACGTCTACACAAACTCAGCAGAAAGTTACTATGGTGCCTTCTAGGGCATTCCTACCGTCGATCCTGGCTTTCCGAATAGCGAAGCCGAGGGCGGGAATTTCCCGATTAACTCGCATTTCGGAGGCCTGAACGGTTCCGGATCCCGACCGACCCAACTGGAAAAATGATCAACTGCCCTCCAAGGGGGTGGGTGGGTGGGTGCGTGCGATGGACGTCTGTACAAACTCGGTATAAATATACTAAGGTGCCTTTCGTGGCGTTCCTACCCTCGATCATGGCCATCCGAATAGCAAAGCTGAGGGCAGGAATTTCCTGATCGACGCGCGTTTTGGAGGCCGGGACAGTTACGTATCCCGATCGGCCCAACTGGAAAATGATCAACTGCCCTCCAATGGGGTCGGCGGGAGGGGGCGGGCGCTGCTCAAACAAACTTTGTAGAAAGTCTCTATGGGCACAAAAATTACCCAACCGATGTATGTTTCGAAGGCCTGGACGGTTCCCGATCGAGACCTTTCCAAATTGAAAAGGATAGGCAGCCACCTTACTGTGGATGCATCGGTCGGGCAACTGCCCAAACTTAGCGTGGTGCCTTCTGGGGCTTTTCTACCCTCAATCTTGGCCTTTCAAATGGTGAACTTGATAGTAGGAACTTCTCGATCAACGCCTGTGTCAATGACTTGGATGGTTTCAGATCGCGACCGGTCTAACTTGAAAAATGATCGTTTATACCCATTGTTACTCGATCAACATGCATTTCGAAAGATTGCACGGTTTCGGAATGTGATTGTTTAAGTTAAAAAAGTTCGGTTGCCCCATTGAGTGGATGCGTGCCATGGACGTCTGCACAAACTCGGTAGAAAGTTACTATGGTGCCTTCCTAGGCGTTCCTACCCTCGATCTTGGCCTTCCGAAAAGCGAAGCTGAGCATAGAAATTTCCCGATCGACGCGCGTTACGGAGGCTCGAAAGATTTCGGATCTCGATTGACCCAACTGGAAAACGATCAACTACCCTCCAAGGGTGTCGGCAGGTGAGGGCGGTCAATTACTCAAACAAACTTTGTAGAAAGTCTCAATGGGCACAGAAATCTCCCGACCGATGCATTTATCGAAGGCATGGACGGTTCCCGATCGCGACCTTCCCAAATTGAAAATGATCGGAAGACTCATTGGTGTGGATGTGTAGGTCGAGCGTTTGCCTGAACTTAGCGTGGTGCCTTCCGGGGCGTTACTACGCTCGATCTTAGCCTTTCAAATGGTGAACCCGCCCGTAGGAATTTCTCGATCGACGCACGTGTCGATGGCTCGGATGTTTTTGGATCACGACCGGTCTGACTAGAAAAACGACCGGCTATGCCCATTGTTTCTCGATCAACGCGCGTTTTGAAGGATCGCATGGTTTGGGAACATGATTGGTCCAAGTAAAAAAATGATCGGCTGGCCCGTTGATGGAAGCGTGTGATGGACGTCTGCGCAAACTCCACATAAATTTACTATGGTGCCTTGCACGGTGTTCCTGCCCTCGATCCTGGCCTCCCTAATTGCAAAGCCGAGCCCAGGAATTTCCTGATCGATGCGCATTTCGGGGGCCCAGACGGTTCCGGATCCCAATCGACCAAACTGGAAAAACGATCAATTGCCCTCAAAGGGGGTGGGCGTGTGGAGAGGGCGACTACTCAAGATTTGTAGAAAGTATCCATGGGCACTGTAACTGATGCATGTTCGATGGCTGGACGGTTCCCAATCGCGACCTTCCCAAATTGAAAACGATCGGCAGCCTCCTTCGTGTGGATGCATGGGTCGGGAGACTGCCCAAACTTAGCGTGTTGCCTTCTGGGGCGTTTCAACGCTCGATCTTGGCCTTTCAAACGGTGAGCCCGAGCGTAGGAATTTATCGATTGACGCACGTGTTGATGGCTTAGATAGTTTCAGATCGCGACCGGTCTGACTTGAAAAACGACCGGTTATACACTTTTTTTCTCGATCAACGCGCGTTTCGAAGGATTGAACGGTTTTGGAAGGTGATTGGTCAAGTAAGAAAACAATTGGTTGCCCCGTTGAATGGATGCTTGCGATGGACGTTTGAGCAAACTCGGCAGAAAGTTATTATGGTGCCTTTCGGGGCAATCCTACCCTCGAACCTGGCCTTCCGAATAGCGAAGCCGAGGGCATGAATTTCCCGTTTAAAGCCCATTCTAGAGGCCCGGACGATTCCGGATCCTGACCGACCCAACTGGAAAAACGATCAACTGCCCTTCACAGGGGTGGGCGGGTGGTGATGGGCGACTGCTCAAACTTTGTTGAAAGTCTCCATAGGCACAGAAATTTCCCAACCGATGCATGTTTCGAAGGCTTAGACACTTCCCGATCGTGACATTTCCAAATAGAAAACGATCGGCAACTTCCTTTGTGTGGTTGCCTGGGTCAGGCGATTGCCCAAACTTAGCATGGTGCCTTCCGGGGCATTTCTATGCTCGATCTTATTCTTTCAAATGGTAAACCCGAGCGTAGGAATTTCTTGATCGATGCGCGTGTTGATGGCTCAGATGGTCTCAGATCGCAACTTATTTGAATTGAAAAACGACTAGTTATACCCGTTCTTTCTCGATCAACGTGCATTTCGAAGGATTGTACGGTTTCGGATTGTGATTGTCCATGTAAAAAAATGATCTGATGCCCAGTTGAGTGGATGTGTGCAATGGACTTCTATGCAAACTCGGTAGAAAGTTGCTATGGTGCCTTCCGGGGCATTCCTACCCTCGATCCTGGCCTTCCGAATAGCGAAGCCAAGCGTAGGAATTTCCCAATCGACGCGGGTTTCGGATGCCCGAACGGTTCCGGATCTCGACCGACCCAACTGGAAAACGATCAACTGCCCTCCATGGGGGTTGGCAGGTTGGGGCGGGCGACTGCTCAAACAAAATTTGTAGAAAGTCTCTATGGGCACAGAAATTTCCCAACCGATGCATGTTTCGAAGGCCTGGACGGTTCCCGACCGGGGCCTTTCCAAATTGAAAACGATCGGCAGCCTCCTTGGTGTGGATATGTGGGTCGGGCGACTGACCAAACTTAGCGTGGTGCCTTCCGGAGCATTTCTACGCTCGATCTTCACCTTTCAAATGGTGAACCCAACAGTAGGAATTTCTCGATAAACGCGTGTGTCGATGGCTTGGATGGTTTCAGATCGCGACCGGTCTAACTTGAAAAACAACCGGTTATACCCGTTGTTTCTCAATCAACGCGCATTTCAAAGGATTGCAAGGTTTCAGAACGTTATTGGTCCCGTAAAAAAATGATCGGTTTCCCCGTTGAGTGGATGCGTACGATGGACGACTGTGCAAACTCGACAAAAAGTTATTATGGCGCCTTCCGGGACGTTCCCACCCTCGATCCTGGTCTTCCGAATAGCGAAGCCGAGCGTGGGAATTTCCCGATCGACCCGCGTTTCGGAGGCCCGAACGGTTCCGGATCTCGACCGAGCCAACGTGAAAACTATCAACTGCCCTCCAAGGGGGTCGGCGGTTGGTGGCGGGCGACTACTCAAACAAACTTTGTGGAAAGTCTCTATAGGAATAGAAATTTCCCGACCGATGCATGTTTCGAAGGTCTGGACGGTTCCCAATCACGACCTTTCCAAATTGGAAATGATCAGCATCCTCCCTAGTGTGGATGCGTGGGTCGGGCGATTGCACAAACTTAGCGTGGTGCCTTCCGGGGCATTTCTACTCTCGATCTTAGCCTTTCTTTCAAATCGTGAACCCGACCGTAGGAATTACTGGACCGACAAGCGTGTCGATGGCTCGGATGTTTTCGGATTGCGACCGGTCTGACTTGAAAAACCACCGTCTATACCCATTGTTTCTCGATCAACGCGCGTTTCGATGGATCAAACGGTTTGGAAGGTGATTGGTCCAAGTAAAAAAACGATCGGCTTCCCTATTGCGTGAAAGCATGCGATGGACGTCTACGCAAACTCGACATAAAGTTACTATGGTGCCTTCCGGGGATTTCCTACCCTCGATCCTAGCCTCCCGAATAGCGAAGCCGGTTATAGGAATTTCCCGATCGAGGCGCATTTCAGAGGCCCAGACGATTCCAGATCCCGATTAACCCAACTGGAAAAACTATCAACTGTCCTCCTAGGGGGAGGGTGGGTGGGGGCGGGCAACTTCTCAAAGTTTGTAGAATGTCTCTATGGACACCGAAATTTCCCAATCGATGCATGTTTCGAAGGCTGGACGGTTCCGGATCGCGACATTTCCAAATTGGAAACGATCGACACCCTCCTTGGTGTGGATTCGTGGGTCGGGAGACTGCCCAAACTTAGTGTGGTGCCTTCTAGGGCGGTTCTACGCTCGATCTTGGCCTTTCAAATGGTGAGCCTGAGCGAAGGAATTTATCGATCGAAGCACGTGTTGATGGCCCATATAGTTTCGGTTTGCTACTGGTATGAATTGAAAACGACCGGTTATACCTGTTATTTCTCGATCAACGCACGTTTCGAAGGATTGCACGGTTTCGGAACATGATTGGTCAAGTAAAAAAAACAATTGGTTGTCCAGTTAAGTGGATGCATGTGATGGACGTCTGCGCAAACTCGGCAGAAAGTTACTATGGTGCCTTCCTGGGCATTCCTACCCTCGATCCTGGCCTTCCGAATAGCGATCTTGGCCTTCCGAATAGCGAAGCCAAGTGTTGGAATTTTCCGATCGACACGCGTTTCGGAGGTTCAGACAGTTCCGAATCCCGACCGACCCAACTGGAAAAACGATCAACTGCCTTCAAGTGGTTGGGTTGGGTGGGGGCGGGCGATTGGTCAAACATTGTAGAAAGTCTCCATGAGCACAGAATTTTCCCAACAGATGCATGTTTTGAAGGACTGGACGGTTCCCGATCGCGACCTTTCCAAATAGAAAATGATCGGCAGCCTCCTTGGTGTGGATGCGTGGGTCAGGCGATTGCCCAAACTTAGCGTGGTGCCGTCTGGGGCGTTTCTGCACTCGATCTTGTCCTTTCAAATGGTGAAGCCGAGCTTAGGAATTTTTAGATCGACGCGCGTTTTGATGGCTCGGATGGTTTCGGATCGCGACCGGTCCGACTTGAAAAACGACAGGTTATACCGGCTGTTTCTCGACCAACGCGGTTCGAAGGAATGTACTGTTTCGGAAAGTGATTGATCCAAGTAAAAAATGATCGGATGCCCCATTGAGTGGATACGTGCGATGAACGTCTACGCAAACTCGACAGAAAGTTACTATGGTGCCTTCCGGGGCGTTGCTACCTTCGATCCTGGCCTTTTGAATAGTGAAGCTGAGCGTAGAAATTTCCCGATTGACGTGCGTTTCGGGGGCCCGAACGGTTCCGGATCTTAACTGACCCAACTGGAAACAGATCAACTGCTCTCCAAGGCAGTCGACGGGTGGGGGCGGGCGAATGCTCAAACAAACTTTGTAGAAAGTCTCTATGGGCACAGAAATTTCCCAACCGATGCATTTTTCGAAGGCCTGGATGGTTCCCGATCGCGACCTTTCCAAATCGAAAACGATCGGCAGCCCATTATGTGTGGATGCGTGGGTCGAGCGAATACCCAAACTTAGCGTGGTGCCTTCCATGGTGTTTCTACGCTCGATCTTAGCCTTTCAAATGGTGAACCTGGTAGTTGGAATTTCTCGATCAACGCTTGTGTCGATGGCTTGGATGGTTTTTGATCGTGACCGGTCTAACTTGAAAAAGACTGGTAATACCCGTTGTTTCTCGATCAACGCACTTTCGTAAGATAGCACGGTTTCAGAACGTGATTGGTCAAGTAAAAAAATGATCGGTTGCCCCGTTTAATGGATTCTTGCGAGGGACGTTTGATTAAACTCGGCAGAAAGTTACTATGGTGCATTACGGGGTGTTCCTACCCTCGATGCTGGCCTTCCGAATAGAGAAGCCGAGGGCAGTAATTTCCCGATTGACACGCGTTCTGGAGGCCCGGACGGTACCAAATCCCGACCGACCCAACTGGAAAGACGATGAACTGCCCTTCAGGGGGTGGGCGGGTGTGAGCGGACGACTGCTCAAACTTTGTAGAAAGTCTCCATGGGCACAGAAATTTCCCAACTGATGCATGTTTCGACGGCCTGGACTGTTCCTGACCGTGTTCCTTCCAAATAGAAAACGATCAACAACCTCCTTGGTGTGGATGCGCGGGTCGGGCGATTGCCCAAGGTGCCTTCCGGGGCGTTTCTACGCTCGATATTGTTCTTTCAAATGGTGAACCCGAGCGTAGGAATTTCTCGATCGACGCGAGTGTTGATTGCTCAGATGGTTTCGAATCGCGACCGGTCTGACTTGAAAAAAGACCGATTATACCCGTTGTTTCTCGATCAACACGCGTTTCGAAGGATTGTACGGTTTCAGAACGTGATTGGTCCAAGTTAAAAAATGACCGGATGCCCCGTTGACTGGATGCGTGTGATGGACGTCTACGCAAACTCGGTAGAAAGTTACTATGGTGCCTTACGGGGGGTTCCTACCCTCGATCCTGGCCTTCCGAATAGTGAAGCCGAGCGTAGGAATTTCCCGATCGACGTGCGTTTAGGAGGCCTGAATGGTTCCGGATCTTGACCGACCCAACTTGAAAACGATCAACTGCCCCCTAAGGGGGTCGGCGGGCGGGGTAGGGCGACTGCTCAAACAAACATTGTAGAAAGTCTTTATGGTCACAGAAATTTCCCAACCGATGCAAGTTTCGATGGCCTGGACGCTTCCCGCTCGCGACCTTTCCAAATTGAAAACGAAAGGCAACCTCCTTGGTGTGGATGCGTGGGTCGGGCGACTGCCCAAACTTAGCGTGGTGCCTTCCTGGGCGTTTCTACGCTCGAACTTGGCATTTCAAATGGTGAACCCGACAGTAGGAATTTTTCGATCAACGCGTTTGTCGATGGATTGAAAGGTTTCAGATTTCGACCGGGCTAACTTGAAAAACGACTGGTTATACCCGTTGTTTCTTGATCAACGCGCGTTTTAAAGGATTGCACGGTTTCGAAACGCGATTGGTCAAGTAAAAAAATGATCGATTGCCCCATTGAGTGGATGCGTACGATAGGCGTCTGCGCAAACTCGGCAAAATGTTACAATGGTGCCTTCTGGGGCATTTCTACCCTCGATGCTGGCCTTCTGTATAGCGAAGTCGAGATTAGGATTTCCCGATCGACGCGCGTTTCGCAGGCCCGGACGATTCCGGATCCCGACTGACCCAACTGGAAAAACGATCAACTACCCTCCAAGGGGTGTGCGGGTAGGGGCGCGCGACTGCTCAAACTTTGTAGAAAGTCTCTATGGGCATAGAAATTTCCCAACCGATGCATGTTTAGAAGGCTGGATGGTTTCCCATCACGACCTTTCCAAATTGAAAACGATCGGCAACCACCTTAGTGTGGATGCATGGGTGGGGCGACTGCACAAACTTAGCGCGGTGCCTTCCGGGGAGTTTCTACGCTCGGTGTTGGCCTTTAAAATGGAGAACCTGACCGTAGGAATTTCTCGATCGACGCACGTGTTGATGGCTCGGATGGTTTTGGATCGCGACTGGTCTGGTTGAAAAAGATTGGCTATACCCGTTGTTTCTCCATCAACGCGCGTTTCCAAGGACTACACGGTTTCAGAACATGATTGTTCAAGTAAAAAACGATCGGTTGCCCCGTCGAGTGGATGTGTGCGATGGAAGTCTGTGCAAACTCAGAAGAAAGTTACTATTGTGCTTTCCGGGGCGTTCCTACCCTCGATCTTGTCCTTCTGAATATCGAAGCCGAAGGCAGGAATTTCCTGATCAATGCACGTTTCAGAGGCCCGGACGGTACCGGATCGCGATCGACCCAACTGGAAAAACGATCAACTGCCCTCCAAGGGGGTGGGCGGGTGGTGGCGGGCGACTTCTCAAACTTTGTAGAAAGTCTCTACAGGCACAGAAATTTCCCAACCGATGCATGTTTCGAAGACCTGGACGGTTCCCGATCGTGATCTTTCCAAATTGAAAACGATCGGATGCCTCTTTGGTGTGGATGCGTGGGTCGAGCGATTGCCCAAACTTAGCATGGTACCATCCGGGGCTTTTCTACACTCAGTCTTGTCCTTTCAAATGGTGAAGCCGAGAGTAGGAATTTTACGATCGACGCGCGTGTTGATGGCTCGGATGATTTTGGATCGCGACCGGTCTAACTTGAAAAACGACCGGTTATACCCACTGTTTCTTGATCGACGTGCGGTTTAAAGGATTGTACGGTTTCAGAACATGATTGGTCCAAGTAAAAAAATGACTGGATGCCCCATTGAGTGGATGCGTGCGATGGACGTCTACGCAAACTCGACAGAAAGTTACTATGGTCCCTTCCGGGGCAATCCTACCCTTGATCCTGGCCTTCCGAATGGCGAAGTCGAGCATAGGAATTTACCGATCAAAGCGCGTTTCGGAGGCTCGAACGGTTCTGGATCTCGACCGACCCAAATGGAAAACGATCAACAGCCCTCCAAGGCGGTCGGGTTGTGGGGGCGGGAGACTGCTCAAACAAACTTTGTTGAAATTCTCTATGGGCACAGAAATTTCCCAACCGATGCATGTTTCGAAGGTCTGGACGGTTCTCGATCGCGACCTTTTGAAATTGAAAATGATCGGCAGCCTCCTAAGTGTGGATGCGTGGGTCGGGCGACTGCCTAAATCAGCGTGGTACCTTCCGGGGCGTTTCTACGCTCGATCTTGGCCTTTCAAAAGGTGAACCCGACCGTAGGAATTTCTCGATCGACGCTCATGTCGATGGCTCACATGTTTTCGTTGACGTCCAGTCTGAATTGAAAAATGACCGGCTATACCCATTGTTTCTCGATCAATGCACGTTTCGAAGGATCGCGCGGTTTCGGAATGTGATTGGTCCAAGTAAAAAAACGATCAACTGCCTCGTTGATTTAATGTGTGTGATGGACGTCTGCACAAACTCGACAGAAAGTTACTATGGTGCCTTCTGGGCGTTCGTACCCTCGATCGCATTCCGAATAGCGAAGCCGATCTTAGGAATTTCCCGATTGACGCATGTTTCGGAGGCCCAGACGGCTCCGGATCTCGATCGACCCCACTGAAAAAACGATCAACTTCCGTCGAAGGGGGTGGGCGGGTGGGGGCGGGCGGCTGCTCAAACTTTGTAGAAAGTCTCTATGGGCATAGAAATTTCCCAACCGATGCTTGTTTCGAAGGCCTGGACGATTCCCGATCGCGACCTTTCCAAATTGAAAAAGGTCGGCAGCCTCTTTGGTGTGGATGCGTGCGTCTGGCGATTGCCCAAACTAAGCGTGGTGCCATCCGGGGCGTTTCTACGCTCAATATTGTCCTTTCAAATGGTGAACCTGAGCATTGGAATTTCTCGAATGGCGTGTGTGTTGATGGCTCGGATGGTTTCGGATCGCGACCGGTATGACTTGAAAAACGACCGGTTATACCAGATGTTTCTCGATCAACAAGCGTTTCGAAGGATTTTACGGTTTCGGAACGTGATTGGTCCAAGTAAAAAAAATGATCGGATGCTCCGTTGAGTGGATGCATGCGATGGACGTCTGCGCAAACTCGGCCGAAAGCTACTATGGTGCCTTCTGGGGCGTTCCTACCCTTGATCCTGGCCTTCCGAATAGCGAAGCCGAGCATAAGAATTTCCCAATTGAAGCGCGTTACGGAGGCCCGAACGGTTCTGGATCTCGACCGACCCAACTGGAAAATGATCAACTTCCCTCTAAGGGGGTTGGTGGTTTGGGGTGGGCGACCACTCAAAAAACTTTGTAGAAAGTCTCTATGGGCATAGAAATTTCCCAGCCGATGCACGTTTCGAAGGCATGGATGGTTCCCGATCACGACCTTTCCAAATTGAAAATAATCAGCAGCCTCCTTGGTGTGGATGCATGGGTCCGACAATTGCCCAAACTTAGCGTGGTGCCTTCCGGTGCGTGTCCATGCTCGATCTTGGCCTTTCAATTGGTGAGCCCGACCGTACGAATTTCTCATTCGACGCGCGTGTCGATGGCTCGGATGTTTTCGTATTGTGACCGGTCTGACTTGACAAACGACCGGCTATACCCGTTGTTTCTCGATAAATGCACGTTTAGAAGGATCGCACGGTTTTGGAACGTGAATGGTCCGAGTAATAAAATGATCAGTTGCCCCGTTTATTGGATGTGTGCAATGGACGTCTGCGCAATCTCGGCAGAAAGTTACTATGGTGCCTTCCGGGGCATTCCTACCCACGATCCTGGCCTTCCGAATAGGGAACCCGAGCGCAGGAATTTCTCGATTGACGCAGGTTGCGGAGGCCCAAACGGTTCCGGATCCCGATCGACCCAACTGGAAAAACAATCAACTGCCCTCCAAGGGGGTGGGCGGTTGGGGGAGGGCAACTGCTCAAACTTTGTAGGAAGTATCTATAAGCACAGAAATTTCCTAATCGATGCAAGTTTCGAAGGCCTAGACGGTTTTCGATCGTGACCTTTCCAAATTGAAATCGGTCGGCAGCCTCCTTGGTGTGGATGCGTGGGTCGGGCGATTGCCCAAACTTAGCGTGGTGCAATCCGGGGCTTTTCTACGCTCAATCTTCTCCTTTCAAATGGTAAACCCGAGCGTAGGAATTTTTCAAATGACGCACGTGTTGATGGCTCGATTGGTTTCGTATCGCGACCAGTCTAACATGAAAAACGACCGGTTATACCTACTGTTTCTCGATCAACAAGGTTTCAAAGGATTGTACGGTTTAGGAACGTGATTGGTCCAAGTTAAAAAATGATCGGATGCCCCATTGAGTCGATACTTGCGATACTTGCGATGGACGTCTACGCAAACTCAGCAAAAGCTACTATGGTGCCTTCTGGGGCGTTCCTAACCTCAATCATGGCCTTCCGAATAGCGAAGCTGAGCATAAGAATTACCCGATCGATGCGCGTTTCGGAGGCCTGAACGGTTCTGGATCTTGACAAACCAAAATGGAAAAAACGATGAACTACTCTCCAAGGGGTTGGGCGAGTGGCGGCGGGCGACTGCTCAAACTTTGTAGAAAGTCTCTATGGGCACATAAATTTCCCAACCGATGAATGTTTCGGAGGCCTGGATGGTTCTCGATCGCTACCTTTCCAAATTAAAAAAGATCAGCAGCCTCCTTGGTGTGGATGCGTGGGTTGGGCGACTGCCCAAACTTGGCGTATTGCCTTCCGGGGCATTTCTACGCAAGATCTTTCCTTTTAAATGGTGAACCCGAGCGTAGGAATTTCTCAATCGACGAGCTTGTTGATGGCTCAGAAGGTTTCGGATCGCGATCGGTCTGACTTGAAAAACGACAGGTTATACCCATTGTTTCTCGACCTCGAAGGATGCACGGTTAAGAAACGTGATTGGTCAAGTAAAAAAACGATCAGTTGCCCCGTTGAGTGGAAGCATGTGATGGACGTCTGTGCAAACTCGGTAGAAAGTTACTATGGTGTCTTCCAGGCATTCCTACCCTCGATCCTGGCCTTTCGAATAGCTCAGTCGAGCGTAAGAATTTCCCGATCGACGCGCATTTCGGAGGCCTAGACGGTTCCGGATTCCGATCGACCCAACTGCAAAAAAGAACAACTGCCCACCAAAGGGGTAGGCAGGTGGGGTTAGCGACTACTTAAACTTTGTAGAAAGTGTCTATGGGCACAAAAATTTCCCAACCGATGCGTGTTTCGAAGGCCTGGACGGTTCCCGATCTCCACCTTTCCAAATTGAAAACGATCGGCAGCCTCCTTGGTGTGGATGCGTGGATCGGGCGATTGCCCAAACTTAGCATGGTGCCTTCCGGGGGCGTTTCTACGCTCGATCTTGTCCTTTCAAATGGTGAACTCGAGCGTAGGAATTTCTAGATCGACGCGCATATTGATGGCTCGAATGGTTTCGGATCGCGCCCAGTCTGACTTGAAATATGACCGATTATGTAACATCTCATATTTTCTGAGAATATTAAAATAACAAATTAAAGATTAATTTATTTGAAAAAGAGGAATGAGAAAAGAATGATGTTTAGCATTGTTCTAAGGTTTGTAAGCAAAAGACTTAGTAGCTCATTTGGTTAGAACATGTGACTTGCATACAAGAGGTACAAAGTTCGATCCCCGCCAGCGCCATATTTTTGTTTTAGGGGAATGACTAAAAAGTGGGTTAGTGTGAACGACGTTCAAAAAGTGGTTTAGTGTGAAAATGGTTAATTATGAAGAAGTTATTAAGCCATGAAGTTTGTATGCATATGAGAGAAATAAATATAGACATATATAAAAATTAAATAAATAAATATTCAAAAAAAATTCAAAACAGCGAATCGGGAGGGGGAATAGCCGAACTGCACCATTTTTGGAGTCGACTTGAGCCTCGCTGGGTCGACTAGAGGTCAATCCAGGGTGTTTGGCTGCCAACCCATGGCCTGATTCGACTTCGGGCTGATATGGCATCTGAGTGCTCCAGATCAGTTTTAGGGTTAATCCTAAGGCCTAAATAACTTCCTACACCTATATATACACCCTAAGACCTAACCCTATTTCATAAATATTATCTATTACACCATTATGCTGTCAAATTCTCTCCTAAATCATAGCCGCCGCCTCTAAATCAAATCTCAAGTGTTCAACTTCAACTCAAATTAAAGATTAGAGCTTCTACAACAATTCAAGAAGATAAATCAGCAACACCGCAACGTTTCTACACAAATTTCAGTGCATAATTCTATTCTTTAACCAAGAAAGGTGAGTACGGTGATTTTCACAATATAATGTGATTAAAAGTAAAATGATGAAGTTGTAAAGAGGATTCATATGTATGTATGTAATTTACATCTCATCCAAGACTTCACCTTTTTGATTCATGTCATCATATACCTATGTTTCTATGTAAAGTTCATACCTTTATCAGTTTATTCATGTCGAATCTGTCATTATGCCTCTATGCCAATTTACATGTCCCTTTATTTCATGATGTTGTGTTAATTCCAATTTTCTGTGATTTGATTCTCTCTTCTTATCCCTATTCCTTTTATTTTTGGATCTAGGCTACCTTCGAGCCTATGTTAAAAATACGCGCGAATGCAAATACGTGGGAACGATGGGAATATGTGAAATATGGAAAATTGGATATTACTGCATATTTTGGATAATTGGATAACATGTGAAATTGGCATATTTGGGTATGAATTACATGGAATTGATGAAATTGCCTATAATTGTAAATTTGTAATTGAGGCTAATTAATATGTAATTATTGAAAATTTGGAATAGGCAATATTATAAACATGATTATATGTTTAACTGGATATACATGACATGAAAATTGGGTATGGGTGAATTACGATTATTAATAAACCTTTGACATGAGGTTAGGCGCAATTGCAGCATAAGACTGCCCGGAACCGCCCGGCAAATCCAGCTGCCACAATTGGACATCTAATGTGAGAGGTCAAAGGAATGAATTGTAGGCGCAACGGTTAATGACATGTGGTTAGACCCGGTTTGTGGTGTAAGACTGCTCGGAACCACCTGGCAAATCCAGCGGCCACAAAGCATTCGGTCTAATGTGGGAGGTCATGCACTGTTTGTCATAAGGAATGAATTAAGGAATACTAACCATAATAAGACATGGGTATGGTTAGAGGGTTAAGTGGGGTGACATGTAAATTATGACATGTAAATATGGACTTAACCGGTATAAGATAAGACATGTAAATTATGACATGTAAGTATGGACTTAACCATAGCATGTGTAAGACATGGGCATTTAAATTAAAATGGTTAAGTGAGAGAAAAACCTAGCGGGGACCAAGCATAGGTGGGAGCCTTGTGTCGGATGGGGGACCCGTTTCAACTAGTAACCCGTTTGAGTATCTAATTAGGCCCGGTACTAGGTCGGGGTTGGGGCACGCTTACTGGAATTGAATGTAAGAAGTCAAAACGGGAATAGCGGTGGCAACGCGAGTCCAACGGGTTCATGTGCGTGCATGGGTCCGGGCTGGTAGGTAAGACGTTGTTGCATCGTGTAGGTATGGCCGTGCATTTTATTTTGGTATCGGGATTGCCACTTTGAGGAGTGATACACCCCACTGTGGGGCCAGCACGGGTGCCTATGGGGTTAAGGGAGCCAATCGAATGGGTAGGGTAAGGGTACCTTAGCGGTGGTAGGAGCAAGCCGGCACCTACGATAGCAGCTAGGTACAAGTAACTACCAAGTTTGTCATGTGGGTACAGTTAGTGGGAAGGGATCAACCTTTAGTAAATAGAGACTAGTAGATGTGCGGTGTAATTAAGTAATATGGTGTAACTTAGCAAAAGTGCGGTGTAACGAAATACATGTTGGTTTTGTTGGATAGTCCTTTGGGTGCTAGTCTGATGTTGACTTCGGTCTTCGGGGTTAGTACTTGGAGGGTTGTTCGCTTAGCCAAGGTGCAGGATTGTCTTAGTACTTAAGAACGGAATCATCTTTTCCATCTTTATTATCTACCTTATCTATATTACAGCCATATCATGATGCCTATTTATGTCTCTATCATTTACCTTCCCTATTATTCGTTAAAATTACTAGTCTCGCCAGACTTTATGTCTGACCCGTTTTGTTTCCACCTCTTTTCTTTCCTTCGCCCCTCAGGTTTGCAAGGAAGGAATACTACAGCTTAGTGCCGATTTCTTTCAGTTGCTTAAAAAGAGTAGATGTATCTCTTTGGACTCTCTCATCTTTATGCTTTGCTTATGCTCAGTGGGGATTTTTGCATTTATGTTATTTTAGTATTTGCTTCTTTATATACGTTGAAGTTTTTGGAAAAGACATTTGATCCTGTTGTAATTGCTTTTGGAGACAACTTATGTAAGCTTGTTTTGAAGTTATGATGCTATGAATTAAGTTTTATCTTCCGCTGTGTTTTATTTATTTATTCTTGTAATTTAGTTGTTCTATACTACTATAACGCTTCATGACATTAATGCATTCCCTTTGTGAGTGACATTAATGGCCATGGGGTGTTACACGTGGTATCAGAGCTATGGTTACAAGAACAGATAAAAAGTTTTGAAAAGTGTTTTCAAAAGTATTATTTTCATAGAAAGTATTTTCAAAAACTTGTTTTAAAGAAGCTATTTTCAAGGAAAGTTTACTTCAAAGAGCATAATCCCCGCAAGCCATACATCTCTCTTTCGCTTTCCTTTTTCTTGAAACTCTTTCTTTTTCTATTTAGCATGTCTGGAGCATCTGAGATACCTGAGGGTGTTCATGTACCCGGTTGGTTTCGTCAATATCTCGAGGCTAGGGCCGCTGCCATGGATCCGGCCGACGTTCCTCCTCCTCCTCCCCTAGCTACAGTCATTCCTCCGCGTGGAGATGCTTTCTCCGAGATATGTAAAGACTTTCGTTCGATGGGTGGAAAACCTTTTAGTGGATCTGAAACGTTCGTTGAAGCTAGAAATTGGTTGAAAGAAGTGGAGGATCTGTTTGGCATTTTTGATTTGGGCGATTGTAAGAAGGTCCAATTGGCTGCTTGGTTGATGAAGGACAAAGCTTTGTTTTGGGGGGAGGTTACTAATGGAGATCATGCTATAGAGACGTGGGAAGATTATAGGGGAAGGTTTGAGTTGAAATTCCTTTCTCAAGCTGAGGAGAGTATGTACATGGAGAGGTTCTTGACATTGAAGCAGAAAAACTTGACCGTGAAGGATTATGTGATCGAATGTAATAAGTTAGCGAGATTTGGGCTAGAGTTGGTGAGTACGCCTCACAAGAAGGCCTTGATGTTTGCAAAGGGCCTAAATGAACTGCTTCACTATTTGGCTATGTCCCACATTCCAATGGGGGCTACGTATGAAAAATTTGTTGATATGGCATACATGCATGAAGAAGGGAAGGGTGTAAGTACCTTTAGGCCGCAAGATAAGAAGGAGGATCCAAAGAAAGGCCAACAACAAAAGAAAGGTGGTAAAGGAAAGAGGAAGTGTCACAACTATGGGTTACCCGACCATTTGAAGAAAGATTGTTGGAAGAAGAAGAAGTTCGCTTGTTATCATTGTGGTGATCCAGGTCATGCTGTCAAAGACTGTCCTAAGAAGCAAGGGCAGAGGTAAGGTTCTACTTCGGGAGGGCAGGTTCATGCTCTCATGGCTCCGGGGAAGGAAGAAGGTAGAAAAATTTCTGTTGAAAGTTTGATTTTCTTATTTGATAATCCTGTCCGTACTTTATTCGATTATGGCGCAATACATTTGATTATCTCTACATCATTAGTTGAAACACTGCACTTAAATACTAGTCTCGTGGTGGATCCCATTATAGTCTCAAATCCTATTGGTGGGTCGGCTCATTTATCCATGGTTTGTAGGTATTTGAGATTGTCTATCTTTGGCGTTGGCTTTTAATGTGTTGCTTTTGTGCTTGGTTTCATGGGTTATGGGTTGATTCTAGGGATGGATTGGCTAGCCAGACATGGTACCATCCTAGATTGTGAAAGAAGGGTAGTAAAATTATTGACTCGTAGTGGAAAGACCCTTGATATTTCTTGTGACCCTAGGGGATCAGTGATGCTTAGTTATCTTGAGTCACTTGACGCATCCAGTGATGATTTACATTTTATTCGTATAGTCCGTGAATATGTTGATGTCTTCGATGAGGTGAGGGGTCTACCCCCAAAACGTGAGATAGACTTTTGTATTTATCTTGTAGACAATGCAAAACCCGTATCTTTGCCAGTACGCCACATGGCTCCTCATGAAAGGAGGGAACCCAATAAGCAAGTAGGGGAGTTGCTTGAGAAGGGGTTCAAAAGACGTAGTATATCGGTGTGGGGTACTCCAGTAGTATTTGCCACGAAGGCGGATGGGTCCCTTAAACTTTGTGTGGACTATAGAAAACTTAATAATCTTACTAAGAAGAATAGGCACCCAATGCCGAGGATTGATGATCTCTTCGATCAGTTAGTTGGCGCCTCAGTGTTTTCGCAGTTGGACTTAGCGGCTGGCTTCCATCAGTTGAGAGTGCTAAGGATAGCATAGACAAGACTTCCTTTAGGACTGCGGACGGTTTCTATGAGTGGCTTATGTTGCCCTTCGGTTTGACAAACGCCCCCGCATGCTTTGTTGAGTTAATGAGTAGGGTGTTTAGGGAGTACCTTAATAAATTCGTGCTGGTCTTGGTGGATAACATCTTGATCTTTTCTAAGAACGAGGAAGAGCATCCCTACATCTTAGGGAAGTGTTGGAGATCCTTCGAGCGCATAACCTTAAAGCTTAATTTCCTAAATGTCACTTTTGGAGGAAGGAAGTGCGATTCTTAGGGCACGTGGTTTCCAAAGAAGGGAAAGCTGTGGATTCCGCGAAGGTGATGGTCATCCAAGATTGGAAGTTCCCTAAAAATGCTACCGAGGTGAGGAGTTTCTTGGGGTTAGATGGCTACTATAGGAAGTTTATCAAGGACTTCGCAAAGATATCAGCCCCATTGACACGCTTGACGAAGACGAACCTAGTTTTACATGGGACGTAGATTGTGATGATGCGTTTCAACGTTTAAAAAGATCTTTGACCATAGCCCCAGTCTTAGTGTTGCCAGATGGGAGTAAGCCATTTACCATTTATACCGATGCTTGTGGGATAGGACTAGGTGCAGTCTTAATGCAAGAGGGTAGGGTAATAGCCTATGGAGGAAGGCAGTTGAGGGTGCATGAGAAAAATTACCCTACACATGGCCTAGAGTTGGCCGCTATTGTTTTCGCGCTTAAGTCTTGGCGCCATTATCTTCTTGGTGAGAAATTAGAATTGTCTACAGACCATAAATTTCTAAAATACTTGTTCTCTTAGAAGGACTTGAACTTAAAGCAGCAAAGGTGGATGGAATTCTTAGCGTCCTACGATTTCGAGATATCATATACCCCTGGCAAGGGTAACATGGTCGCAGACGCCTTAAGTAGGAAAAGGTTATCCATGAGTCCGTTGTTTGTTGAGCGGCGAACCTTAAAGTTTATCTATACGTTTGACTTTAGACCTTCCATTGACTTTGTACCTGGTTTGCTAGCTTCCTTAGAGGTCAGACCTATGCTTTTGGGACGGATTGGTGAGGCACAGTGAGATGACCCACAGTTGGTTGAGTTAGTAGAGAAGCTCATAAGAGGGGAGTCATCGAGCCATCTCAGTAGGTATACCCTAGATGATAAGTGTTGGTTACGTAGGGATGGTAGACTTATGTACCACGAGGCGAGAACTTGAGGAAGACCATTCTTGATGATGCACATCGTTCGAAGATGACCATTCATCCTGGCGGTGACAAGATGTACGTGAACATGAGACTGGTTTAATTTTGGGTCGGTATGAAGAGGGATGTGGCCGATTTTGTCACTAGATGCTTGGTGTGCCAACAAGTAAAAGCATAGCAAAAGAAGCCCGGTGGGTTGCTTCACCCATTGGAGGTCCCACAATGGAAGTGGGAGAGTGTCTCGATGGACTTTGTTGATGGATTACCAAGATCAAGGAAGGGTAATACGGGGATTTGGGTCATGGTAGACAGACTTACTAAGAGCGCCCATTTCATTCCCGTGAAGAGTAAGAGGACTGCTCCATGGTTAGCCTCTGTATACATTCGAGAGATAGTTCGTTTGCACGGTGTTCCTCCTAGCATAGTGAGCGATCGCGATCCTATCTTTACTGGCGAGTTTTAAAAGAGCTTTCTTAGAGAGGCGGAAATATAGCGTGATGCGACGATTCGACGAGCCCCTACATGCAATCTTGGGTAGGAGATTAAGAAGTTGAGGAATCGAGAGGTCAATCTAGTCAAAGTGCAATGGGGAGATGATGAAAGCGACACTACTTGGGAGACAGAAGAGAAGATGCGTTCATTGTACCCTTTTATTTTCGAGGGTATGTCTTTTAATTTCTCCTTTATCGCTTTGCTTATACTTGTTCTATCTTTAGTATGTCCTCTCACTAGTATCTTTGACCTTTAGATAGGGTAGTCCTGTGATTGAAACATGTGTTTGAGACATGTTATGTATGGTGGATGCATGTGGATGCAAGTGTTTGCTAGTGGTTGCTCGTGGATACATATGCACACACTTTAGGTACTAGATCGGCTCAGTTACTTTCATATTGAATATTGCATATAAATGGATGTATTTAGTAAAATGAATGTACGTTGAATGTGTGTATCATATGGATGTTGCATTTAAATGAATGGTTGTGCACACATGTAGTAATGATATGCATAGATTTCTTTGCATACATGATGGATACATAGCACTATCATTATTTGCATTAAGGAGGTCGAATGAATCAGTGGACCGCCTGATTTTGATTAGTATACGGACATATACACACACTATGCATATGTACATAAAAAGCGTTAGAAATATTTTAAGGACCATGGTTGCTAGTTGTTGATGGTTGAGTAGATGGATGATTGGATGGTAGGATACGTTCTTCTTGACTTAGAGATTTCGAGGACAAAATCCTTTAAGTAGGGGAGAATGTAACACCCCATATTTTCTGAGAATATTAAAATAACAAATTAAAAAATAATTTATTTGAAAAAGAGGAATGAGAAAAGAATGATGTTTAGCATTGTTCTATGGTTTGTAAGCAAAAGACTTTGTAGCTCATTTGGTTAGAACATGTGACTTGCATACAAGAGGTACAGAGTTCGATCCCCGCTAGCGCCATATTTTTGTTTTAGGGGAATGACTAAAAAGTGGCTTAGTGTGAACGCAGTTCAAAAAGTGGTTTAGTGTGGAAATGGTTAATTATGAAGAAGTTATTTAGCCATGAAGTTTGTATGCATATGAGAGAAATATATACATACATATATATATATAAATTAAATAAACGAATATTCAAAAAAAAAGTTCAAAACAGCGAATCAGGAGGGGGAATAGCTGAACCGCACCATTTTTGGAGTCGACCCGAGCCCCGCTGGTTGGACTAGAGGTCAATCCCGGGTGTTTGGCAGCCAACCCTGGCCCGATTCGCCCTAAGGACTGATATGGCATCTGAGTCGTCCAGATCAGTTCTAGGGTTAATCCTAAGGATTAAATAACTTCCTACACCTATATATACACCCTAAGACCTAACCCTAATTCATAAATATTATCTATGACACAATTATGCTGTCAAATTCTCTCTTAAACCCTAGCCACCGCCTCTAAATAAAATCTCAAGTGTTCAACTTCAACTCAAATTAAATATTAGGGCTTCTACAACAATTCAAGAAGATAAATCAGCAACACCGCAACGTTTCTACACCAATTTCAGTGCATAATTCTATTCTTTAACCACGAAAGGTGAGTACAGTAATTTTCACAATATAATGGGATTAAAAGTAACATGATGAAGTTGTAAAGTGGATTCATATGTATGTATTTATTTTAAATCTCACCGAAGTCTTCACCTTTTTGATTCATGTCATCATATCCCTATGTTTCTATGTAAAGTTCATACCTTTATCAGTTTATTCATGTTGAATCTTTCATTATGCCTCTATGCCAGTTTACATGCCCCTTTATTTCATGATGTTGTGTTAATTCCAATTTTCTGTGATTTGATTCTCTCTTCTTATCCCTATTCCTTTTATTTTTGGATCTAGGCTACCTTCGAGCCTATGTTAAAAATACGCGCGAATGCAAATACGTGGGAACGATGGGAATATGTGAAATATGGAAAATTGGATATTATTGGATATTTAGGATAATTGGATAATATGTGAAATTGGCATATTTGGGTATGAATTACATGGAATTGATGAAGTTGCCTATAATTGTAAATTTGTAATTGAGGCTAATTAATATGTAATTAGTGACAATTTGGAATAGGCAATATTGTAAACATGATTATATGTTTAATTGGATTTACATGACATGAAAATTGGGTATGGGTGAAATACAATTATTAATAAACCTTTGACACGAGGTTAGGCGCAATTGTAGCGTAAGACTGCCCGGAACCGCCCAGCAAATCCAGCTGCCACAATTGGACGTCTAATGTGAGAGGTCAAAGGAATGAATTGTAGGCGCAACGGTTAATGACACGAGGTTAGACCGGGTTTGTGGCGTAAGACTATCCAGAACCGCCCGGCAAATCCAGCGGCCACAAAGCGTTCGGTCTAATGTGCAAGGTCATGCACCGTTCGTCATAAGGAATGAATTAAGGAATACTAACCATAATAAGACATGGGTATGTTTAGAGGGTTAAGTGGGGTGACATGTAAATTATGACATGTAAATATGGACTTAACTGGTATAAGACAAGACATGTAAATTATGACATGTAAGTATGGACTTAACCATAGCATGTGTAAGACATGGACATTTAAATTAAAATGGTTATGTGGGAGAAAAACCTAGTGGGGACCAAGCATAGGTTAGAGGCTTGTGTCGGATGGGGGACCCGTTTCAACTAGTAACCCGTTTGAGTATCTAATTCCGGTACTAGGCTGGGATTGGGGCACGCTTACTGGACTTGAATGTAAGAGGTCAAAACGTGAATAGCGGTGGCAACGCGAGTCCAACGGGTTTATGTGTGTGCATGGATCCAGGATGGTAGGTAAGACATTGTTTCATCGTGTAGGTATGGCCGTGCATTTTATGTTGGTATCGGGATTGCCATTTTGGGGAGTGATACAACCCATTGTGAGGCCAGCACGGGTGCCTACGGGGTTTAGGGAGCCGATCGAATGGGTAGGGTAAGGGTACCTTAGCAGTGGTAGGAGCAAGCCGGCACCTACGATAGCAGCTAGGTACAAGTAACTACCAAGTTTGTCATGTGGGTACAGTTAGTGGGAAGGGATAAACCTTTAGTAAATAGAAACTAGTAGATGTGCGGTGTAATTAAGTAATGTGGTGTAACTTAGCAAAAGTGCGGTGTAACGAAATACATGTTGGTTTAGTTGGATAGTCCTTTGGGTGCTAGTCTAATGTTGACTTCGGTCTTCGGGTTTTGTACTTGGAGGGTTGTTCGCTTAGCCAAGGTGTAGGATTGTCTTAGTACTTAAGAATAGAATCATCTTGTCCATCCTTTTTATCTACCTTATCTATGTTACGGCCATATCATGATGGCAATTTATGTCTTGATCATTTACCTTACCTATTATTTGTTAAAATTACTGGACTCACCAGACTTTATGTCTGACTCGTTTTGTTTCCACCTCTTTTCTTTCCTTTCCCCACCCCTTAGGTTTGCAAGGAGGGAGTATTACAGCTTAGTGCCGATTTCTTTCAGTTGCTTGAAAAGATTAGATGTATCATTTTGGACGACTCTCTCATCTTTATGGCTTTACTTATGATCAGTGGGGATTTATGCATTTATGTTATTTAAGTATTTGCTTATTTATGTACTTTGAAGTTTTTGGAAAAGACAATTGATCCTGTTGTAATGGTTTTTGGAGACAACTTATGTAAGCTTGTTTTGAAGTTATGATGCTATGAAATAAGTTTTATCTTCCGCTGTGTTTTATTTATTTATTCTTGTAATTTATCTGTTCTATACTACTATAATGCTTCATGACATTAATGCATTCCCTTTGTGAGTGAAATTAATGGCCATGAGGTGTTACACGTGGTATCAGAGCTATGGTTACAAGAATAGATAAAAAGTTTTGAAAAGTGTTTTCAAAAGTATTATTTTCATAGAAAGTATTTTCAAAAACTTGTTTTAAAGAAGTTACTTTCAAGGAAAGTTTACTTTAAAGAGCATAATACTCGCAAGCCATACATCTCTCTTTCGCTTCCCTTTTTTTGAAACTCTTTCTTTTTCTTTTTAGCATGTCTGGAGCATCTGAGATACCAGAGGGTGTTTATGTACCCGGTTGGTTTCGTCTATATCTCGAGGCTAGGGCTACTGCCGCGGGTCCGGCCGACGTTCCACCTCCTCCTCCCCTAGCTCCAGTCATTCCTCGGTGTGGAGATGCTTTCTCCAAGATATGTAAAGACTTTTGTTCGACGGGTGGAAAACCTTTTAGTGTGTCTGAAATGTTCGTTGAAGCTAGAAATTGGTTGAAAGAAGTGGAGGATCTGTTTGGCATTTTCGATTTGGACGATTGTAAGAAGGTCCGATTGGCTGCTTGGTTGATGAAGGACGAAGCTTCGTTTTGGTGGGAGGTTACTAATGGAGAACGTGCTGTAGAGACATGGGTAGATTTTAAAGGAAGGTTTGAGTTGATATTCCTTTCTCAAGCTGAGGAGTGTATGTACATGGAGAGGTTCTTGACATTGAAGTAAAAAAACTTGACCGTGAAGGAGTATGTGACCGAATTTAATAAGTTGACGAGATTTGGGCTAGAGTTGGTGAATACGCCTCACAAGAAGGCCTTGACGTTTGCAAAGGGCCCAAATGAACCGCTTTACAGTTTGGCTATGTCCCACATTCCAATGGGGGCTACGTATGAAAAGCTTGCTGATATGGCGTACATGCATGAAGAAGAGTTGGGTGTAAGTACTTTTAGGCCGCAAGATAAGAAGGAGGATCCAAAGAAACCCCAACAACAAAAGAAAGGTGGTAAAGAAAAGAGGAAGTGTCACAACTGTGGGATACACGACCATTTGAAGAAAGACTGTAGGAAGAAGAAGAAATTCGCTTGTTATCATTGTGGCGATCCAGGTCATGTTGTCAAAGACTATCCTAAGAAGCAATGGCAGAGGGAAGGTTCTACTTCGGCAGGGCAAGTTCATGCTCTCATGGCTCTGGGGCAGGAAGAAGGTAGAAAAATTTCTGTCGAAAGTTTGATTTTCTTATTTGATCATCCTGTCCTTACTTTATTCGATTATGGCGCAACACATTCGTTTATCTCTACATCATTAGTTGAAACACTGCACTTAAATACTAGTCTCGTTGTGGATCCCATTATAGTCTCAAATCCTATTGGTGGGTCGGCTCATTTATCCATGGTTTGTAGGTATTTGAGATTGTCTATCTTAGGTGTTGGTTTTTAATGTAATGCTTTTGTGCTTGGTTTCATGGGCTATGGGTTGATTCTAGGGATGGATTGGCTAGCCAGACATGTTGCCATCCTCGATTGTGAACGAAGGGTAGTAAAATTATTGACACGTAGTGGAAATACCCTTGATATTTCTTGTGACCCTAGAGGATCGGTGATGCTTAGTTATCTTGAGTCACTTGACGCATCCAATGATGATTTACATTCTGTTCGTATAGTCCGTGAATATGTTGATGTCTTCGATGAGGTAAGGGGTCTACCCCCAAAACGTGAGATAGACTTTTGTATTTATCTTGTAGACAATGCAAAACCCATATCTTTGCCAGTACCCCACATGGCTCCTCGTGAGAGGAGGGAACTCAATAAGCAAGTAAGGGAGCTGCTTGAGATGGGGTTCATAAGACGTACTATATCAGAGTGGGGTGCTCCAATAGTATTTGCCACGAAGGCAGATGGGTCCCTTAGACTTTGTGTGGACTATAGAGAACTTAATAAGCTTACTAAGAAGAATAAACACCCACTGCCGAGGATTGACGATCTCTTCGATCAGTTAGTTGGCGCCTCAGCGTTTTCGCAGTTGGACTTAGCCACTGGTTTCCATCAGTTGAGAGTGGCTGAGGATAGCATAGACAAGACTGACTTTAGGACTTCGGATGGTTTCTATGAGTGGCTTGTGATGCCCTTTTGTTTGACAAACGACCCCGCATGCTTTATTGACTTGATGAGTAGGGTGTTTAGGGAGTACCTTAATAAATTCGTGGTGGTCTTGGTGGATGACATCTTGATCATTTCTAAGAACGAGGAAGAGCATGCCCTACATCTTAGGGAAGTGTTGGAGATCCTTCGAGCGCATAACCTTAAAGCTAAATTTTCTAAATGTCACTTTTGGAGGAAGGAAGTGCGATTCTTAGGGCACATGGTTTCCAAAGTAGGGATACCTGTGGATCCCGCGAAGGTGGTGGTCATCCAAGATTGGAAGGTCCCTAAAAATGCTACAGAGGTGGGGAGTTTCTTGGGGTTGGTTGGCTACTATAGGAAGTTTATCAAGGACTTCGCAAAGATATCAGCCCCATTGACACGCTTGACAAAGAAGAACCTAGTTTTCACGTGGGACGTAGATTGTGATGATGCGTTCCAACGTTTAAAAAGAGCTTTGACCATAACCCCAGTCTTAGTTTTGCCAGATGGTAGTAAGCCATTTACCGTTTATACCGATGCTTGTGGGTCAGGACCAGGCACAGTCTTAATGCAAGAGGGGAGGGTAATAGCCTATGGAGGAAGGTAGTTGAGGGTGCATGAGAAAAATTACCCTACACATGACCTAGAGTTGGCCGCTATTGTTTTCGCGCTTAAGTCTTGGCGCCATTATCTCCTGGGTGAGAAATTAGAATTGTTTACAAACCACAAATTGCTAAAATACTTGTTCTCTCAGAAGGACTTGAACTTAAGGCAGCAAAGGTGGATGGAATTCTTAGCATCCTACGATTTCGAGATAGCTTATACCCCCGGCAAGGGTAACGTGGTGGCAGACGCTTTAAGTAGGAAAAGGTTGTCCTTGAGTCCGTTGTTTGTTGAGCGGCAAAGATTAGAGTTTATCTCTACGTTTGACTTTAGACCTTCCATTGACTTTGTACCCGGTTTCCTAGCATCCTTAGAGGTCAGACCTACGCTTTTGGGACGGATTGGTGAGGCACAGTGAGATGACCCACAGTTGGTTGAGTTAGTAGAGAAGCACATAAATTGGGAGTCATCGAGCCATCTCAGTAGGTATACCCTAGATGATAAGGGTTGGTTACGTAGGGACGGTAGACTTTGTGTTCCACGAGATGAGAACTTGAGGAAGACCATTCTTGATGATGCACATCGTTCGAAGATGACCATTCATCCCGGCAGGGACAAGATGTAAATGAAAATGAGACGGGTTTACTTTTGGGTCGGTATGAAGAGGGATGTTGCCAAGTTTGTCGCTAGATGCTTGGTGTGCCAACAAGTAAAAGCAGAGCAAATGTAACGACCCAGATTTCTAGCCAGTTAATTTTAAATATTTGATATGGTTTTAAATATTGTGTTGATAATATAAAGGAATTTTTTATATTAAGTTATCGATTTAAAAATCGATTTCGATTTAATATTGAATATATTAAATTATCGTAATACGAATAATAACTCCATTCGAAGTTAAAAACTGAATCGAAATGATTCAGATGATCAATGTCAGTTCTGTTTGAATATTAAAGCGATAATATTAATTTATTATGGAGGAATTAATTGTTATAAATTTAATTTATATCGATTTAAATTAATATCTTCCCATATGATCGAACAAGACTTCGAATCTTGTTCCAGTGTGTTTAGAATAGTGGTTAAATCTTATAAACGTCAGTTGTTGGGTTCGGGAAGGAGTTTAGAATCACGGGGTATTTTTAAAATTTAATAAACGCCGTACCAGTTAACACCTGCCCGTAATAAACTCTGTACCTATTGAGACCTACCTCAGATAAATCCTACCCTGGTAAATCCTACCTAAGAAGACACCTACCTTCAACTCCTTAACGACGAAGGATTCTCCGTCTATAAAATCACAAACTTTCCTTATTCATTCCATCGTTGGTTTCTCTGCAAAATCAAAGGGAAATAATGAGCCTCAAATACAATAGCAAATCGATTACAGTTTCTTATTTCCATTCCCGTCCTCCACTTTTATCTCTTTTCCCAGTTCGATTTACACAGTATTGTTGTTTTGTCCCCCTCAACGCAAATCCATTTCTTCGGTTCTCAGCAAAACAAAGAGAAGTGGAAATCAAAATCGAAGCCATATGTTTTCCATTTTCTTCAATTCAAACCGCGCTCGACAGTGAAAACCGCGACTCCTAAATTCAACGCAAGGCTTCTGAAATCGATTTTGGGGGAAACCAGGGCATCGTCGCAAGTTTCGAAGTGAAGCGTGTTCTGTCATTCATAAAGGGGTCGACGCCGAGACAATCGAGTTTCAAGGGGTCCGATGTATTGCGTATCTCGATTTAGGGTTGCGGGATTTGTGGATTGGGAGTGATCGAAATCAGGGTGTTCGAGTTGGCACCGAGTGACTTCGAGCAGCAGTCAGAATAGGACGACGCTAGGTTCTGGAAGGGGTGTGAGTTGAAGACTATGAGGTGCAGTTTGAAGCCTACGCGAATTGAAGATAAATGATGAAGTCAGATTTGTAGTTAGTGGAATAGAGGTCGAAAGTGATAGGGTTGAATTCGGTTATGCTACTGGAATGATAAAGGTGTGGCTTGCTTGTACATGAGTTGGAAGAAGAAGTTATAGTGTTGGCTAGTTTGCTAAAACAGGTAAAAAATAGTTAATGTTTTCTTATATGAATTAGATTAATTTATCGGTTAGGATTTAATTCATATATCGGTTAGAATTAAATCATTATATCGGTTAAGATTTAATTAGTATATCAATTAGAATTAAATCAATATACCAGTAAGGGTTTAATGAGTATACCAGTTAAGATTAAATTGGTATACTATCAGGAGTGAAGAAAATAGCACTTATTGTTATCGGGGATTTTGAATCATGAAAGAAATTTTAATTTTTGTATATTTTTAATATACAACCTTGTTAAGGAAATTCAGTAGCTAATTCATAAAATTCGGATTTTTCTTGGACGAGGAAAAATCAAATAAAATCATTCGTGTGGAGTTCGAAGACTCGGAAATCGATGAAAGAAATTGAAAACTGGTACAAGTGCAAATTAAAAGTCACGGTGAGTAAATCTCACTCACCTTTTATTTATGATTATTTTTACTTCGTAAAAATAATTTTTGTTGCTTGTTTGAATTTTTCTGCTTGTTTTATATATATTAGTTATTTAGGCTATTATATATATATTGGGTTGATTGATTGGTTGGATTCCCGCAGTCTCATTAGCGGATGCCCGCAGTTTCATAGCAGATGATTACACTATACGCCCGACGCTATGATTAGTGGATGACCTTCTATACCACGATATTCTGCCATGAAGCAGAATGGGTATTATTTATGTGCTAACATCTGTGGATGCAGGAAAACAGGTTGGAGGAATCCAACTGGATTCCTCAAAAATATATTATCTGTTTGTTTATTTGTTGCATATGTATTGTTATATATGATGTGTTAGAAAAATAATTAATTGGTTGCTTTGTGTGTTTAAATATCACTGGGCTTAAGTAATGATATTTAAAAATATCATGAAAAAGGATATTTGAGAATTAGGAAGGAAATTCTATTTTCTAAAATAGAATTGAAATTTGAAATTTGAATATAGAAGATTCAAATAGAATTGAATATAGAAATTTGAATATAGAGAATTCAAACAGAATTGAATATATAATTTGAATCGAGAATTCAAACAGAATTTGAAATAGAATTTTGAATATAGAAATTCATAAAGGAATTTGAATAAATGAATTTGAAATATTGAATTTTAAAGAAGAATTGAATTGAATTTGAAATATTGAATTTCAAAGAAGAATTGAATTGAATTTGAAATATTGAATTTCAAAGAAGAATTGAATTGAATTTGAAATATAGAATTTCAAAGAAGAATTGAAATAGAAATTGAATAATAGAATTCAAATGGAATTTCAAGTATAGAAATTGAATAATAGAATTCAAATGGAATTTCAAGTATAGAAATTGAATAATAGAATTCAAATGGAATTTCAAGTATTGAATTTGAATATGAAATTGAAATAGAAATTCAAGTATTTAATTTGAATATGGAATTGAAATAGAAATTCAAGTATTGAATTTGAATATAAAATAGAAAAGGAAATTCAACTATAGAATTTGAATATAGGAATTTAAATAGTAGTTGAATAAAGGAAATAGAATTTGAACATAGAATTCCAATAGAAAAGGAAATAGAATTTGAACATAGAATTCAAATAGAAAAGGAATTGGAATTTGAATATAGAATTCAAATAAAAGCGAGATTGGAATTTGAATCAAGAAATTCAAATAGAGTTAAAATGGAGTTGGATTATTTTAACGAAGTTTAAAAGTTTATATATATATATATATATATATATATATAAATATAATTAAAACGAACTCGCCGCAGCGCTGCAGTTCGTAAATTGGCGACTCGAACTTCAATTAAGTATACAGCACTCAATTGAAGTCGGAATTCTTTGAAACAAGAACCGTCAGGACCAGTTAGAAAATAGTTTTCTAATGGAAGAGAAAAATCTGGATTTCGTCGAATAGATTTTGAGTTATGTCAAAAATCAAAATTTTAAAAGTGCAGCGCCAGAAACCATTAAAACCATAATGGATTTTATATAATAAATATAGGGATTTTTAAGCAAATAAAAATCCGAATTTTCCATTTAAAAACCTGGTCTTGAGTTAGAACATAAAGGTGAACTCAAGTGAAGTAAGAAAAGTGATTTTTGAAACAATAATCATATTTTTGATTATTGAATAGGATTAACTAAATCAAAGAAGAATTAGTTAATCGAGTGGTGAATTGAAGTCGAACTTTGAAAATTGAAAATTTTGAATTGTAAACATATATTAGAAATCGAATATAGAACTTAAATTAAAATTTGAATTCAATTAGTTGATAAGTAAGTTGAAATATATTTGAAACGTGTTATATGCATATATACAAGCGAAATGGGCAAAGAGTTAGTTAAAGAGTTACTTTAACGAATTGAGTCAAAACGAGTGTATGAAGTTGAAATGAATTGTACAGGTATAGATATACCGGAGACAGTTATGGGATAAAGTGATGAAGGTATATAATTAGTGTGCTCGACAATAAGGTACATGTTTAATTCATATATGAGATTTTATGCGCCGTATCGGCAAGCCACTTGGCTTTTTCTTTTTCTTTTTCTTTTTGAGATGAGAAGTTACCGGGAAGCTATTTGAAATTTCCCGATGCTCCCGATACAGGGGAGGTTATGGCGAAATTTTCCGGAAATTTAAGGAGTTAGAATATTTTTAAGATATTTTGATAGTTAGAAATCATTGTATCGACGTATAGAATTCGATAGGTAAGTGAATATAAAAATCGAATATTGTAAACAAAAAGGGAAATCTATAAATTAGAAATAGAAAACGAACTTTATACATGTTTTAAAAATGAACAATTGGATTGTATAGTGTGTTTATTCGAGGTAAGTGGTTTTGCCGTTTTGAAGTTGAGGATGTTTTCAGTTAAGGTCTGAGAGGTAATTTTACCCCAACTTGATTGATTTCATTTTTAATGGATAAATAGCAAGATCCAGTCTCGAAGAGAAGTGTTTGAAAAAGAGTTAGTTGAATAAAATATTTTGGGTTGTTGTAACGATGTTTTACACAACATTCGTTTTAAACCCAAGTGATGGAATTTTGGAAATATAACAAGTAAATATTTCCTGAGTATAATTAAAATAGTCGGGATAAAGATAAGTGATTGGAATTGTTTCCAATTGCAAATAGAGATATTTTCTAATATATAGAAAATAAAAGAAGTTGATATTGGGAAATGCTTTCCAAATAGCGTAAAGGGCCAATATGGTTATTGAAAATATTTGGTTAACAAATATTGATAAGGAAATGGAGAAGAGATTTAAATATTGAAATATTAATTAAAGAGCCCAGTGATTTGTTTGATATGTTTGGATGAACACTTGTTTTTATTCGATAGTTAAATCACAGACTATCGAAGTTTTTGACCATCGTTGTCAATATGGAGAGACCGATTGGATTATTATCTGAAGAACCACTCCGTATCGGCATAAGCGTTGCGAACCAAGTATGCTGAATATATTGAAGATGGAGTAAAGTGCAAGGGCTTTTCTATTTATAGAAATTGTGCTTTCGGTTTCGTTCAATCCCAGAACGAACGTAAATGGACGAATGTCTGACAGAGTATTTCCAATGATCAAATGGGTTGGTCTGTATAAATAAGATATGGTTGCAATGGATTTAGTCCCTTAGCATAACATCCAGAATATTTGTGCAAACTCAACTAGTGATTAACGGATCTGACAATGTGGCATTCAAAGTGATTGGGCTATCAATGAATGGTAAGTATTCGTAGCCTCAGGCCTCAACAACCGGGAAAGGACAAAAATCGGGCAGGCAACATGGCTATGTGGGTCGCACCCATTAGGATGTATAATCACCTATCTAGAGGTTCATTTAATTTCTTATTCTATTCGATGATTTCCCAGTCGGGAGGCAGTTGCTGACCCAACCGTTGGTGATATACATTCGATACACTCAAGTGAAATGAGTGGTCGGTCATGTGTGGGCCGGGTTACAAGATGTTCTTGTTGAACCCAGTGTATTCCTCTCTAGAGATACACTAGCAGAAGGTGGTTCCATACCTTGTCATGTTGGAAATCCAATCTCCAATAAGCGCCATGCGGTTTTTGATTTTATACTATATATGTGGAGCGTGAGATGCAAGCGTTCTGCTATTTGGTTATTTACTTGATGTAGACATTATTATAATATCACTGGATTTTCGTATCAAAGTGTTTTGGGTTATAGTAAGGTAAAAACCGTCCGTGTTTATGTGTGGGCTGGTCTTACTATTATCTTTTCTTTTGAAAGGATTTTCAAAGTTAAACAAGTGGTTGGAGTTTACTCACACCAGTCCCATGACTGACCCAGAGTTTATTTTGTTTGTTTTCCCTAAACTCTTGGGTGCCCAAATTTGTATGGGCAGTCAAGTAGTCGGGATTTCACAGATTCGATTGGAGGAGCTGGAAGCAGGAGGCTTCACCAGTTAGCTGTAGATTATCGTATTTCCGCTGTGTACTATGTTGTATCTGGAAACAGGTGTTTATAACTGTTCCAGAAATGACTGTTGTGCTCTGATGATGGTATGTATATAAAGTTACTGATTTGTATTTCAAAAGTTATGTTATATAATATATTTTATTCGTTCCGCTGTGAGTTTGTGATCTTCGTTTTTCTTCTATTCTAATATTTCTTTCTTTCTATTTCTCATCCTCTAACTTCTTTCTCTAAATGATCTGGTGTTTTCGATGTTTGAACAGTCGACGCTGGATTTTGTGTCGATTTTCGGAGTCGAAAATCCCGTGGTCGTTACAGTGGTATCAGAGCTTAGGTTGAGCGAATACCTAGGCTTTGGTGGAAATGTGCTCATTAGAGATAGGGTCAGTAGTACCCTAGAATTAGTTGAGTGTATATACGAGAGAGCGTATTTGTTAATTGATATAAAATTTGTTTTATTTTTTGTTGGTTAGTCTGTTGGGTGGTTTATGGATTCGGATCGAATCGTGGGACGCCACGAAGTAGATAGGAATTTCTAAACACTTGACAGAGAAATTCAACATAATAATGTTTTAAGGTGGGTAGATGAAATAATTTTACACAAATTTCTATTTGTATATAGAAGGAATAATTTTCTGAAATTATTATATTATATGGATGTGTTGATTGTTAGGATTATAATCCAATGAGATTATAAAATTGGAACGGGTAATTATAACCAAATTGAATGTTTATGTGAATAAAATATACAAATGAGATGAATTGAATTCAAACCAGAATTTGAAAATTTAATCCTGGGAAGTTTGAAATATTTTAGGAAGTATATTAGAACAATATAGCTTTGTTTTAAAAGGATTTTTGAATAAAAATCATTTTGAATAGACTTCGAAAGTGATAAAGCATTGAACTCACTTCTGTGGCTGGAAAATAATTCTGATGAAGACTGCAGCTTCATCAGTGTTCATTTTCGAGTTTCTAAGTGATGGATTGCTACCTTAGAAAAGTTTTTGATGAAAATTTGTTTGGAAGAAAACCAAGTGGTTTGAAATTCAAATGTTTTGAATTTGAGATAGTGACAAATATATATGTATGTATTTATGGGATTTCAATATTGTTTTGAAATAGAAACCCGGGAATTTGAATTCTGGAATTAAAATTTAACTTAAAACAAGTTAAATGAATCAAAGTGGATAAATTGATTTAGAATCAATTTGAATGCATATGAATGAAAACCAAAAGTTTTGGTTGAGATTAAATTTGTTTAAATATAAAGAGTTGAGTTTCAGCATAAGTGGAAAGTAAATGAGATTGAGCCATTTTCCCTACTTTAGTAATTTCGGGGACGAAATTCTTTTAAGAGGGGAAGAATGTAACGACCCAGATGTGACGATCCCAAAACCCCGTGACACGGTGTTAAGGATAATCATTGGAATATAACACATTAATCATCATTAGCAGATCACAGATAATAGCATAAACAGAAAATAGAATAATTTACACACATATGACAGCGGAATCATATAGATATCATCACATCAGAGAAGCACAGTACAGGATACAACTTAGTGCATAATGATACATAATCAGTCACCATCGCCAGAGGCGGAATCATACATAAAGAGTACACAAAAGGAATATCAGTCTACATCGCCAGTGGCGGAATCATAATATAGATACAATAATGGCGGAGAAAATCCAAGTCAGCACAGTGTAGTCAAACCTCGCCATGAGCCAAAAGATGCGTCAGAAACCTATAACTAGGCTGCCCGTGTGAAAATGAGGGCACCCGAGTTTGCAAGGTGAAACAAACTACGAGTCAGTCATGGGACTGGTATGAGAAATCTACTCAACTTATTAACAACAATAATAAGGCAAATCAAAGGACCACGCCACTTTCGCGGAACGGGTTTACTCCAATGAGTGCTAGTGCATGAAATAAAATAAATGATTAAATCAACGCAATGCTTTTTATAAAATGAAGCCATTATAAGACTCAGGTCCCATCACACAATGCAACGCAAGCCGGAGGATAGAGTTTTCCCTTATAATGGCCAAAAATGCTTCATACGTATAAAAAAAAGTGTTTGATGTTATTACTAGTGCATATATGTTTCAAAAGCAAATTCAATCATAAATATCAATCCTAGATGGCATGGGTACCATATATCATGTCGCCATACTAGTAATACAATCACATCCGCATATTTCGTATTGGAAATTGGATTCCTTCATGAGTCGAGGCAAGAGGCAAGCTCCTCTCCGATTCGAGACACTCTAGCAAATGTCCCAGGACCCCACTATGATCCTTGGATCTTCAGGGCCGGTCCTCTCTTACTTTTGAGGATTGGAAATTCCTGAACACACGTTTCCCGATCCTTACAGACCTATATCGAGGCGCCTCGCATTCCAACAACCACACAGGTGAAAAGTATATATAATGTCAGGGCTGGTAGGTCACTGACACCACCTTAGCTAGAAAGAAACGTCGTGCTCTCCCTGCAGTCACTCTCCCGTTTTTGACTCATACCGAGGTGTGAGGCTCGCGAATTCACGTTATACACAAAGCTACGTCACACAGACCATGCTTTGATCATCAACCTCAAGGCTTTGCTTTGCAATAGAAGCCTTGATCATATGCCACTTAGTCGTGCCACACAGGCAATCCACTCCATGCGACTGATTTCTGTCAATACATAACCTCTGAGCTCGTACGTCTCAGAGAAGGGCGTTAAGCAAGAGAATAAATTCCCCACCGCCAAACAGATATATATTTAACAAGGATCAATCAACACAGAACAAAATCCAATGTCAGACACACAGTCCATTTACAAGTCTGTTCTGGGTCTGAACGAAACCGGAGGCACCAATTCCTCGCATATCCGTTCAATCAACAGTATGTGTGGACGGCTACTACTTCAATTCCTTCATGGTAGCTACTCCAATCACGAGTATCAATAGCGCCCATCCATCCAATGTGGAGATCGTCGGCCTTCAGTCGTCTTCGACTCTTCGACTTCTCAACTTCGATCGATTATTTGAAATGAGATAAACTCGGCCTTTTCAAATAACCCACGTATATTTAGATTTTCAAATCAATTAATCACATGGTTGGACTATTCAACATTCACATTTCAGTTACTTAGGTATAATTTTCATGTCAAATACATTCAACCATCACATATCAAGCAAATGCAACAAAATTGTCTTATTTCCACTCTATATCGTCCATAATATTTTATAACGATATATCGCCATTTTTATTTAATTTAAAACGGCCATATTTAATTAAACGACGTTTCAGGTCGTGTCGATTCACTGGCGCTGCTTTCCACTAATTTTGTTTTACACATATATGAAAATCTAACCGTTGGATCTTCACAAATTTTACATCATTAGGAAGGTCATTTCAAAACGAACCCAACGGTTTCAGTTTTGGGAAAATCCGACGGTCGGATCTTCCACACTAGCCATTTGAAGTTACGATTTCAATTTACGAACTGCGGCGTCGTTAATCGATATAATTTAATTATATTTATATATATATATATATAAATATAATCGTTTCTGGTGCTGTTTTTCTTTAGTTTTGAATTAAACATTCCGGACAATCCAACCGTCGGATCTTCACAAAGTTGGTGCCGTTGGAAAGATATTTCCAAGGCGAACCCAACGGTTGAGGTTTCGGGAAAATCCAATGGTCGGATTTCCCGCACTAGTCGTTTGAAATCACGGTTTCAAAACATGAACTGCACGGCCACGTTTCGTTTTAATTCTATTTATATTTATATATTTATATAAATATAGTTCATTCAAAAATTCCTATATCGTTTCCACTTCAATTATTTCACTAACGCCTTTAAATTTTGGAAAATTTCGCCATAACCTCCTTTGTACGGGAGGGTCTGGGAAAATTCCCAAATAGCCACATGGGCGTCTCATATCAAAAAGAAAAAGGAAAAGCAAAGCGGCTAGACAACAGGCTCATAAAATCATCACCCAAACAAAGCGGTAAATGTGTACCTATTTGTCGGGCACAAAATTCTATTTCTCTTCTCTAGCCCCTTTTCGCTTTAACCTGTTCAATAGATATGCATGTACATATATACCATTTCTAACATTCATCAATTTCCATTCAATTTCATATTTGATTTGCTTTGTTTAAAAACACCATTCATTCTAATGCTGCATGCATAGGCTAAAATCATATCATTAGCTAGTTAATGTATATTTCAACTCATGCACGTTTATTTGAACAAGTGGCTATTTTTAACACTTCACATTTCAAAGATGATAATTTTGGCGAACTAAAATAGATTTCAACACATGATTATTTTATTTAGTTCCTATGCATGTTAAAAATAATATTTCTATCACAAATATTTATTTCAACGTCCGCATATCTTTAGCATATCACAAATATGATAAAAATGATATTTTTATCGTTCAAAATAATTATTCTACCAACGGATGGTTTCAACACTTCATAGTTTCAATAAAAATGTAATTTTTATTGTTCGATCTTTTTATTCAACACATGAACTTTTCCACTACACACACTTCTCAACAAATGAGTATTTCCACACATGGACATTTTATTTATGTTGTTCATATTAGAAAGATGGGATTTTGATTGTTGAAACTATTTATATAAGGCGAATATTTTTCATACTTCGTATATATATAAAAATGTAATTTTTATAGTTTAAACACTTCATTCATTCACAAATGAATTTAATTTTCACACAACACTTTTCAACACATGAATATTTCCACACATGGATATAGTTTCAATATATGACTTTGATTTCAACGCATGAAAACAATTTCAACATATGAAAATAATTCTAACACACAAAGATTATTCAAAATTTCGGCAGCATAACGGCAGGGTAGTTAAAACCGGCACCGTCCCTAGTACGGCTCCTCGCTCTACCTTAAAACCTCGCGGTTTTTGACAATGGGGATTCATGCATCTAATTCGCACGCAGGCGGCATGTTTATTTTTATTTCCACAAATATTTCCAATTCATTTCAATCACCAATGGGTATTTTTCAACCACAACCAAAAAATATCAACCACTAACAATTATTCAACCATTCGTATTTTTCACCCAATATTTCACACCAATTCACCACAATAAATATCGTCCATGGTTTGTGGACGAGGGGAGTGTATATATATATATAATATAATATATATTTGCTATATTTCACTAGCATTTCAACACAAATATCAATTATTCAATGCATGCAAAAATTCATACTTCGCTTATATAGCTTACACTACGCATGTAGATGAGGTATACAACACGTATGTAATTTATATTTCGCTTATATAACTTATACACGACATTTTCCATTCAATTTCACGTTAATTTAGATTTCTCACATTGGTTTTCGGAGCGCTAAAAATCGATACGATGTCAGAAAAATCCGCGGCTTCTTCTATTGGGTAGAGAGCTTCCTTGCGGTCTCGATGTTTCCTGTTTCATCGAATTTCGTCAACACACCAAAAAAGATATGATTTTTCAAAGTGTAATGATCAAAGAAAAACTCACTTTCACGAAGCTTCAAAACTAGGTTTACAGTTTTCGCGAGAACCGGGGCACGAGGGGACGATCAGCGAGTTGGACGTGGAAGAGGGAAGAGATGGCTTTAAATCGGTGGTGGTTTTGTGGCGGTCGGTGGTCGGTGGCGTTCAGGGCGGCGGCGGGAAGTGCTCGACTTCCTGGCGTCGATACGGGCGGAGGAGGCGACGAGGGTGGCAGCGGTGGCGTCGGATTTGAAGAGGAGGCTGAGGCGCGTCGAATGGTGGCGGCGGCGAAGGTTGTAGGTGGCGGTAGCGGCGGCGGCGGAGGAGAGAAGGTGGTGAACGGGTTTCGCCGTTGATCGGGGGGGGGGGGGGGGGTTTAAATTTATGAAAGGAAAATCCTGATTGGCCGAAGGTTATATTAAATTTTTAAATAGTGTTTTCTCAAACGAACTCCTTTTTAAACCCAACGACTATCGCCCCTAGCTAAATACCCCCATTCCGGACACAATGGGATATGTTTCGTAGGCCAATTCGACTGTTACAGTCAGTTATTTTTCAAATTAAAGTATAAAACATTTAATTTTTAACTTTCAACATACATTTCAATTTGCCAGGGCCACAAACTAATTCAAAAAATTCCAGAAAAATAAATCTAGCTATGTTTTGACTCTACGGTCCCAACAAAACAAGTTTCGTCGAATTCTGAGGTCGTTTGAAAAATGGCCATTTTCTGGTCGATCCAATTTAACAAAAATCGACCAAACACATTTTCTTTTTCCACGCTCACATACTAGCTTCAAAAATTATGAAATTTGAAACCTAGCAATATTTTGACATCCCGGACCCAACAAAAGTGGTTTCGTCGAATTCCGAGGTTGTATGCAAAATATCAATTTTCCAGGGCTATATATTTTATATACCGACTCTTCTGAAAATTCATTCGGCCATAACTTTTGATTCCCGTTATGAAACTTCGATTTTTCAGATTCGTTAGAAAGGTATTGACTAACAGATTTAAATATTTTTTGTTTCGCTAAAATCTGTTATATTTTCCACCCTGCATAGTCGGTCAAAGTTTGAATTCAAATTTTCAAACTGACTCACTATTTCTAATTCACTATTTTATTGAAATATTCTATTTCAATTGTTCAAATTCCTTTGAAATAATCAATTTAAAAATTTTAAATTGGCTCATATTTTCCGGGTTATTACACCAGATTTCTAGCCAGTTAATTTTAAATATTTGATATGGTTTTAAATATTGTGTTGATAATATAAAGGAATTTTTTATATTAAGTTATCGATTTAAAAATCGATTTCGATTTAATATTGAATATATTAAATTATCGTAATACGAATAATAACTCCATTCGAAATTAAAAACTGAATCGAAATGATTCAGATGATCAATGTCAGTTCTGTTTGAATATAAAAGCGATAATATTAATTTATTATGGAGGAATTAATTCTTTTAAATTTAATTTATATCGATTTAAATTAATATCTTCCCCATATGATCGAACCAGACTTCGAATCTTGTTCCAGTGTGTTTAGAATAGTGGTTAAATCTTAGAAACGTCAGTTGTTGGGTTCGGAAAGGAGTTTAGAATCACGGGGTATTTTTAAAATTTAATAAACGTCGTACCGGTTAACACCTGCCCGTAATAAACTCTGTACCTATTGAGACCTACCTCAGATAAATCCTACCCTGGTAAATCCTACCTAAGAAGACACCTACCTTCAACTCCTTAACGACGAAGGATTCTCCGTCTATAAAATCACAAACTTTCCTTATTCATTCCATCGTTGGTTTCTCTGCAAAATCAAAGGGAAATAATGAGCCTCAAATACAATAGCAAATCGATTACAGTTTCTTATTTCCATTCCCGTCCTCCTCTTTTATCTCTTTTCCCAGTTCGATTTACACAGTATCGTTCTTTTGTCCCCCTCAACGCAAATCCATTTCTTCGCTTCTCAGCAAAACAAAGAGAAGTGGAAATCAAAATCGAAGCCATATGTTTTCCATTTTCTTCAATTCAAACTGCGCTCGACAGTGAAAACCGCGACTCCTAAATCTCAACGCAAGGCTTCTGAAATCGATTTTGGGGGAAACTAGGGCATCGTCGCAAGTTTCAAAGTGAAGCTTGTTCTGTCATTCATAAAGGGGTCGACGCCGAGACAATCGAGTTTCAAGGGGTCCGATGTATTGCGTATCTCGATTTAGGGTTGCGAGATTTGTGGATTGGGAGTGATCAAAATCAGGGTGTTCGAGTTGGCATCGAGTGACTTCGAGCAGCAGTCAGAATAGGACGACGCTAGGTTCTGGAAGGGGTGTGAGTTGAAGACTATGAGGTGCAGTTTGAAGCCTACGCGAATTGAAGATAAATGATGAAGTCAGATTTGTAGTTAGTGGAATAGAGGTCGAAAGTGATAAGGTTGAATTCGGTTATGCTACTGGAATGATAAAGGTGTGGCTTGCTTGTACAAGAGTTGGAAGAAGAAGTTATAGTGTTGGCTAGTTTGCTAAAACAGGTAAAAAATAGTTAATGTTTTCTTATATGAATTAAATTAATTTATCGGTTAGGATTTAATACATATATCGGTTAGAATTAAATCATTATATCGGTTAGGATTTAATTAGTATATCAATTAGAATTAAATCAGTATACCAGTAAGGGTTTAATGAGTATACCAGTTAAGATTAAATTGGTATACTATCAGGAGTGAAGAAAATAGCACTTATTGTTATCGGGGATTTTGAATCATGAAAGAAATTTTAATTTTTGTATATTTTTAATATACAACCTTGTTAAGGAAATTCAGTAGCTAATTTATAAAATTCGGATTTTCTTAGACGAGGAAAAATCAAATAAAATCATTCGTGTGGAGTTCGAAGACTCGGAAATCGATGAAAGAAATTGAAAACTGGTACAAGTGCAAATTAAAAGTCACGGTGAGTAAATCTCACTCACCTTTTATTTATAATTATTTTTACTTCGTAAAAATAATTGTTGTTGCTTGTTTGAATTTTTCTGCTTGTTTTATATATATTAGTTATTTAGGCTATTATATATATATTAGGTTGATTGATTGGTTGGATTCCCGCAGTCTCATTAGCGGATGCCCGCAGTTTCATAGCGGATGATTACCCTTTACGCCCCGCGCTATGATTAGTGGATGACCTTCTATACCACGATATTCTGCCACGAAGCAGAATGTGTATTATTTATGTGCTAACATCTATGGATGCAGGAAAACAGGTTGGAGGAATCCAACTGGATTCCTCAAAAATATATTATCTGTTTGTTTATTTGTTGCATATATATTGTTATATATGATGTGTTAGAAAAATAATTAATTGGTTGCTTTGTGTGTTTAAATATCACTGGGCTTAAGTAATGATATTTAAAAATATCATGAAAAAGGATATTTGAGAATTAGAAAGGAAATTCTATTTTCTAAAATAGAATTGAAATTTGAAATTTGAATATAGAAGATTCAAATAGAATTGAATATAGAAATTTGAATATAGAGAATTCAGACAGAATTGAATATATAATTTGAATCGAGAATTCAAACAGAATTTGAAATAGAATTTTGAATATAGAAATTCATAAAGGAATTTGAATAAATGAATTTGAAATATTGAATTTCAAAGAAGAATTGAATTGAATTTGAAATATTGAATTTCAAAGAAGAATTGAATTGAATTTGAAATATTGAATTTCGAAGAAGAATTGAATTGAATTTGAAATATAGAATTTCAAAGAATAATTGAAATAGAAATTGAATAATAGAATTCAAATGGAATTTCAAGTATAGAAATTGAATAATAGAATTCAAATGGAATTTCAAGTATAAAAATTGAATAATAGAATTCAAATGGAATTTCAAGTATTGAATTTGAATATGGAATTGAAATAGAAATTCAAGTATTTAATTTGAATATGGAATTGAAATAGAAATTCAAGTATTGAATTTGAATATAAAATAGAAAAGGAAATTCAACTATAGAATTTAAATATAGGAATTTAAATGGGAGTTGAATAAAGGAAATAGAATTTGAACATAGAATTCCAATAGAAAAGGAAATAGAATTTGAACATAGAATTCAAATAGAAAAGGAATAGAAATTTGAATATAGAATTCAAATATAAGCGAGATTGGAATTTGAATCAAGAAATTCAAATAGAGTTAAAATGGAGTTGGATTCATTTTAACGAAGTTTAAAAGTTTATATATATAAATATAATTAAAACGAACTCGCCGCAGCGCTGCAGTTCGTAAATTGGCGACTCGAACTTCAATTAAGTACACAGCACTCAATTGAAGTCGGAATTCTTTGAAACAGGAACCATCAGGACCAGTTAGAAAATAGTTTTCTAATGGAAGAGAAAAATCTGGATTTCGTCGAATAGATTTTGAGTTATGTCAAAAATCAAATTTTTAGAAGTGCAGCGCCATAAATCATTAAAACCATAATGGATTTTATATAATAAATATAGGGATTTTTAAGCAAATAAAAATCCGAATTTTCCATTTAAAAACCTGGTCTTAAGTTAGAACATAAAGGTGAACTCAAGTGAAGTAAGAAAAGTGATTTTTGAAACAATAATCATATTTTTGATTATTGAATAGGATTAACTAAATCAAAGAAGAATTAGTTAATCGAGTGGTGAATTGAAGTCGAACTTTGAAAACTGAAAATTTTGAATTGTAAACATATATTTGAAATCGAATATAGAACTTAAATTAAAATTTGAATTCAATTAGTTGATAAGTAAGTTGAAATATATTTGAAACGTGTTATATGCATATATACAAGCGAAATGGGCAGAGAGTTAGTTAAAGAGTTACTTTAACGAATTGAGTCAAAACGAGTGTATGAAGTTGAAATGAATTGTACAGGTATAGATATACCGGAGACAGTTATGGGATAAAGTGATGAAGGTATATAATTAGTGTGCTCGACAATAAGGTACATGTTTAATTCATATATGAGATTTTATGCGCCGTATCGGCAAGCCGCTTGGTTTTTCTTTTTCTTTTTGAGATGAGAAGTTACCGGGAAGCTATTTGAAATTTCCCGATGCTCCCGATACAGGGGAGGTTATGGCGAAATTTTCCGGAAATTTAAGGAGTTAGAATATTTTTAAGATATTTTGATAGTTAGAAATCATTGTATCGACGTATAGAATTCGATAGGTAAGTGAATATAAAAATCGAATATTGTAAACAAAAAGGGAAATCTATAAATTAGAAATAGAAAACGAACTTTATACATGTTTTAAAAATGAACAATTGGATTGTATAGTGTGTTTATTCGAGGTAAGTAGTTTTGCCGTTTTGAAGTTGAGGATGTTTTCAGTTAAGGTCTGAGAGGAAATTTTACCCCAGCTTGATTGATTTCATTTTTAATGGATAAATAGCAAGATCCAGTCTCGAAGAGAAGTGTTTGAAAAAGAGTTAGTTGAATAAAATATTTTGGGTTTTTGTAACGATGTTTTACACAACATTCGTTTTAAACCCAAGTGATGGAATTTTGGAAATATAACAAGTAAATATTTCCTGAGTATAATTAAAATAGTCGGGATAGAGATAAGTGATTGGAATTGTTTCCAATTGCAAATAGAGATATTTTCTAATATATAGAAAATAAAAGAAGTTGATATTGGGAAATGCTTTCCAAATAGCGTAAAGGGCCAATATGGTTACTGAAAATATTTGGTTCACAAATATTGATAAGGAAATGGAGAAGAGATTTAATTAATGAAATATTAATTAAAGAGCCCAGTGATTTGTTTGATATGTTTGGATGAACACTTGTTTTTATTCGATAGTTTAATCATAGACTATCGAAGTTTTTGACCATCGTTGTCAATATGGAGAGACCGGTTGGATTATTATCCGAAGAACCACTCCGTATCGGCATAAGCGTTGCGAACCAAGTATGCTGAATATATTGAAGACGGAGTAAAGTGCAAGGGCTTTTCTATTTATAGAAATTGTGCCTTCGGTTTCATTCAATCCCAGAACGAACGTAAATGGACGAATGTCTGATAGAGTATTTCCAATGATCAAATGGGTTGGTCTATATAAATAAGATATGGTTGCAATGGATTTAGTCCCTTAGCATAACATCCAGAATATTTGTGCAAACTCAACTAGTGATTAACGGATCTGACAATGTGGCATTCAAAGTGATTGGGCTATCAATGAATGGTAAGTATTCGTAGCCTCAGGCCTCAACAACCGGGAAAGGACAAAAATCGGGCAGGCAGCATGGCTATGTGGGTCGCACCCATTAGGATGTATAATCACCTATCTAGAGGTTCATTTAATTTCTTATTCTATTCGATGCTGTCCCAGTCGGGAGGCGGTTGCTGATCCCAACCGTTGGTGATATACATTCGATACACTCAAGCGAAATGAGTGGTCGGTCATGTGTGGGCCGGGTTACAAGATGTTCTTGTTGAACCCAGTGTATTCCTCTCTAGAGATACACTAGCGGAAGGTGGTTCCATACCTTGTCATGTTGGAAATCCAATCTCCAATAAGTGCCATGCGGTTTTTGATTTTATACTATATATGTGGAGCGTGAGATGCAAGCGTTCTGCTATTTGATTATTTACTTGATGTAGACATTATTATAATATCACTGGATTTTCGTATCAAAGTGTTTTGGGTTATTGTAAGGTAAAAACCGTCCGTGTTTATGTGTGGGCTGGTCTTACTATTATCTTTTCTTTTGAAAGGATTTTTAAAGTTAAACAAGTGGTTGGAGTTTACTCACACCAGTCCCATGACTGACCCAGAGTTTATTTTGTTTGTTTTTCCTAAACTCTTGGGTGCCCAAATTTGTACGGGCAGTCAAGTAGTCTGGATTTCATAGATTCGATTGGAGGAGCTGGAAGTAGGAGGCTTCACCAGTTAGCTGTAGATTATCGTATTTCCGCTGTGTACTATGTTGTATCTGGAAACAGGTGTTTATAACTGTTCCAGAAATGACTGTTGTGCTCTGATGATGGTATGTGTATAAAGTTACTGATTTGTATTTCAAAAGTTATGTTATATAATATATTTTATTCGTTCCGCTGTGAGTTTGTGATCTTCGTTTTCCTTCTATTCTAGTATTTCTTTCTTTCTATTTCTCATCCTCTAACTTCTTTCTCTAAATGATCTGGTGTTTTCGATGTTTGAATAGTCGACGTTGCATTTTGTGTTGATTTTCAGAGTCGAAAATCCCGTGGTCGTTACAGCAAAAAAAGCCCGGTGGGTTGCTTCACCCATTGGAGGTCCTACAATGGAAGTGGGAGAGTGTCTCGATGGACTTTGTTGATAGGTTACCAAGATCAAGGAAGGGTAATACGGGGTTTGGTGTAACAACCCTGAGTTTTGGGGTAAATTTAAAAATTTATTTTAAGTTATTTTAATGGGTTTTGATATTTAAAATAATGTATTTAAAATAATAATGATTAAAAATTTATTTAAATCGAAGTTAGGATGGATAATTTAATTATAATTGTAAAAGGAATTGGAAATAGCGCGCTAGTTTGAAAAGTCAAACTTGAACTTTGAATGACCGTACAGGATGCAAAATTTAACGGATTTTAGTGAAACCAAAAATATTTGAATCTATTTTAAAATATCTTTCCAACGAATCCGAAAAATCGAAATTTTATAGCGGGAATCAAAGGTTATGCCCTGTTTAAAATTTAGAAAGGTCGCTATGAAATTTATGTATATAATATAATGGTCAAAAATGCTACTTCTTGCATACAAAGGAATTTGAACTCAAAACCACTTCCATTGAGTTCAGAATGATGTTTCTGCATTTAAAAAGTATAAAAACTTATTTATTTCGAGTTTCAGTAATTATTTGTTTAAAAATGTATTTTTAATATATACGCCTTGAAAATAGACATTTTTCAAACGACCTTTGTTTTTGACGAAACCACTTTTGTTGGATTCGAAATGTCAAATTATTGCTAATTTTAATTTTTCATAATTTTTAGAATTAATTTGTGACCGTGGCAAAAAGATTTCAGTTTGGTCAATTTCGGTCAATTTTAATCGACTTGAAAAATGTCGTTTCTCAAATAGGCTTAGATTTGAACGAAATTAATTTTCCTAGGTTCGCAGCGTCAAAACATAGCTAAATATATTTTTCGGGATTTTTCGTAGTTAATTTGTGGCCCCGGTGAATTTATTCGTATGGGTGAATTAAAAATAAAAGAAAATATTTTAAAATAAAGGAAACTGGGTCAAGACGGTCGTTTGGGCCTGCGTGACATAGCTAAATTAGTCTGGAACAGGGTTATTTGGCTAGGGGCAACTCTGGTTGGACTGGAATTGGAGCTAGGATAGGCTAACGGGCTTAAACTAGTGATAAAGAAATTATATATTATTATATTATAAATAACCAAAACAAATCAAACCCTAATCCCATTTAGAAACCAGCCGCCACCCTCACTTATTAATGGCCGAAAAACTCCTTCAATCCCTCTCATTTTTCTCCAAATCAATACAATAATTTCAGAAAACCCTAAAGCAAAAATCGAAGTACTCAATGGGATCCTGAGACTGAACGGCTACGATCGAATTTTGTGAACTGAGCCGCTCGAATTTGGCACTGGAACACCGGGAATTTGTGGCGAACCTACAGGCTAGGGGGTCCACCGAACTGGCCAGGGTGGAGGTCGACGGAAGAGGGAGGTGGCGTGGTCGTCGTGGTCACCATGGATCGATCTCCGGTGGCTTTAATAGGCGTGCGCAGGGGGGATGTGGGTGCGTGATTTGGGTTTCACGTTTCCTAAACGACATAAGGTAGAAGGAAAGGAGCGGCCTCCTTTTTACCAATGTAACTAAAGAAAGTAATTATTTATTTAATAAATTATTAAAGTGTATTAACTATAAACGGTCGTATATTGTTCGAATGATATCAGAATTTAACAAGGTCAGATCCGTTGGAACCAGAAAAACGAGACCTACGCGATAGGACAGACTAGATCTGAAACCGAGCACTTTGAAAATTCAGCCAAATCAAAGTGAGATTTCTATTTTAAAATAAAATTAATTATTATTTTCATTGTGAAATTTATATTCATATTATATAAAATTCATGTTGATGTGGTGTGTATATTTATTTCAGTGTTGATTGTTGCGATGAACAATTGAATTGTTTGATTTTGATTACGACGTACTGTTGGACTGAATTGTGTGGCAAAAATAAAATGATCATTCATTGAATCATGTTAGGAAGAACGAAAAAAAATACTTTTTTTTTCTCGTAATATGAATTATAAAAAAGTAAACGATAAAATTTTCATTTTTATCGTAACATGAATCATTAAAAAGAATAAACAATAAGAATTACATTTTAATGTAACATTAACCATTTTTGTTGAAATCCAATGGTTGAAAACATTTTTGTTGAAATGTAGTTATCACTTTATTTCATTGCGTTAGCAAATGTGACATTAGTATAAAACACCGTTTTGTTAGCAAATATGATATTAGAAAACATAGAAACTTGTATGCAAATAAAATATCCTTTTATTTGTCATTGTATTACATGGAAAACATGTTTGTAAATAAGTATATCACTTATGCTAGGAGACATGTTAGTAAATAAATAAATCACTCTGGTTAGAAAACATGTTTGCAAGTAATATATCATTTATGTTAGAAACATAATTTGTGCATAAATTTGTCGATTATGTTAAAGGTTAAATTTGCCATTTATGACAAAAATTGAAGTTGTCATTTATGTTAAAATTGAAATCGTTATTTATGTTAAACGAATTGGTCATTCATGATGAGATGAATTTGTCCTTCCTGTTAAAATATTATAATGTCATTTAAAATGACATTAAATTAAAATGTTATTAAATTAGAATATGTTTAAATTAAAATGTCATTAAATTAGAAAATAATTAAATTATAATGTCATTAGTGAACATTAGAAAAATGTAGACAATAAAAATTACATTTTTATTGTAATGTGAAACATTAGAAAAGATAAGAAAATAAAAATCACATTTTTAATTGTGACATGAAACATTAGAAAAGTATGAAAACAAAATATCCATTTTGTTAAAAAGAAAAGATAATTTTCACCGTCATGTTTTGTTAAAAAAAATAATGACATTAACATTGATTTTAGTTGAAATAATAAAAATTACATTTTTTTTTATTGATTTTAGTTGAAAAATGTACAAGGACATCATTTTGTCATTATTTGTAAATTTACAAAGTTATCATTTTTGTCTTTGTTTTGTTAAATGTAAAAAGATAATTTGTATGTTTATAAAAAAAGAAATTTACATTTATTTGAAAATGAACATTTACACCGTTATGTGTTAATTAGAAATGAACATGATTGACACCGCAATAAAAATTACATTTTTATGTAATTAAAAAGATTAGATTTTGTCATTAAAAATAAAATTGCATTGTTATATAAAATTAAAGATTAAGGATTTACATTGTAAATAAAATCACATTTTTAAATGTAATTAAAGAATAATTTTTTGCATGTAAATTATAATTACATTTTATATGTAATTAAAGAATAAGAATTTGCATAGTCAATAAAATTACATTTTTATGTGTAATTATAGTATTAAAATTTACATTGCAAATTAAAAAGTAAGAAATACACATTTATATGTAATTAGATTTATAGAAAGATAAAAGTTACATTTTTATGTAATTAAAAGTGAAACTTAGATTTTCATTAAAAGAATAAAGGAGTGATATTTACATTTTTATGCAAATAGATTTTCAATAAAAGAATTTAGATATGATATTTACCTTTTTAATGTAAATAGGTTTTTAATAAAGGAAATTAGAAAAGAATATGTAAATAAACAATGAAAGAGGAATTTTTTTTTTTAGGTAAATAAGCAATTAAAAGGAAAATTACATTCAAAATGAAATTAGAATATAAAGAACATTTTGTTAGGAAATGCAAATTAGAATAAAAAGGACATTTTTGTTACAAATTGTAAACCAGAAAAAAAGTATAGAAATAAAGATTACATCTTTATTGACCTTTTATATGCAATAAAAAGAAGTAGAGAATTAGAAAAGTTACATTTTTCTTAATGTAAGTAAGAATTAGAATAAAATTACATTTTTATGTAATTAAGTTAAAGTATATATTTCCATGTAATTAATATTTAAAGTAACAAAATTACATTTATATGTAATGAAAAGATTATATTTTGACATTGCAAAATTATTTAATGCAATGTAGATTATATTAAAAAGAGAAGTCACATTTCAATGCATAAGAAATATTAACATATTTTAGATTCATGTTAATGCATATGAAACATAATCATATTTTAGTGTTATGTTGAAAATATCAAAAATGAATATATCTTTAATGTCATTTTGTTGTATGAAATATAAACATATTTTAGTGTTATGTTATTACATTAAAAATAAATATATTTTTAGGGTCATGTTCATATATAAAAAATGAAACATGTTTTTGGTGTCGTGTTCATATATTAAAATGAGATATGATTTTAGTATCATTTTCATTGGAAAGGATTAAACATTTAAAGATGTCATTTTAATGGAAGTCGATTCTAGTGAGAAGTTATGAAATAAAAATATCATTTTTTTATTCGCATGTTTGTTAGGATAAAAAGAATCATATGTCGAATTATAAATTCTTGATACGAAAATGAGTGGGCAAAATATGCATGAAATAAATAGATTGACTGAAATCACCGTATGAATTATATTTATATATAGTTATATATATATATATATATATATATATATATATATATATATATTAAAAGTAAATGAATCGAGCGTGGTAGTTCGCATTTTGGAATCATGCCTTTAAACGATTATACCAAAAGATCCGACCGTCGGATTTTCCCAAAACTGAAACCGTTAGGTTCGCCTTGGGAAGATCTTTCCAACGATATGAATTGTGTTAAAATCCAACGATTAGATTTAGAGAATTGTGTAAAACAAATTTGGGTGAAAACAGCGCCAAGGTCGCCTATTGACATGAGGTATTGTTACATAAAATTTATTTATTTTTATAAAAATAGAGACTAATCGTTATAAATTAATATTAACGATAAGAAATGATTTTAAATTATATAGATACGAGGATCATTTGGAAAGTCCGAGTTCAATCTCCTTTCAAATGATTATTCGTCGATCTAAGTCGAAGAGTTGAAGACGATGACTGGAGATCGACGATCCTCACGTTGAATGGATGAGTTACCATTGACGCCCATGATTAGAGTAGCTACCTTGAAGGGGCTACAATGGTGGCTGTCCATACTACTTGTTGATTGTTCGGATGTGCGAGGTACAAGGTGCCTCCGGCTTCGTTCAGACCCAGAACGGACTTGAAAATGGATTGTATGTCTGATGTTGTATTCCTTTATACGGTATTCGTTGATCTCTGCTAAATATATATTTGTTTGGTGTTTAACACCCTACTCTAAGACGTACGAGCTTAGAGGTTATATATTGGTAGGAATCAATGGTATGGTATGGATTGACATTGTCGCATGCTAAGATGCAAATGATCAAGGCTTTTGTTGAAAAGCAGGCCTTGTGGCTGATGATCAAAGCACAGCTTGAATAAGCATAGCTTTGTGTATTACGTCGCTTCACGAGCCTTACAACCCGGTTGGAGTCTAAAACGGGAGAAGGGAACGAAGGGAGAGAAGCACGTTTCTTTCTAGATAGAAGTGGTGTTTGGGTTTTACACGGCCCGGCATTTTACTTATGTGGATGATGGAATGAGGCGCCTCGGATGATAGGTCCTATAGGACCGGGAAACATGTGTTCGGGAATTGCCAATCCGTAAAATCGTATGTGCGGACCGACCCTGCAGCTTTCCAAGGGTTCACTGCGGGAAATCCTGAGACATTAGCTAGAGTGTCTCGAATCGGTAAGGAGCTCCTCCCTAGCCTTGACTCATGATGGAAACCCAATTTCCAATATGACACCATGCGTTTTGATTGTAAAACAAGTATGGCGACATAGTAGGATGGGGTACTATGCCGTCTATGATTGAAACATTATGATTGAACTGTTTTTGAAACTTATATACACTAGTAATAATATCAAACCCGTTTTTGTCGTATCAAGCATTTTTGACCATTATAAGGTAAAACTCTATCCTCCAGTTTGCATTGCATAATGTGATGGGACTTGAGTCTTATAATGGTTTCATTTTCTAAAAAGCATTGCGTTGTTTAACGATTTACTTTATTTTATGCACTGGCAATCCAATGGAGTAAACCCGTTCCGCGTTAGCGGCGTGGTCCCGTGATTAGCCTTATTATTAGATTAGTTAAGTTAGATTTCTCATACCAGTCCCATAACTGACCTGTAGTTTGTTTCACTTGCAAACTCGGGTGACCTTTTTTCTACATGGGCAGTCGAGTAGTTTATTTTGCAGACATTTTGAGCAGGATTCTGGATCGAAGCTTAAAGCTGTGTCCAGAGCATAGTTGTCTTCCCCTGTATCTATTTTATTGTTTCCGCTACAATGTATTAAAATATTGTAATTTATCTTCCGCTGTAATTTTATTCGCTGTACTATGATATTTTGTACTCTGATGTAACATTATTATGATGTTTATAAAAGTCTGCTGTCGTTGTTCTATGTGATGTATTCCCAGAGTTAACGCGTTCAGGTTTTGAACGGTCTTAGTCGATTTTGCGATCGATTAGGTCCGGGCGAAACCTGGGCTGTTACAGTTGGTATCAGAGCTCTGGTTAGCTCAAATCTTTGGGTTACAACTCATTAGAACCGAACAAAAGACTCATCAGAGATTGGATTAGTAATATCCAATAAGAATACTCATTAGAGATAGGATCAGTGGAATCCTAGAATGAGAAAACTCATTAGAGATGGGGTTAGTAATCCCCTAGAATGAGTTGAGAGTGCAAAGTATATAATTAACGTATTTTGATTATATATATAATCCGCTATTAGGAAATATGATTTTTGAATATATAAAGTTATATATTTTAAAAGTTAATCAACAAATAAAATTATTTAAGATAGGATACTTAAACAACTTTTAGCTTCGTTCCTTTTCGAGGACGAAAAGTTTAAAGATGGGGAGACTGTAACAACCCTGAGTTTTGGGGTAAATTTAAAAATTTATTTTAAGTTATTTTAATGGGTTTTGATATTTAAAATAATTTATTTAAAATAATAATGATTAAAAATTTATTTAAATCGAAGTTAGGATGGATAATTTAATTTTAATTATAAAAGAGTTACAAATAGCGCGGTAGTTTGAAAAGTCAAACTTAAACTTTGACTGAACGTACAAGATGCAAAATTTAGCGGATTTTAGTGAAACCAAAAATATTAGAATCTCCTTTAAAATATCTTTCCAACGAATCCATAAAATCGAAATTTTATTGCGGGAATCAAAGGTTATGCCCAGTTTAAAATTTAGAAAGGTCGCTATGAAATATACATATATACATATACATATATATATATATATATATATATATATATATATATATAATATAAGGGTCAAAAATGCTACATCTTGCATACAAAGGAATTTGAACTCAAAACCACTTCCATTGAGTTCAGAATGATGTTTCTGCATTTGAAAAGTATAAACACTTATATATTTCAAGTTTCGAAAATTATTTTTTTTTAAATGTATTTTGAATATTTAATATATACGCCTTGAAAATAGCCATTTTTCAAACGAACTCTGTTTTCGTTGAAACCACTTTTTTTTGGATTCGGAATGTCAAATTATTGCTAATTTTAATTTTTCATAATTTTTAGAATTAATTTGTGACCGTGGCAAAAATATTTCAGTTTGGTCAATTTCGGTCAATTTTAATCGACTTGAAAAATGCCATTTTTCAAATATGCTCAGAATTGAACGAAATTAATTTTCCTAGGTTCGCAGCATCAAAACATAGCTAAATATATTTTTTGGGATTTTTCGAAGTTAATTTGTGGCCCCGGTGAATTTATTTGTATGGTTGAATTAAAAATAAAAGAAAATATTTTAAAATAAAGAAAACTGGGTCAAGACAGTCGTTTGGGCCTACAGGACATAGCTAGATGAGTCCAGAACAGGGGTATTTGGCTGGGGGCAACTTTGGTTGGGCTGGAATTGGAGCTAGGATAGGCTAACGGGCTTAAACTAGTGATAAAGAAATTATATATTATTATATTATAAGTAACCAAAACAAATCAAACCCTAATCCCATTTAGTAACCAGCCGCCACCCTCACTTATGAATGGCTGAAAAACTCCTTCAATCCCTCTCATTTTTTTCCAAATCAATGCAATAATTTTAGAAAACCCTAAAGCAAAAATCGAAGTAATCAATGGGATCTTGAGACTGAACGGCTACGATCGAATTTTGTGAACTGAGCAGCTCGAATTTGGCACTAGAACACCGTGACTTTGTTGCGAACTTGCAAGCGAGGGGGTCCACCGAACTGGCCAGGGTGGAGGTCGACGGAAGAGGGAGGTGGCGTGGTCGCCGTGGTCACCATCGATCGATCTCCGGTGGCTTTAATAGGCGTGCGCGGGGGGGGGGGGGGGGGGGGATGTAGGTGCGTGATTTGGGATTCACGTTTCCTGAACGACATAAGGTAGAAGGAAAGGAGCGGCCTCCTTTTTACCAATGTAATTAAAGAGAGTAATTGTTTATTTAATAAATTATTAAAGTGTATTAACTTTAAACGGTCGTTTATTGTTCAAATGATATCAGAATTTAACAAGGTCAGATCCGTTGGAACCAGAAAAGCGAGATCTACGCGATGAGACAGACTAGAACTGAAACCGAGCACTTTGAAAATTCAGCCAAATCAAAGTGAGATTTCTATTTTAAAATAAAATTAATTATTTATTTCATCGTGAAATTTATATTCATATTATATAAAATTCATGTTGATGTGGTGTATATATTTATTTCAGTGTTGATTGTTGCGATGAACAATTGAATTGTTTGATTTTGATTACAATGTACAATTGGACTGAATTATGTGGCAAAAATAAAATGATCATTCATTGAATCATGTTAGGAAGAATGAAAAAAAATTACTTTTTTCTCTCGTAATATGAATTATAAAAAAAAGTAAATGATAAAATTCTCATTTTTATCGTAACATGAATCATTAAAAAGAATAATCAATAAGAATTACATTTTAATGTAACATTAACCATTTTTGTTGAAATCCAATGGTTGAAAACATTTTTGTTGAAATGAAGTTATCACTTTATTTCATTGCGTTAGCAAATGTGACATTAGTATAAAACACCGTTTTGTTAGCAAATATGATATTAGAAAACATAGAAAATTGTATACAAATAAAATATCCTTTTATTTGTCATGTATTACATGGGAAACATGTTTGTAAATAAGTATATCACTTATGCTAGGAGACATGTTAGTAAATAAATATATCACTCAGGTTAGAAAACATGTTTGTAAGTAATATATCATTTATGTTAGAAACATAATTTGTGCATAAATTTGTCGATTATGTTAAAGGTAAAATTTATCATTTATGACAAAAATTGAAATTGTCATTTATGTTAAAATTGGAATCGTTATTTATGTTAAATGAATTGGTCATTCATGTTGAGATGAATTTGTCCTTTCTGTTAAAATAATATAATGTCATTTAAAATGGCATTAAATTAAAATGTTATTAAATTAGAATATGATTAAATTAAAATGTCATTAAATTAGAATATAATTAAATTAGAATCTCATTAGTGAACATTAGAAAAGTGTAGACAATAAAAATTACATTTTTATTGTAATGTGAAACATTAGAAAAGATAAGAAAATAAAAATCACATTTTTAATTGTGACATGAAACAAGTATGAAAACAAAATATCTATTTTGTTAAAAAGAAAAGATAATTTTCACCGTCATGTTTTGTTAAAAAGAAAATAATGACATTAACATTGATTTTAGTTGAAATAATAAAAATTACATTTTTTTTATTTATTTTAGTTGAAAATGTATAAGGACATCATTTTGTCATTATTTGAAAATGTACAAAGTTATCATTTTTGTCTTTGTTTTGTTAAATGTAAAAAGATAATTTGTTTGTTTATAAAAAAAGAAATTTACATTTGTTTGAAAATGAATATTTACACCGTTATGTGTTAAATTAGAAACGAACATGATTTACACCGCAATAAAAATTACATTTTTATGTAATTAAAAAGATAAGATTTTGTCATTGAAAATAAAATTGCATTGTTATATGAAATTAAAGATTAAGGATTTACATTGTAAATAAAATCATATTTTTAAATGTAATTAAAGAATAAGTTTTTGCATGTAAAATATAATTACATTTTTATATGTAATTAAAGAAGAAGAATTTGCATAGTCAATAAAATTACATTTTTATGTGTAATTAAAGTATTAAAATTTACATTGCAAATTAAAAAGTATGAAAAATACATTTATATGTAATTAGATTTATAGAAAGATAAAAGTTACATTTTTATGTAATTAAAAGTGAAACTTAGATTTTCATTAAAAGAATAAAGGAGTGATATTTACATTTTTATGTAAATAGATTTTCAATAAAAGAATTTAGATATGATATTTACCTTTTTAATGTAAATAGGTTTTCAATAAAGGAAATTAGAAAAGAAATTTACATTTTTATGTAAATAAACAATGAAAGAGGAAAATTTACTTTTTAGGTAATAAGCAATGAAAAGGAAAATTACATTTAAAATGAAATTAGAATATAAAGAACATTTTGTTAGGAAATGCAAATTAGAATAAAAAGGACATTTTAGTTAGAAATTGTAAACCAGAACAAAAAGTACAGAAATAAAGATTACATCTTTATTGGCCTTTTATATGCAATAAAAAGAAGTAGAGAATTAGAAAAGTTACATTTTTCTTAATGTAAGTAAGAATTAGAATAAAATTACATTTTTATGTAATTATTTTAAAGTATATATTTCCATGTAATTAAGATTTAAAGTAAGAAAATTACATTTTTATGTAATGAAAAGATTAGATTTTGACATTGCAAAATTATTTAATGCAATGTAGATTATATTAAAAAGAAAAGTCACATTTCAATGCATATGAAATATTAACATATTTTAGATTCATGTTAATGCATATGAAACATAATCATATTTTAGTGTTATGTTGAAAATATCAAAAATGAATATATCTTTAATGTCATTTTGTTATATGAAATATAAACATATTTTAGTGTTATGTTATTGCATTAAAAATAAATATATTTTTAGGGTCATGTTCATATATTAAAAAAGAAACATATTTGTGGTGTCATGTTCATATATTAAAATGAGATATAATTTTAGTATCATTTTCATTGGAAAGGATTAAAGATTTCATTTTAATGGAAGTCGATTCTAGTGAGAAGTTATGAAATAAAAATATCATTTTTTATTCGCAAGTTTGTTAGGATAAAAGAATCATATGTCGAATTATAAATTCTTGATATGAAAATGAGTGGGAAAAATGTGCATGAAATAAATAAATTGATTTAAATCATCGTAGGAATTATATTTATATATAGTTATATATATATAAATTAAAAATAAATGAATCGAGCGTGGTAGTTCGCATTTTGGAATCATGCCTTTAAAAGATTATACCGAAAGATCCGACCGTCGGATTTTCCCAAAACTGAAATCGTTAGGTTCACGTTGGGAAGATCTTTCCAGCAATATGAATTGTATTAAAATCCAAAGGTTAGATTTAGAGAAATATGTAAAACAAATTTGGGTGAAAACAGCGCCATGGTGGCCTATTGACATGAGGTATTGTTAAATAAAATTTAATTATTTTTATAAAAATAGAGATTAATCGTTATTAATTAATATTAACGATAAGAAATGATTTTAAATTATATATATACGAGGATCATTTAAAAAGTTCGATTTCAATCTCCTTTCAAATGATTATTCGTCGATCTAAGTCAAAGAGTTGAAGAGGTCATTGGAGACCGACGATCCTCATGTCGAATGGATGAGTCACCATTGATGCCTATGATTGGTGTAGCTACCTTGAAGGGGCTACAATTGTGGCCGTCCAGACTACTTGTTGATTGTTCGAATATGCGAGGTATAAGGTGCCTCCGGTTTCGTTCAGACCCAGAACGGACTTGAAAATGGATTGTATGTCTGACGTTTATTCCTTTATACGGTATTCGTTGATCTCTGCTAAATATATATCTGTTTGGTGTTTAACACCCTTCTCGAAGACGTACGAGCTTAGAGGTTATATATTGATAGGAATCAATGGTATGTTATGGATTGACAATGTGACATGCTAAGATGCAAATGATCAAGGCTTTTGTTGAAAAGCTGGCCTTGTGGTTGATGATCAAAGCACAGCTTGAATAAGCATAGCTTTGTGTATTACGTCGCTTCACGAGCCTCACAACCCGGTTGGAGTCTAAAACGGGAGAAGGGAACGCAGGGAGAGCAGCACGTTTCTTTCTAGCTAGAAGTGGTGTTTGGGTTTTACACAGCCCGACATTTTACTTATGTGGATGATGGAATGAGGCGCCTCGGATTATAGGTCCTATAGGACAAGGAAACGTGTGTTCAGGAATTGCCAATCTGCAAAATCGTATGTGCGGACCGGCCCTGCATCTTTCCAAGGGTTCACTGCGGGGAATCCTGAGACATTAGCTGGAGTGTCTCGAATCGGTAAGGAGCTCCTCCCTAGCCTTGACTCATGATGGAAACCCAATTTCCAATACGACACCATGCGGTTTTGATTGTAAAACTAGTATGGCGACATAGTAGGATGGGGTACTATGCCTTCTATGATTGATACATTATGATTGAACTGTTTTTGAAATTTATATACACTAGTAATAATATCAAACCCGTTTTTATTGTATCAAGCATTTTTGACCATTATAAGGTAAAACACTATCCTCCGGTTTGCGTTGCATTGTGTGACGGGACTTGAGTCTTATAATGGTTTCATTTTTCTAAAAAGCATTGCGTTGTTTAACGATTTACTATATTTTATGCACTGGCAATCCAATGAAGTAAATCCGTTCCTTGTTAGCGGCGTGGTCCTGTGATTAGCCTTATTATTAGATTAATTAAGTTAGATTTCTCATACCAGTCCCATGACTGACCTGTAGTTTGTTTCACTTGCAAACTCGGGTGCCCTGTTTTCTACACGGGCAGTCGAGTAGCTTATTTTGCAGATATTTTGAGCAGGATTCTGGATCGAAGCTTAAAGCTGTGTCCAGAGCATAGTTGTCTTCTGCTGTATCTATTTTATTGTTTCCGCTGCAATGTATTAAAATATTGTAATTTATCTTCCGCTGTAATTTTATTCGATGTACTCTGATATTCTGTACTCTGATGTAACATTATTACGATGTTTAAAAAAGTCTGTTGTCGTTGTTCTAATGTGTTGTATTCCCAGAGTTAACGTGTTTGGGTTTTGAATGGTTTTAGTCGATTTTGCGATCGATTAGGTCCGGGCAAAACCCGGGCCGTTACATTTGGGTCGTGGTAGACAGACTTACTAAGAGCGCCCATTTCATTCCCGTGAAGATTAAGAGGACTGCTCCATTGTTAGCCTCCGTATACATTCGAAAGATAATTCGTTTGCATGGTGTTCCTTGTAGCATAGTGAGCGATCGTGATCCTATCTTTACTAGCGAGTTTTGGAAGAGCTTGCTTAAAGAGGCGGAAATAGAGCGTGATGCGACGATTCGATGAGCACCTACATGCATTCTTGGGTCGGAGATTAAGAAGTTGAGGAATCCAGAGGTCAAGCTAGTCAAAGTGCAATGGGGAGAAGATGAAAGCGACGCTACTTGGGAGACGGAAGAGAAGATGCGTTCATTGTACCCTTTTCTTTTCGAGGGTATGTCTTTTAATTTCTCCTTTATCGCTTTGCTTATACTTGTTCTATCTTTAGTATGTCCTCTCACTAGTATCTTTGACCTTTAGATAGGGTAGTCCTATGGTTGAAACATGTGTTTGAGACATGTTATGTATGGTGGATGCATGTGGATGCAAGTGTTTGCTAGTGGTTGCTCGTGGATGCATATACACACACTTTAGGCACTAGATCGGCTCAGTAACTTTCATATTGCATATTGCATATAAATGGATGTATTCAGTAAAATGAATGTACGTTGAATGTGTGTATCATATGGATGTTGCATTTAAATGAATGGTTGTGCACACATGTAGTAATGATATGTATTGGTTATTTTATACATAATGGATACATGGCACTATCATTATTTGCATTAAGGAGGTCGACTAAATCAGTGGACCGCCTGATTTTGCATTAGTATACGGACATATACACACACTATGCATATGTACATGAAAAGCACTAGAAATCTTTTAAGGACCATGGTTGCTAATGGTTGATGGTTGAGTAGATGGATGATTGGATTGTAGGATACGTTCTTCTTGACTTAGAGATTTCGAGGACGAAATCTTTTAAGTAGGGGAGAATGTAACACCCCATATTTTCTGAGAATATTAAAATAAAAAATTAAAGATTAATTTATTTGAAAAAGAAGAATGAGAAAAGAATGACGTTTAGCATTGTTCTAAGGTTTGTAAGCAAAAGACTTAGTAGCTCATTTGGTTAGAACATGTGACTTGCATACAAGAGTTACAGAGTTCGATCCCCATCAGCGCCATATTTTTGTTTTAGGGGAATGACTAAAAAGTGGCTTAGTGTGAACGCAGTTCAAAAAGTGGTTTAGTGCGAAAATGGTTAATTATGAAGAAGTTATTAAGCCATGAAGTTTGTATGTGTATGACAAATATATATATATATATATATATAGATATAAAAAATAAATAAATAAATATTAAAAAAAAGTTCAAACTAGCGAATCGGGAGGGGGAATGGCCGAACCGCACCATTTTTGGAGTCGACCCAAGCTCCGCTGGGTCGACTAGAGGTCAATCCAGCGTGTTTGGCTGCCAACCCGTGGCCTGATTCGCCCTAAGGGATGATATGGCATCTAAGTGGTCCAGATCAGTTCTAGGGTTAATCCTAAGGCCTAAATAACTTCCTACACCTGTATATACACCGTAAGACCTAACCCTAATTCATAAATATTATCTATGACACCATTATGCTGTCAAATTCTCTCTTAAACACTAGCCACCGCCTCTAAATCAAATCTCAAGTGTTCAACTTCAACTCAAATTAAAGATTAGAGCTCCTACAACAATTCTAGAAGATAAATCAGCAACACCGCAATGTTTCTACACCAATTTTAGTGCATAATTCTTTTCTTTAACAACGAAAGGTGAGTACAGTGATTTTCACAATATAATGGGATTAAAAGTAACATGATGAAGTTGTAAAGAGGATTCATATGTATGTATGTAATTTAAATCTCATCCAAGTCTTCACCTTTTTGAATCATGTCATCATATGCCTAAGTTTCTATGTAGAGTTCATACCTTTAACAGTTTATTCATGTTGAATCTGTCATTATGCCTCTATGCCAGTTTACATGCCCCTTTATTTCATGATGTTGTGTTAATTCCAATTTTCTGTGATTTGATTCTCTCTTCTTATCCCTATTCTTTTTATTTTTGGATCTAGGCTACCTTCGAGTCTATGTTAAAAATACGCGCGAATGCAAATACGTAGGAACGATGGGAATATGTGAAATATGGAAAATTGGATATCATTGGATATTTTGGATAATTGGATAATGTGTGAAATTGGCATATTTGGGTATGAATTACATGGAATTGATGAAATTGCCTACAATTGTAAATTTGTAATTGAGGCTAATTAATATGTAATTAGTGACAATTTGGAATAGGCAATATTATAAACATGATTATATGTTTAATTGGATATACATGACATGAAAATTGGGTATGGGTGAAATGCGATTATTAATAAACCTTTGGCACGACGTTAGGCACAATTGTGGCATAAGACTGCCCGGAACCGCCCGGCATATCCAGCAGCCACAATTAGGCATCTAATATGAGAGGTCAAAGGAATGAATTGTAGACGCAACGGTTAATGACACGAGGTTAGACCCGGTTTGTGGCGTAAGACTTCCCGGAACCGCCCGGCAAATCCAGCGGCCACAAAGCGTTCGGTCTAATGTGGGAGGTCATGCACCATTCGTCATAAGGAATGAATTAAGGAATACTAACCATAATAGGACATGGGTATGGTTAGAGGGTTAAGTGGGGTGACATGTAAATTATGACATGTAATTATGGACTTAACCGGTATAAGATAAGACATGTAAATTATGACATGTAAGTATGGACTTAACCACAGCATGTGTAAGACATGGACATTTAAATTAAAATGGTTAAGTGGGAGAAAAACCCAGTGGGGACCAAGCATAGGTGGGAGGCTTGTGTTGGATGGGGGACCCGTTTCAACCAGTAACCCGTTTGAGTATCTAATTAGGCCCGGTACTAGGCCGGGGTTGGGGCACGCTTACTAGAATTGAATGTAAGAGGTCAAAACGTGAATAGCGGTGGCAACGCGATTCCATCGGGTTCTTGTTCGTGCATGGGTCCGGGCTGGTAGGTAAGACGTTGTTGCATCGTGTAGGTATGGCCATGCATTTTATGTTGGTATCGGGATTGCCACTTTGGGGAGTGATACACCCCACTGTGGGGCCAGCACGGGTGCCTACGGGGTTTAGGGAGCCGATCGAATGGGTAGGGTAAGGATACGTTAGCGGTGGTAGGAGCGAGCCGGCACCTACGATAGCAGCTAGGTACAAGTAACTACCAAGTTTGTCATGTGGGTACAATTTGTGGGAAGGGATCAACCTTTAGTAAATAGAGACTAGTAGATGTGCGGTGTAATTAAGTAATGTGGTGTAACTTAGCAAAAGTGCGGTGTAACGAATTATATGTTGGTTGAGTTGGATAGTCCTTTGGGTGCTAGTCTGATGTTGACTTCGGTCTTCGAGCTTAGTACTTGGAGAGTTGTTTGCTTAGCCAAGGTATAGGATTGTCTTAGTACTTAAGAACGGAATCATCTTGTCCATCCTTTTTATCTACCTTATCTATGTTACTGCCATATCATGATGCCTATTTATGTCTTGATCATTTACCTTACCTATTATTTGTTAAAATAACTGGACTTGCCAGACTTTATGTCTGACCCGTTTGGTTTCTACCTCTTTTCTTACCTTCCCCCCCTCAGGTTTGCAAGGAGGGAATACTACATCTTTGTGCCGATTTCTTTCAGTTGCTTGAAAAGAGTAGATGTATCGCTTTGGACTCTCTCATCTTTATGGCTTTGCTTATGCTCAGTGGGGATTTATGCGTGTATGTTATTTAAGTATTTGCTTCTTTATGTACTTTGAATTTTTTGGAAAAGACAATTGATCCTGTAGTAATGGTTTTTAGAGAGTACT